>CM077011.1:162907727-164107727 GCA_039090855.1 Macrothele yani
CAGAGAATGTACGTGGTAAATAGCCAAAGCACAAATCTTCTGTGTTCACCGCCTTTACAAATAGTTTCATTATACTAGCTTGATATGTAAAGGTGGCAGCATGATTCTGTCTTTGCTTACCACAGGTTCTTTAATGACATTTTGTTCACCAACTACCATATCTTTTCTGACAGGTCACACTTTTCGTACCCAATGGTCGTGTTTGGTTCTGCTGTTCCAAAGACATATAAAAGCACGGATATTTTGTGTAGCCACTTTGCTAACCAAGGAGAAATTTAACCATCTTTAGGTCTGTACAAATCATCCGTTGATGCTCTTGATACTTCAGGTTTTCCAAGAGTAGAGTAATTTTCTCGTACATCTCTGCCATACTGGTTGAGTGACAAATTAGAATTGAGCCCTACCTGTTGCTGTTGTGTGAAAGAACACATTTTTATCTCCGCTTGGAGCAATCAATGAAAAGGCGCCATTGATGTGGCATGTATGATGATAAACCTATTTTCCTGAGAAGGCCACTGACATCATTGCAGAACACTAGGTTGTTGTCCTTAGAGAAAAAGGGCAGCAAATCCTTTTCTCTGCTACGGTAAAACGTAATGTTGGTTCCAGATTGAAGTCATTTATTTTTCATTCAACCTGGAGGCCAGCAATTCTGAAGACTCCTTTGAGAGGTTCAGATCCCTGATGAGGTTATTCAGTTCATGTTGGTTAAAAGTTTGAGGCCTTGAAGCAGTTCCTACGAAATCACTCTCACGTTCCCCATTGCTGTTATCTTGTATGTGATCAGACATGCTTTATTTCTCAACCTGTGGCAGCTCTGGTAGGTGGATGAAAGATGGAACGGGTACCTCAATCGAGGGTGGATGCGGTCATCTTGCTGAATCGAGGTCAGGATATGTCCAATTGCTTCGATTGTATCGATTGATGCCGTTCATGTTGACAAGACAAAAAGAACAGTCATCATGGTGGTTTTTCGGTTCCTACCACACCATTGGTATTCCAAATTTCAGAGAGCTCCTTGTTCCATTTGTACACTGCCGTAAATACTGCATGCAAATTTTTGCATATACAATGAGGAGCCCACGACGTATCTTGGTCTCCAAGCTGAACACCAAAATAGTCAATATATGCCCTCTTTACAAACTCAGAAATGGGTTCCCTGTTGTCTTTAAGGGTGTACTTTTCACAAATGTAGTAAAAGACATCTGGATGATTCAAGCAACTTCTTCGTGGGGAAGCCATGGCGTCTACTCAATCTGCAAACATAATTATATCCCATTAGATTATCTGTTTGTATAGTTGTTCACAAACTCCCAATTAGACTAACAGACACTGGCTTTACACTAATAAAATAACAATATACACTGACTTTACGAACATAAAATAACAATATTTATGCACACGAGCATATGGGGTGGGTATGCCCTATCTCCAAAATTAGAGCTGATAGGGCAAGATTGATACCACTTTTGGAATAAGCGCCACAAATGTACCCAAAGATAGGTCTAACTTCCGAGGCACCAGAATGTTTTGTTGTTGTTGTTGGGCTGTGTCATTATTTGGCACTTTGATAAACAAGGGTGATATCAGCAATAGTTATCTCATTAACAAACTAGCAGCTGTACAAGACTGTTAAATTTCTTATTTGTGTAGCAAAAGATTTTGTTTACAGCTAAATAGTTACGCAATTCCTGCAACTTTTACTTGAAGTTTACTCAAAGTTTTTTTATATGCTGCATAACATCACCTTCAGTTGTAATCGTATTTGAATAATTTTCTTTATAAAGTCTTTTACGTTTTTCAATTTCATTTGATGGTATATGAAATGAAGATCTTGTACAAGTAACGCATGATGTTAATTGCGAACTTAATATATCACATTCTCTAGCAGTTAAATTAAAGTATGCGAGGCGAATAATGTAAAAAGCTCTGATTTAGTTTACAAAAATAGCAACTGCTTTCTCTACAAAGAATGGGTAGATCTTATAAATTAATTCCTCATTAATTTGAAATTACTTTTCAAGTGACTCGTAAATATCTCAACCATTGGTTTTTCTAAATGTGCGATGTCATTTGCAGAATCCGGAGGAGCACTTACTTAGCTGAAAGTCTTTTAATTGCCGAGTTGCATACCACACATTGCCTTTAATTTCTTTTCCAAGATTCCGAGATAGACGCATTTATCTGTTGATACTGTAATCCAATGCTTGTTTTTGTGCAATGTTATTCACTTTTTATGTATGCCCGGAGTTTTGTTTTTCTATTTTTTGCCAGATTTTCCGAATTTTTCTTGCTCGTTCTGATTATGCTGAATTTTTTTATTCAGAGGTCGAATGGGAGAAAGTGAAAATGCAAAGCATGCCTTTTTTTTAGCCTGAATGCTATGAATCACAGTATTTATATTTTAAATTGTTAAAAAAAAACTGTTAAGTTCTCTGGTAGTTTTCTTGGATCTGAGAAAATTTTCATCAATTCCAGAATTATAAATTTTGTGAAAGGAATTTTCAGATTTTTACTTTTGCAGCATATTGTCAGACTTTATGCAAATATCCGAGTCTCATAAGAGCATAAGAATTAAATAATGAAAAAAGAGTGAGAGATTAGCACTGTTTCAATCAAAATTTTGTAGAAAATGTAATGGAACCCGCTTTTAACGATCTCATATTTAGTGAATACCGGATTTAACGAAAAAAACGGGAGATTTTTTGTTTGATATGGTATTAATTCAAAACTGATTTGATTGTTTTTAACGAAAATTTTTTTACGAAACCCTGGATTTAACCCTCCAGGTAGTAAGCACGCATATATATACTTTCGGAGATTTCTGTGCACAAAGCTGCGACGACGCAATAGTACGTTAATCGAAAACCTGTTCAAAAGCTGCGAGAACGTAATATTGCGTCGAAAAACTTTTCAGGCTCATAGTGGCAAGAATGAATATAAGCGCATATTAACCCATGGGCTGCCGTGATCCTCATTTGGGGATCAGAAAAGTTTAGAATGTTAGCGCCCCTAATTTACAACTCTGTGTTGATTTGTAAGGTAATATGTCTACATCAGAGTTTGTCCCTAACGTATGTAGTAGACGTTTTCAGTGTGATTGAAAAAGACATTACAATATATGAAATTGGTTCAACATTTCGCAGATAAGTAACGATTTGTCACATATGTCTATTTCCGAAGTGAATATTTTATACTTTATATCGCAAAAAATCATTTTCCCTTATACAGATCATGTGCATATGTCTTCTGATTAAAATAATACGAAAATTGAGGAAATTGTTCATTTCATAACTTGATAATCGGAAAAAAATGATGATCCCCATTTGGAGGCCACGGCTTTTGTAAAGTAAAATGATGTATTATGTGCATTTCTACAGTATGACATAATTAAATTAACAGTTTGATTACTACTATCGTAATTTTTATTTTCAGGGATATGGTTACATTTCTATCATTTATGTTCCAGCATAATCATGAGTCGCAAAAACATTCTGACGCTAAGAGAACTTCTATAATTTTGGAACAATGAACTGGATTTGACAGATGATTAAGACCTTGGGAATACTATTGTTATAGTGGAATTACCACCGAATCGAGTGGATGATATTTATGATGTGGAAGATATAGAGGACAATATACCGGAAGATACCGTTCCAAACAACGTCCCAGGTTCAATAGAAATCCATGGCGCAAGATGTAATAAAGAGATTGTAGTTCCATGAACTAAGAAACGTACAAAAGAAAAATTCATATCGGAGTCAAAGAGAAAAAGAGCATCCTTCAACATTTCTACTCATGGGGAAGAAGAATGCAAGCAAAGTAAAATAAAAATGATGGGAAGAGTAAAAGATAAAACACCAGTAGAAATATTTGAAGCGTATCGTACAGTACAGTGTCTCTTATGCAGCTCAAAATAATCGTCATCAATTTACGTTCTCTACAGACCGTTTCAAAAAGTTTTGGGGAATATTAATTTTAACTGGATATCGATCTTTACCCCAAGAGCAGATGTATTGGTCAGAAGACGAAGCCATAAATATTGGAATTGTACGAAAATGCATGCCGAAAAATAGCTACACCAAAATAAAGAGAACGATACATTTTAGTGATAATACAGATATATCAATAATAAGTGGATATAAAGGGAATGGAAGTTTTGGTTTGACGAAACATCTAAATCAGCGACAGGAAAGGTGAGATATAACAGGATGAATAACTGGCCAGTAAAAACTGATGGGGAAATGAAGGAATAATTTCGTGGGGCATTTGATTTTAGGTTTGACAAAAAAAAAATTAAATATTTGGCCTTGTTTGGAAAGACAACAACACTGTTAAAATGTTATCGAGTCATTTGGAAATTCTAACATTAGGACGAGTGACAAGATGGTCTAGAGCTGAGAAGAAACAAATGCTACTTCCGCAGCCTAATGCTATTTGAAATTATAATAGGTACGTGGGTAGAGTTGATAAGCTTGATTGGAATATACAAAAGTATCGAATGAAAAAATAGAGGCAAGAAGTGGTGTTTTTCATTTTCCACTAAAGCAGTGGAAATGGCTGTAGACAACACTCATGTACTATACTGCAGCGCTAATGGAAAAATGCCACTCTTGGATTTCAAAAGGATGGTTGCGATGTCCTATTTGAACATACACTCACTATATGATCCGAAAAATAGTGGAAGGCCATCGTACAGGGTGAGTTCTACTAAGCTTGTACCTGAAGACATTAGAAAAAATTCTGCAGGGCGTTATTTAGAGAGAACATCAGATGGAAAACAGAGAAAATGTGATGTTTGTAAGAAAAACGTTAGGAAACTATGTGTAAAGTGTGATGTCGGGTTTCATTCCTAAAATAATGACGCGCTGATTTGCATATATTGTACCGTGATCTCCAAAAGGGACTTTTTGTTCACATCAATAAAAATCATATATTTACTCTGTTTATCGTAAAATTTCATATTCCATGTTTGTTTACATGCTAAGACATACCTTTATTCGAAAACATAATTCCAAAAAAAAAATCTGACAGGAAATGGATTTACGACAACGAATACTATAGAAAGACAAAAGCTTTTAGCGGAGTATTTCGCTATACAGGTGACAAATTTCGCAATTGCTTCTTCCAAAGCTCCTGTCACCTGGAGGGTTAACGAGAGAGCGAAAATCTAATATGGTCACTTTTAAAAAAAAAGTGACAAAATTTAATGAAATTCCATATTTAGCGAGGCAAAGAATATCTGCTGCGCACTGTCGTGAAATGGAGGAATACACAGTGCGGCAATTAAGTAACAAGATTTATTTTTTTCAAATTCCGGTAAAACGCACCATTCGGGAGGACATTTTTGTTTATAAATCATATATCGCCTATGCGGTCGCAACAACGATTGGGTGAGAATTGGTCACATGATTATTTAAACTGTGCATGATCTGATTCGGTCTAAAACATTGTCATAGCTTTACCGTGGAGCAGAGAGCAAATACCCGGTTTGTTTAAAAATCGGTAAAACTGCATCTGGGATTGTTGAATTGTTGCGTGATGTGTATGTAACTACACTGACGGAAAAAAAATCCCAACACCAAGAAGGGGTTGTGTTAGATAAACGACAGTTGGTAGGCGGTGAGAGTACATCTGTAAGATGACGTCTATGCAAATTTCGCGCTCGGCGCATACGTGTGGCGCTAGTAGCGCCCCTCGGAACATCCAAAGCAGATTTGCTGTAAATACGCGCTGTAACGTTAGTGAGCGTTAGTTATCGTTGAGATTCGACGTAGGGTGTTGATATTAGTCAACAGTGCCTTTAAGAAGACGAAAAAGCCATTATCAACAGCTCACGGAGTTTGAACGAGGTCGTGTAACAGGGCTACGAGAAGGTGGATTTTCTTTCCGCAATATTGCAGCAGAACGACTTGGCAGGAATGTAGCCACTGTGCATGATTGTTGGCAGCGGTGATCAAGTGAAGGCTCTGCCTCAAAAAGACCGGGTTCCGGCCGGCCACGTGTCACTACTGAGAGGGAAGACCGGCGTATACGGCGTTTGGCAGTGGCGTATCGTACCGCATCTGCGGCAGCAATTCGAGCTGCAGTTGCCACCACATTGACACAACGAACTGTTTCAAATCGGTTACTTGAAGGACAGCTCCGAGCCAGACGCCCTGTAGCGTGCATTCTACTTACTCCAAACCACTGACGTTTGCGACGTCAGTGGTGTCAAGCTAGAGCTCATTGGAGGACGGAGTGGAGATCCGTTGTGTTTTCTGATGAAAGCCGGTTCTGCCTGGGTGCCAGTGATGGCCGTGTGTTGGTTAGAAGGAGGCCAGGTGAGCGCCTGCAACCAACCTGTCTGCGGCCGAGACACACTGAACGTACACCTGGAGTTATGGTCTGGGGAGCAATTTCCTATGACAGCAGGAGCACTCTCGTGGTTATCCCACGCGCCCTGATGGCACAGTTGTACGTCGGTCTGGGGATTCAACCTGTTGTGCTGCCATTCATGAACAGCATTCCAGGGGATGTTTTCCAACAGAATAACGCTCGCTCGCATACCGCTGTTGTAACCCAACATCCTCTACAGAGTGTCGAGATGTTGCTGTGGCCTGCTAGATCACCAGATCTTTCACCAATCGAGCACGTATGGGACATTATTGGACGACAACTCCAGCGTCACCCCCAACCAGCATTAAGCGTCCCTGTATTGACCGACCAAGTGCAAAAGGCATGGAACTCCATCCCACAAACTGACATCCAGCACCTGTACGACACAATGCATGAAACTTTGCATGCTTGCATTCAACATTCTGGCGGTTAAATAGGTTATTAATGTACCAGCCTTTCACATTTAAAATGGCTCTTCTCGCGCTTACAAGAAGCTGTAATCTTGAAAACTTAATCGATTGAATATGTTACCTATACAAATGTATTGCCGCCATTTCATTCCTCTACAACTATTTTTCCGTGGTGTTGGGATTTTTTTCCGTCAGTGTAATTTTCTATCTCGTACACCGTACACAAATATTCCGATGGTATGCGCATTTAAAGCACGGGCGAGATTATTTGGAAAAGGACGAAAAGCCCGAACACGCGATTTTAGTGCGCATCTCTGAACTTGTTGTGAAACTCGCTAAAGGATAAAATGTGATCGTTGTGTTACCTTTAAGATGCCGAAATGTGAGCTCGGTGTTAATAAGAAGACGTTTCGTAAAATTTTAACACAGGATTTGCGGACAGAAGTAGGGTGTTTGGGCTCGTTTTGTTCCGCATGCTTTGTCAGCCGGCTAGACATTTGCGCGAGGTTAGTACTCAAAGGACCTACTGGAGACTGCAGAAAAAATGCAAAATTTTTTCTACAGCATCGTGTCAGGTGAAGAGATGCATACGTTAATCCAAAGCATCGTGTCAGGCGAAGAGATGCAAACTTTGCCCCAAACATCGTGCCAGGTGAAGAGATGCAAAATTTTCCTGAAAGCATCATGTTCGGTGAAGAGATGGTATTTTCGTTACGACCCTGAAGTGAAGCATCAGAGTGTTCAGTGGAAGTCGCCGCAATCACCCAAAGGAAAGAAGATCAGGTTACAGAAATCCAAGATCAAGGCAATGCTTGTGTGCTTTTACGACAGCCAGAGAATTCTATGTCATGAGTTCATTCATGAAGATTCAACTGTCACTGGCATTGCTTAAACATCCATTTCGGAACGATTGGGGAAGAGGATTGTTCGTTTCAGGCCTGAGTACGAAAACGGGCAATGCTTTCTTTTTGCGAGAACGCACTTGCACACAGAGCAGTCCACATCAAAGATCAAAACAGATCACGGGTCAGCAGGTGAACGGGTCAACATGTTAACGATTTCATTCATGAAGGTTCAACTACCACTGGCAATGTTTACACATCCATTTTGGAACGACTGTAGAAGAGGATTGTTCGTTTAAGGCCTGAGGACGAAAACGGGCAATGGTTCCTTCTTCGCGATAACGCGCTTGCACACAGAGCATTTAGCACCAGAGATCGAAACAGGTCACGGCTCAACGGGTCAACGGGTTGACAATTTCTTGCTGTTTAAACGGGTCGGTTCAAAGTGTTCCTGACCCGATTTCGACCCGGTTTTATTTCCATTTTATTTTTGAAAAGAAATGAAATATTTCAAACAAAAATGCGTAGTGTGGAATTTTGTGCTCGATGCTGGCACCAGAGGAGTGAAAAATAATTTTCCATACAAAAATAATGCCGTCTCTTTCTTAAAGATTTCTACCGACGGACGATTTCATATTGTAAAACGAGGAATTCATTTGAGTTTGTTTTCAGTGCGATTGTCCGGAGAAAGATACAGGCAAAAGCCTGTCGCCTGCTTCTCTGGTGATTCGCTCTCTCACACCCCGCGTGTCACAGTGTAAGACTGAGAGTTAGTTTTTACATCGCATCTCTTGCATTGAGCATTCAGAGATTTTCGTTTGACGTGCTAACATCCCGTAATATTTTATGTCGTGTCGGAATTAATTTCTTAATTTTTAATGTGGATCAATTTAATAAGAAAGAGATTGAAAAAGGCTTCAAGGCCAACAAATGTGTTCTTGTTGAAAACAGAAAGAGAAAGAGTGATTGCTGGAAGTTGTGTCGTGTCATTAACAACCCTTTAACCGGCTGGAACGAATTTACTCGGGGTAAGAAAAATGGGCTGAAATAATCTCGAACGAATATATCGCTGTCTAAGAAGTTGGCCGAACGCGAAAGAAACGAGCGGACCTAAGCTTCAGAAAGCGTTGCTTTTACCTTACGTTTGTCATTCTAAGTGGTATTTGGGGTATGATTATCATTAATCCTTGCTGTCTCATTACCTTTTCCGCTTAGAATGCTAAGAAAAGGAAGACGAACCTAAGAAAGAAGAGAAAAATGTTTGAGTAAATTGTTTCTGCCCAGTGGCATGATGGCCATGTCCGGGGGACAAGTGCTTCCGAATCGTTCCTTGGGTAATGGAACAGAGAACAAAAAACCACAAGGGAATCAAACTACATACTGTAAGACTAATGATTGTAAAGAAGCTCTTACAACCAGCGTCATATTTATAGTCGATACTGTTGAGATGAAAGAGGGAAAGGAATTGTTTTGCCGTAGCTTTTAGTGTAACCCGGTCACTATGGGAACATTTCTATTTGAGCGGCGCAGGAAAATTTGGGCAAATATTTTTCAGGCACGTCGGCCGCTTAAAGGGTTAAGAAACCAGAATATATTTCACAGCAACGCCAATTCCACACATATTCTGAAACTTAATATGTTACCAAGGAAACAGCAAAAACTGAAATTAAACATACAACAAGTTACTTAATTTAAAAATGTTTACTGTAGCAGCATCAATATTAAACGGAACAGCCTTAACTTTACTGCGGTGGGACTTCTTCACTCTCTCAGATGTGTTTGAAAACATATGTAAAAGAGTTAGGTTATGTGAAAGATGGCAGTTTCAACACTTTCTGCAAGTGAGTAAATTATACGTTTGGTTTGTAGGTGGGGCTAGTGAGCCTCAAACGGTCAAGTTTTAAGCCACTTTTTTCATTTCACCTTAATAAAAAACGAACCATTCAAGGCAGTGCTACAGAGACTACACAGGAAGTTTTAACTTTCTAGGAAGTTAAGGCTCTTGCATTCCAAGTGAAAAAGCCTGAAAAAGAATGCCTCCAGGAGGACAGAGATCAGCAAAAAAAAAATCGTCAATTGTTGACACATTTGACGATTTTTTTTATGTCGCTCATGCTGACGCCATGTCCCTAATAGAGGACAGGGTATTTTTATTGGCTCAGCGAGAAAAAGGAAGAATAGGATATATGGGTTCTGTTGATGAAAGCCTTGCTAAGCTGGAGAAAAGGCGCAGGGATAGAATGTATTTAATTGAAACTACAATAAGGAAGGTAGCTGACAGATTAGAATGTGAGTCAGAGCCCTCATCAATGAATCTAGATTTTAGCAGCAGTACTGAAAGTAATAGTGAATCAAATCACGAAACAGTTGTACCTACAGCAAGTTACTCTACCTGTAAAAAAAACTAAAAAGCCCCGGCCTTCCGACATTCTCAACCCTGAGTTAACATCTGCATTAGACCAATTCAAAATAAGTAACAGGAAAGCTACATATGTGCTATCCGCCACTGCTCAATCACTGGGTGTAAACCTTGAAGAAATTGCTCTCAACAAAGAGTCCATCAGACGGGCACGAAGAAAGCACAGAGAGGCCATAGCAACAGAAATACAAACTTCAGTTGCTCCCGATATAGCACTAACTATACACTTTGATGGGAAAAAAGCTCCCTGCTATGACCAACAAGAAGTCTATTGATCGTCTAACAATGCTTCTGTCTGGAAATCAGTATTTGTGTCTGGGATGGCAAAACTCTCAAATGGGACTGGAATAACGCAAGCAACTGCAGTATTCCAATTGATTCTGGATATGGTTTTATTGAAAAATTCAGTTCATGTCATTCGACACCACAGCAATCAACACAGGCTTGAAAGGTGGATCATGTACCTAGCTGGAGCAGAAACTAAAAAGAACACTTGTGAGCTTGGCTTACCGACACCATATACTTTAACTCATCTTTGCAAGTGTTTATGATAAACTGATGGGGCCTTCCAGTGGCCCAACATCCAGCTCTATTAGAGGTTTTCAGATTCTTGAAGTCTGCTTAATAAAGATGTTTAGGAGTCAGGTCTAGAAGACGAAGTTATTATTTGCCGAGTAGAACCAATTAAAACAGGTTTAGTTACTTTCATCCGTGGACAGCTGTGCGAACGCTACCGTAGGAATAATTATAAAGAACTGTTTCAAATCTCACTGCTGTTTCTTAGGGATACACTTGCACTGGAGGTTTTTTGCATACATTCTCCTGGTGTTTATCACAGAGCTAAGCGGATGGTAAAACTGATTTACAGATTAAATATATACTTGTTTCGATCTCAGTTTCAGATAACTGCTCTAGAATTATTCGGCTTTCGTGACTTCAACTTTTTTGACCTACAGCTGTACGTGAAATCGTCGTTCACCGCACCAGCTGCTGCACTTGCTCCAAAGATGAACCTTGAACTCCTACAGAATCTTGTCGCATCGAAGACCACAAATAAAGCTTTTGCAAATGTCGCAATTAAAGGCTTCTCTGGCCATTTGTGGTATTTGAGTGAAATTCTAGTTGTTCTTGCATTTTTTGATGAAACAGTGCCCGTAGAGATGAAAGTGGCCATGCTTGGATCTTTAGACAAAGAAGAGAAGGATCCTGTTCCTCGAAGAATAAAGATTGGTGAAAAACAGATAAAAGAAAGTAAACTCTCAGACATTATGACAAACAACACCAAGAAACTGGTCGTGGCTTGGCATGTTCCTGATAACTTTCGTAAAGCTGATCTTAGCACCTGGGAAGTCATTAGAGCCAAACGGAGGGTAAAGAACCTCAAAGGTATTAACAATGCATCAAAAAGGGACGTTTCGCTAAAATAGTCTTTCAACGCTGTATTAACTAACCAAGAAGAACAAAAGCAGTAATTTCTGCAAATAGTTGAAAAGCATCGCCAGCAGTACCCTAACCCAAATAAACTAATTATTGTCCAGGAGTGCGATAAAAATTACTTTACTTGTTGTAATCCGCAATCTATGCTTTAAATTTTCATTATGAATATACACCGTGTATATCGAAACGCATTAAAATGTTCGGCTGCATTGAACCACCATTAAATACTGACGAATTGTCTGAAAATTTTCTGTGCCTTGTTTTTTTATTAGAATGAACAAAATTAGAGGATGAGACATTGAATATTTGAATTTTGCTTGAGTGGCAGTCTAATATATATATATAGTCGACTCCCATTTTTGGGAGCACCTCCTACTTTTGACGTCAACAGTGCGTAGCGAGTGAAAGAAGGCGCGTGTCTTGAGCTGGCATGGAGGGTATATAATTTGTGATGTAGGCATTATGAAAAATATCACTCGTTGGTGTCATGGATAAAAGAAGCGATTTATCAGATTTGCAAAAAGGGATGATTATCCGCTTTCGGGCCAATGGTGGCAGTAATTTTGAAACAGCGCATTTATGGAATTGTTCGAGTGCTGCTGTGGTTAAAGTGTATCATGATTGGAGAAATGGCACCATGTGCGTATGACAGATGTAGAAACTGCGAAGTACCACGTGCCATTGATGTGAGAGGTGAACGTCTGCTTCGAAAGTGCGTAAGGGCCAATCGACATGCTACAGTGGATAAACTCACTGGCCGAATGAACCAGAGGATGTGTCTAAAACGACAGTTCAGCGAACCCTGCTGCGTATGGGGCTCCGATACAGCCGGATGGTCACTGCACCTATGCTAACGAAGGTGCATCGGCAGAAAAGGCTTACATTGGCACAGAAGTATCGGGGTTAGACCTCCGCTGAATGGCAAAGGATTGCCTTCTCCGATGATTCACGTTCTCTGCTTCACCGAATGGATGGACGATGGCATATAAGGCGAGAAATATCGGATAACAAACACTCCTCAACCATTTCTGGAAGAACACAAGCTGGTGGGGACAGCGTTGTGGTCTGGGAAATGTTTTCGTGGCCTTCTCTGGGTCCACTCATGCCTGTGGAAGGCACTGTGGGTCGAAATCGGTATGAATCCATCCTTGCAGATTACGTACACTTATACATGCTGATTGTCTTCTCTCGGGCGAATGGTATCTCCCAGCACGATAATGCGACGTGTCACACAGCTAGAAATGTCCGACAGTGGATGGAATAGCAGGATGAAGACTTCAAAAACTTCCCTGGCCCCCTAATCCCCCAAACGTAACCCCAATTGAGCAGCTGTGGGACCGTACCTCGATCGTGTTGTTCATTATATGGATCCTCCACCACGCACCCTCCAGCAGCTGTCAGATACACTGCAGTCAACATGGCTCCACATACCTGTGAACACCTTGCAGCACCTTACTGAGTCAGTATAGCCCACTAGCTGCTGTCCACGTTGCACATGGCGGTTACTCTGGATATTAGCTGGTGGTCACAATAAATGTTACTCGATCATGTATATATACGTGAGAGATGTATGTGATTGCTCTTAACGACACCATGTATGATATTTGCCATATGTTCTGTAATCCTTGTCTTTTCTCCTGGTTGAATAACTGGATTTTTTTAGCTACTTCGAATCCATGTTTGCACTATTTTTATTTTTTATTTTATTTATTGTTTTTTATTTTTATTATTATCTGTTATGTTGTTTTTTGCTTTACTCCTGTTTGTCCTTATAAGATTCGAATTTTCTTTTATGCAGCCACTGACGCATTAGAATTTTAGAATTCCAAAGTTATTTTGTTTTTTAAAAATTATTGAATATGTAATTTATTAGGTATATATATATACAGTGGGTATCCTACGTCATACGATGTAATTATAATTATAAATATAATATATATATGCTCAAAAAAGAAAAACATAATAGACTAAACCAAATTTACAGACCCAAAAAAATTATCTTAAAAAGGAAAAAGACTTATTCACAAAACTTAAGCAAGGTAACTCAACTGGGAGGACTGAAGGAAGGATTGCAGAAAAAGATGGCAGCTATCACATATATATTTATAAGAAATATAAATATATATCATTCATCATCATCATTGTCAACCATTATCAATTCACTACTGGACGAAGGTCTCCCCAAGTTTCTTTCACAACGGTCTGTCTTGTGTCAGTCTCCTCCATCTTATTCCCTCATACTTTCGACTTTCATCTACCCATCTCACATGTGGTCTTCGTCTGGTTGTTTTCCTGTCCCTTGGAATCCAGTCTAAAATTTCATATATAGGTGAAGTTCACATAGCAGTATATATGCAACCCGAGGACCTGCTTTATGTTACTAGAGTGTTCGTACTCAAAATGGGAAAAGCTGCCGATTTACCGGAGTATGATAATGGACAAATTGCGATGGAACGGCATCCCGGAACTTCGATCTTGGAAACGGCGCGGCTTATTGGTTGTTCAAGTGCCGCTGAAGTGAGTACGTATCAAACGTTGTGCACAAATGGTCAAACGACGAACCGTCGTCTAGCCATGTGTCGTCCGCAGCTCATTGATTCTACAGGGGAACAGAGACTGTCGCGCATTTTTCACAGCGACTGCAATGCCACAGCGCGACAAATCACCCGCAGCTACAACAGGAGTGATCAGGGCAATGTGTCACAGCACACAGTTCATCTCAGGTTTCTGTGAATGGACCTGCGAATCCGAAGACCCAGCCGGGTCCCCGTGATCACTGCACGTCATCGCCAACAAGACATGAAATGGACAAGACAAGATAATCGAGATTGGACCGTGGATGATTGGAAGAAAGTGGCCTGGTCTGACGAATCAAGATTCCTGGTGCATCACATAGAAGGCCGAGCGCAGATACGCCGATTACTAACGGAGGCTATGGCACCTGGATGCACTGTTGGGCTCAAACCAAACCGCGTTGGCAGTGTTATGCGTTGGGCGATGTATGTTTTCTTGGGCACCTTTGGCCCCATTATCCCAATCTATGACAGCTATCAGGTATCTAAACATCGTTGCAGACCAAATTCACCCATTCATGTCAGCTGTGTTCCCTTCTGGTGATGGCCATTACCAACTGGATAATGCGTCATGCCACACTGCTAGAATCATCAAAGAGTGTTTTGAGGAATATTCTGGTGACTTTCTGTTAATGCCCTGACCCCCAAACTCACCTTACATGAGGCCAATCGAACATTTGTGGTTCTACTTGGAAAAGCGGGTTCGCGCTAAATCACCACTACCCCGAAATATACGGGAACTGGACGACCTTCTGTGGACATTATGGTACACGGTACCCCAAGATACCTATCACCACCTCATTGAATCGATGCCTCACCGAGTGGCCGCTGTTTTGCGGTGTAACGTGGGTCCTACAGTTTATTAGGTAGGTGGTCATATTGTAAAGGCTCATCGGTGTATATGATTATGTCTTATAATCATACATGATTATGTATTAAGTTTCAAATTTATAGTTTAAAGCAGATTTGTTTGGTTCAGGTCGGGTCGGGTCTGGGTCCCAACCTTTTGACCCGTTTCCAACTCTACTCAGTGCGCAGCAATTTCCGTCACGAAACCAAGTGTGTCTACTCAAACATCCCCTTATTCTTC
Organism: Macrothele yani; assembly: GCA_039090855.1. NCBI lineage: Eukaryota > Metazoa > Arthropoda > Arachnida > Araneae > Macrothelidae > Macrothele > Macrothele yani. The sequence goes on from CM077011.1 coordinate 162,922,877, forward strand.
AGATTTGATCCGTGTGACTGTTTTCTATTCTCTAAGTTAAAGCTCTCTTCGGCTAGTGCATATATCAGGCCCTGTCTAATGCTGCATCTAAACTCAAAAATACTTAGTCTATGACAAAAAGTTCATGTAATACTTCCAGTACTAGAGTTAACTTCTGTTAGTAAATCTCGCCTGTTCTGACACACTAATGTTTCTCCACTGTCATTCATGTTACTGCTCATGTGAACTCGTTGTTATGCATTTAGCATATCACCCATGTGTGTACCTCTGATTTAAGCTTCGTTTTGATTTTACGTGTTATGCAAATTTAGCTTCTTCTAGCTAACACTTTTCTGATTGAAAAAATAGTGTTTTGCATAAGAGCTCTCCGTTTTCGCAGACTGATAGTGGATCAAAACTCGTACAAGGTCAGCACTGAATGTAGCGAGAGTGCATTCTTGAGAGCAAAAAGTTACGTGTGTATTTTGATATAGCTTTCTGTTACAAACGCATGTTGCGATTAATGACTATTGGCAAATGCAATATTCTGGCTAGTGTTAATCTATCTGTTTGGAAGTGATAGTGAATGTGCTTCATTATCTTGGCCGTTAGTGATCTGTTTATTTACTAGTGCTTTATACAGTTATTTGCAAAAGTTTAAGACCACCTGTTGGTATTAGAAGATTTCTGCCGATTGTGTCAGCTACTGTCTCTATTACTCAACTTCCTTTCGGTGTTGCATCGCCCTACAGCGGCAGCTGTTGGTAGAATTGGGGGTAACGTGCGAGCGTCAGTTTGTTACTGGTTTTCATGATGAGAGGTTTTGTACGTATTTTCTATATAGCAAAAAATGAGCAGAAAACCGTCATGAAGTGTTACTCAGAGGACACAAATAGTGACTTTATATCCTGAAGGTTACTCCGAACGTGATATAAGCAGAAAGGTGAATATGAGCAAGACTGCTATTCATAATGCGATCCTGAAATATCGAGATACAGGAGAATTTAGGGACTGAAAGAGAAGTGGACACCCAAGGAAAACAACGCCACTTGATAACAATACCGTAAGGCCAATAGTTATATGTTATTCGAGGTGTTCGTGAAAGAAAATCAAGGCCTTTCTACATTCAAAAGCGTCTGATATTAGCATGAGCACTGTTTTCCGACGTCTTAGCAAATATATTTTATTAAAGTCTTATAAACCTTCTCATAAACCTAGACTAACCTCTTCCATGAAAAAAAGAGACTCCAATTTGCAAAGCGTCATCAATCGTGGACTGGTGAAAATTGATTGGAGCCAAGTTCTTTTTCCCGATAAATCAACTTTTCGTCAATTTGAATCACATGAAGCACATGTTTGACGACCAAAACGCAAGAGGTTTGATGAAATATATATCGTTAGTCATCCGCCTAGTTTGATGATATGGGGTGTTATGTCAGCATCCGGTACTGCTTCACTATGCTTTTTACCGACAGGCAGTAACATGAATGGTCCTTCTTATGTGGGAATGTTACGTGAGAATCTGGTAACTCACATGCAAGAACACAGATGCACAATTTTTATGTGTGATGGTGCTCCATGCCACGAATCAAAGACAGTAAAGGACTAGCTGCAGAGGAAAAATATGACTAGCCCGGTAATAGTCCCGACCTTAACCCCGTCGAAAGTGTGTGGACCATTTTAAAAGACAAGATAGCAGAAAGACACCTATCAAATTCCCGAGCTTTGATTGAGGAGATAAAGTACGTGTAGTGTCCGTTATAAAAATCAAAGGTGGCCACAGAAAATACTGATTTCAGTCTTTTTGTGTTCCAAAGAATGCAACTATTCATTTGCAGTGTAAGTTTTTCAAATATGTTTGATTAGTAATTAGTTGTTTCTTTAAAACTCTTAGTTTTCAGTAAATTGTGGGGTGGTCTTAAACTTTTACAAATAACTGTATTTATGTTTAAAAAGTTCAGAGATGAAGTTTATAGACTAAGCAGCATGATATATTAGGCACGTAAATTTTACAGCCACAGTCCAAAGCTACTTCTGTACATCCTTAAAATCTAATAATACAACTTTCAGTCACTTTTTATAAACACACAACAATTCAAGCAATGTTTTTTTTTTTTTTTTATATTCTTCAAAATCTAACATTGGTATTACTGGTTTATGATAGCGACGTGATTCGTTTATATGCTGCCAAATGATGATATACAATACTAAAAAGCGCTGCTAACTCCTCCAAACGATGATTAGGTGTAGAAAATATACTTCAATAAAACCAAACCGTCGATACCCGATTAAACTCATAGTTACAGTAAAAACTCCCTACGAGTACATGACAAACTTTACTAAAAGCTAAAAGAAGTATATACAAGTTAAAACTGTTGTAAGATCTTTCGGGAACGCACTATGGTCCCATCCTCAGACTAAACTTGTATAATACGTTGTGCTAACCCCCTTATATGCCCAATGCGCAGAATGGGAATGACGTAAGTAGACATTAAATATTTTGTATTAGTGCCTGCGCAACCGCTGCTAACAGTTACGAGAAATAAGTTGCTTTACACGCGGCTTAAAACTTATTGATAGCCTGTGTACTTTTCACACTGCCTTGTGCTCAACATGTGAGAACCTTAAATTATAAATCTAAAAACATCCACAATGATAAATTCCATGGACCGTTAGCTTTGCATCAATGAAGCATTTTATAAAAGCTTTAATAGAATTTTTGGTTTTTCAATATTTTTTGTTTTAATTTCATTCGAACTGCTCTTTGAGCATTTTATGTTTAACAAATGACACAATTTAGACGTTATTTCAAATATTTTTTTTATTTTTTTACGCTTAGCCATATTTTTATTTTTCGAAGAAGCATTCTTTTCTAATTGAGTCTTTATTATGCAAGTTGATTCAGTAACAGCCACTTTTTTCAAATCATCTAAAAACAAGGAATCGATATTTTGGTTCGTTTATAAACTTCTTGGAAAAAAGACAATACTTGAGATATAAGTGATAAATTAAACATCAGATGTAAAAATAAAACTTTTTTTAATTCAAGTTTTTCTCGCGCAACATTAATTTGATTTTTCAAAGTCCAGTTTTTTTTGAGAGTTTAAAGAAAATGAGAAACATAATTTCTGAGTTATAAGCGATAAGCTACAAATAAAAAAAATAGGGAAATACTCTTTTTAGCAGTTACCTTTTTCTGTTAGCACGGGAAGTATTCAAGAAGCGAAGAAATATGCTCGGTGTTAGTTGCCATGTAAATCCGTAAACAAAAACACTTTGATAGATATATTGAAACACACACAAAGGTTTTCGGATTTTTTTTCGCACGACAAAAATCAAAAATTTTCACAAACCCATTACGAATGCTTTTTATTGCCTTAAAGAGAAACATGTTAATTTTCCTTGCGGCAAAGTTTTACTTTCCCTCTCTTTCTCTTTCTCTCTCTTTCTGTTTCTGTCTTCATTTTTTGATCGTGATGGACGTTGTTTTCTTAACGACAAAGATATTCGTTACGGCGAAAGTTTATCTAACCCTTATTTATTACGACAAACAAAAAATTCAGAAAAAAGAAAGAAAAGGAAAATAAAGCAAAAAAGGAGAAAAAGACGATCATTTAAACTTCCGTCCACCTTCGCCTTAGGGACTAGTCTTCAGATCATATGACCTGCCCCTCCATGTCATAAATACACATTTTTTCCTTATAAGTTTGGGCTAATGAAAAGAAGAAGCTATGCAAATTATGCCATTCCTTCTCGAAGGTTTTTCTTCTTTTTTATCGCTTGATACTATGAAATTTTAATTGAAATAAAAAAGCGGGAATTCTTCAGTCTTGAGGATTCTGCTGTGTTCTCCGTTCAATCTAAAATCATTAAAACAGGACTCGAAATGAAAAATATGTTTCTTTGAAACAAGGCGAAGAGCATATTTTATCTTAAGTGTCTCTAACGGAAGCAAAACATTTTTTCCATATCCGATGCTAATGAAGAATTGTCGTTCCTACCTTTATTAAAAACTTTATTTCAAAGAAAAACAAATGAAATCAACCGGGACGCTTGGGTATTCTATGACGCTAGAGACCAATGTAAAATATTTTTTTCTCTCCTATCCGAGAATATTGGCAAACGTATTTATTGTTAAAATACATCACTGCACGAGATAAATTTAAGTCCCTTGATTATTTTCCAATTAACTACATTTTCGAAACTGTATGATGATTTATTTAAAATTTAAGTCTTATCTGACAAAAAAGTGAAACTGGAGATGCTGTTGTTTCGTGTCTAATTTTTTTTTATTCTTTCGATTCTTTTTTAGTTTCTGTACTACAATTTTGCTCCAATAAAATGCTAATGAAATTGAAAGAAAATAACATAAGTGAGTGATATACATTTATTGATCTGTTGGTTTCATTTTCAGTTTGTTATCAAACATATTTACAAATTGTAGCTTATTTAAGAAAAATATTGATACTTTTTTCAATAAAAATTTTATTTCGACCACAGTTCTTTCTGCAGGTGTGTCTAAAAAGCTGTAATCTTTGTTTGATGCATCTCTGTAGTAAATTTTCTCTTGCTTGTGTCTTTTCGTAAAGGTTTCCATTTTTCACTTTCGGAATTCAACCAATTCTAAGAACCTTCCTGGAGCAGCTTGTCAATATTTATTTTATTTTATTTTTGTACATAATTCGTAATCAGCCATGTTTTACAAATATATAACATACAACTTAATTTGCATTTATCCAGGATGCTTAGTTTCGTGTAGAAACTGATTAGTTTGCCCTTCCGAATCTTATCCCATGACGTCTGTTTTGCGTATGCCCTTGCTATTGCATTTGTTATCTCCTCTCTTTTCTATCCAAACTGTGATTCATATTATTCTCTAATTATGTGAAGTGTTGGAATTTTTTAATAAACCTCCATCTAACTTGATTTTTATTTGCATTACATTTGGTACAAATACCACAGTTGTTTTCTTCTTTATTATTTACAGTCTAACGTCATACATTTTTTTTATTGTTTTTTTTTCTTATGATGGTTGTGAAACTGACATGGTTTAAAATCACAGAAAGTTTTAACGTACAACATGTAGCAGAACACGCAAAGTTATATGATTTTGGGGAGACTGAAAGCAGATACGTTAAAAATTTGGTCCACAAGCTCGATTAAAATTGTGTCTTACTACAGCTCCATGAAATAGTTGGAGATCTTGCTATACAGTTTGTTCGTAATATATAAAATATGTTTACTAAATAGTTTATTATATTAGTTATGCGTTCCAAGTTGAAGTTTTGCCATCAATATTTTTTAACCAAACCGGAATTCAGAAATTGAAAGATTCGATATATTTCTTTTCTTTAGCTCCTTTAAATGAACGCCCAGGAAAGAGGATATTCCCTCATAAATCTTTACTTGAACTGGTTACCCGTCGATATATCACGAATAGTCTTATTTAGTTGAACAGAAAAAAATTTCTATCATTATTTAATGTCCAACAAATTCAGCAGATGCTATTTCACAGCGAATAAATTATTCCCTTCATGCCTTGCACATTTCGTGCGTGCTTTCCAGAATTTTGAAGAAATTACAATCCGAATAATTATTATCTTCTTCAGCGAAAATAAATATATTAGTCCAAGGAGGAGCTGAGAAAATCTGTGTGCCTGTTCTAGTCAGTATTAGCGAAATAGACTTAAGTTTTAAATCTCTTGTTTAGTTCAGCTTTCTTTATATTATCACACTGTAAATCTTTCTTCTTCGAAAATCTTTTTCCATAACTAAAATATGGAATGGGATTTCGTTTTTATTCGGGAATTTTTTTCTTTGCATAGGGCTAAAATAAGTCATTATATTGGTGAAAACCTACTGAAATCAATCCCATCTTAATTTTAAAGATAGTACATACATTATACAAACATAATAAAACAACAGCATTACGTTTGATTAATTGTTCAGCACTGAGCTTCCTCTATTGAACAGCCACTTTGTGTAAAAAAATACCTGTCTAACACATTGTACGTCTCATATCGATTTGTAGCCGGGAACTTCTTGCAATGTAAAACCTCAACTGTTGGTTACCACACAAAATAAAATCATCAAAACTTCGAATCAGGATTTTGAAGTATCATTACCTGAAATATCGGGAAACAATGCTTAAAATGAGCCTTTCTTTATAACAAACATGGAATATACTCTTTTTACTGCCCACAACCACGAGTAACGGAAGACTTAGAACGTTGGTATGTATTTGAAAATAGTAGTGTGGAGTTCAATAATCCACTGCTTCTTTTTTTATGGATCGGTGGAGGTATCATAGAAATTCAGAAGCAGATTAAATTTCGGAAACCTCAAATTCACTATCATAGCAATTTTTGAAAATTGAGAAAAATAAAAACAAACTTTCGTAGACTTGCAGTTTTTAAAATATTCTCGAAGTAACGAAAAAAATCAGAATTTCTTGGAATCTATCCAAGGCGCTTTAATCTAATCAGGGAGAACGTTCCTTATTAGCGAATGTCACACTCTGTTGCTCTCTGTGCTGATCGTGTTTATCTCTCTCTCTCTCTCTCTCTTTCTCGCCTGATCTACTGAGCCAAATTAGAAGCAATATCATTATTACTAAAAATGGTTACTGTATAAAAAACAAGTGTTTGGATGAAACAGCTTAAACGAAGCATCTGACGATACCATAATCTACTATAGAAAAATACTCTAATGCTATATTTTAAGAAATGCGGTCAGTAGTTCTCTTTAAGTCTTCAGCTTCTTAAGTCTTTCTTTATTTCATCTTCAGACGCTGTAACATTACAAATGAAAATAGCAAGCTTACGTCATCTAGAAAGGTATTTCTGCGTAAAGCCAGCTTCCAGATTTCTGGATAACCTCAATCATTCTTAACTGCGAAAAAATGTATGCATTTATGAGATACAGTGAAAATATTGTGTACATCAGAGGAAAATGGAAAATAGATTTATCCTATACACGGTAATGACAATCTTATGAAAACAAATGTTTCCAGTTCGACCTCTAGAAGATACATACACTGACAGGAAAATAAACGCATAGAAGTACAGGGTGATTCATAATTATTGTCGGGGTTTCAGTGGCATATAATCGGAAAACGGGAAAAACTAAAATAGCAAACAGAATATGACAGATGACAAATAAAAATTTTATTACCTGTAGAATCGATATATAATATTGCAGATTGCTAAACCAATTCGACATGCGCGCTTTCCCTGACACGTAAGATATCCAAGCGATAATCAATTTCCACCCAAGTAGTCGCCAGCATCTGTGGCGTTACTGTTGCTATAGCAGCATCAATTCTGGTCTTCAGGTCATAAAGGGAGATCACAGGGGTCTGGTAAACGATGTTTTTCACGGATCCCTACAGGAGGAAATACAGTGGGGAAAAGTATAGGAAGATATCGGGTGAGTGCGGAGGCCACGGAATGGGTGCACTACGTCCAACCCAGCCCCTAGGAAAACGCAGATCAAGAAATTATCGGACAATAACAGCCCAATGCGGCGGTGCGCCATCGTGCTGGAACACCCCATTGGGCTGCCGATCTCCCAACTGAGGCATCATATACAGCTGGAGCACGTCCTATTAGGCAACCGCTGTCACTGTTTTCTCCACAAACAAAAAGTGCCCCAACACTTCCAAACATGACACACGCACCAGAAGTTCACCTTTTACTCTCTCTCTCTCTCTCTCTCTCTCTCTCTCTCTCTCTCTCTCTCTCTCTCTCTTTCGACTTTTCGAATGGCGTGAGGGTTTTCGGAGTTATGGCGATGTACCCTCTTTGAGACGAAAAACTTTGTTTCATCACTAATTATCCATATCCGCAGGTAATGCTCATCAGCTTCGGCTTTGGACAAAATGTATTAGTCAAATTGGAAACGGAGGGGTTTATCGGCTCTGTGCAAGGCCTGTACAATCTGCAGTTTGTACGCACGGAGTTGTAGACGGTTATGAAGAATCCCCCAAACAGTTGTTTGTGACATATCTAACTGCGATGCAGCTCGTCTCGCTGACTTCTGAGGGCTTCGAGAAAAGGCTTCCTGGACGAGATCAACATCGCCCTTCGAAAAGCTCTGTCTTCCCGCTCCGTTTTGATGCTACACACTACCAGTCTTGTGAAACTGCTTTAACCAACGTCGGATAGCGTTATCGGAAGGTGGAGTTATGCGAACCTGCTTTAACCAATGTCGGATAACATTATCGGAAGGTGGAGCTCTGCCATACTGCGTTCTGTAACGACGTTGCGTTGTGATAACTGACTTCTTTCCAAAGAGAATCAAAGTACGAGCATTGCCTTTTCTTGAACAGTCGCCATTTTGAAGTATGACGTCAATTCAGCGGGTACCGTGTTACTACATAAAACTTTCCGTGGTAAACGTGTTCATGCTGTAGACAGTTTTATTTGGTCGGTTACGGTTTGACTATGCCACGCCAAGAAAACCACAAGAATAATTATGAATCACGCTGTATAATATTTTCCCGCAAGTACGAATTAAGAGCGACTTAAGAAACAACACTAAATGTCCTTATTTTTTTTTTTTTTTTAAATCAAGACTTTTTGGTAAATTATTTGGGATAAACCTTCATCACAATGACTGAACTGTAAACCCATATACCACTGAGTTTTTCGTTTTACTCAGAAAAATCTATAAATTATTTCCTGTTCTGGTTCACATAACATGCTCTTTGACTAAATATTTTAAATGTTTTACTTACATACAGGCTTACAGCTCTGACAAACTGAAAGTACAAATAGAAGAAGATTCTAAATCTCAGTAGGTGTTCTTGAAAATATCCTTACATAAATGTTAATTTGAATTCAAATCGATCCCGACTGTCTTTGAGAATACATTTAAGTAAAGTAGACAGAAATAAGTTCAGTTAAACAAATTTTAGATGGGTTATTTAATGAAAAAAAAACGCTGAAAAAATTAATCAGTCGAGTTGGTGTTTGCCTTTGTTTTATTCGAACTCTGAAATTTTCAAATCAGAATTTTTAGGTATATGCTTTATCCTGCAGGTACTTTTAGTATGAGCTTCGTCAGGTCCGAAACTAGTTACATATAAATAACGTTTCTTTATATAGTCTTATAACTAATAATTTAGATGAGATTTTATTTTGAGATAAAGATATAAATTCAGACTCCCAAAATCTGAGCTTTACTTGCAACCAATCACACGGAATTACATAGATTTCCTTAAATTGATGTACGTATGCAGATTTTCCACTAGAGAATATCGTTATTCATTATGAAAATGTACATTGAAAAATTTAATCTCTCCATTAAAAACGTTGGGATAAATTCAAACTATAGATCAGGTATTCCTGTGTTCAGGAAAAATGCTGGAAGTTTAAACAAGATTTCAGTGCGTTACTGCACTTATGAAAAGTAATTTTAATATCAAAGCAAAGTCAGTTTCGCAGAATTTTGGACTGTTCAGGGGAATATCGTCCCAACCGCTTTACTTGCTTAATTTATATGTGTTTGTATGTGACTGTTTAAAATAAAGCCTAATTATTAATCAGATCTTTTTTTACCTGGACTTTCATGCGTGTGTTGCGTCAACAATTTAATTTGATCTTTTATTCCTCGAAATTTATGCAATTACCTAATGCTGCATAATATTCGGCTCCAACTACAGTAATCAACGCTTGGTTGATATGCAAAGAAGGAAGACTCCGGAGTTTAAAGATTATTTCAAGGCTAACTGTTTTTTTTTTTTTTTTTTTTTTTTTTTTTATTGGAGGTTTAACGACCACCGTGAGCAACTCAATGGGCTATAAGCAGTCGCCCGTCCCTAATTTAGGGTCACTGGTTCCAGGGAAGGGAGAGAGCCAGTGCCGTAAGACAAACACAACATCCATGCCTGACCGGGATTCGAACTCGGACCCCATACGGACGAATGATCAGAGGCCAGCGCCTTAGACCACTGCGCCACCGGGGCGGCCAAGGCTAACTGTATTTTGTTATGTCACCTCTATCAACAAATCATTTTTAACGACTTGTTGACTGTATGTCACTAATCTCCCTTATAATTTCTAACTTTTGCATGCTACTTTTTCTTAGCGCGTCTGTTTTCCCAAACAAAACAAAAATTTAAAAAATGTGAGTGAGTCGCGGATAATTTATTAACACGAAGGATATAATTTTTATGGGAAATATAGTTTAAGTATCGCAATTTTCAGCTACTAAGGCGATGTTGATTACAAGTCGAATGGATTGAATTTCTCATTCTTCATTCATTGATAAATCGACCTTGAGTATGGGACGAGGCTAGAACAAATACAGTAAGAGTAGTATTCTGAAATTCTGCAACTAAATTTACAATAAATAATAATAAGGAACTATACACCAACTTTACTCAAAACAGTAAAGCTGTACTAGTAATCCGAATTTCTATGTTCAGAATAGAAATCAAAATTTCCAAGCTTTTGAAAATCAACCAGATGAAGTTATAAAGGAAAGTAGACAGAAAACTGGAAGGTAGGCAGTTTGCTGTCTACCTTCCTTGAAAAAGCCATCTGGTTGATTTCCGAAAGCTTGAAAATTTTGATTTCTATTCTGAAGCAAGAAATTCGGATTACTAGCGCAGTTACACTATTTTAAGTGCATTTACGTTTCAGTAAATATTAAAACAAAGCGAAAGTGAGATAATTTCCGTATTTTTCTCTTCGGCAAAAAGTAAGATTTCGTAAGGATATTTTTTTGCTTACGAATTGACGCTACCGTATTGCTCCAAATTGGGCTAGGAAGTAGTTCTCACAGAGATGATAGATTGCAACGTTATCGTGAGGACATGCAATTTAAATAGGACAGCTGTTGTTTCTTATTCGGTCAAGGCGATTTTAATTAAATTTCTGTCGAGCGGAAATATCTGGTTTACCGGCTTTTCAAAAAGTCCTTAATGAACGGAATATTGCACTTCGTACAGGCTTCGGAATGTTTTTTTATGAAAACAATACTGCGTATTGGGAGCTCAGATCACGACCGAAATACAGGCTAACTATACGCTGAAAAATGAGAAATGTCGATGATCAATCGATATATAAGTTGATGCGGTGTATAAGTCGAGGCCCAGATTTCTGAAGAGAAACATTGCGTCTTACACGCCGAAAAATACGGTAAATTAAGAAAATTGAGTCTACATTTAAATATTTAGGAGCACAGTGTAGCTAATTGTGAATATCGTAGACCGGTAAAGACAATCTTGAAGATAATTCATTTCTAATGAGTGGTTTGGTAAAATCGTGGTTCAGAAAAAACTGTTTGAACGAAACTAAACCGGATAACTCAAGAATCCCTGGTCTACGTCATGAAATCACCTTTTGTTAACAGATTATCCGTTAGAAGGTCTTATAAAATGTTTCGACAATCAATGCTGCACACTTGAATTGCTCTTTACAAAAGTCGGAGCAAAGACAGCTTCTTTCACGATTTACCACTTCTCTTCCTTTAATTTCTGAATTCTTTTAATACACATACAAAACCGTGCACTGTTGTTATAAATTTCCATTACATCGAGACTCACATTTACAGAAAATATTGAATAATAATATTACTCTAATATTATAATCACTTTTGCTGAGGCAAAAGCCCCAAAACGTTTCCGGTTTCTTCAAAAAATCTGCATTCGGTCAACTATATTTTTCAAAGAAACAACTGATACAGAGCTTTTCACTGCAAAACTGAATCTCTCTTGTGTTGCAGGATGCTCAAGAAAATCTGAATTTTTGTTTTACAGGACAACTCACTTTTTAAAGAGAGGAGCTAGAGGTGGAGCAAAGGAAACCTTTGTTATCTCAGAACGCTCGCTAAATCTGTTTTGGGGTAAAAAAAACACCATCATGTAAAAATATCCACACCTGATAATATGCAATCACGTTTATGTTATATAGTATATATCATTACATATGTCAACATTTTTTTCACCATTTTCTAGCTGTCTATAGAAGCGTCACTTTATTATTTTCAAGTAACACTTTTCTGTTAGACATTTTGTCACTTATAAAAGTTCAGAATTCCCTCTTGACAGCTACTTGAGATTGACCGCAGTTTAACGCCACTCATAATTCAAAAGTAGCACCAATCTTCCCAATTCAACGCTCAGTTGGAGAACAAAAGGGGCAATGGACACAATTCCAGGAACTGTTATCTTTAATGTTTTCCCTCAGACCACATTCCCATTCTATTACTTAATCTTCTTCAAGAAATCCACCTAATGCATGTGGGTAAATCTCAAGCATCCTTTTCTTGCCTAGGAGTAGTGAGATTTTTTTCAAATCTGCTGGCGCAACACTCCCAAGGCGTGCGGGGCGGAGGCCTCTTATGCAATTTGCTTGTTGATAATTTGATGTACTTACATCTCATTGCTTTTCTATCGTTATTCTTCAATTAGCACACCACGATTCCACCGCACAGTTACAATTTCGTTCGGTATCCCATCATTTCCATTCCAGGACAAGATCAGCAGGAAATGGAATTACATGAAGTTTGTTTACTTTCCTTGTTTGTTAAAATTGGTCATCTTGGTTGTTCTCTCGCTCGTTAAATCAAAACATTTTTTTAAATTATGTTAATTCAAAAGTATAAAATTAGCTTTGAATTAACATGATACCAAAAACGGGTTCCTGCTTTTCACGTTAATCCCGGGATTTCCTAAATAACGGCTCGTTGTATGGGTGCTCTACTGTAATCGAAGACATATTACTAATGTTATATATAATTTATGACTACAACACTGTGGTTTTCAGATAAAATAAAAATAATAACGTTTATCACAATCAAAGGTTTGTTATATATTGGTTATAGTTTCGCAGAGCTATTGGCTCGGCATCATCAGGACAAATGGAGCAAAACATTCAAATCATTGTGACATCATTAGAGTTCTGACGGTCAGTGGTTTTTGGTGAGTTGTTTCCAACGCGCTTGAAAGAAATGAAGTCGGCGTCATGTCGTTGACAAGCTGTGGAGAGTTCCGGTATATGTGGAAAGCTTCTAATTCATTAAGTTTGATAGTCGAATCAGGTTTTTCAATGAGCGTAGTGTTTTCAAACAAAAATTTGTGGTTATTTTCGTGAAAATGTTGCGCTATAGACGATTTTTTAGCTCCACAGATTTGCTTCATAATTTCTAAAATCCTCAAGAGTTTTTATTTCAAATTTATTTTCACACCCATAAACAAGATAAATTTTTACCGATCAAAAGACTACGTCGAAGATATAAATTATTGGGGAATTTATCAGATACCTTGTGAATGTGGACTTACATATATAGGACAGACTCGCAGGGCTTTAAATGTCCGTGTGAAGGAACACAAGACCTACGTACGAAACTGTGAACTAAAAAAGTCGTCTATAGCGCAACACTGTCACGAAAATAACCACAAATGTTTGCTTGAAAACGCTACGCTCATTGGAAAACCTGATTCGACTATCAAACTTAATGAATTAGAAGCTTTCCACATATACCGGAACTCTCCACAGCTTGTCAACGACATGACGTCGACTTCATATCTTTCAAGCGCGTGGAAACAACTCACCAAAACCACTGACCGTCAGAACTCTAATGATGTCACAATGATTTGACTGTTTACGCTCCATTCGTCCTGATGATGCCGAGCCAATAGCTCTGCGAAACTATAGTAGATATACACTGCTGGAAAATTGCTAAAGACGGATCATAAACGGCTCTATAGCGCATAAAAAAGTAAGTGTGGTTGGATGCCAAGTGAAATAAAACAATGTCAGAATGCCAGGACATTACAAGAAAGACAATTTATTGTGCTCTGAAATCCAGAAGGCTTTGGAACGTGTTCAAGGGACAAACAGGCCATTTTGTGCAGAATACGTAAACGTGAAAAAAATGCAATTACCGTCCGCAGGCGTTAAAGGGTAAGATGTCAATACGGGATATGGCCACCATGGAGGGCGATGCAAGATTCCACACGTCGTGTCATGCTTTGCACAACATTATCAAGCAGCTGTTGGGGTAATTTATCCCATTCCTCTGTCAGTGCCCGGATGAGGGTGTCCTTGTTTATTGGAGGGCATTGGCAACCAGCAAGACTCCTCCCCAAAGCATCCCACACATTTTCAATGGGATTGAGATCTGGAGAACGTGCTGGCCATACGAGGCGTTGAATATCCTCACTCTCAAGACACTCCTGGACAGCGACTGTTCGATGACATGTTGCGTTGTCGTCAATGAAAATGAATCTATCACCGACACCACCACGGAACATGCAAACATGAGGTAGCAGAACATCATTAATGTATCGTTGGCCAGTCATAGTCCCAGTTGGAAGCACATAGAGGGACGTACGGCCATTGATCATGATGCCAGCCCATACCATGGCACTACATGTCGGATATCGGTCCCTTTCCTGTATGTTTGCTGGACAATATGCAGTACCACTATCACGCCAGATCAGTTGTCGTCGACAATCAGACGATAGACTGTATCTACTCTCATCTGAGAAGAGGACAGCAGACCAGTCGTTATCTGCTCAATTGCGATGTTGATGGCACCATTGCAAACGGGCGGTACGGTGACGTCTGGACAATGGGATGCACACAACAGGACGGCGGGCGTATAGTCCTCCTTCATGCAAATGTCTGGCGACAGTTTTTCGGGAGATCCGCTTGCCAGTAGCAGCCGTAAACTGATTTGCTACCTCACTAGCTGTGCTGCGCAGGTGTCTTTTTGTTGATAGCACTATGTACCGATCTCCTGCAGGTGTCGTACTACGAACACGACCTCCCCCGTGACATTTGCTACACTCTCCATTTGTTTGAAATGATTTCCAAAGCCTTGAAACAACACTGTGGCTGGCGTTAAACTCCCTGGCAACATCTGTTATTTTTCGCCCTTCTTCAATCTTGCCAATCATACGGCCACGCGTAAAATCATCTAGGTGATGTCGGGAAGACATACTGAAACTTGCAAATTCGTCAATTGATTCTTTCACTTTCAATTTTGCGTTTGAACAACAACGGTCAATACGCGTCAAATCCTTTATATCTCTTATCAGCGCTATGACGTCACGAACAAGTTCGGAAATCCAAAATTTGCATACGCACAACACGTCTTACTGTATCCCGCACTTATGCTAATTTCCACATTTTCCTGCCTTCCATTTTATGGTTGCTATCGTTGCTATTGCCATCCGTCCTTAGCAATTCTCCGGCAGTGTATAATAAACCTTTGATTGTGGTAAACGTTGGCATTTTTATTTTATATTACTAATGGTTTTTACTAGAAAACCTTTTAAAAAATAGCGAAAGAGACTGTGAGAAATGTTATTTTGTATGCTCACCAGAACATTCCCTTTTAAATCTTATGATTTGCTAACTCGGCTCTTAAGATGATGTCATGAGTTGAAATAAAAAACACAGGTATAATTCTAACTGTAAATTCTGGAAACTACAAGCACAATGTTCTCTATCCTCAACTGAGAGATATAATGTCGCTACGTTCTTGCTGGAAACTACAACTTCGTAGATTTATGAAGCAATTAAGAGATATTTCTGTCGCATATAAAACTCATGTATACTATCGTAGATTTTAAATAACAATATTTCACTGCAATTGTACTAATTCAACATTCGTCCTGGAATTTTTCTTTGGCCATCCCATATCTACACGTTAAACAATTCATTAAGAGTTTGTTTCAACTCTCCGCATAAAATTTTATGAACCGTTCGTTCTCCGCTTATTCGCGATCTGAGATCGCAGCCGTAAATAATTATTATGAATTTGCTGAAGAATGTGCGTGCGATAAAAGAGCCAGCAAAGGATGAAGTGCGCCGGCGATAATTCCTCATCCGACTTTAAAGACCAGACTGCGCCGATTGGACCGTAAATTTAAAAATGACGAAAGGGCTGTCTTCCATTTTCCATGACTTTACTGGGTCATTAAACGGCCCCTTAACTTCTGCCATTAACCCGCTAAAGATGGGATGTTTTTCATGAAATTTAGGTTTAAAGCGTGCTGGGATTCTGAGCTTCCAGTGATTACTTCTTAAGACCGGCCAGAGCAAAGAAGTTACGGTAATAAACGTTAAATTCCCGATAATGATAATGCCAAGTAGCATTGTTGTCGGATATTTATAAGTGGAAGCGATAAATTATAGTTCAGTTTAATTAAAATTCGAGCCTAACTCCTGCTGTGAACAGCCACGTTGCTAGGATTTTTTTTTCTGTTTCTTTTTTCTTAATCACTGAAAGCGTTTCTGTTGAACTGAGTGTCCTCGATTTCCCATTTTTGCATTAAGAAATTTTTTCCCCAAATGCAGGTCATTTGGAAAATATCTGAAAACCGTATTTCAATAGATGCCTTTTAATTAACTGCGATTATGTTCACCTGCTTTTTAATTTAAGGGGAAAACTAAATTCCATTTGCAAGACTACACTGATTAAAATTCGTTTTATAAAAATGAAAGGAAATTCTACACCCGCACATAGAACTCAGAACGTATCCATAGATTACCATAATCAAAAAATTTCATTGTAAAAATGAAGAAGGTGAGAAAACAAAAGATGAAAAGAGACTGAAAGGAACCTGATTGCAAAATCTGACGCTGATGAGAAAATCGAATATAACCTTCTATATAAATTAAAAAATGCTCGAAATTTTACAAGCGATAGAAGCTCTTACTGACGAATTAATAGTTAATTCCAGCAACCACCACGAGTATCAGTTTACACCACACATTTTTAACAAAACGTATAATAAATTATTTATGAGGAACGTGCGCTCCCAGCTCCATATCATTTTTTTCGAGCTACGAACGTTAATATTTGGAACCTGCTTTTGAACAATTCTGCTCGAATTCGTTATTTTCTTTGAATTACCAGATTTATGTAACTGTAAGGGATGCGCACTGGAAATCGTTTCGCTTCCGTTTTTTAGTAATTTTCCTTCTTCTGTGTTTTAACGGTCTTCGGCCAAATATGAACCAAAACCCATCTTCGATGCTTCTACTTTTGTCTTTCTCTTGTCTTCCTTTTCTTCAGGGTCGTTTATCTCTCTTTCTCTTCCGGTTATATCTGTCGGTTTCTTTTCAACGACTAATTCTGACCATCTGTTTTATTTTTTTCTTTCTCGTATCCTCTCAATCTCTACTTTTAATTTTCTTCGTGTTGAGCTATCCATAAGCCATGCATATACTCGATCATATCTATTAATTTGTTTTTTTCGGACAAAAGAGATGCACCATCAATTTTATCTCCGTTTTCCCTTCTGGGATTCCAAATTGCTCTGGTCACGTTTCAAGTAACAGGTTTAATAGCGATATTGATAGTACCACCTGAAATGAAAGACTTCTTTTATTAATTATTATCCTCAATCTTGACATCCACTTCCGAATTTAGTGGATTCAAGTTTCGCGCAGAAGTCTCTGTCTTGAGCTTTCCTCTTCCATACTGTACCCGAGCATTTTCTGTTTTCGTTCACATACATTCCATGTGGTCTTCCTCAGAGTCTTCTCCTGTCTCCTTGAATTGCCCAGGTCCACCGATTTTACATTTTCCGCGTCTTATGTCCAGCCCTTCGCAATTTTTGATTCCTTCTCCCCACGATGACTACTAATATTCCTGCATGTTCTCCGATCTATTTGTTGCGTTTTTCTCTTTTCAAACTGCTCAAGCATTTTCTACCCTTTTCATAATTCTAAGGGCCGCATGTAACCCCTTGAGAGTTTAATTTTATTTAAATCTCTCGATATATACAGTAGTTAACTTTAAGGAAACACTAGTTCAATATTTTCCATTTAGGACACAATGACATACTATTTTACAAAATTATGTTGCTCTTCCCAAAAGCCCTCCAGTTGAGCTCAATATGACTCTTAATACCTATTTTGAAATTGCCATTCATAACAATCAAATTCCTCCGATTCTGTATGTTAACGTTATCGTTTACAGCAATAACTACAGGACTAAAAACCAGATTGAAAAAATTCTTTCTCACGATGCCGTCTTTTTTCCTAAGAAAAATGTTGTACATGACTTTTGCCTTTTCTAGATACATCTCTAGACCTGGTGTGTAGTGGCTCCCATATGACTACTTTTAGGGGGAGGGGCTAAGAAAAATTCTTACCTCCTTCAAGGGTGTCAAACATTTTAGTAAATATACAAGATAGTAAAATACATCAGAAATAATTGATGAAATCAATCATTAATATCTCATTATTTTTAAAAATGCTTTTAAAAAAAGTTTCGTGTATTTTAGCGTTTGAAAATTTTCAAACATTTGGCTATACCAATGGCTAGGGCGGGCTCTCCCCCCCCCCCCCCTTATGGGCGCCCTTGCTTGTGTGTGCTCATATGAGTAAGTTCTTCTTCCGTTTAATCGCAGTTTTAATGGGCTACTTACCGCGGCGTATGAACCGCGGGGGCAGAGGGTGCAGCTGCCTCCGCACGCGAGTGATTGTCAGGGTAAAACATCATATTTGCACCCCTCAATTTTCTTCTTTTTCAAAAAATGTTCGCAATTTCAATAACGCAATGTTTTCTTAACGCACCCACTAGAGAGCGTAAGTTCACGCTACTGTTTACAGCAATCTCTGCAGGACTAAAAACAAGATTAAAAAAATATCATTTTCGCTCAGATACTGCTAACTACGAAAACTCTTTGTGTGTATTTTCTTCCCAAAATTATGCACAATTTTGCCACTCTGAGGCGCCATGTTTAATCTGTTTTTTTCAATATCTCTACTTCTAAATGTGAGATTTAAAACATTCTTTTAACGCCGAATAACATTTCCTTTGCAGACCGCTTTAGGTTTGCATTTGAGGAGTTTGTAGTCAACGGTTTAGTCGCTAGGTGGAGTGTTTGTACTTCAGTTTGCAGCTGTATCTCCTTATTCAAAAGCCCTATTGAGGAATTTATTCTTTACTGTATGCCATTTGGCACAATGGGGATGTGGAATATTTTTCCTGTTTAAATAATACACGGATTTCCTGCTAGGGGTTGTAAAGGTCAAAACCTTTTACTCACTATCTCTGCTGCTCGGAGGCGTATTTGAAAAGGTCTTTTTCCTTAGGATAGCGTTCACCATGAAGAATACTTTTCGCCTATTTTTAACTTTTCCATTATGCAAAATTCTTCCGCTAGAAAGCGTCCCCTAATTTCAACTTTGCCGTTATGTAATATTCTGCAGCTAAAAACGCGTACAGTTGCATAATGTTTCCTTCTATGTTTCTACCTTTGACTGTTCGATTTATCGTTTTGTCTCTGATATCTTCGTTCTGTTATGAGAAACTTTTTGTGTGGCATTTGTTAATTTTCATAACATACTTTTTAGCCGCTAGCGGAAGTAAGTAGCTGTCTCTGTTTCGGGACGTTTTATCGATTGTAATAGTCCGGTTGACTTTCTTTCTAACCAGTTCCATTGATTTTGAATAAATTTGATAAATTTTCATGAAAGAAATACGGGATTACGCCATATAATACAAATTTTGAAGATGACAATCCGATTTTTGGCGTAAATGTGACAAAAATGGTAAGTCAGATAATATCCGAACACTTGAAAATTTTCATCGTCCTGGAGCGAAACTGGAACCCGCGTCTCCCAGAAAGCGCCCGGGTATGCTAACCACTACAACACCCAGAACGACCAAGTTTCAAGTTTCCGATCAATTTGAATATAACCAACACAGGATTCGCTAGTCGAAGCAACCGGCATTCATGTTTAGCGAATCTGGAGGTTAAGAATCTTATCCCGTGTTTCCCGATGGTTATATTCCAATTGATCGGAAACTTGAAACTAGGTCGTTCTGAGTGGTGTAGTGGTTTGCATACCCGGGCGCTTTCTGGGAGACGCGGGTTCGAGTCCCGCTCCAGACGATGAAAATTTTCAAGTTTTCGGATATCATCTGACTTACCATTCTTGTCGCATTTACGCCAAAAATCTTATTGTCATCTTCAAAATTTGATAAAATTTATTCGCGTCGGAAGGTATTCAAATGACGTGCTTATTACAACCAAGAATTCGGTGTAATATTTCTGCTTTTTTTTGTTCTTGGACATCCGTAAAATTCGAATATGTAGGACTTTACAGGTAAATATAAATTCACTAGAAGAGTGGACCGTAAGTAGCTATTTCTACTAGTGAATGTTTTACTGATTCTAAAGGTAGAATGCAGTTTTTTGTAACTGGCCCCATTCATTATGAGGAATGCTGAGCGCCCTGTGCATATTTAAAAATGTCCGTTTTTCCCACTGATCGTAAATGTTCTCTCGTTTTTGCTATATTTTGTTTTTTTTACAAATCAGTTTTGAAAAATAAATTTCGTGTCAGAAAACATTCAAAAGACGTTCTCGTTACGTTTACTCGAGATTTCGGTGTCATCTTTCTTGCTTGAGTGTTAGGCAGGGACGTCGCCAAGGGGATGGGAGGTAGGTGGGAGCACACCCTGAAAGTCTTCTTGTCCACCCTATCGCCCACCCAGTTCAAGATGTGCCATTTTTTTTATTTAACTTTAAAATATAATCTGGACTTTTCCAAGCAATAATGAGTCTCGTGTTTTTTGTCGGGTAAGCCTTCGCATTTTCCCCAAGGAAGTGTGTTGTTCACTTTTCCGTACTCAGAATATAAAAATAGCATCCACAGTGCCATGAAAATTCAGTTGTTCTCCAATTTTCCAAATCCTTAGTTTAATTAAGCCTTTATCTCTCGATATCTAGCCGAGCGCGTTAGCCTTACACTACGGTGGCCAACAATGAACGGCGCTATGTGTGTTTTTCTGTCAGCTTCTGACTTCACCGGATGGAGACGTCTCAGTAGCTGAGCCCATCTTACGGATTTATGATGTCAATAATAAATTGACATATGGAGATGCCTCAGTAGCTGAGCCCATCTTACGGATTTATGATGTCAATAATAAATTGACATATGGAGATGCCTCAGTAGCTGAGCCCATCTTACGGATTTATGTGTTTTTCTGTCAGTTTCTCAGATCACCAGATGGAGACGTCTCTGCCCATCTTACGGATTTATGATGACAGAAGCTGACAGAAAAGCACACATAGCGCCGTGGATTGTTGGCCACAGTGGTGTAAGGCTAACGCGCTGGCCAAGATATCGAGAGATCTGGTGTTCGATTCCCCAGCATTGGCGGAATAACAATTTTCCGGTTGCTGTGTGTTGCTAAAACGTATCTCTTTACTATATTCTAAGCTGTGTTTTTAAGAAAGCCGTATGTTCCTGATATTTATGTGCTGCTCCTCTCACTTTTCTTAACTCGTTTAGCTCACTTGCATTCTTTGCTTTCATTTGGGTCAATAGGCATGTAAAGGACAGCTTTGATTTGAGGAGCGAAATTTCAGAAGCCCAAGAAATTTCATACTGAAACCAAAAAACAGTAAAGTACCTTAACTGACTTATTGATGAGTTTAGCGAACAACTATGTTCTCAACCTTTCTGAAGTTACAGAATGAAATGCTAACTAACACTGCGCAGCAAACTAGGAATGTTTTTCGTTCTTGCAGTAAGGAACGCGAACAGTCTTCTCTTTTTCTATCGGATGTTTTTTATTTTTACGTATTTCATGATGGCTACGAGGAAAGTTCAAGTATTTCCGTGACGAAAATTTTGTAAAGGTTTACGTCACGATTTTCACTCTTAATGAAAGTTCTGCACTTTCTATTATAGGGAACCAGAGAAAAATTCTGAAGGAGTTGTTCGCAAATCATAACAATTCCTTTCAGCTCTCGGAATAGCCAACCTTTTTATTTTCAATTATCCTTTTTAATACAAGCATTGTAAGACACAGATGTCTTCAGAAGCACTTAAGCGGGCGTTACAAGTCTACACGCAAGCAAAATAAAACAGGCAATGTTTTGAATTTCGAAAGTTTCTGAAACTCAAAGTGATGCCAAATTGTTTTCGTTGATAGAGAAAGTTCCTGAAATATATTAAGCGTTTTTGTGGGGGTTTTTTTGTTCACAAAATATCAGTTTTATTTTACTTTAATTGAAACTTATACTACCTAAGTTTTATGCGTATCAAAACGCTGAAATTAAAATATCAATCCCCTGGTACACCTGCTCAAAATGTGGTACGAATACTTGACGAATTGTGTAGAACAAAATTTGCGTTGGATTTTAATACTGAATCACAGTTACGTAACTCACATACATACTGCTACGGGCTCCGCTCCTTTAGAGGTCCAGTGGAAAATATGAATCCCACTACTGATTGTCAAAATTGTGTCTTATTTTATAGGGAATCAGAGAAAAAGGCCCGTGACGATCGGAGATAATTTCCGTGGCATGAATTCGTTCACCTAACCTGCAGATAGATATCTGAGAAGCAATGAGAGCGCGCTGTATTCCAGGCGCAGTACAAAAACAGAAATGACGTATTTAATGGATACCTTGAATATTAACACATTTGGTTAATTTATTCTTAACTGTGGTGGTAACATGGTCAGCATTAGATTTTTTTTAATTCTCTGCGTTTAGGTGCAGAATATATCAACATCAGTTTAA
The DNA here is from genome assembly GCA_039090855.1 of Macrothele yani. Taxonomy (NCBI): domain Eukaryota; kingdom Metazoa; phylum Arthropoda; class Arachnida; order Araneae; family Macrothelidae; genus Macrothele; species Macrothele yani. The sequence goes on from CM077011.1 coordinate 162,945,372, forward strand.
TCCTAGTATCGGAAGACAGACAGAGTTGGAAACGGGTCAAAAGTATGAGACCCGGAACCAACCCGACCCGATACGGACCCGGACAAATCTGCTTTGAACTACAAATTCGAAACTCAGTTTATATACACTATATTGACAAGAGTCACCGGACACCTAGAAGAGAAACACAACATAACATTTATTGGCATACATTAGTATGGTGTCGGTCCACCTTTGGCATTATTGCATGCACGGACCCTTCTGGACATGCTTTCGACAAGGTTTTGGAACACAGCGATGTGTATGCTCTTCCAGTCAGTACATAATTATGCCGCTAACTGTTGCTTAGTATTAGGCCTTGGCTCTAAACTTATGCGACGCTCTACTTCTCCCCATAGGTGATCTATGGGATTCAGATCCACACACGATACGTATCGTCCGTATCGTGTGTGGAATGGCACGATACTGGCCAGTCCACACACTATACGGAGTTATCGTCAAACCACGCCGCAACAGTCCTTGCTTTATGGCTCGGTGCTTTATTTTGCGGTACCAACAAGGCTCAGTTCCATAGTATTGCCACACAGTTGGTAGGTCATAATTCTCCAAAATATCGAGGTAGACATGCTGGTTAACAGGTTTGTCAACGATAACAAATGGGCCGGGACCATACCACGAAAAACACCCCCACACGAGTACACTGTCAGCTCCAAACTTGACCGTACGAACAGTACACTGTAGTGAATAGCGTTCCTCCAGCTGCCGCCAATCCCAAACGCTGCCACCATGAGACTGATTAATCGTGTATCTGGATTCATCAGTCCATTGGACCCGTTTCCATTGATATACGGTCCACGATAAATGTCCTTTACACCATGCTACACGACAAGTAGCATTCCGAGTGGAGATGAAAGGCTTATGAGCAGCCGCACGTCCATGGTAACCCATGGAATGAAGTTCTATGCGAATGGTACGTGTATATACCGAGGTTCCAACATTTTTAATCACCTGTACACAGTACTCCGTCGATTAGCTGTAACGACTCTCCTGAGGCTTCGACGTCCTCCATCACTGATTTTCTAAGGTCTGCCAGTACGTTGGCTGCTTCAGGCACGCCATGTGTCGTCCACTTATTCAGTACATCCAAACCAGTTGACTTGGGTATGTTTAAACGCCTCTCGGTTTCTGTTATGGACAATCCACTAATATTAGAGCCAACAATCTTTCCTTCTTCAAAGTCAGTTCTTTCCCGCCACAAAATTTTCACTCAACCTCACATTGCGATATGATCGCGGTCAGCTGCAGGCTTGTTTTTCTATCGTTTGCAGCTGTACCGCGCATCTTAACAATGCAGAGGATCCGTTCATTTGCTTTTGAAGTGGTTTCCGGTGACTTTTGTCAATATAGTGTATATATACATATAAACGTAATATATATATTCATCCCAATAACTGCTTCATATTTAATGACTGAAATTCTTTTTTAATAATAAAATTTGGTTACTTGCTAAATTCTAGTGCTTTTTTTAGTGCCACTATTTTGCGCAATCCAGAAGTAATGGTTGCATATGACCGTGACAATGGAGTATATTACAAATGGGAATCATATTTTACGATTACACAAATATATATTTTTAAATGTATTTAGATTGTTCACTCTTTCCACGCTTTGATAGACGTGCGCATACTTTCATATGGTCCGTTAGATTTTCTGTTCCATAATCTTTTATTACACCGTCGACATTTTTCTTTGTAATTATACACTTTCCACATTTTGAACAGCAAGCAAGACCAAACAACACAGAATTATTCACCGGTTCCTTAATGAGACGAAACGAGTTCCAGCATTCACTCTTCGACTTGTGGTTTTCAACAAGCTCGTATTTGTTGGCCTCGACGATTTTCTCAAACTCCTTAATATTAAATCCATCCATATTAACAAATAAGGAGTTAATTTCGACATAACATGTCATGGGAAAGGGACGTTAGCACATCAATCGAAAACCTCTAAATGCTCAACGTAAAAGATGCGATCGGAAAAGTAAGTCGCAGTCATAGAGTGAACTTCGCACGGAGAGAGTAAATCAGCTGAGAAGCAGGCTAACGGGGTTTGCCTGTATCTTGCCCTGAACAATCGCACTGTAAAAGAACGCAAAGGAAGTATCTTTTTACGATATGGTGTAAGTGTGTCTGACGTCGGTCGGTGGAAATCTTTGTTGCTTTAGAAAGAGACAACAATATGTTTGCATGGCAAATCATTATTCAATCCGTGGACACCACATGGCAAATCATTATTCAATCCGTCGACTATAGAATTCCACAACGCGCATTTTCCTTTGGAATATATTTTTCTCTTTTAAAAAATAAAACGGAAATAAGATCTGGTCGAAATCGCGTCAGGAACTCCTTGACCCGACCCGTTGGACCAGCAAGAAATTGTCGACCCGTTGGCCCGTGACCCGTTTCCATCTCTGGCCCAAGCAGCGTCAGCGAGCGAACGGTAAGTCGCACTCTGCGTACCCTGGACTATGGGAGCCGACCGCCTACTCGTGAGCCCCTGTTGACTGCTCGTCATCGGGCATTACGTATCTCCTTGTGTCGGGAACACCAGAATTAGGCATCTGTAGAGTGCCGCCGTGACGTGAATCTTGTTTTCAGTTGTACTGAGTTGACGAGAGAGTCAGGTGTGTGGTCTACAGCAGGAGGCTTTGGCCCCGTCGTAACAGGTCAGTTCTGTTCAAGGCAGTGGTGGCTCTGTGATGGTTTTGAGAGCCTTTTCACGGGACACGGTGTCGCCCGATTGGTCGACAGTAACGATTGGTCGGCAGCACGACTGGTCGACGTAACGACTAGTCGACAGTAATGACTGGTCGACAGTACGATTGATCGACACAACGATTGGTCGAGATAACCATTGGTTCAGAGGATTATGGTTTACATTCACAGCGGTACCTCTCAGAACGTACTGACCTCTTAAAACGTAACGTTCCTTTTTCGAAATAATATCTTTTAGAATGTAGTCCTCAGAACGCACAGCATTATAACACATTATTTCCAAATATGCCCCTGTGTCATCTTTTGTACTCTAAGTGAAATCTATATAGAGTTCCTTCTGAACGATGTTATTTCCGATAGGGCCCCGGGGCACTTTAGGTAAATTCCATATTTCTTTGCGTGTTCAAATAATCTCAACTGAGTACTTCCACATTTCTTTGTGTGTTCCAATAATCTCAACTGAATAATGCCATATCTCTTTTTGTGTTCAATTAAGTCTTTCCTGTAACGGAACTGTATAATTCTATAGACAATTTAATTAATACAATTTATACGTAATTTTATTAGATAAATTTTGAAACTGCGCGTAGTTAAATTAGGGGTAAAAAAGTGAATATCAAATCATGGAAAGTGGAGAATGGCCATCTACAGACATTAATGCCCAGTCGGGTAGGGGGGGGGGGGGGCTATTTTTTGGAAAATTTCCATTTAAATTCCTAAAATGTGGATTTGTTGATTTCTAAAATTGCTGAAAGATGTGTGGCAATCTTCCGGTGGGACAATTTACCGCAAAACTGTTTGTTTGTACTTATTCGAATTCTTTTTTTCCAAGTTCCGTTGACCATTTTATGTCGACCAATGCCTACTAAACGCTATATCGACCAGTCGTTACTGTCGACCAATAGTTATGTCAATCAAACGTGCTGTCGACCAATCGTTACTGTGGACTAATCATTACTGTCGACCAATCGTTATGTCGACTAATCATTTCTGTCCACCAATCGTTATGCCGACGAATCATTATGTCGACCAACCGTTTATCGACCAATCGTTACATACCCCACGGGACACATTAGGTGTCTTATTTTGTCTGTACAGGTCCTTAATCGCTGCGTGTTAGCAGGATCTGTTGCCTGATTACATACGCGCTTTCATGACCTTCGCGCAGCCTACGGTTGATGGCCTGTTCCAGCAGGACAATTCTCTGTCCAACCGTTCTACAACAGCCCAGCGAAGGCTCGAGGTATATTCATCAGAGTTTAAAACCATGCAGTGGCCCCCAATGTACCCGGATAGAAACCCCATGGAAGCTCTCTAGGACACTCTGGAGCGGAGCATCGGATCTATGGATCCTGCACCGTCGTCTCGGGAGGAGCTGTGGAAAATGTTTCAATAGGCATGTGTGGCATTAATTCCGAAAACACTCCAGCATCTGGTGTAGTCGAAGATTCGGCGTGTACTGGCTGTTATTCGCGTTGGAGGAGGAACAACACGCAATTTGGTACGTATCTCTAATATTTGTCCATTGAGCGGATATTGATATACTCTACTTTAAAATACTTACAAACTTAACCCTTTAACGACCGTTACCCAAATATCTTTCATCACTCCAAATACCACAACGCCCGAAACTGTTGGTTGGTTCACTTCTTTGTTTAACAACAACAATAGCGACTGAGAATGACTCCTGCTGATTTCTCATAGGTCGAGAAAATTTGAAGAACAGGCAATGGTAGGAAATCTGACTCACTCTAAAGAGGCGTTTCGGGCGGTTATGGCCGTTTGTATGCACGGGCGTTGTGGGCGTTGCGGGCGTAATGTGCGTTAAAGGGTTAATTTAGGGAATAATTTTATGACTGTACTTCATAGAATGTGTCAAATATTTTTATATCTAGTAATTATTTTTGCGTGCTAAGACATTTCAAATTCTACTTAATTACATAAATAAAAAAATGCTTCGGTTTAACATTGAGAATAACTGAACTGAAATATTAACAATGTTTGCACTTAGTAAAAAAAAACATGAATTCCTCCAAATGATGAATTACACCTGATGTTTTCTACTTGCAACTGTAAAATACGATTGACAGAGTAAACGTGATGCTTTCTTTCCTACTTGTTTTGTCTTTAAGAGCATCGAAGACTTCAGATCAATCTAAAACTTTCTCCATTCAAAGTTCTTCTTTGAAACGAACTGTGATGACGCAAAAATATCTTGTTAAAGAGTAAATCTCTCTGATTCGAGGTGCTTGCGATATTTCGGGACTACATAGATTGCATATTTTGTGAAGACGAAAGAAAAAATGAGAAGTGGAAGATAGAAAAAAAAAGCATTCCATTATTTTGTGATCCATCGCGCTCGACATTTTTAAATATCCGGATAAATTTTTTATCCGTACTTTCAAGAATGTGACAGTTTTTCTTTTGACATTTTTCAAAGAAAATCAAAAGCAAGCACAGGAGGATTATTCGCACGAAAACGTTGTTTCATAAAATCAGCTATAGATTTCACAGAGATCAATGTCTGGTGAGTTTCATAATAGGAAGAAAAAATGGAAACAAGATGTTTCTTGTGGTTAACTTTAGGTAGAAAGATAAAAATGTTCATTTTTCAGAAATAAATTTTGTGCCTTGAAAGTAACTGATTCTTAAACATTTTTAAGTTTGAAAACCTGATAATTCGTTTTTATGTTTCTCGAAAAATATGTAATGTTAAACATAGAACCAACATCTAATAAGAGACATGATTTATATGCTATCTTAAAATATCATGGGGTAACTGTAATAATCACCCAACGGTGGTAAGTTCCAATTCATTGAAATCTTCTAACAGAGGTCAATTCTAAATAATCGAAACCGTTCAATGGTGTTCAGTTCTAAAAAATTTAAATCGCCCAAAGGTGGTCAGTTTTCCTGTCAATATTTCCAGCCCATAACCACTTGCACATTGATCAATATGACACAAACTTCTGTTATTTTCCTAATCAGCGAATACTTCACCACTCCAAATTTCTTTGAGTTGTGTGCAGCTTCGGTATGACTTTTATAGTTAAGATCCATGTCTCTGATTCATAGTAAGAACTGCAAGCATGCTTTATTTATGCACTTTTATTTTAATACACAATGGTAATTTGCTTTTTAAAATTGTACTTTTTCTTCGAAAAGCTGTCCAACATATTCCTGTTTAATATGTTCAAAAGTTCCATATGCCTGTTTAATATGTTGCCAGTGTTAAAGGTAGGCATCGGTTACTTTTATTAGTTTTAAGTTTATTGACTAGAATGTTGATGTTCTTCATATTATATTTTTTGGTAGAACTCATTTTAACTATTCTATGAAACTGATTATTAATAACGTTGCGGTGTACTTCAATGGAGACGTTGGAAGACCAGTGGGTCAAATACTTGATATCGAAATTGAAATTCTCTCTTTTATGAAGTCGAAATTGTACATTGTTGAAAATGATATCTGTTTCTCTTTACATTGTATTCAATAAATTCAAAACTAATAAAATTCCAATCGACTTTCTTAGACGTTACTTAAATCAGCTAATTGTTAATTTTAACTCAACCTCATCAAGCTCTAAATTATATATCAAAACTCTGGACTAACACAGGACCTAGCAATTTTAATTTCAATAGAAAATACCAAGTGCCACATGGTAGGTTCCTTGTGTCCAAAGATCATCTACATACACAGTCATGCATCTATTACTACGCTCACCACTTTCTGCCAATTAGGTCACTTCTAATTTGTTAATTTTTTTACACCAATTCCATGTTATTTATTCAGTTCCGGTTGAATTTTTAGTCTCTCAGTTGTGCTTGCAGTATTTCATGCAGCTATCCGGTAAGTTTTTGATTCCTTACTTAAACGTTAATTTTCAATGTGGGGATGTGTCTAACTTCATTTATTTTGTCTTAGTGGCGTCGTGAGCATTATCAGCCGACATTTGTTTTTTTACTTGTCACTTATTGATAATAAAAAAGCTACTCCCCCAGGTTGTTACTCACCTAATGAAAGCAACCTGGCTTTTCCAATTATCGTTCTTATGTTTCTTTTTCGTTCTACGATTCACCATTTGCACTTTTTTAAAAAGCGTTCGATTTATTGTATTGTAAACGCTGATTTATTGTATTTTAAGCCAATTTTAAAATTGAAATCCCTTCTGCTTCCTTATTAGAGTTTCACTAGTCTATATACACTACTGGCCACCCAAAATGCAACCCCAAGAAGGAACCATCCGATAGGCCTGAAATTCGCAACATGCGTCGCCCGCGAGAGGACATGCAAACGATTAGCTTTGGAAGGCATATACAAATCATATGTGTCCGGCAAGCTACCCAGAAGCACTATAAGAAGGGTGCACTGAAGGCGGGTGTAAGTAGTGGAAGTGTGTTATGCTGCCGCACCTGTGGGTGGGAAGCTACCTGATGCCTCGTCGCAGAATACGGCAGTCATTCCAGCACGATTTGGAGTTCGAAAGAGGACTAATAGGGGCTTATCGCGACAGCGGTTTATCGTACCGAGACATCGGCGCCCGTGTGGGACGGCATCCAGCCACAGTGAGTCGAGTATGGATTCCGTGATTGCAGGAGGGACGGACGGACCGACATGAGCGATTTCCTCAGCCGCGGCACACCGCCGAACGAGAGGACCGGCATGTTGTGCGGTGGGCATTGAAGGCTCGCACCGCCACATCACGAACGTTAGCGGAGGAATTAGGGTGTGTTGCGCAACAACCTGTGTCAGCACGTACCGTTTGACGCCGTCTGCATGAGCGGGGACTTGTCGCATGTCACCAACTGCGCCGATTACCACAGACGTTACACCACCGGCGAGTGCGGCGGCAGTGGGCCGTTGAACGCCGCACCTGGACTACGGAATGGCACGACATTGTCTTCTCCGACGAATCCCGCTTCTGCATGCAACACCACGATGATCGGATCCGTGTGTGGCGGCACCGCGGCGAGAGACTGTATGACGCCTGCATTATATATCACCATACCGGTCCGTCGCCTAGCGTTATGGTTTGGGGCGCCATTGGATATGACACTCGTACTCCTCTGGTATGCATCGCCGGTACACTCAACAGCCACCGCTACATCTCCGACGTTTTGGAGCCTGTAGTCCTCCCTTACCTGCAGGACCATCCAGTGGCCACGTTTCAACAAGACAATGAGCGCCCGTTCGTGGCACGCATCGTGCTACCATTCTTCACGGCCCACCAGGTGTCAGTGCTGCCGTGACCCGCCTGTTTTCCCGTAATGTCGCCCATCGAACACGTCTGAATGCTGATCGGCAACCGAGTGGGTCCGGCAAGCACCACCCGAGGCTACGCCTGATGAACTGTGGCAACGTGTGGAAGCAGCCTGGACCGACATACCCCAAGTCTACATCCAAAGCCTCTTTCGTTCGATGCCGCGACGTGTAGCGGCCATTATTGACATCCATGGGGGACACACGAAATATTGATGTCTGCGTGTCCGCAAGTCGCAGAGGCCTGTAAGCTCAATCGTTTCATCTTTGGATCTGTAGTTATGTGTCCAGCAAATCTGGATTTGCTATATCGTGTTCTTCTTGGTGGCATTTTGGGTGGCCAGCAGTGTATTTGTTAATTCGTTTAGCATGCTGCATATTGCGCTACCGAGATTATTGGCTTTGTTTTTTAGATATTTTTGTATTTAATATATTTACTTCCGTGTGTTCTTTCAACTTACTACTGCTACCACACACACACACACACACACACACACACACACACACACATATATATATATATATATATATATATGGGATGTAAGGTCAGGTGATGCGTAACATCACAGCCTCTCCTTGACAAATGTCAACCCCGCCTTCTCGTGGTGCATCCTGTTCCCACTAAAGGGGCTCAGACGACCGCCCATAGCGGTATAACTATACCATCGGGATTAGAGGAAATTCTATCCCACACTCACCAACCCGCTTAGCCAGCGTGGTGAGTTATGGCCAAACCCCTCCAAAATGACTCCACAACTTAAATCTTGGCCCTCAGTCTCCGGCAGCTGGAATGTACCTGGCCAAGGCAGCGGCCAGTGCGACATGAAGGCAGAGGGTGCTAAGAATCCCCGGAGGACCGGACTAGGCTGCCATCTGATGCTGACCTTGGCAACATACAATGGACGCTCCCTATCTTCTGATTCAAGGCTTCTTGAATTGGAAGAGGAACTACAAAGGATCAAGTGGGACATCGTGGGGCTAAGTGAGGTAAGGAGAAAAGGAGAAGATCTCATCGAACTGAAAAGTGGACATCTCTTCTACTATCGTGGGACAGATACTGGCAGAACTAGTGGTGTTGGATTTATAATAAACAAGAAACTGAAGGATAAAGTTGTAGAAGTTGAAAGTTCCTCTGACAGAGCTGCACGGCTTGTTATCCAACTCTCGAAAAGATACCAGGCTCAGATTATTCAAACTTATGCACCCACCACAAGTCATGCTGAAGAAGAAATTGAAGAATTTTATGAGGAAATTCGTGATCTAAATAATAAAGGTAAGCAGCACTTGAAGATAATTATGGGAGATTTCAATGCAAAAATAGGGCAACAGCAACAGAATGAAACTTCAGTAGGTAAATTCGGTCACGGCAACAGAAACCAGCGTGGAAATACTCTCGTAGAGTTTGCAGAGGCAGAAGAGTTTTTCATCTTGAACTCCTTTTTCAAGAAAAAGCAACACAGGAAATGGACATGGAGACATCCAAATGGGACAAGTGAAATTGATTTTATTATGTGTAACAAAAAATTCGTCATAGAAGACTGCAGTGTGCTAAACAAGTTCAACACAGGTAGTGACCATAGATTGGTGAGATGTAAGATGCACCTCAACACTAAACTCGAACGTAGCAAGCTCATAAGACAAACAAAATGTATTGACATAACCAACCTTAAAAAACACCATAATACCTTCAAGTTGGAACTGAAGAACAGATTCTCTGCTTTAGAAGGCCTAACATCGGAAGAAGTGGATATTTCTGAAGTTAACAGAAAAGTAACCAAAGCTCTTATGGAAACAGCAACAAAATTAGCTGGGTCTAAGAACAAATTGCATGTAAACAAATTATCAGGAAAAACCAAAATGTTGATGCAAAAAAGAAGAGTGATGAGGACAACTAAAGAAGATGTGACTTTCAAAGTGGAATATATAGAGCTGTGCAAGACAGTACGAAAAAGTATCACTGAAGACGTAAGGAAATTCAACTGTGAACTAGTAAGGAAAGCAATTGAAAACAACCAAAGCCTAAAGATAGCAAAGGGACATCTCAGTAAGGGAAGAAAACAGATTATGGCACTGAGAAAAGAAGATGGTTCTGTAACAAGAAATAGAGGCGAAATTTTGACAAGAGTGAAAGATTTCTACTCCAAATTATATGAAAGGGATGATACATGCACTCCAGACATCATGAAAGATACCAGTACCAGAGTTCCTCCAGTCCTTCCAGCAGAAGTTGCACATGCAATCAAGAACATGAAGCGGGGAAAAGCTCCAGGAGAAGATGGAATTACTGTAGACATCATACAAGAAGCAAGTGGAGAAATCGAAACAGTACTCTCCCAAATTTTCACTCGATGCCTTAATGAAGGAAAGATTCCTGAGGATTGGAACACCGCTACAATGATCCTGCTACATAAGAAAGGTGACATTGAGGATCTCGGAAACTACAGACCTATCAGCCTCCTATCAGTAGTTTATAAAATCTTCACTAAAGTTCTTTCACACCGCTTGAAGGTAACACTGGACATGGCTCAACCGAGAGAACAAGCTGGATTCAGGAGTGGCTACAGCACAATAGATCATATCCATGTGTTGAGAGAACTAATTGAAAGAGCGAGGGAATATGAATTTCCATTGTGCATGGCTTTTATCGATTATGAAAAAGCCTTTGATTCGGTGAAACCATCAGCAGTTACAATGGCTCTGAAAACCTGCGGTATTGAAGATGCATACATTAATATTATTAATAACATCTATGAAAATGCAAGTGCAAAGATTAGGCTGTTTGAAAATACAACACACATAAAAATTGGAAAGGGAGTGAGACAAGGTGACACCATATCTCCGAAGCTCTTTAATGCCACATTGGAGGGTGTTTTTCAGTCACTGAGCTGGGAAAACAAGGGGATAAAAATTAATGGAGATTATCTAACCCACCTTCGTTTTGCTGATGACGTAGTCATTTTTGCAACTAGCCCATCAGAGCTGCAGAGTATGATCCAGGAACTTGCTGACAAGAGTAGAGAAGTGGGATTAAAAATGAACTTTCGGAAGACAAAAGTGATGTTCAATGCTTTTACAAGAAATGAAGATTTATCGATTGATGGAGAAAAGCTGGAGATGGCACAGACACGTACGTTTATCTTGGACAGCAGATATCAAGTGAGGGTCACATTGGTGAAGAAATTAATCGGCGTACAAAACTTGCCTGGAGAGCTTTTTGGAAGAAACAGCATAATTTTCAAGAGCAATATGCCATTATGTCTTAAAAGAAAAGTGTTTGATCAATGCATCCTTCCAGTGCTTACGTATGGTGCAGAGACGTGGACCTTAACTAAAAGAGACATACAAAGGCTGCAGACAACTCAAAGAAGCATGGAGAGGTGCATGCTTGGTGTAACCAGGAGAGATAAGAAGAGGAACTCGTGGATTAGAAAAATGACAAGAGTGGAAGACATCATGATCAGAGTTAAATCCCTGAAATGGCAATGGGCTGGACATACTGCCAGAAGGACAGATCATCGATGGACAGCCGAAATTTTAGATTGGATTCCAAGGGACAGGAAAAGACCCAGAAGAAGACCACATGGGAGATGGGTGGATGAAATTCGAAAGTATGCAGGGGTGACATGGAGGAGACTGGCACAAGACAGACCGTTGTGGAGAAAACTTGGGGAGACCTTCATCCAGCAGTGGATTGATAATGGTTGACAATGATGATGATGATATATATATATATATATATATATATATATATATTATTCAAACTTATGCACCCACCACAAGTCATGCTGAAGAAGAAATTGAAGAATTTTATGAGGAAATTCGTGATCTAAATAATAAAGGTAACAGCACTTGAAGATAATTATGGGAGATTTCAATGCAAAAATAGGGCAACAGCAACAGAATGAAACTTCAGTAGGTAAATTCGGTCGAGGCAACAGAAACCAGCGTGGAAATACTCTCGTAGAGTTTGCAGAGGCAGAAGAGTTTTTCATCTTGAACTCCTTTTTCAAGAAAAAGCAACACAGGAAATGGACATGGAGACATCCAAATGGGACGACAAGTGAAATTGATTTTATTATGTGTAACAAAAAATTCGTCATAGAAGACTGCAGTGTGCTAAACTAGTTCAACACAGGCAGTGACCATAGATTGGTGAGATGTAAGATGCACCTCAACACTAAACTCGAACGTGGCAAGCTCATAAGACAAACAAAATGTATTGACATAACCAACCTTAAAAAACACCATAATACCTTCAAATTGGAACTGAAGAACAGATTCTCTGCTTTAGAAGGCCTAACATCGGAAGAAGTGGATATTTCTGAAGTTAACAGAAAAGTAACCAAAGCTCTTATGGAAACAGCAACAAAATTAGCTGGGTCTAAGAACAAATTGCATGTGAACAAATTATCAGGAAAAACCAAAATGTTGATGCAAAAAAGAAGAGTGATGAGGACAACTAAAGAAGATGTGACTTTCAAAGTGGAATATATAGAGCTGTGCAAGACAGTACGAAAAAGTATCACTGAAGACGTAAGGAAATTCAACTGTGAACTAGTAAGGAAAGCAATTGAAAACAACCAAAGCCTAAAGATAGCAAAGGGACATCTCAGTAAGGGGAAAAAACAGATTATGGCACTGAGAAAAGAAGATGGTTCTGTAACAAGAAATAGAGGCGAAATTTTGACAAGAGTGAAAGATTTCTACTCCAAATTATATGAAAGGGATGATACATGTACTCCAGACATCATGAAAGGTACCAGTACCAGAGTTCTTCCAGTCCTTCCAGCAGAAGTTGCACATGCAATCAAGAACATGAAGCGGGGAAAAGCTCCAGGAGAAGATGGAATTACTGTAGACATCATACAAGAAGCAAGTGGAGAAATCGAAACAGTACTCGCCCAAATTTTCACTCGATGCCTTAATGAAGGGAAATTTCCTGAGGATTGGAACAACGATACAATGATCTTGCTACGTAAAAAAGGTGACATTGAGGATCTCAGGAACTGCAGACCTATCAACCTCCTATCAGTGGTTTATAAAATCTTCACTAAAGTTCTTTCACACCGCTTGAACGTGACACTGGACATGGCTCAACCGAGAGAACAAGCTGGATTCAGGAGTGGCTACAGCACAATAGATCATATCCACGTACTGAGAGAACTAATTGAAAGAGCGAGGGAATATGAGCTTCCATTGTGCATGGCTTTTATCGATTATGAAAAAGCCTTTGATTCGGTGAAACCATCAGCAGTTGCAATGGCTCTGAAATAATGCGGTATTGAAGATGCATACATTAATATTATTAATAACATCTATGAAAATGCAAGTGCAAAGATTCTGCTGTTTGAAAATACAACACACATAAAAATTGGAAAAGGAGTGAGACAAGGTGACACCATATCTCCGAAGTTCTTTAATGCCACATTGGAAAATGTCTTTCAATCACTGAACTGGGAAAACAAAGGGATAAAGATTAATGGAGATTATCTAACCCACATTCGTTTTGCTGATGACATAGTCATTTTTGCAACTACCCCATCAGAGCTACAGAGTATGATCCAGGAACTTGCTGACAAGAGTAAAGAAGTGGGATTAAAAATGAACTTTCAGAAGACAAAAGTGATGTACAATGCTTTTACAAGAAATGAAGATTTATCGATTGATGGAGAAAAGCTGGAGATAACAGACACGTACGTTTATCTTGGACAGCAGATATCAAGTGAGGGTCTCATTGGTGAAGAAATTAATCAGCGTACAAAACTTGCCTGGAGAGCTTTTGGAAGGAACAGCATAATTTTCAAGAGCAATATGCCATTATGTCTTAAAAGAAAAGTGTTTGATCAATGCATCTTTCCAGTGCTTACGTATGGTGCAGAGACGTGGACCTTAGCTAAAAGAGACATACAAAGGCTGCAGACAACTCAAAGTAGCATGGAGAGGTGCATGCTTGGTGTAACCAGGAGAGATAAGAAGAGGAACACGTGGATCCGAAAAATGACAAGAGTGGAAGACATCATGATCAGAGTTAAATCCCTGAAATGGCAATGGGCTGGGCATACTGCCAGAAGGACAGACCATCGATGGACAGCCTAAATTTTATATTGGATTTCAAGGGACAGGAAAAGACCCAGAAGAAGACACATGAGAGATGGCTGGATGAAATTCGAAAGTATGCGGGAGTGATATGGAGGAGACTGGCACAAGACAGACCGTTGTGGAGGAAACTTGGGGAGACCTTCGTCCAGCAGTGGATTGATAATGGTTGATGATGATGATAAATATATATATATATATGTATTGGGTATATAAATAAGGTTTGAGGAATTTTCGTTCGGTGACGTACTTATTACTGCTCGTAAATATTTTAAAGTGGAAACACTGCGATATCGCAGTACGAGTGTTTCCCATTCCTAAGGAGCCGAATAACGGAATTATGTAAAGAGAACTTCTTGATGGCATATGTGGCAAAGCCGAGGAACGCGTAGTTGTTCTTTTGGTATTAATGTTGGAGAATAATAGTAACTGGGAACAACACCTTAGAAGCAGAACACGCTGTTTTTCAGTTTTAAGTAAGAATTTGTGGAATCCGCGTTTGGACCAAAAGCTGTTAATGACTCCATTTGAGGCATAGCAGATTCGGTGAAGTACACGAGGAAGAAGCATACGTGTCATTCAAAATTTTGAATTGAAAATTCTTCTATCTACAGTTACAGACATTTTCTTTCAAATGTTTCTTCGAGAAACGTGTCTGAAAATGATAATTCTTAGTCTCAGACTGTTACAAAATTACGTATTTTGAAAATAATTAAGGTCCTTGAAAGTCGATACTCAACACTTTCTGCAAAACCCGGTATTGTACATAGAATATAAATATTGTTTTTATTCGACGTAATATAAAGAAGACTACCGGTCTTATTTCAAATAAAACAGAAGAAACAGCCCTCCGTCTTTTGTGGTAAGATGCTACATCGTGTGACGCGCGCAAGTAGTGAACAATCTCATCTGTTTGCTGTTGAGTATTTGGATTTCAACTCTATATTTCAATCCCTATTGTTTGAACTGGAGAAATTCCTTTTGCTCTGGTAAAAACGTTTTTTGTCTCTAAAGCTCGTTATCCACGTATTTTACGATATAAGATCCACATTTTGCTGCTTCATGCCGTGTCATCAAAATCTGCGTTCACTCTACTACAAATTCCATTTCACTCTCTTTGTTTCGTTTATGAAGACGAGGAGAGGCTCTTCTGGAAAAACAGAACTTCAGATCGAAAAAGTTATTTTCTTTTATCTTTGGACTAACCATTTTATACCCGAGGAAAAAATCACGCACATTTTCTCCATTGGTTCCAAGAAGCTTTTCCGAGTACCTACAAAACTCTCAGTCATTAGGCTACCGTTATTTATCGATGTTGTGTAAGAAAACCAAGGAAGTATTTACATATTTTTCGGGGACGATCAGATTTTACAAACCAACGAATGTGAGACTAGAAATGTAAAATCATGAGAGAAAGAATAAAGATAGTAAAGTTTTAAAGTTTTTTTTTTTTTTTTTTGGTACAATAGTCTTATGGAGGTTTGCAGATCACGGTAGATAAATAACAGCGTAGCTTTTAGTATTAGCGGAGGCACAAAAATCTTTTTGTCAGCTTAATTTCAGACACGTGTATAAAAACGTTATTAGCATTAATAATATAGACACCCAGATCCGTCTCTCTGGAAAGCTTGACGTCACACCAACATCTGCATTGTTCTGTCATCACTTATCGGTCAATTCGTATGCGCTCTCACGATGTGAAAATGATTGCCTGCTATATAAAAGCACGCGATCACTTTTAGATGTCAAAATGATCTCGTGCTAATTTAAAAACATTGGATTATTAATGACTCGAGTTCTATTTTTCCGATCTACAAAATTAGAATTGAATTCTTAATATCACATTCGAAGTGAATTCCAAATATCACGGCAAGTTGCGTTTGAATATTAATTTAATTTAGCCCAATTTGAATATTAATTTGTACGCTTTACTTTTTTTTTAATTTTTTAATTTAACTAATTTTCCGAGTTTAGTGCTGATTATATTAAACATTTTGCAAAATATCGATCTATCTAAACGCTCTAACCTATATTAAAAACTGAAATCTTGCGATGTCGAAGAGAGCAATATTGCATCTAAAAACAGATGTCGCTCCAACAGCACATTGTCGATAATTTAGATAGTTTTGATTTGTAATGCGAGATGTCGCACTATTTTGTAGGAAAGGCTTCGGTATGAAGTTTCAAACTAACCTCCGAATAAGACAGTCTAAAACAAGTCGTGCACGGAATAACATGTGTTCAGGAAAAAAAAGTAATGTAACGCCAAAAATCAAAGCAAAAGTAATTAAGGTAAGTTTACACGAAAAAACTGGACTACGAAAAAAATTGTTGTCCAACAACAAATATTTCGCGCAGAGTATTTATCGCGAGGTCTTTTGAAAAACGGAAATAAATAGCATGTAATTTTCAGTTCTAACATGAATGAGATCTTACTGTATAAGGTTTTACTATATTTCCTTAAGAAAAACCAGGCGTCTATTTGATTTGTTTTCAGTCTGCTTCAATTAAAAATTTCACTGTCTTAGGACGGGAAACCACCCCTATATGTTAATATTTATTTAAAGCTTAAAAACAACCGTCTTGGGACGGGCTATAGGTTAGTTGATTGGATTCTAGCTCTATTAAGAAATTATGTTGTGTTTCATTAGTAGACATCTGAGTATCGTTGAGATAAGAAAAGAATTTTCCCCTGAACTATTTACAGTGTTAAACATTTTGTAGATGTCTGCACTCTTGTTGGTATTAATAGCGTAAAAACAAGTCTTTGTCCGACGTGTAAGTTAATATGCGTATTCTAAATGGCAATATTGTCATATTATTGTTTGTTTTTCTGAATTAATGTTCACGATAAATGTGTTTAATTCTAAGAATATTTCACATTTCGGCTTTCTCATTGCCAACTCATGCCCTCTATCTGGAAAGTGAAAATAATGCATAAGCTGAAATGTACGACAAACAAAACAGATCTTATTTCGAAAGGTAAGATATGTGAAATAACCCTCTACATAAGAGTGTCAGAAAATGTCTTCTGGGAGTTAAACACATCGCCTAATACCCGTTGTTATTCAACCAAAAAGTGATAAATCTGTGTAATATACTGCTTCTAAATAATTACCATAACAAATTATAGGATATGTGTGAGTTTTAACATAACTAATTCAAAATCAGGCAAAATGAACAAATGTCACAGCTTCTTTGCTTCCTCAATGACACTCGGGTTTATCATTTTTTTTTTTTTTTTTTTTTTTCTAAATCTCATTCTTCGAGAACAGCACACAACGAGACACTCCGAAAATAATAAAAACATTTTTATTTTTGTATGACATGTAATAAATGGTTATTATAATTATCTTTGATTATTCCAGGCAGAGATCTGTAGTGTCATGGGGAAAGTTCGAATTATTCTCTTCGGGTTGCAATGAATACTTTAATTAAGAAAAGCTCTTTTCTTTGTAGATAATCTTTTAACGAAGTCAACTTTCATTGAGATAAATCAGGACATGGCCAAATCATTCCATCATCATTAACACAAGAGCCAGAAGTCATTAAATAATTCATTGCGTTGCGTCATCCCATCAGCGACTCTTCCACAGAAAAGCATTTCCTCAAGTTTTATCTGAGTCCTTGATGGATACTGCCTGCTAAGTTCTTGTGCAGAGGAAAGCAGAGGTGCGAATTTACTTAATTCTGCGCCAGTATGTGTGTGTGTGTATGTGTGTGTGCACATGTGTGAATCATGTCGTTTTGCGACCCGCAGAAACATTAAGTTTGGCTGGTACACTTTTCCTAATGAGTTACATTGTTGTGGTTAGCCCTATCTCAGGCTATTACGAAAATGTGCTCGTGACCAGAACAGAATTGGAAAGGAAACATTTGCCAGTTTAATGGAAGGAAGAAAGAATGTCTCCGCTGCGGAAGATTCTTATTATAAGAATATTCAGTGTATTATAACATCATTATACTTCCGTCGTTAGCCGTTGAAAAGAGAGGTTATGGCTGAGGTTAACGCTAAGCGACAGTCGTAACATATTTTCGGCAGCGTTAGGACGTCGCTTTTAGTTTACAACTCAAAATAGCTCTTATGGATATTCAGAAGGAAGCCAATTTTCAAGCAACAGACGAACCACTCGTTTAACAATATTTAAGGTAGTGTGATCTAAAACCACCTTACTCAAAAAAAAAACTGGTAACATCTTTAAGGAATGTGGGTTTCCAAATTTGTGAGTGGCTTCAATCACAAGAATTAAGATTTTTGCAGATTTATTAAGCTTTAAACCTCTCCGTGGTAACAATTTTGTTTCGTGACATAGCATTTGAGAAAAATATTTCCAACAAAATAGTGCTCAGAAGTCAGATCACTTTGATTAAAGACGTTCATGTAGCGTTGAGGTATTTAAATAGCATCTACATCTCTCATAAGGAAGATAATGCTTTTCTGTTTCGGGGTTTAAAGACTCCACAAGAGGTCGTCCGCATCCCTAGTTCTTGTCCACTGGTTTCTCTAAAAGAAGTGAACCAGCCATTTTCGCTCTGGTTAACATGTACCATAGCACTCATGTCATACGCCCAATTCGAACCAGCCGAACAAAATGTCAGAATACTGAGACGTTTTACGACAGAGATAATAGTATTTTCTGCAGTAGTAAAGCTACGAAAACAAATAGATCGTTCAAAAAGTGATTTCTAAATTACCATAACGTTTGCAAACAGGAATTTGTTGGGGACGATAGTCGAAACCGCGTCTAATCGCTCCGGAGTGAGTTGCTCTGACCGACTAAGCTACACAGACGGAATTAATTGCTGCAAATTTGTAGTCTTTGCATGTGCTTTACCGCTGCAATACGTCACAAATCTCTCTAAGAGAAAAGCAATAATCACAATATTTGAGGTCAATAATTGTTATTTAGTATAATTATCAATAATACGTTGCCAAACTGTGGGTAGTTCATGAACATCATTGAAAGTACCAGTCAGAGTAAAATGCCCGTGATTCGGAGATTCAAATACTGTTTGTTATTGTACTATGCGCCGCACATCTTTCTTTTCAAATCGCCAAAGCAGTTGAAATCACTAGTGTACTTTTCCTGTTAATACGGTGGGCCAGGAAGCTTCTTCACCCAACCGTTCTGTTCAATAAATAACCGAACAATCCATGCAGTATGCGGCCATGTATTGTCCTGTACAACGACAGTTCAGTGTACAGTATCTCGCAGTGCCCATGCCAAGATATACTGCCCTGGAATTCACTTATTCCGGTCGGATGTCACAGTGATATTCTCATCATATGTCTTCCAAAGAGTCACACCGCAAACATCCATGCTAAAGATGAAAATGAATTTATTATAATGCATCTCTGTACTATGTAAAAATCATCCATGCCAAAGCCGAAAAGGAATGTTTTCTCATGCATCCTGTACTGGGTAGAAATCATCCATGGCAAACCCGAAAATGAATTTATTCTCATGCATCTCTGTACTGGGCAAAAATCATCCATGCTAAAGACGAAAATGAATTTATCCTCGTGCATCTCTGTACTGGGTAAAAATCATCCATGCTAAAGACGAAAATGAATTTATTCTCATCCCTCTCTGTACTGGGTAAAAATGCCGCGAAACTACCAGGTTCAATCAAGGTCGTCTAGGAAACGCAAAGCCATGATTTTAGAGAGATTAGTTCTCTATTTGAGTGACGTCGCGAGGAGACCGAGGATTCCGATTGGTTTCCAACACTATCGTGCGTGACGTCAAACACGACACCTACGATCAGCCCGTGTAACATGACAGTGACGTCACAAACGGAGGTAACTTATCTCTCTAATGCCATATCCTTGTGTTTGCTAGATGGCCTTGACTTTACCCAGGACCGTGATTGATGCCATTGCCTGCATGCGTTAAATTCCTTCTAAATTTCAAAACACAGGAACCTTGTGAGCATCTTACTATTGCGATGATACCACGCAAGGTTACTCCGAGCGATTTCGTACCGGAATTCCTTCTATGTCGTGGTCAGTGTATGCGGTACCCATGTGGCTAGTTTTCTCATAGGCCTAAATCTTTCATCAGCACAGTATAAACCGTCGTGTAGGATAACCAGTTAAGACGAACGGTCATTGACACTCACCCTACAAACTGCAATAAGGCCTCTTGAAAGTGTCGTTTTGCTTCTTATATAAGATAAAATAGGCAGATCGCATCATGGAGCACCATTGGGTAATTGTCTGTCTCCCATACATGCTTTCATGCAGTGCTCTTTTTTTGATGGCAATTTGACATATTGCTATTGTAAGAAATCTTTCTCAGTACCGCAATAAAACATAAAACTTAAAAAAACAAACAAAAAAAAAACACCTTTTTCTACCATGGTTACTGATCGTCTCCGCTGAATCATTGCTATTATAACTTTCACTATCCGAAGAGCAAAGAACTGTAAAAAAGAACATTATTAGAGTACGTTCAGCTACGAACTGAACCTGAGGTAACTACTGCGCAACCATCAGACATCGCCTGTGTTTCCCCTTCAGGTTTCCATTATGTGCGCCAATGAATGTGTTCGCGTACTTTTCGAACAGCTTAATAAATGCATCAGTCATTTTAAAGTAGAAACGTGTTTAAAATTCTGTGCGAGGAGATGGTGCGAAAAGCTGAAACTCAAAATAATAATGGGATGTAGTGTTCCCTGTGTTAGTCAAAGAGAAATACTGCAGAGGATAAGTGACTGTGTTGAAGGAGAAACAGCTATGTGGCTTATGACTTGAAGCATAAGAGATCCTATTAAAATATTCGGGTGATTTATGCTAATTTGCACCGCGAGTTGGACGAGCTGCTGATGCTGGAAAGTGTTGAGCATGCGCCTTTAAATTTTACTGTCGCTGAAGGAGAGATTTGCGGCTTCCACGCAAGACAACGTAGTTGAAATAGTAAGAACAGGAAAATAGCTAATCCATCAGGACATAAAAAGCTTTTGAGAAGTTTAGTATAACTAAACTGTGAAATAAAAGATTGAACATTATTCTATATTTAATTTTCACACAGTTTCCCATAAAGAGATTCACTGTTTGCAAATTTATAGTTAATACTTGATAAAATCGTTCCCATGTTGGAAGCTAAGAAATATTTAGTAAGATCGCTATACGTAGTTGTCCAAAGTTAAGTGCCCAGCCGCTAGAATATTTAAGAAAATAATTCATACATCTATGTTTATTCATCACCTCTTGTTGAGAATTGAGAGAAATGAAAAGAATCGGAAAAATGAAGCGCTCCTCTCTTGAGCTTATTCTATAATAGTTGAAACATTTGTTTGTACGATACACAGCATTTTCGCAAACACTTCAGAATATACAAATGAAAAGGAAAGAATGAATTGGGTAATTACAATTTTTTTAACTCACGGTACCATACTTTCTCTTATAACATCTGAAATGTGGTATAATTTCTTTTTGGCGCTAATCGACCAACGGTAAAGCGAATTATTCGGTAAAGTTTGTTATTCTCGGGCGATTCTTTGAAATCACTCATTCAACTGAAAATGACCTGGATTTCAACAATATTGGTGAAAAACTCTTGATCTACACTAGTGTGATACGACAAAATACCTTTGCCTGTCAGTCACTGTCACAGTACGAGGACCAAAATTAATGAATGGTTAATTAGTTTTCCCATTGGCTTGGTAGAACGTGCTGTTGAATTATGGAGTAATGTGTCACTCAATAACGACTTTTTCGTTTGTTTTCCTAACAAATATGAAAAACAATAAATAAAAGCAGCGTGCTTACACCTAAAATAGTAAAATTATACTATAGTAACCCGAATTCATTGGCATAAAATGGGATTCAAAGTAGAATTCAAAGTTTCCAAGCTTTCGCACATCAACCAGATGGCTTTTTCAAGGAAGGTAGACAGCAAACTGAATAATAGAACGCTTCAACAATTTGATAGCTGTGACTGACTTGACAATAAACGATTAGATGCGAACGCAATTATTCACTCAAAGACAGGATGCATCATGTTGGTTTAACATACGGTATCCTAGAAAGAAACCACAAGGCATTCATTATTTGAAGAACTGGTTCCAAATTCGTGAAAATATCAGCGAGACGCTATCATTACAGGACAAACTGTAGGTAATGATTTCGAAGATTTCCTCGAACTGCAATAGATTTAACGGTGGAGTAGGAAGCTAATTCCATTATGTCATCCCATATAAAAGCAGATGACTTGACCTTTATTCCTCTGTATAGGACCGTGGTTACTTTACCGTTCTTTTTGTTTATTTTATGCTATTTGATTCTAGTTAATTCTAAACGAATGTTTGGTTATCCCAATGTACTATCGCTGGGAGCCGTCTGGATACTGTATTTTGAACGGATTCGTACTCTAAATCTACTGCCATTCGAGAAACCTTGGAGATCATTACCAACAGTGGGCCCCGCCATGATAGCTTCTCGCTAGAGTTGCCACGAATCTGAAAATAGTTCTTCAAATAATGAATGTCTTTTGTTTTTCCTTCCGGAATACCGAGTGTTATAACAATATAATACCTCGTGTCTTTGCATGAATAATTATATTCGCATCTATTCGTTTATTGTCAAGTCACCATGGTCAAATTGTTGCAGCGTTCTGTTATTCAGTTTCCTGTTGGCTTTCCTTGAAAAAGACATCTGATTGATGTGTAAAATCTTGGAAACCTTGAATTCTACTTTGAGTTTTATTTTACGCTTAGAAATTCGGATAGCTAGTAGAGTTTTACTGTTTTAAGTATAGTTCGTGTACAGTTCCTCGTTATTAATCAGTGTTTATACCATCAGGAATAATTTATGGAAACATACCAAAGATGAACATTTCATTTATCTGGTTATCTGAATAAAAATGGTCCTAAGCCCGCGATTCGTAAAATAACACCCCGTTGGTAACTGTTTTTTTTATTAAACCGTGTATTCGGATGTATTTAGAGTGGTGGTAAATATCCTCTCATTAAGTCTAAAAAATTTGGGTCTCTGCTTATATGAATAAAGACGGGTTTGTTTTTATTAATTGCCTGCTTTTCCTTTGAAAGGAGTATACATATTCGGATCAAAACCGAAATCATGTAAAAATATGTTTTTTGTTTGTTTGGGTGTAACAACCACCGTAAGCAACTCATTGGGTTATAAACAGTCGCCCGTTCCTAATTTGAGGCCAATGGTTCTAGGGAAGGTAGAGGGCCAGTGACCTAAGACAAACACAACATCCATGACTTACCGGAATTCGAACTCGGGCCCGTCTCGGACGAATGTCAGAAGCCAGTGCTTAGACCATTACGTCACCGGTGCGGCAAAATCATGGTTTAGTATCAAAATGTCTATTAAGGTACTGTACAATTTATATTCCAGTGTGAATTTTCTGTCCGATACTAAAATGCGTGAATGGATATGTGGCTAAATGGGAAAGAAACCTCAGTTTAAAGTGTATACTTATGCAACGAACAGCACACTACCGTGAATATTAGTAAGAGGACTAATACTGCATCATTCAATGCCATCTGAGAAAATATTTGTTCCATACTTACGTTCAAGGTAGTAGCAGCGTTCCCATAAGAGCATATGCAGGATTATTAAAAAAATTAAACATACATAGCTCATTTCATGTTTCGACTCAGCAACAGCTACAAAGATTTCTAGAATTAAATACAAGCCCAGATGATTTAACCCTTTTCCCGAGTGGAACGACTCAACTCAGGATTATCAAAATGGGCTGAAATCAGCTCAAACGAATGCATTCGCTGTCTTAGAAAGTGACCAAAGTTAGAACGAGTGAACCTGTGCTTCGGAAAGTGTTTCTGTCGCCATTGCTTTGTTATTCAAAGCGGTCATGTAGGAAGCTTATTAACACTAATACTTCCTGATTAATTAACTGCTACAATGGCTAATACAATGGCGACTAACCTAAGACAGAAGGGCGCAGATGTTTGAGTTAATGTTTTCTACCCAGTGTCATGATGTCCGTATCAGAGAGGCTTGCCCTTATACAGAATTAGGGATTAGAAGGGAAAGCTTACCACTTGTGACAGGTATGTGGTCAGAACTACCGAGATGACAGGGCAGAAATGATTTGTTTTCTTTTAGCTCTGGTAAAACTCGGCCACTGTTGTACATTTGGGTTTGAGAAGCACAGCAAAGTTTGGGTCCATTTAGTTCATATACATCGGCCACCTAACGGGTTAAAGATCACTCGGAGTTTTGAAACAGTAGTGGGAAAGTACCTTCCCTTTGAAACGTCTATAAAATAATAACTAAAAATAACTATTTTAGAAACGTCTGTCTATTCAAAATGGTTTTCTGGGTTTCAGTATTTGTTTGTGGGTAGGGAGTTTAACATACGACCATTATAGCCATTTTGGTGGCTAACGAAACACTTAAAGTTTTTTTTTCGAATTTCCCGCCATTCAGTAGCTTACGGGTGTGACCGCCACATGACGTCTGACTATCCGGAGAGCGTCCCGCTAGCCAGTAGGTTACGTGTTTGCGAGACGGTGTCTGAAAGATGTAATTTACCTGGATATGCTCATTTTATGGCTACTCATGTCGTCCAACTCATGCCATTTCCGTACAAATGAATTTTTGTCCAATTTCCGTACACATCCACATCATCTAGTGTCATTTGCGTACACAGATGTGATGATCCGTAAGCAGTGAGGAATGCGTCAAGGAAGACAGTGGCGTACTGATAGCCCTCGAACCCCTCCCCACTGAGTGAAGGTTCACGGCTATAAGATCCTATAGACTCAGGGAAAAGATTTTACAAAATTTTTTGTTGGAAACTTTATTCGAAACTGGTTAAAGAAATAGGACGGAATTTTTGTTGCAGCTTTGAAGGAAATACTAAAAACAATTAAAAAGAAAATCAATTAAGAAGAAATTAATTTTTTTCGCGGTTTTGAAATTAAAGATATACGACGAACGCTGAAGATCGTAAAGATGACATAAATGAACAGCCTGTTTACCCTTTAGTTTTTATTGCTATTCCCGCCTACCCTACTATGAGCACTTATTGGTTGACGAAAACAATGAATGGGAATTTCTGTGGGAGGAATTCAGATAGTAGATCTGCAATTACATACTTTCTCCCTTAGCATTCCTAGGTCTGATACCGGTGAAACTGTACGACTGTACGAAAAAGGCACTAATCGATCTGCTATGTACGGAAGTGGCACGTACGGAAGTTGGAGACAATCATGGCTACTACCCCAGTTGTAGGAGGACAGTGCTTACTTCATACTACAACGAGATTCACCTCATTTCAAGTAGGAAGTCAGGGCATTTTTAAACTAGCACTGATCGCAGCGATGGATTGAACGTGGGACTGACGTTTATCAGAAGTTCCTGTCCTGACCGCCTTGTTCTCCAGACTCAACGCCATGTGATATTTTCTGCGTGACTACGTGTAAGATCAAGTTTTTGTTCCTCCTATACCCGCGACTATCCCCGAGCTCAAGATGCGTATCATCAATACCATTCAAGCCACCATCGCAGCGATGGTACGCCGTGTATGGGAAGAAATGAACTTTCGTATAGGTGCATCCAGAGTGGCAAAAGCATTAGCAAGGTACAGAATAAAACTTGGTGAATCTACTTGCACAATTTACCGAAAATTATATTTCTGTCTCAAGCGCAGTACGTGCCGCGCATTTTTTGGGACACCGACAAACATTGTGAACAACCCTGTACTTTTATTATTATGAGCACAGATTTCCTGGGAACATCAAACTTTTAAAGAACAAGAAAGGTGACACCAAATTTTTGGATGTAATGAGTACGTCTTTTGAATCCGTTCTGACGCGAATTAAATTATCAAAGCTATTTAAAGTCAGTGGAACCGATATTTAAAACAGAAGTTACTTACCGAAGAAAAAAGTTTTTGCTTGGATTTTTAATAACCCAGATATTGCTGTAAATGGAAATGTGAACTTACGCCCTCTGGTTACATACTTCTGCGTTAAAAAAACTGATATTATATGAGGAACATTTTGCAGCGAAAACGATCTCCAACAACGAAATAACTTTTCAAATCGGACTCTTAGAAGCAGAGATATCGAAAAATATAAGATACCCATCTACGCTTCCTGGCAGGAAAAACATGCATTATTTTAAGAAGAAAGTATTCTCAAAAGGTTTGTCGATGTGAGCGGTATCGGTCCAGGAAAGAATGTTTTTTTGTCGAGTTTCCAGGAGTTCAGATTTTGCTGCAGATACATCAGAAGCAGAAATTAACACTTATGCCCCCTGGTAGCAAAACCATTATTTACCAAATATTAGAAATTATATGAAAAACATTTCCCAACCGGTGCTGTATGCGATACAAGAAAAAATTTTCAAATCGGAGTTCTAGAAGCATACATGTCGGGAAAAACGCAATTTCCCTTAACGCCCCCTAGCGGAACGTCTATGAGTTACTTGAAAATGTTAAATGTATATGAAAACATTTCACACCCGCAACGGTATCTAACAAAGAAGGAATTTTTCAAATCGTACTGTTAGACGTATAGATATTGACAAACATAAGATATACATCTACGCCCCTGGCAAACACCTATGCATTATTTCAAGAAGAAAATACTCTAAAAAGGTTTGCCGACGCGAGTAGTATCGGCACACAAAATAGTTTTTTCCAATCGATATTTTAGAAGCTCAGATTGTGCGGCAAATACATCAGAAACAGGAATTAAAACTTAGCGCCCTACCTTGTGGCTAAACCATTATTTGCCAAAAATTATAAATTATATGAAAAACTGTTTCCTTTCCATCAGAGCAGTATCCGCTGAAGAAAAAAAAAATCAAATTCCGAGTTTTAGAAGTATAGATATCGCGGGAAACACACTTTACTTTTACGCCCCCTAGCGGAAAATCTATGAATAACCTGAAAAACTGACTATACCTAAAATACTCTCCGACGTAAATGGAATCGAAAGGTAAAATATTTTTTTCAATCTGATGTTTGGAAGCAAATATATAGAATAAAATGTATTTTGAATTCGACATCATCTGCATTTAGCCCCTCTAGCAGCGAAAGTTTACATCGTAAAATAATAGAAATAAAGGATCATCATTCGCATATTTCAAGTTTCCCAATACAAAAATAATTTTTCAAATCGGACTAACAGTTACAGATATATGGTGTCCACAAACGGACGGACGGGCGAACGGAAAAGCCGATAGCATAAGCACAATCAGTTTTTTACAAAAGACATGCTAAAAAGCAGACTATTCTGATTTTCAAATATCCAAAAAATGATACTATTGCATAAAAAATTGGTAGTTCGTTTCATTTGGCTTCAGAACTTCAATATCGATCTGTTGCTTACCAGCTTAATCGCACGTGCATTTTCTGATAAATCGGACTTCCTACAGTGGTGTGCAAATTAATTGGGACAAAGTTAGATTTCAACATTTATTACATATCTTCCATACATGAATGGATTACAAGCTTTCTAATATTTTATGTTGCCACCTTTGGTTGCAATAACTTGTTTAACACGTTTTGGCATTGAATGTATTAGTTTATGTCAAAAAACTTTAATTCCCAGGTCACGATACCACACATGAATAATATGCGAAATGAGGTCTTTCACTGTTAAACAATTAGTCTTTTTGAGCATAGATTTCACAATGGCCCACATATTCTCGATGGGAGTGAGATCACGTGAATACCCAGGCCACTCTATAATGCCAAACTTCTTTTCTTTCATCACTGCCTGCACTTTTTTGGAAGTGTGGCATGGAGCAAGGTCATGTTGAAAAGTGGCATGCGCACTATTAAAACACTTCTCCATCTCTGGAACAACCGTTCGTTGTATTATTTCACAATATTTATCGGATTTCATCATTCCCTCAATAGGACGAGGACGTTCAGGTCCTTCAAAGGTGAAACATCCCCAAAACATCTTTTTAACTGGGTGTTTCACTTCCTGTTGCAAATGTGCTTCCCGGACAGGTTCACCTTTACTCCATCATTTTTTATCCTTGGACAACAAAATGGACCTCATCACCAAACATCACTCTTTTTTAGTCATCAGAAGTACAGTGATAATATTGTTTAGCTCATTGCAAGCGTAACTTCTTCATTGAAGCTGTCAGAAGCTGCTTTTTTACAGGTCTCCTAGCAGGTAGTCCAACTTCTAATAGTCTGCGGTGCACTGTGGGTGAATAGCTTTGCACCTCAGGCTGCAAACTCTCTCTGCAACTCCTGACTTGTCCTTGATTAACATATCACACGTTTCCTTATTATCAATTTATGAGGTCGTGGTGATGTCTTACGTTTTCGTTCACAGATTCCTTTTTGTTTTGGCGACATCGATCCACTATCTTTGTAGTTTTTCAATAGTCTCGAAACACTGGATTTACTGACGTCTGTGGCCGCAGAAATCTCACGAATAATCATAGAAGTATTTTCCTTAAGCGCTAGACTTTAGCCCGTTTCCTTGGAAAAATATCCATTACTGCACATTACACCGCCAACTCACTCGTGTATGCTGTTATCAAACGCCGACTCAGAACTAAACCTAAGCTGCCGCTAGGCAGATTAACCTAGTAAAATCTGGTTCTGGACGGTTACGATCGGATTCCTTACCAGTTTGGGTACGTCCACTTCCGTCAATAAAGAGCAACGTCCAGATAAACTCAAAGAAACGAACTTTCTTCACTTTGTCAAAGTTAATTTGCACACCACTGTAAATACGTGTGTATGCGTCTCGTAGACAACCGGCTCTTGGATTATCGCATTGCTAGGCTTACGTAATATATTGATGTTGTGTGCATTCTCATACCTCTGGTTCATTCATACGTGGGCACAGTATCCTTTAATTTTGGGAGGAAAGGCACAAGTTATTCAAAATCACATTTTCTTTTATTCAACAAGTTTAATAACAAAACAAAAATCAAATATAACTTTCTTTGATTATACACTTCAGTTTGTTTTCTGAGATCGCGCAATGTGCCTATTACTGGAATGTTCCTGTATTGGTAAATAACTGTGCTATAAGTGGAAACTGGATCTAATCATCGCATACTCTTTCATAATTTTTAAAAAAGTGAGAACAATCCCTATTAAAATCAGGAATTTCAACTACAATTAAACATTTAATAATTGTACTATAAGTGGAAGCTGATCCTACTCATTACATACTTTTCAATGGATTTTTAAGAAAGTGAGAAATATCTCTTTTAAAATCGAGAATCTGAATAAAAATTAAATATCTATCTTCCTTGTACGGTGTAAGAATATCTCTCTTTCTTTCCCTCTGTAAAGTACACGCATCAGACAAAATCGTTCTATGACCTGTTTTCGCTCGTCAAATATCAACTGTGAAGTTCGAACTAATGAGATCTTTGCTAATATTTCGACAAGTGAAATTATTAGGTAAACATGCTTCGTCTGAGTTTTCCAAACCCATTAAAAATGTCATTTTAAATTTTCTATTTGCAATGACTTCCTTCACAGTACCTTCTACATAAAAATCCTGACCGCTCATTAAAAGCGAATATGTATAGTTAAGAGATGTATTGTTAACCTCCATCCGTGTGCGGCGCATTTTAATGTTTTTCAAATATGGCGCATTTTGAATGTTTTGAATCTTATCGTCATCTATTTCATTTTATTTTTCTCTCGTATTTCAGCGCGTTTTGGAAATTTGTAAAGTTTCTAGCAGGTGCACCTATTTCTTGTCATTAAGTAAGAAATGGCGTTTTAATTGCCATTTCAGTATGTAACCAAATAATTTGATTTCACTGAACATTTTGCAGGCTCAGTAACATAACAAAAATGGGCAAACTCAACATATTGCGACGATCCCCCCCCTCGCACAATTAATTGGCGAGAGGCGTGGCTAATTAACGGTAATTGAAACTTGATTGGGGGTTTTAATTAACAGAGAGTTATAATTTAAACACTTGCGAGGAACGGTATATTAAGAAAAGATCTGCTGGCACTTTGAATTCAAGTGGCGAGTTGCAGGTGTTTGCCACGAGAACAAAGAGCCCATAAACGGAAATGGGACGGGTAAGAGTTTAAAAGCCATTTCCTATGACTCAAAAGTGTTTGGACGGCAAAAGCGTTTGAAGCTTTTGTCTGTGCCGCGCGCGAAACAATGGGAAAGCTCTTGGACTTGAAGAGCGGTTTATAATAAATATGTCGCGGTTTCAAGTGTTAGAATTCACCGCTTACCAATTTCTTGAAGACGGGAGATTGTTATTGAGAGGGACAGAATCCGTAAGGATAGCCGAGAGAGTGAGGAATGATTTTGTCTCGCGCTAGAACAATTGCTTGCCGTCTGCTGTGCTTTTGCAATTCTGAGCATAAGAAGTGAAGCCAGCTGAAAACATAAACTGAGGAATAACCAGCACCAGATCTGCCTGGGAACTTTCTTCACCTCGCCGGACCACGGATACCTGTCGTAAGAGCCATTTCAGGTGAAATGCAGACAGAGACATAATAATTAGAGAATATCCTCGCTCATCCAGAGAGAGAGAGAGAGAGAGAAGAAACGCCAGCCTCAAGAACCACAAAACAGACCCCCTGTAGAGAGAGAGAGAGCTCTGAAGTAACCGCTAGCCTCTTCGTGTCCAGTAGAAAAGAAAAATATTGTGTGTGTGTGTCTGATTACGTACCTCCAGTGACCGGGGAACGACATCGTTTTGGCCACAGCAAAGATGAGCGGTGATGGAAGTTAAGATCAAACTACCCGTGTGAGTGTTGTGTTTTTTTTTTTTTTTGGTGTCATCAATACTGTGGATACTCGAGGACCTATGTAAGTACTTTTCAACAGTATTTTATTTGCGGCCCATTGTGAACGAACAGACTTTTCGTTAGGACATATTTTCTGAAACACCGAAGAGGGCCAAAGCTGGCCGGAAATTATAACTTTCACAATTAGAAGAAGTGGCGGGTGTAATTTATGCATATATCTATTAAATCACTGTTTTAATTGTTATACTGTGCCTCCATTGGTTTATTGGTGTACTGTGTCGGCTAATTGGCTAACGAGGAATTAGCGGATCCAGTGATTTGAATCGCAGTCCGGAATTAATTTGTCATCCTGATATCTGAAGACTAAAAGGTCGCAACAATATTTTAACCAGTATCATTCGTTGATCAGTTTTGCTTTCCAGCAAACTAAAAGAGGCTTCTTCTTAAACAGAATGAATTCTGAACATATTTTTTTAACTTTAAAGGGTAAATTATTCAGAAGCATATTCGTTTCATTCCGCAAAGCCACACACTAATCAAACTCAACCGTTGGATTTT
Source organism: Macrothele yani (assembly GCA_039090855.1). Classification (NCBI taxonomy): domain Eukaryota; kingdom Metazoa; phylum Arthropoda; class Arachnida; order Araneae; family Macrothelidae; genus Macrothele; species Macrothele yani. Next base: position 162,976,756 of record CM077011.1, read on the forward strand.
GTTCATCATGTCTTCCAGCGTAAATAATATGGCATAATGGTTTGCATAAATTCAAAATTATATTTCACTTTATACGGAACTGGTCAGATAGCTAACGGAAATGTTCTTAATAAAATTTTCGAGAATGTTTTTAAGACAATCCTACCGTTTAAATTATCATAAAATCAGGGGAACATTATATAAAATAACTTGCAACAAAAAAAGTTTCCTTCACAATGAAAGAGCCTTTGTACACCGACACAAATATCCATTATTAGAGAAAGTATATCTAAAAGAAGACGTATATTTTCGTAGATATTAATACACATTTTCGAAACATGGACACCGTTTTCCAGTTAAACAGTTTTTTTTCTTGTTTTACAGATTTAATCTCCTAGAGCATCTGACGAAGGATTAGCAAACACACAGTTTTATAATCTTCATTTAATAACTTCTCCAATACTTTGCTTTTGTTGGACTTCAGCTAATTGGAAGTCAGTTTGAAAAAATCATTCAGGCATTAAATTTAGTTTAATTGCCTATCAGCAAAAACAATGATATAATTCTTTTTTATAAGGAAACAAACATTTCTGTTAAAACTTTTGTGCAGTAAAACTTATGTAACAATTATTTTAAAAGATTATTTTTTAAATTAAACAAGTTTTTTATTATTTACATTTTACTGAATTTCGTCCACACATATTACAACCACACAATGCGGATTTTAGATAAAATGTTGAATAAACTGACACCGGAAAAATTTTTCAAATGCTCATTTTCACATCTGCAAAGTTCTTGGAAATTTATTTAAAGAAACATGTCGGAATTTTAGTGCCTAAAAACACCGAATCCGATTGTATAGTCCTTAGTATCGAATTAATCGAAGTTTCATTGGACTCAACTTTTAAAATTTTAAGTAAGAAAGTTGGGAAAGATGAAATTACTTATTTTATTTAGGCCAGTTTGCCTTAAATGCAACAATACATCCTTCGGAACATGAATCCACAAGACTAATTTGCATGCTCAAGAGAAATGACGGCTAGCTATGGATTTTCTCGTACCTTACAAATTGAAAAAAAAAAAAAAACCCCAACTAATTCAGCTAAATCGGCATTTTGATAAAAAAACAAAGATCTTCCAGTGCCCTCCGAATTCCGAAACAACTTAAAGAATTCATTGTTTTCTTAATTTAAAATTTTGCTTAACGTTTTTGTCCGACTTATAGATTTGATTACTGTCACGGAGCACCTTCAACTTTTAAAATAAAATCATGCATACTTCACGATATTCACAGTTGTTCTTTTTATGCATAAAATATACCGTAAAAATAAGAAAATATAAAATGGCAAAAATTTAATTAAATATTTCTATTTTTGAAAAGGAATAAAATATGCAAAGGAGAAAGGAGAATTTGGAATTTTTTACTATACATTCGAACTGAACATTTTTGCTCCAAGTCCTATGCTAACTTCGAAGATGATGTAGTACTTTGCATGTGTATTGTCCTTTTGGTTCTCAGTTCACCCTTTAGGTTTCTGAATAGCATTTCTAAAATATAATTGTTTTGACACATTGCAAAAGCAGTTTTTTTTTTTCGTAGCGTTTAAACCTTTGGGAAAGTAAGGGGCTAATAATAGCTAATTTTTGAAAAAAAAAACAGTACAGTTAATATATTAGTGCGCAAAGAAAAGGTGAATTTTTGTTTATTTGTTAACGATTTCAAAGTGAATAAAATTTGATAATGGGTATATGTGCATACATTTATAACGCCTAACCCGGAGGTTGGTTGGAAAAATTCGTATTTCTAAAAGTATTTCTAAAATCATAATTTATTTTGTTTTACCATCACAAGGTTGTACCTTCATATTATGCGTAATATCACATAAAGGTATTGAGCACACAGATAGTAATTGACAGTTCTTTACGTATTAAAACGAGCATCACCAAGTTTACGCGTATAACTTGCCTGTAAGATTATTCAATTCAAAACTGCTCGTATTTGTTTGTTTTCTACATTAATAAAATTATGGTGTCTGTCTGACCATACCAGCTGCACATATCATTAGCTATACGTCGTATTGGAGTAAAATCATAATTATAGGGGTACCTATATTATCTCAAAATCAAGAGCCAATTTGGCAAAACTAATGTCATTTTTGAATTCAGTTCCCCAAAAATATCCTACATTCGTTCAAACATCCATGTCAACCAAACAAAGTTTTTTGTTGGGCTGTTTTATCTGTTTATTTTCTATATTAATAAAATTACCGTGTACGACTGTCAATCGCTTACAGCGAAAACTACTGAGACTTGAAATGTGGCAGATATCTTTGGAAGCACATGACACTGTGAACCTCGGACCATTTTATTATTTTGAAATTTGAAATTCAAATTTGCAAATTTTTAATTACCAACTTTCAAGCATTGTTGAAATATAATCTTGAGGTATGCTGCGCCATAAGCTCATGCAACAACAATTCACATCACTGTTGTGCAATATTTATTCATTAAACTCCTGCACAACAATATTTTGCTCTTTGCATAAACGCAACGGATTTCATTACACTGCTGCGTGAAGTACTAGAACCTCATACCAGACATGACAGAAGCTGCTATTAGATAATTCAATTTTTTGTTGGCGTAGCCATACATATGTGCCAATCTTTCACACACCTACGGGTTGCTTTATTGAGACAGATTAACGCTATAAACCTATGAGACCGAACACTTACAGGATAATAGAAGCGACAATATTAATAGGTTGTGCCAAAATATCTGGTATGCACTTCCTTTTGTATTATTTCGCTGAAGTTGCCGCCGGGTTTGTTTACGTTCCAGAACTACGAGCTGTAAAGAGTTGCAAGGTGTCTCTGCGTGTATATTTTGACCAGGTTTCTTCAACCATCGTTTCGTATCTGACATAAAGCGCCATTTCCATTTTAAAATTTGATTTTGTCATTTATTTTGTTAGATTTCCGCAGTGTTGCGTGTATCATTCTAACGTAGTTACCAGCGGACGCTTCGTACCACGGTTCTACGCGATATAAATTGTTCTACTATGTAAGAAAGCAATAGCACCGCGATTCTTTTAGAGACGGAATATATTTCAATGAAATGCACCAGAAACGAAATGTTAAAAAACAAATTTGAATTTTCTTGCATTTTATTTCTTCAAAGCTTAACATTGCCATTACTCCCTTAGCGCATTCTTCCACTTTCATACTTTAGGTCTTTCCTGTTGAACCAATTTGGAGCCACAAAGTATCTGCAAAGATGAACGTCTCATTGTCAAGAACTAAATGAGTAGTTTCTCATTTCATATACCTAATGTCACTGAACTACCAGCATGGTTTGTCTATTGCAAGAGACCATGTTCTTATTCCAAAGATTCCAATCGTCCCTTCTGACATTCTCCTTCATTTTAAACTCCTACGGCTTCTTGTATGTCTCAGTGCTTTTGCGAGTATCAAGCACGGTGTCAGTCGTTAAAAGCTTTTGGATTCAACCTTCGTAACTCATATTTTTCCAATGGCGAGCCAGCTCTGTGTTACCTGCTACACAATCTGCAAAATGCAAACTTCTTCGTCTTGGGTCCTTATAGAAGAAATTCAAAATCGTTGACGCAGAAGCTTTTCCAGCATAAAGTTACTTGCGCAATAACTTTTAATTGCTGATCTCAACACAATTGGATAATATGGAACTTTCAAGTGAAACCTGTGTTGGCGGTCACTTGCATTCCGCGATCACCTGCCAAAGCAGCCTTTTTTACGCTTTCCAACCGTAGGTTGAAGAAGCGTATATGCTCCATCTTTGTCCGTCCGTGCGGACGATAACTGGCGTAAAAATGGTTCGATTTCGTTGAAATTTAAGTATGTGGTAGGGGACCACCTGCGGACGAACCCTATTGAAAATGGGACAAATGGAGTCAAAGGTCACGACGTAGGAGCGGAATCATTCCATTGCCCTTATGCGTCATAACTTGCGTAAATATGGTTCGATTTCAATGAAAGTGTACTATGCGATAGGGGACCACCTAGGGACGAACCCTATTTAAAATGGGTGAAGGGGCTTCAAAGGTCAGGACATAAGACCGGGATGCATTCCATTGCCCTTATGCATCATAACGTGCGTAAAAATGGTTCGATTTCGATGAAATTTCAGTATGCACTAGGGGACCACCTGGGGACGAACCCTATTGAAAATGGACGAAATGTGGTCAAAGGTCAGGACATAGGATTGCGATCCATTCCATTACATTTATCCCATATTATTAAGGTGGACGTCAAGTAATTTTGCTTCCTATACTTCCAATGGAAAAACTTTTGTACACATTTCCTTCACAATTAATGTGTTCCCAAGGATGAAAATTTGAACATCGATTAAATTAACTTCATATTATAACTTGGAAAACTTAATATTTTATAAAACATAACCATAATTATATTAAAAATCAAACAGTTTTCCTTTGGTGGTGTTGAAACCAGAGAAAAGATGGCGCGACCTATACTTTGATGACGTCAGTGGACAAATAAATGTTGGATTGCATAATTACGGTTATGGGTTAAAAAATATTAAGTATTTCAAGTTATGAAATGAAGCTATTTTAATCGATGTTCAAATTTTCACCTTGGGAACGCAGTAATTGTGAAGAAAATGTGTACAGAAGTTTTTCCATTGCAAGTATAGGAAGCAAAATTACTTGACGTCCACCTTAAAGTGGCAATTCTTGTATGTATGTATGTATGTATGTACATTTTATTATGAAAACGGCTCTAAGAATTTTGATAAAGGTCGTTAACTTACCGTTTTCTGGTACTAGAAATCAATTTAGCTTGATCTTGACTTTAGGAGAATTCGTTTAGTGGGTTAAATAGCCTTCCCGAATTTTAACGTTTTTAGTGATGGCGTTGTTCCATTAATGTTACCAATGCTTACAAATCTTATGACGTCACAATTTCGCGTTTGAGAATGTTGGCGCGCTGTCACGCCATCTGTCTCGTTACGTCACGCGTTGTGTGTGGATCCTATTAAAGATTTATGACGTCACACTCTTGCGGCGAGCAGATAGTCACGATTCCCATCTGCCTCATTACGTCACGCGTTGTGTGCGTATGTCCGTCCGCACAATAACTCGCGTAACAACCGTTCGATTTCGATGAAATTTTAGTATCTGGTAGGGGATCACCTGGGAAGGAACCCTATTTAAAGTGAACGAAATGTGGTCAAAGATCAGTACATAGGAGCGGGATCAATTCCACTGCCATTATACGTCATAACTAAAGTAAACAGGGTTCGATTTCGATGAAAATTTAGTATGTGGTAGGGGACCACCTGGCGACAAACCCTATTGAAAATGGGCGAAATTGGGTGAAAGGTCAGAACATAGGAGCGGAATCACTTCCATCGCCATTACGCGTCATAACTTGCGTAAAAATGCTTCGATTTGGATGAAATGCTAGTGTGTTGTAGGGGCTTGCCAGGGCACAAATTCTGTTGAAAATGGGCGAAATGGGGTCAAAGGTTAGGACACAGGAGCGGGATCTATTCCATATCCCTTATGCATCATAACTTACGTGAAATGCTTCGATTGCGACAAAAATTTATCGTGTTTTTTCGGAGGTATACCGAACCGGTTCTTTTGAATATCATCGAAATGGGATCAAAGGTCAGGGTACAGGACCGAGATTTATTCCACAGCCATTATTCTCATAACTTGAGTGATAACTTGAGTAATGATTTCTGGTATGTTGGAAAGCGTATTATAATCAATGTATTGCATGATTTTACTAACTTGTTTTCTATGGAACGGATGTTATCATCAATAGAAACAACGCATAACAGACCTCTACGTGGCGACCGTCTGCAGAACGCTACCACAGGCAGCCATTTTTAATACGGGTAAGAGAATATACCTGCAGTTCGTAGTCACCAACATCGGAATTTTAGACAGTTCTTGTTTAGGAAGATCTACAAAGATAATGAAAACGCAGTCAGTTTAAAATTATGAAATACTTGCTGTTTTTTCTCTCTCTGTTACCACCGTTTACGAGATTGTAATGGTGGTGATTCTTTTGGACTGTCAAGCTCTTAGAACTTTGTTTCCAGACTGCACGGTTTTCTGTTTACTAGGGTACGCGTGTCCGATCTTTAATTGTCCTAAATAATTGTGTAAAGCCTATGGAGGGTGTTTATCTATCTCATACCAACAAACATAATCTTCTCACATAGCGGCTATATTGCTTGACAGGCTTGTTGGTCCTCTCGAAATGACAAAAGAACAACACATCACTGCTTTTAAGAAAAAGAAAGAGGATATAAGTGATTTCAAAGTCCAACCGCAGTAGTGCTGCTATTGCGTTCTACATCTCCTTACCTTCTATTTTCTCCCGGGGAACCGTTAATAGGAGCTGCCGATTGGCGATAACCTGCAAATGTCACGAACACTTAACCCAATTTCTCAGTATTCATGTAGACGGGGAGGCAAAAGCATTTTCCCCTCATTCAAAGCTTTTCATTTTTTTTTTTTTGTTAAAATACCATTTGAATTAGAAAAAAAGGCTGTAGTTTAAAAAGGAAGCCATCAACTTACATTAGAAAAAAATGCTTAAATTTTGTCTTTCATTTCGTACTTTTATTTTGTCCTGATGGATTTCAAAACTTCCATTTTTTGTCGGTTCTCCAATAAAAAATTCTATATGCCACTGAGAGATTTAGAGAATTACATCCCTAAATCCCACAATGGTAGCGAAGAAAAAAGAAACAACAACACTACACAACATGCTGTATTAAAAAAAATGTAAGTATTTTTTGTTTCTTTTTAAGTGAGGAAGAGACACATTTTGGCAAATTGAACAACCCTATTTCACAGTCACGTGTCAAGACGGCCAGTTTTTAACATAACCGCAGATAAGCTTGCTGTACAGGTTTCACTGTATTTCAGATTTCTTATATTCACAGCCAATAAAATGAATATTGGTTACATCCAATATTCTCCGTACACGCTTTATACTTTTTTAGGCCTTCTTTTCATTATTGGAATAAATTTTAATTAAATGATTCCTTGAAATGTATCTGAACCCTACTTTCAGAAAAACTGGGAAAAACCTGGCCCAGAAGCTGATTGATGAATTTTTTTGCCTAATGTTTCATATACAATAGTCACCAGATACCTTTGCTGGTCAATTAAAGCCCAGAAGCTGATTGATGTATTTTTTGTTTAATGCAGGGATCTCCGGATACCTTTACTAGTCAAATAAGGTCTGGACCTTATTTGACTAATAAGGTCTAGACCTTTAAGCTGATTAATTGATTTTTTGCCTAATGCAGGAATCGCCAGACGACTTTGCTAGTCAAATAAGGCCCAGAAGCCGATTGATGTATTTTTTGTCTAATGCAGGGATCGCCGGATACTTTTCCTAGTCATAGAAGGCCCAGAAGCTGACTGATGTATTTTTTGCCTAATGCAGGAATCGCCAGATGCCTTTGCTAATCACAAAACAGCCCAGAAGCTGATTGATGTATTTTTTGCATAATTGCATAATGGAGGAGTCGCCGGATACCTTTGCTAGTCAGTTAATAAATCACTATACCACAATGAAAAAACAGAATGATGTACTGATGATGGAAATTAAACTCTAAGTTTTGCCGGATGACGGGGATATTACCAGTTATATGTAACAAGAAACAGTCTGCAGATTTAATAAATATTGTGCATTGGAAATATTTCCTTTGTTTCAGTGACCATCATGAGCTTCTCTGTGCACTACAAGCAACCGCCCGTACCCAACTTGGGGCCACTGCTTCCAAGGAATGAACAGATGCAGCGCAGATGCCCCATTCGGGACTCGAGCTCGAACCGATGTCGGACAAACGGTTGTAAGGAAGAGATGCTTTGGTAGGATTTAGTCACCAGACCTTATTATGATGCAACCACTCATTAATCAATTACACAGCCGCTTGATTCAAGAAGTTTATATATGGTTGTACAAAATTGTGTATTACACTGCTAATGAGAAAACACCCAAGTACATTGCAAGTCACATTGTGGACGAGGCTATTAATGAAGTAGCTGGCATGAGCATTTACAGAGTGATAATTTTACAGACGCACTTCATAGTGGTAACGCAACTGCACTCGAAGTGCTCTTCTACAGCGCTCATTCTTTGAAAAGTCTAACCAATACACTTTGAGAAAACGAGGCTGCATTGTAGGTCGATGGTTTCGCGCGTAAGGTACAAATGATTCTGGCTCGGTGTACTTCTTCGACTGTAAGAAAATGGGTTAGAGAAGACAAGAGATTTATTGGTTGTTAAGAAGCCTTTGTAGAAGAAAATTTTTTTTTAGTTAGTCATGTTACGCTGTTGAGTCACAGTTCCTGTTAAAAAACGATAGTTGTAACAGTTGGACACAAAGATAGATACAGGAAAGGATTACTTAGAAGAAATTCAGTTTTCTTTCCATAAGATTATTTTCCGGTATAATTCAGACTGTTCCTGTTAGGCTTCTAAGACTTCTAGTGAGGCAATCAAATTTTAGTCAACTATTGCATCATAGGGTTCATATACAATAGTAATTCTGCCTCCTTCGTCTTAAGGTAAATCACGTCAATGACATTTATTAGCATACACGGGATCTGGTACACACTGAAGAGCAATTGAATTAGAAATACCTGTATAGTAACGTGTAGCACCACCTTCCGCCCTGATGACGGCGGCGATTCGTATCGGCATGGACTCGAAAAGACACCGGAAGTGTTGGGAAGCCATACGGATCCACGACCCCTGAACAAGCTCCCACAGTTTACAAAGATTTGATGGAGGGGGTCAGAGCCTCGAACATCTCTCTATATGGCATCCCAGATGTGCTCTATGGGATTGAGGTCAGGTGACCTAGCTGGCCAAGGAAGCAAGGTCATGTTGGTGGAGTGTTCATCCAACCATTTGGATACAATTCGGGAGCGATGGCACGGTGCATTGTCTTGTTGCAGGATGAGATCCCCAGTGGGATGTTGAAGACGCACAAACGGGAGCAAACGGTCGTCCAGGATATCCCGGTAACGTTAACCCGTGAGGGACGATGTCACACGTACCAGGGGTCCCATTTCATTCCATGTGAACAGTCCCCATATAACGAAGTAAATTTCTCCGTCATTTTTATCCGCGCCAGGATTCGAACCCGGGTCCCCTCATTCCGGAATAAGTTGCTCTACTAATTGAGCTACACGGACGTTTTATTCTGATTCCTATCTGCCTTTATGTCGTGTGCGTCCTTCTGGCAGGTACGTCACATCTCCTGGTACGTTACATCATCTCCCTCTTATTTTTTTTTATTATTTTTTTTTCGAAGTGCTGGGATTCTCTGATTTTTCCTATCTCGCGGTGTGGAAAGAACATCACACCAATGCGAGATTTTGAACGGTCAGGTCATCCGGATATTTCGGGCGCCATTATAACGAAGTAAATTTCTCCGTCATTTTTATCCGCGCCAGGTTTCGAACCCGGGTCCCCTCATTCCGGAATAAGTTGCTCTACCAATTGAGCTACGCTGACGTTTTATTCTGATTCCTATCTGCCTTTATGTCGTGTGCGTCCTTCTGGCAGGTACGTCACATCTCCTGGTACGTTACACCCAGACGAGAATGCTACCACCACCAGTTTGAAGAGTACCCTGCTGGCAAGAAGGATCCATCGCTGCATGTTGTTTGCACCGTAATCGTATCCAGCCATCCGCAAGTACCAACGTGAATCTCGACTCATCAGTCCAAGCAACATTTTTCCACATGTCTAGGGTGCAATGGCGATGTCCCCACGCCCATGCTAATCTTTGCACCCTGTGATGTGCGGTCAGCAGCAGTACCCTCATGGGACGATAGCTTCTGTACCCCATAGCGAGGATATCGTTCTGGATGGTGTGGCTGTTTACACGCTTTTATGCACCAGCGTTAAATTGCCGAGTGATTTCTTGCACTGTGACCAGTCTATCCGCTGTTACAATGCGAGCTAGCCGACGATGACCCCACTCATTTACACGCTGTTGTCCACGGCGGTTGGCCCACACTGGGATGGTTTTACCGGATTGGATGTACTCACGGTGCACCCGTAACACAGTGGCTCGTGAAAATCCCAGTGCCTGCACGACTTCCGAGATGGAGTGGCCCATTTGTCGGGTCCCGACAATTAGCCCACGATCAAATGCGCTTAGATCCTTCGTCTTACTCATACTGCGTCCGACTGTTACTGATTCCCGTCGCATCACTCCTTATATTGTCGGATCGCTGCACACGTCATGTCGTTTCCGTTTACAGGGCCGCCCACAGCTCCCCATTTGCATATTAAATTGTCTCTAATTCAATTGCTCTTCAGTGTAATTTCCAGAGAGATGCCATATACTGTATATGCTACACTTATCGCTTAGCATGTTGTGTGAACCCATCAGCGTTACATACGATTACTTAAATGCAACTATTGTTTATAACTATATTTTTAAAATGGAGAAGTATCTCATAAGTTTGCATAACTAAGGAAAAGCTAATATGTCATTGGATATTGAAGAATTATATAGTTTGTTTTGAATGAGATCTATCTTTGATACCACATTCATAAAAACGAAAGCACCATGCATCTCTTAATCTGAGGCGCAAGTCCAAAAACGTTTCTTATGGACCTCCACTTGAAAATCTCGTTTCAATTGGATGTCTTTTTTTTTTCTAGTTGTGGGGAAAAAACTCGTTACCATGGAGTAATCCAAGTACTGCAAAATAAAGACATCGGTGTTGTAAAATCTCGTTCCGTGCCCCTTTTAGTCATAAGAGAGGGAGAGAGGAGGGGCGGGGGAGAGAGGAGGAGGAGCAAGAGATTGTGCGGGTGCGAGTAACAGATGAAAAATCATGCTGTTTCTGAAAGATGAGATTTAAGGGGTATAGAAGTGATGGAAACGACGCACATGCCTCTAAAAACGACAACCATGTAAAGGGGGAAATCGTTCGGAATTAAGCTAGAAAGGAAGATCAGAAATAGGTGACTGAAAAAATGTGCTCTATCCATCTTTGGGTAAATTTGGTCTGCAATCTTCGTTTTGGAGGAAAATGAAATCGTTCTCGTGTTCGTATAGGTAGTAGTAAGCATCCTGATGCTTTACAGCTGGTATTTTATTTTAATTAAATTTTCTAACGCAGCAGGAAAGAGATTGCAGTTTTCTTCTTTTCTGTTTCATTTTAAAAAGGGAGAGAGAGAGAGAGTTAAAAAAATCACGGAGATGTTTCTGGAACACGGTGTACTAAAATTTGAAGTTGTTTTTATCCTTCTCATTGCTCTTTTTATTGGATTTCGTAACACTGCGCCAGTTCCTTTGAGAAATAGCATCAGACATTGGCGGAATTCCGGCGTTATTAAAATTTCGAATTCTCTTTTTTTACGTCAGACGAACGAACATTTCTTTAAAGAGTAGTACATTCACTAAGACCGTAATCAAGTCGGGACTTCAAAGGCCAAATGAAATGATGTGACCACTTGGTGCTGTTAGGAGAACTTTACAGAAGAAAAAGTTTTGCTTGAATTACAAGACTAAGCACGAAAACTGACTTAAAACACTTCACAGCGCATTTCATTTAAACAAATCGTACCTTCAGAGAAGTCCTGCTGCTAAGTATTCCACCGAGAATCAGGTACAAAACTAAAACAAACGAGGCAGCGAGAAAACTTCCTTACATTTTTTGAGCGCTGATGTTTTATTCTTAATGGTGATGTATTTCTTGAGAAATTAAGGAAAAATACTTCCATTTCAGCGCTGTGTAACTCGCTTGTGGAGATGGTCCCCCGACAATCCAACAATGAAAGTCAATCAAAACAAGACATTGTTTTCTTGTTATTTTTTTTTTAGACTTTAACGTATTTTTTAGAAGAACAGTGTTTCCGTTATTCATTTTATTAGTCTCATGTTAAAATGTCTATATGTCCACTCTGAATCAGGTCTTTTTTATGGCGACATCTGTTTAGACATATTCTTTTTTATTTGTTCTTTTTAATTTTAACCAGTATGAAATTAATTGTTTTAAAAACTAAAAAAACCTGCTTCTAGTAATATAAACAAAATATTTCTCTAAAATTAATGTTTATGTATAGTTTTTTTTTAATTTTTATCAGTATTCAGCTCAGCTGTAACACGCAAACGCACTTAATGAAATTATGAGTCATGATCATGGAGAGGAGACGTTTGTTAAGATACGAAATCTTTAAAAATGGTAGGGTGTCTGAAATAGAAGGGATAGCAATTGATATGTAAGAATATACTAATGGCAGTGGCATTGGTTGCTTAGCTAAAGCTCGTCGGTTGAGTTTTATACTATGATTAGTTTCTCGGGGCTTAATAAATGTACTGATTTTCCTCTGTACAAGGAAACGTTGGGCAGATTGAATGTAAAATGGAGCGCATAATTTCCATAAAGCATTCCAAAGCAACGGAGGAACTATGCCAACAGACATGCAATACCTGTACATTATTTTCATCTAGGCGTTTGCTCATAAGAGATGTAGGAAAACATGTAGACACATTTTTCTGGTTTTAATGCATCTGAAACAAAGGAAATTCCTACCGATTCACTTCTCCAAATAGAGACACGCGTCTACAGAAAGATCACGGTACAAAACATAGAACTTCTTAAACTAACTTCCCCCTATAAAAACTAGTACGTCTTATTGATATCATTATCCCGTGAAACTGAAATCCATCTTATTGAGAAAAAATATAACGAACGGACTTAAACATCACTATTTTGTAGATAGATTGACAGATAAGACGACCTCAAAAGTTTTGGATCTGCGTACTCTTCTCCCCAGACTGGTGTCACGTTTCACAGTTTGAAAGATATATCGCCCTCTCCTTTCACTCAATTTTTCTGTTTGTCTTTCCTATTGATTTGCCTTACTCAAATCTCCTAGCTTCCTATTACTAAGGGTAGTTTTAGACACGGGGCAGACACCCCCTTCCTAAAACTTCTTTAAATATCGCATCGTATCGGATCTGCGTATCTATATTAATTTCTCGAAATTTAGTGAAAACACATTCAGAAACAGAAATGTCGTGTTGATAGAGAAAGAAACAGCCAGACAAAGATGCACGTGCTTTCTCTATACGTGAGGAACATAACAGTCATTTGGGGAAATCTATAATAAGGGATAAAATAAATAATCTCTCTAAAAAATAAAAAGTTTGTTTTCTTGTTTTCGAGAGATTAACAAGAACAGCGTGAAATAGATAAGCAACGGTCTCGCGGAAAAAATAGATGATTCAGGTGATGCTTCTTGAGGTTATAATTTATGAGATAGGAAGAACTGGCTCCTAAACTACTTCAGAAAATCACTGGAAATGCCATCGTACCGATGATCCACACTAAATAAAGTGATTTAGTGCCTTTCCTTTTGAAAGCATTAGCAGCTTATTCCTCTTGCCTCTGTTGGAAACAACAGACCACGCCCGCAGCCTCATGTACTGGGGTCAAACGTATAAGAAAGCTCAGATTTAGATAAACTAGCCTTTTCGAATTCCCGTGAGGAGTATAACTTTGGCTCATGAAAGCTTTTGCTGAATCCTCCAGAGCGCCATCTATCCATTCCTACTGTGATTGTTAAGAAATCCATTGATAGCCGAAGACATGCAATCTCCAACTGCTGTATGTACATTGGAGGTTTGCCCGTAAAGCTCTGAAAGCCTCATACACCAGAGAGAAATAAATTAATCGGACGGGCGGTGCAGCTTATACTTTAGTCGATTTGGGAGTAATAATTTAGTCTGCATAGGAAAGTTACGAAAACAGGGGAGTTTTATTACAGGTCAGGTGAAAATCATGTTTAGTTTTTCCGATATCGCAAAAGGGCTACTGCAGACTTTTGAAAAATTTGCCCCTAAATATTACTCATTTCTTCAGATGATAAAAGCGCTTTTCACCCTTCAGAGCTTCCGTCTTGAATTAAGCTGATATGATATCCAGAATATCCAAGTGAAACAAAACATTCTAGAATTTAGTTTGTACGTTCGTTTGATCAGATCGCAAAAAATGTCAAAAACAGCACCTAATAACTTCCTCTTTGTATAAAAGATTGGATTATAGGAGAAATAACCTCTGTGATATATTATGGTCTTGTCGAATCTTAAGTGCTTTTACAAAATCCACTTAATGTTTACTTCGTCTCACCGTCTCAGTTAGTTTCCTGTCCAATAGTATGTTTGTTTGTATTGTATCTTTATCATTCATTAAGGATGCTTTTATTTTATTTAAAGGTGTTCTACATAATGCAAACATGATTATAGCAAATTAAACTTTATTAAGTTAGTCGTTATAGATATCTATACACTACAAGAGTAGAAATTCTAGTTTTTCTTAGGCTGTTTTAAAAATCAGTGTCACGTGAGATTTAGGAAGCCCGTAAACAAAGATTTATGGTCACTATTCAAGAGCAGATGCGTGACTCAGGATTCAAAGAAATATGTGTAAGAAAGGCAATATTATTTGGGTTTACGATGGTTTCCTTTGATTATTTTTTCTCTTTTTTTTTTTTTTTTTTTTTTTTTTTGCAAAATTCGAAGTGTACAGCTTTCCACCAAAATGTCTGCTTATCAGATACCGTCTTGCTAACGGAAATGCAGCAAGATAATAAATTGGTAAACAAAATTTAATTTGGTCGCGCTTGATATTGACCTCAGAACCTTTATAGAATGGAACGTCAGAGAGCATGTTCAAGTGGTTAAGGTTCGCCCCAGTTACGCCATTTATTAGCCCCGCATTTTTGTTTATAAGAAACAACAATGAGCCAAATCTCATTTTTAAATTGATTGTGTATAATCCAATGTATCGTAAGACGTCGATTTATACTTTAAATTGCACAAACGTACAAAAATGGTGACTACAAAACGTTAATAAATGAACAGAATTATAAATACGTCTAAATGACGGAACTCAGGATCTTGTAAGTTACAAAAGCCATAATAAGTGAGAAAAATATTAAATAATCAAAGAGAAGGACTGAAACGAAGACACATCAGAAATAACTTCAACTAAGCGTCGTGGAATCTCTTGTATCTATTGCCTTTCTGAAAATAGACGAAATAACATGCGAAATTGAGAACAAACTAACACAACGATTTTTTTTTACATTATAATCTGTTTTCATATAAAAGAACAGGATCTTTAAAATTTACGTCTGAAAATTCTCACGCGAAATGCAATTGCGATTGCACACTGTTTTTGCTTGTATTCCTTATCACGTGTCTTGTTAAAAGACTATTTACCTTTGAGAGTCTCCTAAAAGTTATGATTTTGAACACCTTAACTCTCCTCATGTAGATATTAACACGAACTTTTATTTTAAGAAACGTCATTTCATAGATTCGAAATCTTATCTTCTGTCATGATGAAAATAACAAAATCCAACTGTGTGTAGAAAGAAATTGAAATTCTATCAAAAGTCAGTTTCCACAAGGTATGCATAACGCCTAACACAAAACGCACTGAAACGAAGTGCATGTAATATTCCGAAGCATAAGTACTTTGAAACGATAGATCTACAAGGAGCTCTGTGGAGTAGGAAACGGTAATGAGTTAATGCTGCATTTATATTTTCATTGTTGGTTACAAAGACAAACGCGATGGAATGTTGCACAAAATTTTGATTGATTCTGCAATAAAAGTAAATGGAGAATTGTTTCAGTGAAATGTTTTATCAGCCTACAACCTCAGGTGCGAAGCGTGAGCCTAATAAAACGTTTATTCATAAGCACGGAAAATATACAATGTAAAATAACAATACAATATTGCTAACTCGCCACGATAAAGATGAGAAATTTACATAAGTTGAGATCAGAAGGAGGCAATTTTCCATTTTCATATTCCTATAGAATTACAACGAGAAACACCTTAATCTGCTGGAAGCAGCTGTAGGAAGACTGGCTGCCGTCGGGATCTATGCATCATTTTTCTTCTGAAAAATAGATGTGGAAATCTTCCACGGTTTTCGTTCAAATAATGATTACTTGGGCTCCTTATCTGAGAACAGAAATAGAATGTAGGTGAAACGCAACCAGAGTGGATTACATAGGATCATCATTCGGAAAGAAGGGTTCTGTTAAACCCCAAAAATACTACCCCGGCTAAAAAAAATATTGGCTAAGGGTATTTCCCTTTGCTTTCCTTTTAATAGCGCAGAAGTCTTTGTCATAAAAATACCTAGGCAATTTTATGAATTCTGTAAAAAATATTGTGCTAATTAATCTGTTCAGACCGAACCGAAATATCTATGATAAAGAAAACATGACAGGTCACATTAATATAGAGTTTTCTTATCTTATGACGCGCAAGATTTTTGTACCTGAATATTGATGAGAATAAAGGTGTGATGAGGACATAGTCAACAAACTCGGGAAATTAAGAAAATTATCATATGAGCGAAATAAAAGTAGTTTTATTAAAAGAGAAGTTCGCCAGAAAGTTAAAGTAGCTAGATGAACGTACATTTAGATCTTTGTTTTGTTTATGCCAGAGAAAGCAGGACGAATAGTGAAAGCAGCACGATAGGAAATTATATGCTGCGTAAATGAGTGACATAAGAGGAATATAGAGCAAAACAGCTTTAGAGTTGAGCTGGAAAACGCTCCCTACAGAATATAAGTTAATGATGAAATACTGAAGCATTTAATACAAGTGTATGTCGAATGAGAATCACAATACTGCGAAGACAAATATTAAACTCCGTGTTCACGTTGTAGACGGAAACGAAAACCTTGAATTACATTACCGTATGAGTGCAATAATTAATTCAAAATAAATAACCGATATGATATAAGCATAAAATATTGCAGTACCCTAAATGAAGACGGATAATTGTTTTTAAGTTATCTAATTTAGTGGGCTGTTCCAGTAACATGCCTCAATACTGTACGTGTACTTAGAATTCTAATTTTTATGATGGCGGCTGTGAAAACACAAATTTTCTGTTGAG
Organism: Macrothele yani; assembly: GCA_039090855.1. NCBI lineage: Eukaryota > Metazoa > Arthropoda > Arachnida > Araneae > Macrothelidae > Macrothele > Macrothele yani. Next base: position 162,993,723 of record CM077011.1, read on the forward strand.
GGCGATCTAAACCGCATCCTTCTGCTCCGGAGCCAAGTGTTTTCCCAATTACGCCCCACAGACGGAACACATCGCTGCAATTTTGCCGTCTTCACATGCGCTTCACCTCTGTGGTATACGTCACATATATATCTCCTCGTCCCCCACCACTTGAGAAAGGGCTGAGACGGAATCATTAGCTTCCGTGTCTGCCGGCCTATGCTTGAAATAGCTCGTTGAAGAAGAAGGAAGTATCATGAATTGCAGACGATGTGTGGAAGGGACATCACGCATTTTTCGAAGACCCAACGGCCATCCATTTTCACAATCGGGAGCCAATATGAAAACGCATTTTCGCCACTGATATGGATCGATCCCGCAACCCTCTACTCCGGAGCTGAATGCTTTCCCTACTAAGCCAAACCAACGGAATTAATTGCAGCAAATATGCCGTCTTGACATGTAATTCACCTCTGTAGTACGTCACACGGTAATTAAGATAATCCTTATTTTCATACGGTATATATTAATGTCATAATCATCATTGCCAACCATTATCAATCCACTGTTGGATGAAGGTCTCCGAGCAGCTCCGCTGGCGCAGTGGTCTAAGCGAGGGCTTCAGATCATTCGTACGAGATGTGTCCGGTTTCGAATCTCGGTGAGGCATGGATGTTGTGTTTGTCTTACGGCACTGGCTCGCGCCCTTCCCTGGAACCAGTGACCCTAAATTAGGGACAAGCGACTGCTTATAGCCCATTGAGATGCTCACGGTGGTCGTTAAACCTCGAACAAAAAAATATCCCCAAGTTTCTTCCACAACTGTCTGTCTTGAGCCTGTATCCTCCATGTCACTCCGGCATGCTTTCGAATTTCATCCATCCATCTCCCAAGGGGTCTTCTTCTGGGTCTTTTTCTGTCCCTCGGAATCCAGTCTGAAATTCCGGTTGTTCGTCGGTGGTCCGTTCTTCTGGCAACATGTCCAGCCTATCGGAATTTCAGTGATTTCACTCTGATCATGATGTCGTTCACTCCTGTCATTTCCTTTATTCACAAGTTCCTCTTATCTTTTCGGGTTACACTAAGTTTACATCCGTCTATGCTTGCTTCAGTTGTCCGCAGCCTTTGTGTGTCGGTTTTAGTAAAGGTCCAGGTCTCTGCTCCATACATAAGCACTGGCAGGATGCATTGATCAAACACTTTTCTTTTAAGACATAATACCATACTGCTCTTAAAAATTGTACAGTTTCTTACAAAAGCTCTCCATCCAAGTTTTATACGTCGATTAGTTTCTTAATCAGTGTGACCCTCACTTGATATCTGCTGCCCAAGATAAATGTAGGTATCGGTTGTCTCAAGCTTTTCTCCATCAATCGATAAATCTTTGTTTCTTGTAAAAGCATTGTACATCCCTTTCGTCTTCTGAAAGTTCATTTTTAATCCCACATCTTTACTCTTGTCAGGAAGTTCCTGGATCATACTCTTCAGCTCTGAAGGTGTAGTTGCAAAAGCGCTTGTGTCATCAGTAAGACGAAGAGGAGTTAAATAATCTCCATTGATCTTTATCCCTTATATATTAATACATGGTAATATACATGGTATATCTTTGAGAAAAACTAGTAAAACATCTTGGAACCCAATTTTTTCTAACACTGTGAAAGTTCATGAAACGTATGTTTTTCTTTTATTGTTTTATGCACGCGTTGCGCAAATTTGAACCAAAAATAAGAGAAGCTTTTTTTAACTTTAAATGCTGCTTCGTGTCTAGAAATTTTTTTAGCTTTTTTATATTATGGAGAATCTTAGTTCAGATGAATAGCCGCCACGCAAGTACGTGAGAGACCCTTTTCAGCTGCTTAGTATCTAAGAGTTTCTACTTTATGATAGGTGGCGTCCATTCTTTTATTACAAGACAAAACGTGCCTGGAAGGCTTACTGAATTCCGCGTCTTCCTCAGCTCTTTTCTGTGAGCGTTTTGCGCTGGGAAAGAAACCCAATCTTGAGAAGCAACGCGCACTTTGCTGATAAGTGCCTCCAGGGCTTAGCATTCAATCAGACCAGCAGCATTAATGCCAAGCAAAAGCCTAATTCGAAGAATGCCTAGTTCCGTGCTTCCTTGTAACCCCAATCTTCTACTCATGGCGGTCCAATAACAAAAGACAATGGTCCATGTTCAACTGCACTCATTGTCTTTTCTGTTAAAAAATGCCTGCACGCGAGTGTTCGGCGCTGATAAATGTGGGCCGTCCGGACCCTTGACAACTTTGGTTTCGTAAAAGAAGAAGAAGACTCAAAAGTTTATCGGAAATTAATTACTAAAATTCTTTTGGCGCGCACTGTGACCCGTTTGTCTGTGTGGCAGTGAGGAAGAGCAAAAATGGTAGCTAAACAAAAGCGAACACCCGAGCACCAGACTGTTGGTTATCGACCACTTACGTCGTTTCTGTACTGTTTATGATTAAACATGAGCATCAGGAAATAAATCCGGATATTTTTGCAAATGCACCATGTAAAATCTTTTCAGGAATCATTCGATACTCGTAATTACAAACGCTGGTTTTAGATAAATGTCCTAAGTTTTTAAAGCAATTAAAGCTTTATTCCCCTTCTATTCCACAAGAATGCCATAAGAAGTTGCTTAAAAAGATAACTATTACATTTTTACTTAAAATCTTGCTGTTACTCAGCGATAACGTCCAGATATACCATTTTAGCTACATAATAAGGTTTATTCACGAAAACAAAGTAAATTACGCAGTTGAGTCAAATTATTGTGACCACCTCGTATTTTTGACGTTAACAGCGCGTAGCCAATGAAAGGAGGCACCTGTTGTGAGCTGGCTTCGAGGGTATATAAAGTTTGGTGTAAGCAATCTGAAAACATATAACTCCTTGCTGTCATGGATAAAAGGAGCGATTTATCAGATTTGCAAAAAGGTACGATTATCGACTTTCGGAGCAAGGGTGGCAGTATTTCTGAAACAGCGCAGTTTGCGAACTGCTCGCGTGCTGCTGTGGATAAAATGTATTGTGATTGGAGTAATGGTACCATCGCGAGTAAGCGACGTGCCATTGATGGGAGAGGTGAACGTCGGCTTCGAAGGTGCGTCAGGGCCAATTGACAAGCTACAGTGGAGCCCATCATTGGCCAAACGAACCAGGGAGCCACCGGACTTGTGTTTAAAACGACAGTCCCGCAAACCCTGCTGCGTATGGGCTCTGATGCAGACGGATGGTCACTGCACCTATGCTTACGAAGATGCATCGGCAGAAAAGGCTTACATTTGCACGGCAGTATCGAAATTGGACCTCGGCTGATTGGCAAAAGATTGCCTGCTCCGACTAGTTCCTTTTTCTGCTTCATAGAACGAATGAACGTTGGCGTGTAAGGCAAGAAACATATGAGAACAAACACACTTAAACCATTGCTGGAAGAACACAAGCTGGTGGGGGCAGCGTTATGATCTCTGGAATGTTTTCGTGGCATTCTCTGGATCCACTCGTACCAGTGTAAGGAATTATGGACCGAATTCGTTATGAATCCATGTTTGCAGACCACGTACACCCGTACATGTTGATTGTCTTCCTCGAGGTGGATGGGATATGGCAGCACGACAGTGCAACGTGTCACACAGCTAGCAATGTTCGAGAGTGGTTGGAATAGCACGATGGAAACTTCAAAGTACTTCCCTTGCTTCCTAATCCCCGAGACTTAAATCGGATTGAGCATCTGTCGGACCACCTCGATCGTGTTGTTCGCTCTATGGATCCTCCAGTAGCTGCCAAATGCACTGCAGTCAGCATGCCTCCATATACTTGCGAATACCTTTCAGCACCTTATTGAGTCACTCCCAGTCCGTCTAACTGCTGTCCGCGATGAACACGGCGGTTACTCTGGATATATCAGCTGTTGGTCACAATATTGTGACTCGACCGTGTGTAATGGATAATCGTGTGTCGCTCAATAAGAGCACAGCATATACCTGCAATTGCGCACCGTGAAAATCATAGATATAAAAAGTGTATCTGTTTTTCTCGTGTAAAAGTGCTGAAACTTCAACATCAGTTGTTGTAAAAGGGGAGAGGGTTGAACTAATAAGAAGCAGTTCAATTTCTTGAACGTTGTTCTTTAAGTCCTACTACTGTTCCGTGCTACAAAATGCAAAAATTTTAATTTACATATGCGTGTGGGATCATGTTATATCAAAGTCTTATATAAGAAAATCAGCACTCGTTACAGTTTTATAATACCGAGCAAATGCTAAAATTGAAATCTCTGTCAAGCTTACACACAAATCAATATTAACATAATTTCCAAGCCTGTCTATTTTTTTGCCTTCCTATCAGTCGGCTACAGAGAAGACTATTGAACATAGAGATTTGAAATTTGGATATTAAGAAGAGCACCTAATGTGGTGGTGTACCTCGGAACCCCTTTTCGATTTTCAAGTTTAGTGGAGTTTAATAAATATATTAATTTTTAAAGCATTCCACCATTGTTGGAGAAACAGTTGTTGAAATTTCATATTGCGGACTTCTGTACCATACCTTCACTCAACAATAATACATTTTATCTTTGTGCAATATGCAAATCTTTTAACTATTGTATAACAATACTTTATGATTAGTGTAGATAAACAAGCCGTTTTTACACGATGATCAGAAGGATTGAACACATATCTGTACTCAATTGTAACAAATAATTTAATACTTTGATACTAATTGCAGATATACTGTATGTCGTACAAGATTTTTTGAAAATGCAGAGCATTTCATCATCAGGTACATCTTACATCGAAGAGAAAATTACTGGAACAGAAACAGTTCCAGTAATTACCGGAACAGAAAATTATTGGAACTGTTGCAGTAAGTTTCACCTCGATGTAAGATGTAACTTATAATGAAATGCTCCGCATTTTTGAAAGATCTTGTGCGACATCTATCTGCACTCAGTATTAAAGTATTAAATTATTTGTTACAATGGACTACAGATATGTGTTCAATCCTTCTGATTATCGTGTAAAGACGGCTTGTTTATCTATACTAATTATACTATGTACGATAATTACATCCAGATACTTTGTAATACTTGGAACAAAAAAAATAATATCTGATTGATCTACAGTGCTTAAAGTACAAGAACTCCACTTCATTTTTCCAAGGAATTGAGAATTGTTGGGTATGTCATCACAAAAGGAAAGCGTTTTGACCAGATGACGCTGAGTTTATCGGCACGCCCGGTGAGACTACATTTGTGCTACACTAAGAATTCCATTTCGCTGAGGAAAAGAAGGGAACTGCATTTTCACAATAAAATCAACTTCAAAGTTTGCTTCTAGCTTTTCGTATACATCACTGAATAGCATTCTCGAAATACATATTTTGTAGGACCAACTGGGTTGGCAGTGTTGCGAATATGTTTATTAATGATAATGAGGTTATAGCTGTGATTGAAACAAAACTCCCAACGGTGATGCTTATCTGAGAAAGTTTCCTTCAGCATTCGGGAAAGAAGTTCCCTTCTATTCTTCGGTGTAATGCAATTCTGAAACATACGGCAATGGGTTTCAAAGCTCACTTCAGTTGTAAAAGCTGCTTAGGTTTCTCTTTCGCTTGAATTTTTAGGAATTCTTTAAAACCACAAATCATGTCGTTTTCACTAAGTTAAAACCTGTTAGATTATCCGCTGGCTTCTTGTTCAACATGTGGTACCTTTCCCCTTATATATAAGCTGCTCAGAATTTACCTCACAATAAACCTACCGGACGATTCCTCGTGGAGAAAGACGCCGAAAACAGTTGTCCGTTGTCCGATCGGACATCGCATTCCGGAGATATACGCGCCGAAAGTTTCGTGACGTCACATCCGGTAACGCACATGCTCGTTGATGGGCGATGTGTACAGTTATGCAGTCGCACGTATCACAATGCATTCCTGCCGCCACTGTGACGCAGTGGTATAAGGCAATGGCGTCTGATCATTTGTGGGAAAGGGGACTGGGTTCAAATCCCGTGAAGCATGGATGTTGTGTTTCTCCTACGGCACGGACTCTCTCCCTTCCCTGGAACCAGTGATCCTAAATTCAGGACGGGCGTATACTTATAGCCCACTGAGTTGCTCACGGTGGTCGTTAAACCTCCAATCAAAAAAAAATAAGGCAATCAACATTTAAAAATGTAGCACTGGGTGGGTATGCAAATTAGAAGGACGTGGTGGCGTGAAACCATGAGTTTTACGCCTGCGACAGTGGCAGGTAAGCTCATACTGCGTTGGTACATTTGACAGTAGTGTGGGTAGCGATATGTGGTATAGTTTGAGTGAGTATTGTGGCATGTATCTCCTATTGGGGGAATGCCATGGTTCAGTATTGCGTGCAGCTAGGGCCTACAGCAAGCAATACCCAGGTCATACGGCAGCTTGACGCTCGAATGCGCGACACAGGCAATGTTGCACCACGTCCAAGTGTAGACAGTGGCGCTGGACCGTCTGTGAGAACATCATCCCTCAAGAACGCTATACTAGAGTTCATAGAGGAGAAGCCAAAGACCAGCAGCAGTGCGATCGCGTGACAATTCGGTGTTCACCAAAGTACCGTACTTGCCGTTCTACACGACAAAGACCTGCATCCATATCACATCACACGGGTGCCAGGCCTATTACCACAGGATTATCCTCGAAGACAGGCATACTGTGAGTGGCTGCTACAGCAACATGCTGCCGATAATAGTCTCATCCGCCGGATCTTGTAGACTGATGAAGCAAGGTTTACACAGCAGGGTATCTGCAACACCCATAATAGTCATGTTTGGGCATTAGACAATGTACACGCAACACGTGAACACGCTCACCAGGTCCGGTGGGGTGTTAATATCTGGAGTAGTATTATGAGCGATATCCTAGTGGGACCATATCTTCTTCCCGAAAGTGTCACAGCTGCAAACTGCATGGTGTTTCTACGTGACGTTCTGTCGGACTTACTGGAAAACGTATCATTGACTGTACTCAGCATAATGGAGCACCGGTGCATTACGCTGCAAATGTTCGCCAGTGGCTTGATACGGAATATCCCTTGGCCGTGGTGGTCCTGTCACATAACCCGCTAGATCACCGGATCTTAACCCATTGGACTTCTTCCTTAGGGGTCATCTAAAGAACTGGTATATCGACGGCCTGTGAACAGCCTGCACGACCTAGTGGCCACCTTACACGTGGCCCTCTAAAATGTAATCCCTGCAATGCTGCAAGGCGTGCAGATGTCTATTCCTCGGCCGGCTGCCGCCTGTTCCGCTCTACAAGGTGGTCATTTTGAACACATGTTGTAATCTGACACGAATCCACGTGTTTTATCATTTGTGTTGTAGTGGTACACATCAATAAATGCTATGTTTTCCGAGTAATTGGGTAAGTTATTTCTAATGTCTGTATTCTTACCGGATGTGACGTCACGAACTTTCGGCTCGTATATCTCCGGAATGCGACGTCAGATCGTACAACGGCTTTCGGCTTCTTTCTCCACGAATATCATCTGGTAGGTTTACTGTGCGGTCGATTCTGATCACCCTGTATAACGTATGGCTAACGAAGATGGTACAAAAAGTAACACAAACAAACGAGTAAGATATTTCCATATATAACTTTAAAAAAAAATTTAACTTAATAGTGCAATATATATATATATATAGGGATATAAGGTCAGGTGATGCGTAATATCACAGCCTCTCCTTGACAAATGTCAACCCCGCCTTCTCGTGGTACATCCTGTTTCCACTAAAGGGGCTCTGACGACCGCCAATAGCGGTATAACTATACCATCGGGATTAGAGGAAATGCTATCCCACACTCACCAACCCGCTTGGCCAGCGCGGTGAGTTATGGCCAAACCCCTCCAAAATGACTCCTTAACTTAAATCTTGGCCCTCAGTCTCCGGCAGCTGGAATGTACCTGGCCAAGGCAGCGGCCAGTGCGACATGAAGGCAGAGGGTGCTAAGAATCACCGGACGACCGGACTACGCTGCCATCTGATGCTGACCTTGGCTACGTATAACGGACGCTCCTTATCTTCTGATTCAAGGCTTCTTGAATTGGAAGAGGAACTACAAAGGATCAAGTGGGACATCGTCGGGCTAAGTGAGGTTAGGAGAAAAGGAGAAGATCTCATTGAACTGAAAAGTGGACATCTCTTCTACTATCGTGGAACAGATACTGGCAGAACTAGTGGTGTTGGATTTATAATAAACAACAAACAGAAGGATAAAGTTGTAGAAGTTGAAAGTTCCTCTGACAGAGCTGCACGACTCGTTATCCAACTCTCGAGAAGATACCAGGCTCAGATTAATCGAACTTATGCACCCACCACAAGTCATGCTGAAGAAGAAATTGAAGAATTTTATGAGAGAATTCGTGATCTAAATAATAAAGGTAAGCAGCACTTGAAGATAATTATGGGAGATTTCAATGCAAAAATAGGGCAACGGCAACAGAATGAAACTTCAGTAGGTAAATTCGGTCACGGCAACAGAAACCAGCGTGGAAATACTCTCGTAGAGTTTGCAGAGGCAGAAGGGTTTTTCATCTTGAACTCCTTTTTCAAGAAAAAGCCACACAGGAAATGGACATGGAGACATCCAAATGGGACGACAAGGGAAATTGATTTTATTATGTGTAACAAAAACATTCGTCATAGAAGACTGCAGTGTGCTAAACAAGTTAAACACAGGCAGTGACCATAGATTGGTGAGATGTAAGATGCACTTCAACACTAAACTCGAACGTAGCAAGCTCATAAGACAAACAAAATGTATTGACATAACCAACCTTAAAAAACACCATAATACCTTCAAATTGGAACTGAAGAACATATTCTCTGCTTTAGAAGGACTAACATCGGAAGAAGTGGATATTTCTGAAGTTAACAGAAAAGTAACCAAAGCTCTTATGGAAACAGCAACAAAATTAGCTGGGTCTAAGAACAAATTGCATGTGAACAAATTATCAGGAAAAACCAAAATGTTGATGCAAAAAAGAAGAGTGATGAGGACAACTAAAGAAGATGTGACTTCCAAAGTGGAATATATAGAGCTATGCAAGACAGTACGAAAAGGTATCACGAAAGACGTAAGGAAATTCAATTGTGAACTAGTAAGGAAAGCAATTGAAAACAACCAAAGCCTAAAGATAACAAAGGGACATCTGAGTAAGGGGAAAAACAGATTATGGCACTGAGAAAAGAAGATGATTCTGTAACAAGAAATAGAGGCGAAATTTTGACAAAAGTGAAAGATTTCTACTCCAAATTATATGAAAGGGATGATACATGTACTCCAGACATCATGAAAGGTACCAGTACCAGAGTTCTTCCAGTCCTTCCAGCAGAAGTTGCACATGCAATCAAGAACATGAAGCGGGGAAAAGCTCCAGGAGAAGATGGAATTACTGTAGACATCATACAAGAAGCAAGTGGAGAAATTGAAACAGTGCTCGCCCAAATTTTCACTCGATGCCTTAATGAAGGGAAAATTCCTGAGGATTGGAACAACGCTACAATGATCTTGCTACATAAAAAAGGTGACATTGAGGATTTCAGGAACTACAGACCTATCAGCCTCCTATCAGTGGTTTATAAAATCTTCACTAAAGTTCTTTCACACCGCTTGAAGGTGACACTGGACATGGCTCAACCGAGAGAACAAGCTGGATTCAGGAGTGGCTACAGCACAATAGATCATATCCACGTACTGAGAGAACTAATTGAAAGAGCGAGGGAATATGAACTTCCATTGTGCATGGCTTTTATCAATTATGAAAAAGCCTTTGATTCGGTGAAGCCATCAGCAGTTGCAATGGCTCTGAAATCCTGCGGTATTGAAGATGCATACATTAACATTATTAATAACATCTATGAAAATGCAAGTGCAAAGATTCGGCTGTTTGAAAATACAACACACATAAAAATTGGAAAAGGAGTGAGACAAGGTGACACCATATCTCCGAAGCTCTTTAATGCCACATTGGAAAATGTCTTTCAATCACTGAACTGGAAAACAAAGGGATAAAGATGAAGGTGGGTTAGATAATCTCGAGTTATCTAACCCACCTTCGTTTTGCTGATGACATAGTCATTTTTGCAACTACCCCATCAGAGCTACAGAGTATGATCCAGGAACTTGCTGACAAGAATAAAGAAGTGGGATTAAAAATGAACTTTCAGAAGACAAAAGTGATGTACAATGCTTTTACAAGAAATGAAGATTTATCGATTGATGGAGAAAAGCTGGAGATAACAGACACGTACGTTTTTCTTGGACAGCAGATATCAAGTGAGGGTCACATTGGTGAAGAAATTAATCGGCGTACAAAACTTGCCTGGAGAGCTTTTGGAAGAAACGGCATAATTTTCAAGAGCAATATGCCATTATGTCTTAAAAGAAAAGTGTTTGATCAATGCATCCTTCCAGTGCTTATGTATGGTGCAGAGACGTGGACTTTAGCTAAAAGAGACATACAAAGGCTGCAGACAACTCAAAGCAGCCTGGATAGGTGCATGCTGGGTGTAACCAGGAGAGATAAGAAGAGGAACACGTGGATCCGAAAAATGACAAGAGTGGAAGACATAATGATCAGAGTTAAATCCCTGAAATGGCAATGGGCTGGACATACTGCCAGAAGAACAGACCATCGATGGACAGCCGAAATTTTAGATTGGATTTCAAGGGACAGGAAAAGACCCAGAAGAAGGCCACATGGAAGATGGGTGGATGAAATTCGAAAGTATGCGGGAGTGACATGGAGGAGACTGGCACAAGACAGACCGTTGTGGAGGGAACTTGAGGAGACCTTCGTCCAGCAGTGGATTGATAATGGTTGACGATGATGATGATGCTATATATATATCGCATTGTCGTGGTGAAAACGGTCGCACCTGTCTGAGTGGTTGCATTGCATGAATGGATGCAAATGATCACCAAGAATGGTTACGTAGCTTCCACCGGTCAGAGCAATCAGGCGACGTATGAGGGGTTCTAATGCGTGCCAGTTGAAAATAGCCCCACACCATGACAGAGACACTGCCAACCTACAGTCCCCCTTGCATGTGCCAACGTGGAGTTGTCGCCACAGCCTGAGTTCGCCATATGCCTGAAACAATGTTAGTACCAGGTTTCGTCGGACTAGGCTACTCATTTCCAGTCATCATGCATCCAATGGAAGTACTCTAGACCCCAGGCGAGGTACACATCCTTGTGTCCCCGGGACAGCAATGTCACCCGGGTGGTCCATCAGCTCCGGAACCGTACGTAAAACAGGGAATGCTGTAATGTTCGAACGATGAACTGTCCCCAGCATGGAATTGCGCTGTGATATGCGGCAAAGTTCCACGCGGGGCGGACGTTACGATGCGTGCCAGACACCTATGTTCACGAACATCCAGGGCTGGTCTCGCACTCTGGATTTTTTTGCTGAGTTTGTGTAATCCAAGTCCACCTTTGAAATTGTTGACCGTTTAAATCCACATTTCCTGGTAATATCAGTAGTGGAGCGCCTCGTGTCCCTCGCGCCGACTCTCGTACCACGTTCGAAACGTTTATGTCCTGATAAGCGACGATATGAACTGTTAATGCTACTACTTAATCTTGCGGAGATATCAGACAGAGAAACAAATAAAAATACAAACAAACAAATATGCAAAATTTCACTTTTATAGATATACAGTGAGTGGCTACTTTATTCAGACCACCTGACAGTTTTAAGCAAATGAGCTATGGATGCACACTTGCCGCCAGAGGGCGAGCCTAGTATAAAAATGGTAAGCTTAGTGCTTGCGACAGTAGTAGAAGTGATTTTTGAGTGACGAGATGGGTAAAAAAGGCGATTTGGCGGACTTTCAACGTGGGATGATTGTAAAAGCATGGAGCTATGGAGCCAGTATCACCGAAACCGCCGCATTCGTGAAATGTTCCAGAGCAGCTGTTGTTAAAATTTTTAAAAACTGGACTGTCAGCCAAAAAAGTGGGTCTCTAGGTGCAATGTGTGGTCATCATCGACTAGTTACTGCTTGGGCGAAACGGAGAGTGTCCAGACTGGTAACAGACAACAGAAGGGCAATAGTGCTGCAAATTACAGACCATCTTAATCAAGAATCCCCTCAAATGATCTCTGCACGCACTGCTCGCCGTTCACTGCATCAGATGGGGTATGGAAGCCAAAGGCTTGTTTGAGCACCTTTGCTGTCTGCAGTTAACAAGAGAAAACGTCTCTAATTCGCACAGGAGCACAAGGATTTGACAGTCGATAATTGGAAACAAATTATGTGTCCGATGAATCACGTTTTTACTTGCACCATGCCGATGGCTGAGTGAGAATTTGGCGGAAACAGCACGAAAGCATCGACACAAAATGCATTGCTACAACCCTTCAAGCTGGTGGAGACAACGTTATGGTTTGGGGAATGTTTTCCTGACATGCTTTGGGCCCTTTAATTCATGCTGATCAACGTCTGACTGGCACATCATATCTAAACATCGTTGCGAACCAAGTGCATCACGTCATGTGAATGGTTTATCCCAATGGCGATGGCTACTTTCAACAAGATAATGCGTCCTGCTATAGTGCTGGTATTGTACAGGATTGGTTTCAGGAACATGCCGGGGAGTATACTTTGCTTAGGTGGCCCCCACAATCTTAAGATCTCAACCCCATTGAGAATTTGTGGGATGAAGTTGAACGAGCCATCAGACAGCTAGATCCACAACCCTGTAATCTCACACTCCTGGAAAGTGCTATTCATCACGCATGGTCTCAGATTCCACAAACCCCCTATCAATATCTCGTGGAGTCCATGCCAAGAAGAATCGACGCAGTATTAAAGGCAAAAGGTGGCCCGACGAAATAGTGAGGGTGTGGTCATAATAAAGCGGCCACTCAGTATATACGTCGTTTGCGGACGATACCATTTACCGCATGGGTGTGGTGGCATGTAATAGAAATGGTAGCGACCTTCCCAGTTTTTATGGCACGTCAGTGAATATATACATATATATTAAATTTTGGGAATAAGCCTACTTATACCCCAAATTTAATCCAACCCTCATCTTTTGGGCCGGCTACCCACAAATAGCCATTTTTCAGACATCGTGCTAAGCGAGCGTTTTCCCAATCTTCAAATGACGTGTCCAGGATCTCGGAGATGATTAATATTAAATCGTTGGCCTCAGCTGCAGGCTATAAAGAACATGTAATTAATGACATCTTTAGGAGCGCCGAACTTGCGTTTGTTAATCAACGTCGTCGTATCAAGGAACACAGTCAAAGTTTCATCGGCTCCTTTTCGTACATACGACTTTCCTATTTCATCTGGAATGCGCTTAAGAAGTTGGGGCTTGGAGTTGGAATTTGCCACCCTATGTCAATATCACAATACCTTCTTTCATCCGACAACCGCAGCACTTTACTTGCTAACGCAGAGGTATATTCCATACCCCTTCGATACCAGGATGAAAATACCAAGTTTTATATTGGCATGACAAAGAGGTCCTTTGCAACTCGTTTGTCCGAACACAAAAGATACGTCTTAAAGAATAAATCCTCCACTGCTCTATCTCGGGAGGTCATGAAATCTTCTGCCTCCCCACAATGCGCCGATTTGCAACAGGTTGCACCATACACTACCGGCAGAGGTACAGCCAGTAAGGAGTCTTTGGAGATCTTGTTTAGGATTGATGTCTACAACGATGACGTGTCAATGGAGCTGCTTTTGATATGGGCATGTTCATGTGTGCCTCTCGTGAAAGGACCTGATTCCTCTGTTTCCGCACGTGCCGTGCTGTCACGTTGTTATACATTTCACATCGATTCATTTAGGTTACTAACGGTGTTCTAAACCACGTCTAAGTCTGAAGAAGGCACCCGTAGGTGCTGAAAGCTTGCAACCAGTTGTTCGCTGTCTTATGTCAATAAACGGATATTATCGTTCTTTACCTAGTTGTTTGGCGTATTACTACCTGTTTGTATCTAATTTACTAATATCTCAATATTTTAAATTCAGAAATGTTTTTTTCCCGTGAATTCATTAACTGTATACACTGCTGGCCATCCAGAAAGAAACACCAAAAACGAAGCATCCGATTGGCCTGAAACTCGCAGCATGCGTCGCCCGTGAGAGGACATGCAAACGATTAGCATTGCAGGTCATATGCAAATCATATGCGTCCGGCACGCCACCGAGAAGCACTATAAGAAGTGTGCACAGAAGGCGGGGTTTAAGTAGTGGAAGTGTGTTGTGCTGACGGACCTGTGCGTGGGAAGCTTCCTGATTCTTCGTCGCAGATTACGGCAGTCATTCTAGCACGTTTCGGAGTTCGACAGAGGACGAATAGTGGCTTACCGCGAGAGTGGTTAACCGTACCGAGACATCGGCGCCCGTGTGGTACGGCATCCAGCCACAGTGAGGCAAGTATGGATTCGATGGGTGAAGGAGGGATGGACGGACCAACGTGAGCAATTGCAGCAGCCGCGGTATACCACCGAACGAGAGGACAAGCATGCTGTGCGGCGGGTATTGACGGCTCGCACCACCACATCACGAACGTTAGCGCAGGAATTAGGGTGTGTTGCGCAACAACCTGTGTCAGCACGTATCGTTCTACGTCATCTGCAGGATGGGGAACTTGTCGCACTGCGCCCATTGCTCCGAGTAGCATTGACGTTACACCACCGGCGAATGCTGTGGCAGTGGGCCGTTGAACGCCGCACCTGGACTACGGATATGGCCCGAGATTGTCTTCTCCGACGAATCCCACTTCTTCCAACAACACCACGATGGTCGGATCCGTGTGTGGTGGCACCGCGGCGAGAGAATGTATGACGCCTGCATTATGCATCGCCATACCGGTCCGTCGCCTGGCGTTATGGTTTGGGGCGCAGTTGGATATGACACCCACACCCCTCTGGTACGCATCGCCGGTACATTCAACAGCCACCGCACCATCTCCGAAGTTTTGGAGCCTGTAGTCCTCCCTCACCTTCCAGCGACCACGTTTCAACAGGACAATGCGCGCCCGCACTTGGCAGGCATCGTACAACAATTCTTAACGGCCCACTAGGTATCACTGCTGCCGTGGCCCACCTGTTCTCCCGACATGTCGCCCATCGAACACGTCTGGTCACTGATCAGCAACCGAGTGGCCCGGCAAGCACCACCCGTGGCTACGCCTGATGAACTGTGGCAACGTGTGGAAGCAACCTGGACCGACAAACCCCAAGCCCACATCCACATCTTCTTTCGTTCGATGTCGCGGTGTGTAGCGGCCGTTATTGCCAGCCATGGGGGCCACACGAACTATTGATGTCTGTGTGTTACGCAAGTCGCACGGGCCTGTAAGCTCAATCGTTTCATCTTTGTATCTGTTGTTATGTGTCCAGTAAATCTGGCTTTGTTATCTCGTGTCCTTCTTGGTGTTGCATTTTGGGTGGACAGCAGTGTAAATTTCATTCAGTAGACAAAACATTAGAGATAGGGATGATGGACAGTTAACTAACATTGGCATCCCCCCGCGCAACGTGGAACAGAACCAAACCCAAATGCAGCCAATATAAGGCGGACAGCACTACTTCCCAACAGTGTACCGCAATCGACGAAGATGGGTAAACTTGATGATCTGAGCGATTTTCATCATAGACGCATGGTCGGCTCAAGACAGACGAGCCCCAAGGTTTCCGAGGGCAACCATATCAAGGATGCGCCGCAAATGTACCATCGATACCAACTGCTTTGCAAAGGCGATGCAAATCACACCCAGGTTAATCACACCCAGGTTAAATATACCATCGAGACCAACTGCTTCGTAAAGGCGATGCAAATCCCACACAGGTTAATCACACAAAGGTTAAATATACCATCGAGACCAACTGCTTTGCAAAGGCGATGCAAATCACACCCAGGTTAAATATACCATCGAGACCACTGCTTTGCAAAGGCGATGCAAATCACACCCAGGTTAAATGTCGGAGGCCCAAGTAGCGTCAGCGAGTGAACGGTACGTCACACGCTGCATACCGTGTGCCACTGTTGATTGTTCGTCATCGGACATTCTGTCTCGTCTTCTGTCGGGAACATCAAGACTGTACCTTTGCTGAGTGCCGCCACTCGTGTAGTCAGATGAACCCCGTTTTCAACTGTACAAAGCTGATGTGAGGGTGCGGGTGTGACGTCGACAGGGATGAGCCCGTACCAGGTCGGCTTTGTTCTACGTGGTGGTGGTTCTGTGATGGTTTGGGGAGCCTTGTTATGGAACATAATATTAGCGTGTCTGGAGAGGTCCCTAATAGCTGCGCGCTATCAGCATGTGCTGTCTGATCACCTACACGCTTTCTTGACCTTCGCGCATCCTGCGGAAGATGGTATGTTTTAGCAGGACAGTGCGCCGCCCCACCTGGCCGAAACAACGCAATCATGTCTCCAAGAACACTCATCCGAGTTTGGAACCATATAGTGGGCCACAAGAGCCCGGGATTTACACCCAGTGGAAAATCTAATGCCCGTGGAGCGGAACTTCAGATCAATCGATCCTGGATTGACGTCTCGGGCGGAGTAGTAGACAATGCTGCAGCAGGCATGTCTGGCATTACCTCGAAAAACCCTTCGGTATCTGGTGGAGTCGATTACTCGGCATGTACAGAAGAAGAACAACGCGCTATACATTCGCGCTAGAAGAAGGTATTTCTAATGTTTTGTCCATTGAGTGTACGTATGTGAACACACTAGACAACAATTTCGGGCAAGGGTCACTTCGAAAATTATATAAATAGGTGTATAAAATTTGTTTCAGGTGTATTTGGAAGAAACAGTACAATTTTTAAGCTCCGCTTGCCGTTATGTCTTACAAGGAAGATACCTAAAGAATGAACTTTTCCAATTCTTACTTATGGATCAAAGACAAGGGCCTTATCTAATACAGAAGTACAGAGGCTGCAGACAACTCAAACAGCATGAGGAGATGTTGCTTGGTGTAATCAAGAAAAATAGCAAATTGAACTCTCGGATGAGGAAAATGACAAGATATGATGGCATCTTGATTAGGGTGAGGCTCCTCAAGTGGCAATTACAGGACAAATTACTAGAAAACCTGACCACACCATTGGACAACTGAATTACTATAATGGACACCTAAGTACAGGAGAAGATCAAGGGCTACATCCAGCGAAGATATTATAATCTAAAAAAGACAAATAATAGAATACCATACGGGAAATGTGGTAATACATGGAGCGAAAATAGAGCGACAACATAAGGGGCAGTTGATAAAGAGAATACGCAGAAATTTCCGTGCATCTGCCAGAAATAGCGTACGCCGTCCGAAAGAATTCATAGTAAAAGTAGAACACATCAAGAATCAGCATGGGTCCTGTTCTTATTAACACGTCTTTTGTAAAAAAAGATCGTGCTTGTGTTACCGGTTTGTCCGTTCATACGCGTGTACACACGCAATCTCTGCAACTATTAGTCCGATTTGAAAAATTCTTTTTGCATTGGGAAGCTTGAAGTATGTGAATGGTGATCCTTTATTTCGTTTTTTGTTTTACGATGTACAATTTCGCTGCTAGATGGCGTAAATGAAGATGATGTCGAATTCAAAATTGCGTTTTATTCCACATATTTTTTTTTTTTTTTTTTTTTTTTTTGATTGGAGGTTTGACGACCACCGTGAGCAACTCAATGGGCTATAAGCAGTCGCCCGTCCCTAATTTAGGGTAACTGGTTCCAGGGGAGGAAGAGAGCCAGTGCCGTAAGACAAACACAACATCCATGCCTGACCGGGATTCGAACACGGGCCCCTTACCGACGAATGATCAGAGGCCAGCGCCTTAGACCACTGCGCCATCGGGCACATATTTGCTTCTAAACATCCGACTGAAAAAATTATTTTATCTTTCGATTCCATTCATGTCGAAAAGTATTTTAGATATAGTTACTTTTTGAAATTACGCATAGATTTTCCGCTAGGGGGCGTAAAAATAAATTAAATTTTCCCCGATAAGTCTTTTTCTAAAACTCCGATTTGAAAAAAAAAAAATTCTTCAGCGGATACACCTCCTGATGGAAACTCTTTTGCATATAATTTTAAATTTGTGGTAAATAATACTTTGGCCACTAGGAGGCGTAAGTGTTAATTTTTGTTTCTGATTTATTTGCCATAAAATCTGAGCTAAAATATCGATTGAAAACTTTTTTCTTGAACTAATGCCACTCACATCGATAAACCTCTTCGGAATATTTTCTTTTTAAAGCTTTCCACAGTTTCTCCGCCAAGGGGCGGAGATGAATATCTAATTTTTCTCAATATGACCATAATTCTAGGAGTCCGATTTGAAAAATCCCTTCTTTGTTAGCATGTCTTTTGAAAAAAAGATCGTGCTTCTGTTATCGGTTTGTCCGTCCGTCCGTCTGTACCCACACTATCTCTGCAACTATTAGTCCGATTTGAAAAATTCTTTTTGCGTTCGGAAGTTTGAAATATGCAAATGATGATCCTTTATTTCGCTTTTTTTGCGATGTACAATTTTGCCGGTAGAATGCGTAAATGCAGATGATGTCGAATTCAAAAATACGTTTTATTCTACATATTTGCTTCTAAACATCCGATCGGAAAAAAAATTGTATCTTTCGATTCTATTTATGTCGAAGAGTGTTTTAGATATAGTTACTTTTTCAAATTACGCATAGATTTTCCGCTAGGGGGCGTAAAAATAAATTACATTTTTCCCGATAACTTTTTTCTAAAACTCCGATTTGAAAAAAAAAATTTCTTCAACGGATACATCTTCGGATGGAAAATCTTTTGCATGTAATTTCAAATTTTTGGTAAAGAATACTTTGGCCACCAGGGGGCGTAAGTGTTAATTTTTGCTTCTGATGTCTTTGCCATAAAATCGGAGCTTCTAAAATATCGATTGAAAACATTCTTTCGTGGACTGATGACACTCACATCGATAAACCTTTTCGGAATACTTTCTTCTTAAAATATTGTACAGTGTCTCCGCCAGGGGCGTAGATGTACATCTTACTTTTGTCAATATCTCTACTTCTAGAAGTCCGATTTGAAAAATTCCTACTTTGTTGGATAGTGTTTTCCGTGTGACATGTTTTTCATATATATTTAAAATTTTTAAGTGATTCATAGACTTTCCGCTAGGGGGCGTAGCGGTAAATTGCGTTTCCTACTATAACTCTGCTTCTAAATCTCCGATTTGAAAAATTCTTGCACCGGATACAGCAACTGCTGGGAAATCGTTTGCATATAATTTCTAATTTTGGTAAAAAAATAGTTTGGCCACCAGGGGCGTAAATATGAATTTCCTGCTTCTGTTGTATTTGCAGCAAAATATGAGCTTCTAAATTCTCGATTGAAAAAAACGTCGTTTGTTGACCGATACTACTCATGTCGACAAACCTTTTAGAAACATTTTCTTCTTAAAATAGTGCATGGTTTCTACGCCAGGGGGCGTAGATGCATATCTTATTTTTGTCAATATCGCTACTTCTAGGAGTCCGATTTGAAAAAACCCTTCTTTGTTGGATAGTGTTCCTAGTGTGACATGCGGTTCATATAATTTTAAAATTTTTAAGTAATTCATAGACTTTCCGCTAGGGAGCGTAAATGTAAATTGTGTTTCCTCCTATATCTCTGCTTCTAAATTTCCGATTTGAAAAATTTCTTTCTGCACCGCATACAGCTCCTGATGGGAAATCGTTTGCACATATTTTCTAATTGTTGTAAGAAATGGTTTGGCCACCTGGTGGCGTAAGTCTTAATTTTCACTTCTGTTGTATTTGAAGCAAAATATGAGCTTCTAAAATCTCGATTGAAAAAAAGTCGTTTGTTGACCGATACTACTCATGTTGACAAACCTTTTAGGAAAATTTTCTTCTTGGAAAAATGCATGGTTTCTACGCGAGGGGGCCTAGATGTAAATCTTATTTTTGTCAATATCTCTACTTCTGAGAGTGCGATTTGAAAAATTCCTTCTTTGTTGGATAGTGTTTCCGATGCGAAATGTTTTTCCTATAAATTCAAAATTTTCAAGTTTAACATGGACTTTTTGCTAGGGGACAAAAAGGTAAATTGCGTTTTCTGCGTTATTTCTGCTCCTAAAGCTCTGATTTGAAAAATTCTTCCTGTATCGCATACAAAACCAAATGGAAAATATTTTTCACATAATTTCTAATGTTTGGTGAAGAATGGTTTTAGCCACCAGGGGTCATAAGTGTAAATTTCTGCTTCTGAAGTATTTGTTGCAAAATCTGAGCTCCTGACAACTCAACCAAATTTTTTTTTCTTGGACCGATAGGGCTCATATGGAAAAACCTTTTGAGAATACTTTCTTCCTAAAATAATGCATTGTTTTCCCACCAGGGGACGTAAAGTCACGTCTTATATCAGTTGATATCTCTGTTTCTAAGAGTTCGTAAGCTCACAATTTCGTTTACAGCAATATCTGAGGGATTAAAAACTTGATTGAAAATCTTCTTTCTTTCGTCAGATCCATTGTTTTCCATACCGGTTCCATTGCCTTTGAATAGCTTTCATACATTTAATTTGCGTCAGAACGGATTCAAAATACGTGCTTATTACACCCAAAATTACAAAAATTCGGTGTCCTTGTTTATTTTTTTGCAGCCTTTTCAACATGGTATTTATCACCTAAATCACCATTTCTTATACTTCAGGATCATTTCTATTTTAATTAAAGCAAATACATTATTTATCTTTCTTACATAATTTTTCACTTAGATTTTGCTCTTTAGCATCTAGTTATATTTCAGTGTTTTTATTTTTTATTTTTGCAGCCTTTTCTACATGATATTTATCACCCAAATCTCTGTTTCTTATTCGATAGTGTTTTCAGTGTGAGATGTGTTTGATATAATTACAAAACTTTCAAATATTGTTTTGTTATTTCAAGTCACGGAAAATGCTTGGATGTCAGCTGTTGTTTATTGTTCATGTGTAATCTGTTTCTGCGTATCATGGTTAAAATGTAATGGCGGAGTTTGGAACAAATTGGTTGGTTTTAAATGGGACAGGTTGATACGATGATTCAACTTGCTCAAAGTAATTATAATACTATTTTTTTTCATTTGTTTACAGTAATATGGTCGCAACCTTAAATCGAGTAAAAGGAAAAAAAGAAAAGGTAAAAATCGCGTGACCTTTTCAATTCTTACGGTTAACCCAGTGAAAAAGGACTGGAAAATGCAACTCGGGAAGGTCATAGCAGAGAGCGATCAAAAGAAATGACGGAGAAAAAGTCGACGAAATTACACTAAAGAGCAATTGAATTACAGACAGCTGGCGTTATGTAAATGTGGCGCTGTGGGCGGCCCTGTAAACGGAAACGACATGACGTATGCAGCGATCCGACAATATAAGGAGTGATGCGACGGGTATCAGTAAGAGTCGAACGCAGTATGGGTAAGACGAAGGATCTAAGCGCAGTTGATCGTGCGCAAATTGTTCGGGCCCGACGAATGGCTCACTCCATATTGGAAGTCGTGCAGTCACTGGGATTTTCACGAGCCACTGTGTCACGGGTGCACCGTGAATACATCGAATCCGGTAAAACCATCCCTGCAAGGGCCAACTGCCGTGGACAACAGCTTGTGGATGAGCGGGGTGATCGTCGGCTAAGTCGCATTGTAACAGCGGATAGATGGGCCGCAGTGCAAGAAATTACTCTGCAATTTAACGCTGGTGCACAAAAACGTGTAAGTAGCCACACCATCCCGAACCATCTCCTCGCTATGGGGTACAGAAGCCATTGTCCCACGAGGGTAACGCTGCTTACCGCACATCACAGGGTGCAAAGATTAGCATGGGCGCGGGAACATCGCCACTGGACCCTAGACATGTGGAATAATGTGGCCTGGACTGATGAGTCGAGATTCACGTTGGTACATGCGGATGTCAGGATACGAGTACGGCACAAACCACATGAAGCGATGGATCCTTCTTGCCAGCAGGGTACTCTTCAAGCTGGTGGGGATGGCATTCTCGTCTGGGGACTATTTACGTGGACTGAAATGGGACCTCTGGTACGTGTGACATCGTCTCTCACAGGTCAACGTTACCGGGATATCCTGGACGACCATTTGCTCCCGTTTGTGCGTCTTTAACATCCCACTGGGGACCTCACCCTGCAACAAGACAAAAGCACCAGGCCATCGCTCCCGAATTGAATCCGAATGGTTGGATCAACACTCCGCCGACGTGACCTCGCTTCCTTGGCCAGAGAGGTCACCTGACCTCAATCCCATCGATCACATCTGGGATGACATCGAGATTGATGTTCGAGGCTCTTACCCCCTCTCCATCAAGTTTTCGTGAACTGTGGGAGCTTGTTCAGGGGTCGTGGATCCGTATGGCTTCCCAACACTTCCGGTGTCTGGTTGAGTCTATGCCGAGACGAATCGCCGCCGTCATCAAGACGAAAGGTGGTGCTACACGTCACTAGGTAGATCTCTAATTCAATTATCTTCAGTGTATAAGAACAAGAAATGAAGAGGACAAAAGATCATGTGCCTAATAGTGAAAAGACTAGAAAAGGTGAAAATCAGGATGTAAAGGGAGCCAAGAGAGAGAAGAGAATACCTGGCTAAAATGACGTTTCGATGAAGAAAATGAAGCAGAGTTGAAAGAACACGAAACTGTCTTGTGTTTAATGTGTCTTCGGCCATATTCAACATCCAAACCTGGAGTGGACAAGTTTGGATTCAGTGCATTTCAGGCAAAAAGTGAACTCACCCATAGTGCAGAAATGGTAGGACTACGTATATGTAAATCTCATCAGGATCAAATATTGAGATTCCTCCCGAAGTCAGTGAAAGTGATTAACGTTTAAAATTTGAAATAAGCCGTTTTAAAGAAAAGTACGTATTAGCTACACAGAATAATGTATTACATACTGCCTATTTTTAATTTTTTTTCGTAATTTTAACCTCTGAAATTATTATTTTAGCTTATTTATTTATTTTTTTTTGATTGAAGGTTTACCGACCACCGTGTGCAACTCAATGGGCTATAAGCAGTCGCCCGTCCCTAATTTAGGGTCACTGGTTCCAGGGAAGGGAGAGAGCCAGTGCCGTAAGACAAACACAACATCCATGCCTGACCGGGATTCGAACCTGGACCCCTTACGGGCGAATGATCAGAGGCCAGCGCCTTAGACCACTGCGCCACCGGGGCGGCTATTTGAGCTTAATAAATATAGTTTCCTAAAGTTATTTTTTTACTATATCAGCCTGGGCCACAGCAGTATCAAATTGCCCCACAAAAATACCACATTTTCCCGGTATGGAGCAAATTGAGACGCTTCGACTTGTCCAACTAAACAGGCTTTCTTGGGTTACTGATTTTAATCTCAAACCGTTTAATAGCTTTATCGGAAAGTCTAATTTCCTGATATTTTGAATTTTTTTAGAATTTGCACCAAAATGTAGCAAAATTAACAACCGAAAAATGTGTCAACGTTTGTTAGATTCTGCCCTACTCAAATCATCGTCAAATGCTGCTAAATCCTAAAATAACGAAACATCGAGGCATGTTGGTGTAAAGTTAAGTATCTAACTGATCGTCATATGTTGCCAAATAATCAAGTAAATAAATCACCGTGGCGTGTTAGTTTAGTGTACTTGAACTATCGTCATATGTTGCTAAATCATGAAATATCTGAGTCATTTCTTATTCATGTTTCGGCGCTTTACAAATACCACGAGTAACTTGAGGACTATAACAGATAGATATTAGAGGCCACTGGCTCCAGACAAGGCAAAGAGCCGGTGCTGTAAAGCAAACACGCAATCCATGCCCTATCTGAGATCCAATCTAGGAACCACTCGGACGGAAGAAACATCTGCATTTGTTGTTCAATCATCGACCAACTAAATCGACTTGGTATGTCATTTCCGCTGATCAAGTAAATAAACCACATTTTCATACCATAGGTGATTTATTGAGTCTTACTTACGACGTATTTACTAAACTGTCAAATAACTTTGCCGAACTTCCTTGCAATGTTAATTGTTACCACTATGATCTTCAAGGGTGAAAATACTTTTTCCCTAGCACTCCGCAAGCATGTACTTCCAACTAAAGTTTTATTGGTATGTTATTAAACGGCAAACTATATCTGAACAGCAGGCTACTTGCCAATGCAACATTTATGATTTATTTGTGAATTTTTTTAAACTGGTGGAAACTAGTTCATATTTAATTCATCGGCCTCATTGCATGGTAGGATTCAGAAATAACAAATGCCAAAAAATATACAGGAATTCTGCTTGTGCTCCGAAAAGAAGAACTTAAAGCAAAATATTTTCTGTTTGCAGAAGTTTGACGGAATACAGGAAAGCCATGCACAGGGTATTCTTGGGAACGCGGACCCTTCTTTCCGGTTTCAAAAAATGAAGATCAATATCAACATTTCGCTCGCGTGTTATAGATGTCAGAGTCAAAACCGGTTTAGTGTGATGTGTGTCATCCACATGGTGCTTGACTTGAAAACCATCTTAAGATGGAAACATTTTTCTCCTTTTTCCCTAGCACTCCACAAGCATGAAATCTTTGCCATTCTCAAAATATTCCTTCCAATACACAGAGAAGCAATGTATGTTTATCGACACTTTTATGCTTAGTTTTTGAACTTTCTGAAACGTCAGTTTCGGGGCATTTGTACATTCCCTGAAGGATTTTTAGAGGAAATACATCTTTCTTTTCATGAACGCAGGAAGAATTTTAAACGCGTGAAAACAAATACGAGGGTAAATCAAAATAGTTTTTATTTTTTTATTTTCTGTATTGTACCTCCTTGAACATTTCAGCGGACACAAAACTAAGATTAATCTCTGTGTGCTTTCGCTAATTTTGCTGGCATTTTTTTTCATTAACACGTTTTGTTATTACCTTCAAACATGTAATCTGTGTCCAAACCAGAGAAACATTGAACTGTTTTTCTGTATGGTGTTTTACCTTGAGAGTAAAAGAAGCTGACATTTCTGTGCAAACTACTTCATATTCTGACTTTAAGCCTTAGGTAGGTATTACGATATATTCGGAGGACGAATATCTCTTAAAATCTCATTCCGAGTCTACCAAACGAGCGCCTATATAGCAGAGATGGAAACGGATCGACAATTTCTATCTTCCCAAACGAGTTGGGTCAAGGTATTCCTGACCCAATTTCGATCCGGTTTTATTGCCGTTTTATTTTTGAAAAGTAATACATATATATATATATATATATATATATATATATATATATATATATATATTTCAAATATATATTATTTTCCCCTTTACATTTCTATTGTCCATACCGCTGTTTCTTGCTATACTGTGTGGTTAATGTACATGTCGATAGGCTATCCCAAGGTGGTTGGGATTTTTCGTTTTCATCAAGCCAAATTGAGACTTTTGTTGTTTTTGCACTGGTTTGCGCAGTACTTGTGGTATCGGGAATTTCAATTGCTAATCTGCCTCATTCTGGTTGAGGGAGGGGGGGAGGGAGGGAGAGTGAGGTTTGTGTGTTTATATGTGCTTCATGTTGCACATGCGTAAAATGTCATTCTATGATCTGTAATTTTGTCTACTGCTGTATCTTCTGGTACTCCCAGGTACTGGGTTTGGCTTGTCTCGTGCAAGTCGACGTACAGCTGTTGGTCAACAAACTGCCAAATGTCTTTGGTGTTCATATGTATATTTTTCTTTTTCCGATAGGTATTATGTACAGTGCAAAAGTGGTTTTGATGACATGTGCATGTTACTGTTTCAGAGTGTACATAATATCCTGTTTTTGTGATGTATTTATGATTACCAATCGTATTAGCTGTTCTGGTCCTAGTTTTCTTTGCCTTAGTTGGGCCATTGTAAGTGCCTCAAGGATACGCTGCGCGTTTTTTTTATGTGCTTCAGTATGTTCTCATGTTATGTCCCCTGAGTTGCACTTTGAACAGAATATTTCCTATTTTATGATTATTGGTTGTCGTTCTTGTACTGTTCAGGGTTTTTTCCACTCTGTTACCTGACCCAGCTGTGTTTAATGGTGGGTCCTGCTGTGTTCATTTTTTCTTTCGGCTCGTACTTCACCAGTAAGTGAATTCTGCTAAATTTGTTTATACTGTTGGTTTACCTCTGTTACTAGTTTTAAGGTGTGCTTGCACACCTACACAGCATTTTCACCTTAAAAAAAGGCGCACTCCGGAATTTTGTGCTCGATACTGGTGCCCTCGTATTGAAAAATGATTTGTCATCCAATATGAAGGATGAGTGTCCTCAGAAGCAAAAGTGTCCCAACTTCTAAAGGGCAATGATGAAAATAACATCCACATTTTGGAAACCTTCAACTCATCATAAACTTGTGAAAATTGCTGTTGCTGTTAAACATTTTCTGAAACTTGATATGTTATCAATAAAACATCAAAAACTGAAATTAAACATACAAAAAGTTGCTTAATTCAAAACGTTTGGCTGTAGCTCCCCAACTAAATTGGGTGGGACAGCCTTAAAATTACTGCAGACGGACTTTTGACTCTCACAAATGTGTCTGAAAACATTTGTAAAACAGTTGGAATATGTCATGCAAATGAAGGAAGAGAATTTCAACACTAAAAATTATTGTCATCCAATATGAAGCTTCCTTCATATTTTTCCTTCTGAGGACACTTTTCCTTCGGAGTGTACTCAGAAGGAAAAGTGTCCTTAACTTCTAAGAGGTAATGTTGAACACAACAGCCACATTTTGAAAACTTTCAAAATATGGCTGTTATTTTCATCATTATCTTCTTAAACTTGTGAATTGGTGTTGCTGCGAAACATATTCTGAAACCTGATATGTTATCGAGAAAACAAGAAAAACTGACATTAAACATACAAAATGATGCTTAATGCAAAAAAATTAACTGTAGCGCCATCTAAATTTGGTGGGACAGCCTTAAAGTTACTGCGAAGGAACCTTTTGACTCTCGCAGATGTGTTTGAAAACATGTGTAAAACAGTTGGGTTATGGCATGCAAATGAAGGACGAGAATTTCAATACTTGGTGTAAGTAAGTAAGTAAATTGTACGGTACTATAATACATTTGTTTGATTTCCATACGACCTAAGG
The DNA here is from genome assembly GCA_039090855.1 of Macrothele yani. Lineage (NCBI taxonomy): Eukaryota > Metazoa > Arthropoda > Arachnida > Araneae > Macrothelidae > Macrothele > Macrothele yani. The sequence goes on from CM077011.1 coordinate 163,020,853, forward strand.
TACCCACTGCGGAGAGACGTCTTAAACGCCTTGTATATATATAGGGTCGGGTCGAATTCTATGACGTTCGAGTCCAGATCAGTTACAAATCCGGGTCGGGTAAAATTATGTAACGTCTGGGTCCGGGTCCAAAAGTTTGGACCTGTTTCCAACTCTGCCATGTAGTGGCCGAGTCGTCTGAGGCGTTGACTTCTAGCCACTCGTCTGGGGTTGACCCAGATTCTATCTTGAGATCAGGAACGGATGGCATGCTGTGTTACAAACCTATTCACAGTGTTAATTTCAGTGGTCTGCCACGTGGGTTCTACAGAGCTTCCCTTATAAGGAAATTTAGCAGTCCCGGGATTTGAACTGTCTTCCCGCGTCCCTAGCTAAATGAGAACTGACTATTGTGGAATGATGCTCTTTGTTCTATTCAATATATAGGTATACGAAAATCACAGATTTGCGTTTTCAAATTTCTAAACTAAACATTTTACTGTTTACACACCGATCTTTTTCTGCTTATTCCACCAGGCTTACTTTTCGGTTACTTCGCTGCTTCTAAATTCCCGTTTCCAACTTAATTTCTACCTAGTAGTTCAATCTTAATACCAAAGAAATATTCCCTTCTTTCAAGAAACTGGAAACCATCTCCATCGGGCCGAGAGTCAGCAAGTCTGCTTTACACTACCTTTAAGTTTCAGTTGGAACTCTGATTTTTTTTTACTTTGCACCCTTCTTTAAGAAAATGCCAGGATTTCCTCAGTAGTTTATTTTGCGTATCTCTCCCTTGCAACCATTAGGTCAGCTCCATGTCACTTTTACCCCTTTCGGACTCATTCATCAGCAAAATACATTTGCGCGAGCGGCTTCCTCTTTCATTTAAGTCATTATTCGTTTCACATCCTTACAAAAAAAGAGATCAATGATGAAACTTCAAATAATGCTGTAAAAGCATTTCCAGAGCAATAAAGTAATCCCAAACGGAACATCATGAACGGCCGACAGTCGAATACAGACACCAATAGTGTTTCTTCCGAATGTCAGAAGCATAGTTGGTACGTTAATGATTGGCGGAAAGCTATAATTGTTGAAAGACCATCTCAGTATCTCCCCGAAAACTCAAGAAAAAGGAACATGATTTTACTTTATATTAAAAAAAGACCTTTTAATCTTAAATTTCGCTGAAATAAAAGGGTACAGGGTAATATATTTTGACTTTCAACCCTAGGAAGGTTTAAAGGATATTCAAAGGAAGTCCATCTTTCAATATTGCATGCCGAGCTCACAAAACCGGAAGCAACGCAATGTCCGAGTGGTTTAAGGCGTTGGTCTCGGATAAATCGTCCGAGACCGGCTCTGGTTGAAGTCGCAGATGAGGTATGGTGTGGTTCTCTTACGGCGCTGGATCTGTTCTTAACTTGTAACCAGTAGCTTCACATTTGGGACGAGCAACTACTTACAAACCTACAAGTTGTTCATGGTGGTCTTTATACTTCAAATAAAAGGAAAATTGGTACAAATTGTTTTTACTCATCTAGAGTGATACAGACAAGTACAGGGAAGAGCCAAAACATTATGTATACCTGCCTAATATGATGTGGGTTCTCCACGTACCGCCAGAACAGCTCTCACACGGCGAGGCATTAATGCTACAAGATTTCTAAGGGTGTCTTGTGGTATCTGATAGCAACACATTTCCAGCAGATCGTTCAGCTCTTGTAAATTACTTGATTGAGCCGCCTCAGGGCGGATTTGCTGTTCACAAACCACAGATGCGCAATCCGATTGATGTCTGGGGAATTTAGAAGCCTGGTAGTCTTCCTCATATTCCGGGAATAATTATCGAACAATCCGTATAGGGTGTAATGAGCATTATCTTGCTGAAGGATGGCGCTATCAGAGGGGAATACCGTTGCCGTGAAACGATGAACCTGGTCTGTAATGATGTTTAGGTAAGGGGTAGACGTCATATTTTCCTGTACATGAGTGGGTCGAAAAGTTTCCCTGTAGAAAATTGCCCAAAGCATCGAATTTCCTCCACCGACTTGTTTTTGTCCCATGGTGCATTCCGGTGCCAACAATTCCACGGGTTAAACGCACAGGCACCGGCAGTCCACATGGAGCAACACGAAATAAATTTAACAGATCAGAGGACCTTCTTTCAATCATTCAAAATCCAGTTTTGATGCGTGTGCCCTTTCTATGCGCTTTTGGCGGTGACCCGAAATCCGCATGAGCACTTGGAGCCGTATGCTGTTACTCAGTCCAATTATTCACGGTTAAATGTACTGTGTGCTATGGCGCATTACTCCTGTCACCAGCATTCACATTGCCAGCAAGTGGCAACACAGTAACCATTCTGTTGGCTCGTTCCATGCGGAACAGCCTTCACTCACCTCTGGCATCGATGTGCCAGTGTCAGATCACACCTTGCCGTTGGTGTCGAGGTTTTTACCTCCTTCGAGTATTTTTAACGGTGCTAACCACGGTTGACTGTGAGCTCCCCGCAATCCTTGTCGTCTCGGGAATTCTCTGACGCAGTTGTTTAGCCATTTCAATTTGGTCTTATTTCAAACTCGTTTATGCTCGTTTGCTTTCTCATCCGTAGAACAAGAATAACACTTATTAACTGAGATCAGCATGAGGCGTTATTCACATCGTTTCATGAATACACGTGATGTCGTTCACCTGCAGTTGGTCGCATTTTCATATAGACGAGCCGGCCATTATGTTTTGCTTCTTCTGTGTAAGCGTGAAATTCTTCTTCTTCTTCTTGGTTACTCAGTCCAAGGACTGGTTGCTCAGTAGATGTACCCTGTCTCTCCATTCCTCTCTGTTCTCCTCCCGTCTCTTCAAGTCATAGTATATCCTAGTATCGGTGTCTTGGGGTAACTGTGCCTCAAAACCATTCCTTGGTCATCCTGTTCCTCTCTTGCCTTGAATTTTACCTTTTGAAATTTTCAGAATCGGGCTTCAATGGCGCAATGTGTGTCCTATCCATACCATTATTCTTCTCTTTAACATGTTAATCAGATTCCTGTGTTTTCTCATTCACTCCAGGACCTCCTCATTTGTCTTTCTATAGAGCCAACTTATTGTATCCATTCTTCTATATCTCCACATCTAAAATGCCTCCAGCCTGTTCACTTCCCTCTTGGTCAATGTGCATGTTTCAGAACCGTAGGGAGCTACTGGCTAAACATATGACTTTGCAGTTCTCCTCCTCACTTTTAGACCTATATTTTTGGCTCTCTCTAAAAGTAGCTTTTGCCATCCCCAGTCTCATTCTAATTTCTATTTATATCTCGCATCTCCAGTAATAATTTGACCCAAATAACGAATTGATTTAACTTGTTCGATGTCTTGTCCTTCATTTTAAAGAAATTCAATGAGAGTAAATACAGTACTGACAGTCACTGAAATTGAAAATACTTATTGAAAACTCATGTTTCTTTCGTTAGTTCTTGCCGATGAAAAAGTCCCCACAAACTCTCTCTCATAAACCACAGCAAGGGAAGAATATATTAACGTTTAAACTAACATATAACCAATTTGCTTGGGTAATTTTTGTTTCTGACGAATGATAATGTTTCTAAATTTTAATTCTGATTTATGAGTCAGCCAAAGATGACAGCAAAGTTTTTGAACAGTAATGCATTTAAATGAAAATTAAGAGAAAATACGCAAAAAATGATTAGCCGTGGCGAAATCCAGAGGGGTGAACGTAACGTTACAGTGGTATTGGTTTCGTCACTTCAAAAAATATTTATAAATTATTAATAAAAATCGATATTAGACAGCAGACAAGAGGGGTCATTCTTTTTTTTTCTCAGTTTATCGATAACGTTAGCATTTGCTTTAATGTATAATACTCCATTTCCTAGAATAAAAAAGTTCATGATTTTGCGAAACTAGAAACGGTTTCTTTTGGTAATAGTGTGTATTATATTGTGCAGAATTGTGAATGTAAGTATGTGTGTGACGGGGAGGGAACGTTTGTCCGAAATCTTGATAGTTATAAATATTCATGTTACTCTTTTATTGTCCTATCATATAACGACGAAACCAGCACAGGTCAAATTGCATTCTGCCGATCTTCAAGAACAACTACTTTTTCTTTGTTAGGCACTAATGGGACAGATAATTATTTTCTAACCTTTCTCCATAAGTGGATATTGTCATGGCGAAAATTTTAACCTCTGGTGAATTTCAGAGAGACCTGATCAATCTTTCTGTTGGTTTATCAGAGATTAATTAATGCAAAAATTTTCTCCCATGACATACGTTAGAAGAAAACTCCTGGTTGAAAGGCAGGGAATTCGTGCGCAAAATTCGCTTGTTTTAATCACAACCAGGAAAACAAAATTTTATGTTGGTGAAAAGAAAAAAAAAAAAAAAGAATAATATTTGATTTAACTGACTTTGGGTTTTGAAAATAATTATTTTATCTGTTCTTTTATCGCGATAGGAAAAGGCGAGTAGGTGTGCAGCTCAGAGAATCAAAATTAATTTTAGTTTAACATCACGGAACGAGAGAAAAGAAAATTAAAATTAGTGATTTTCTGCAAGGCAAGAATTCGCCATTTTTTTTTTTTTGCGTTCCTGTTTCCAAGCGTCGTGGTAAAGTCGCCCAAAAGTAACATCTTGTCGTCTTTTGGGGTAGGGAATTCAGCAACAGAATCTATTTTTAGACCTCAGGGTCAAAAGAGAGCTTGGTCGACGCGTGTGAAGGTCAGAGGTCACTCGAGGCGTGGGAGTGAAGATTCCGTGGGGAAGCTGTGAGTTGCTAGGCTGAAGTTTCGACCAATGAGAGGGGTCAGCGGTTTCAAGCACCCCAGAGTTTTATCTGTTGAGAAACACTTTTGTTCTGGACTTCTTGCTGGCCGTCAGAGAAAGAGAGGACGGCGGAGTTTTATTTTCTCCTCGCTTTTTGGCGGTGGAGGGGGCAGTCAGGCAGTCAGAATGAGATGCACTGGGGTCTGTTGGCCCTGTGTGGAAAAGAAAAATCTTTTTCTTTGGCCTGGTCGGCAGTAAGAATGACTGGCCGCTAGCTGTGTTCCCGTATTCTGAAGTGACTAAAATCGGTCAGCAAAAAAAAAATGATTATTTTCAAGGATCTCATTGCCGGAGGTGAAATGACAGCTGATACACCCAAATTATCAAGTAGCGGTCGACTGCCGTGTTGGATGCAGATGGCGGAGAAGGATCAGACCCGATTTCTTACTTCCAAGCCCAACATGCCTGAGGACCAAAAGTCCACCTATTGTTGTTGCTGCCTCCATATTTTAACGCCGGGCTGCGCCCAGGCTTCGGGGAGAAGGCCATGGCTATCATGGACGGCCTTGTGAATGCTTCGAATGCTGAATTGTCGAGCTGGGCCCACTGCTGAGTACAACAAGGAGTCCACCAACAGGGTAGAAAAAAAAAAGAAAAAAAACAACCTTGGAGGTGAAGTGAAAATCAACCGAAACAGTGGTGTTCTCTCAGGGAGAGTTTATTTTTTATTTATTTATTTTATCTATTATTAGGCTGTGAAACCTTTTTTTTTTATTATTATCGACGGTTAGTGTGCTTGTCAGGAAGTGTTGTTGCCCCAGTCCTAAAGGTAAATTTCTCTCGGCATTTTCTTTTTTGTATTATGTTGTGGTTTCTTTAAAATTATAAAACGAGTTGGTTTTAAAATCTTAGGCTGTTTAAATAAATTTCATGTCATCTTCTGTGTATAGGTAATTGAAAAACAAAACGAAATAAAGTAGTGGAAGTGGATAATTTTCTGGGTCATGTAGGGATAGATGATATAATAAGAATATTAAGTTATTTCGGAACGAACACCTCTCCAGACCAGTATTTGTCTTAGGTGAAATTTAACTCTTTTTGTGCTCGGTGATTTTTGTATTTGTGAAGTAGAATTTGTATTTATGAACTTAGCGTAGGTGCCATGTAGTTGGGAATGTTTTCTTGTAGGCTGGTAATTATTTTGGTTTAGTGTTTTGGTAAATTTAGGTGCTAAATTACTCTTTAAAATTTAATTTTTGTATTAGTGAGGGCTAATTTCTAGTTTCAGCCCGTAGATTAGAAAAACAGGTTTTTATGGGGAAAAGAATATAAGAATTGGGCATACAGGCAGATATGAGCATATGTATAGTGTGACTAAAAAAATAACCCGAATAGCTGTTGTGTTTCTTCAAGAAGTGATGATTTTTTTTCAGGAAAAGAGTGATCTAGGAAGTATGGTGATGTATAGATTTTTCAGGAAATAAAGTAAGGTTTGGTATAGTGTGTCAAGTATGGTGTTATTGAGCTTTCTGGGAAATGAATATGTACAGTGTGTTCCTGGGAAATAAAGATAAGTGATTTTCTGGGAAATGAGTGTGTTCCTGGGAAAATAAGGATATGAAGTGTGTTCCTGGGAAAATAAGGATATGAAGTGTGTTCCTGGGAAAATAAGGATATGAAGTGTGTTCCTGGGGAAAATAGGATAAGAAGCAATTTTCTGGGAAAAAGGGTGATGTGTTGAATTTTCTGGAAAATGGACGAAGAGATATTTTGGGGACAAGAGAACTCTTGTGGGATACTTTACCCTATGTAGACAATGCCGCGGGGTCTGAAAGGGTGCACGAAACAAATTGGGGGATTTGTTTTCTGCCCAAGTAAGCTTGTTCGGTCCATAGGAGGTGGTACCTATGAGGGGAGTGATATAGGTTGTCCCCAAATCAGAGTGAAGGAACAGAAAAGGGTTAGGTCGCACTTTGCTCCACTACACTGTATAAGCTGGGAATGGATTCACGACCCATTCCCGTATTCAGACTCAAACTTTGTTGTTCTCCCCGAAAAATAGTGTTTTTCTTGAGATGTGGGACTCATTGGTTGAGATGATTGTTTGGCTTTATGCCCGAGTTGATTATTACATGGGTGCCAGTTGACTGGAAAACTTATAGTATGGAATTTTGAAATGTTGGATTTGCATGAGGATGGTGTAAGTAAGATTCTCTTGTCAGTGTAGCAATTTAATGATAACTTTGTGTAATTTGAATAAGGTATCTAGTGCATTAGGTTTTGGTATGGTGTATAGAATGGGTTGAGTATCCGGTAATGCTAGAAATGTTGATTGTAAGATAAATGTTGATTTGAGACAGGGTTATGCTGATTTTAAGACAAATTTTCCTGGAAGGGTAGAATCTTTTATTAAATTAACTTTCATTATACGTAGAATTTTGGCAGTTGTTATAGTAGTTTAAAATTAAAAGTGGATTCTGAGAAGGTTGGTTCGAGCGATTTAATTAGAACAATATAGTGTACACATATGCATATAATATTTGTTTTTGAGAGAGAGTGTGAGATATTTTCACTTCAAATACTTAAGTTGTACACCATGTTAAATCAAGTGTTGGTGCTGTTGAAGTACAATGAAATTCTTGTGTTTATTATTTTTATCAGTAGTGTCCCTGGTGCTAATTTTTCTTGGAAAGAAACTAACCTGTCACCCGTTTATTTTTATTGGGCCCTGTGGCCAGGCATAAAATCTGTGACCTAAAAATTTAACTTGTTAAGTTTTTAAAATAAATATAGGCTAAGTGGCCTTTCAAAAACCTAAACCTTAGTGCAGTGAAGTTTTAGGTATTTTCAGTTTAAATTTTCATCACATGGTTCAAGTGCATCCCCCTCAGCAATGACTGAGGTGGGAAGGTAATCTGAGGTTATAACCGTAAAATCAATGTTTTTGTCCTAACTAGCTAATTTGATCATCGCCACTTCCAAAAGGTTACTTACACGTGTACATTGTATACCATTAAATTTTATTGTTTACAAATTTGGTACACATGCAAACAATAGTTACCTTTTCTTACACTTTCAGGTGTATCTACTCATCAAATGCAAACAACGCAAACAATACAATAGTAACTTTTGGGAGATACCAAATTCAGTGGTGCATTTTATTTTATTTTTCTATTTTGTTTCATGGCCTTATTCAAAATTTCAGTTTTGTTTCGAAATGCATCCACCCATTTCCCAAATTTAAATTTTCTACAATTTCCATATGAATTTTAATACCAGCATAATACGGCAAAATAAATTCAAATTATTTTTTTTTCTCACCAAAACAATATGGACCACAGAACGTAAGAGCTCAGTTCACCGCTCGTAATATTCACTGACAATACTGACATAGAGTATCAGGTAGCAAGTGTTCGTACAAAGCCTGTGCAATAGGGAAAGGCGGTAACTTCTCAGATATTGAATAGATGATGGTTATCGGAGCAATGAGGGCCGTTGCTAGAATTTCAGTTACCGCAGACAATGTAGGCTACCCGAGGACCTCCGAAATGTAGGTGTGGTGGGATTAACTGGAAGATTGGCACATATCTACCCTACGGGCTGACAATCGGTTGTTGATAGTTGAGTTGAACGTCGGTTGTCACGTGTTTTCCCAAACAAAAGGCGGTTTATGATCCCTCAGTTCCCGGCAGACTGCTACCGGAGCGCACAAAGAGGCGTGCCCAAGCACAAGATCCAGCGGACGCGGATGGACCAATAAGAACGGCAGTCCGTTTAGATCCCCATGTTGATTGACGGAAATCGACAGATACACCTGCAGTGAGCGAAGAAGCCATGCGACTAAACATTAGACGACTGGAAAATAGGCATCTTCTCTGATGGGTCCAGGCTCCAAATCCAAAATGCAGAAGATCACGTCCGTATTAAATACAGAGCGGTGATGCATCACCAGACATATTACACAACTGTATAAAAATAGGTGCTTGCAGGCTCTATAATGATATAAAGATTGTTTCTATGGATATCACTCTGTTCTCTCACCCGCGTTGAACACACACACTCATCCCCATAGGTACTGTTACGGACAAAGTATTGCCCGGCATGGCGACCATTCATCCGAGTGGCAGAGGACTCGTTCAGTACTACAGTGCTTCGTATTAAAAGACGCCCACTGTGTAGGTTTTATGACTGTTTTTTTAAAACATTGCAGAATACTTATCATCAGTCTAAGCCATTTTAACTTTATCTCCTGACATTAGGTACTATTTTCACCAAGGAACTGTAGTAATCCGACAAATCAAAGCGGATTTCGTTAACTTGCGAGGTATATGAGACAGTGATTTCTTCAAATATCTATCTCTACGATTAATCAACCAATGGTCGCAATATGTACTTCCAACGAATGGACGTGACTCAATTGATGAATGCAGTCCTTTGTAAGGGGTCTCAACCTGAACAAATTATTTCTCGTACGGTTTACAAAGGATCATACAGTCTGTTCTAAACTCATTCTTTTGAAAGCTTAAATTTGAGATGTTAAAAAATGTTATGGAAACAGAAATGTAAGTAAACATAAAATCTCAGTAGATTCAGTTGATTATTCTAACATAAATACCAACCAGAAATCTCAGTAGACCGTTAAATTTAACACCTATTAATTTCGAAATCCAAGTGATTGAGAAATATTTGGTCAAAAAAATATGGGATGCGTCAGAGCAAAGTAATTCATCAAGTAAAATTAGAAAGAAGGGTAAAATGCTAATTAGACTCATTTAAACTTCTCATTCAGAAAGCACGATCTTTAAAACAAACAGCATCATCTAAGGAGAAGAAAGAACGTGTGAAAAAATCTAAACAAAGGCGCTGTACTGAAAACATCAAAGTAACTTGTTGACAAACTCGAGGATTTTAGCCGAACAAATGAGGTTTTAGGATCAATATTTACTGCAACATTTACACAAGCCGAAACGTTGCTGTGAGCATTTATTCTGGAAGAAAAGCACAAAAGAAATATTTTTCGAGAAAGCAGATTTTTTCCCCTTTTCCATTCAAGCAGCCTAATTCATCGCATATTTGGATCTGTTGTTGAAGCTTCTTGTTTAAAACAGGATTTCTAGAGAAAAACGCTTACATGTGAGATTTTCTTCTTGAAAAGTTCTCTTCCTATATGCAAACTGAGACTAACACAGTTAGGGAATCTGAGATGTCGATGACGACAGCTCAGAGAAACGATTGTGAGAATGAAGGAAATGAGGATTACTTAGGGAAATTTTTAGGAACTACTGACTACTTATTTATGGTTTCTTTACAGATAACAGATCTCGAAAAGCTGAAAACTAGTCTTCACCATTTGAACTAACATTTTCTTTTAAATACATATGACCTAATAGTCACTTGTTTTTTCGTCATAAATTTAAGTAGTCCATGGTTAAAAATTCTAATGCATTGATGTGAAAAGACAACAATGAAACTAAATACTGGAAAGGAAGATATCAGAAAGGTAAAAGGAATAAGTAAAAAGGTTAAATCATAGTACCTAAACTCACTTTATTACCAAAATGTGTCTTACAATAACTTGATGGCGCAGTGGTCTAAGCGATGACCTCTGATCATTCGTCTGAAAGGGGTCCTGGTTCGAATCCCGGTTAGGCATGGATGCTGTGCTTGTCTTACGGAACTGGATCTCTCCCTTCCCTGGAACCAGTGACACTAAATTAGGGACGGGGGACTGCTTAGAGCCCATTGATTTGCTCACGGAGGTCGTCAACCTTCCAATAAAAAAACATTTCTTTAACACAGAAAAACTTCTTAAATATCCTTAGCGATAACCCAAGTATGTGAGCTTCACCTATATGATATTCTAAGGTTCCAATAACATGCTGAAATATCATTTTTGACGAACAACATGAGTACTTTATAAGAACGTTATCTCTATTTGCGATAAAACTTTATGCATGTTGTTTCCAGGCCTCTGTGTGAGTTTCTTCCTTATGCCACAGAGACCTGGTGACAACATGCAGAAAGTTTTATCACAAACAGAGAAAACGTTCTCAGAAAGTACTCATGTTTTTCGTCAAAAAAAAAAACTCGATTTAAACTAAAGGTTAAAAACATGTGCAAAAAACGGATAAACCACTTAGGATATACTGACGACATAATTCACATTTTAAAGGAGGCGTGTCTTTAAATAAGTACAGAGGGACATAGAACAGAAACGCAGAAACAAAATGCAAACACTCTACTATATAAAGTTGAATGTTTGTTTGTCCGCTATGCAAATTTAGAGTTTTCAATTTAGAACCACCAAAGTTGATATGCTATTTCATGATACTCTAGCCTAGACCGTAGACGGTTTTTGGAAAGGGTCGTAACCAGGGGTCAAGGGTCAAGTGGCCCCCATACAAAACTTCGTAAAAAGTTCCATTTTTTCCTTTTTTATTTTGAACTGATGTACTATTTCATGGTACTCTAACTTAGACCGCAGACGCTTTTTGGAAGGAGTGGGAGCCCTGGGTCATGGGGCCCCATACCAAATTTTTGTAAAAAGTTCCATTTTTTACTTTTTGAGTTTCAATTCCATACCGTTTGTTGTGATGAGTGCAAGAATTGATTTTTTTTTTGTGATAGGTGCTTTCCAGTGAGGAACAACAACACAATTCAGTATCGGAACTGAAGGTAGGTAAACAACAGAAATCAAACGGAAAAACTAAAAATACTGTGTGCCTAAAGACTCAACAAAGAATAAAATTCAAATTCAATAAAGAAATGAAATACAGTATTAGGTGCGGTTCATGCAAGTAAAAACTTAATCGTTTTCATTTTATTTGTACAAAATTTAGATATTGAATTATCACCAAATTCTTCCGTGCAACGCCGGGGAATTCAGCAAGTAAACAATAAAAGCAAAGGTAGCGAGGAGAAGGCACACTACAACTGATGCAGCTATTCCGAAGCGGAAATTCAAAGAAGAAATGTGCTCGGCCGATTTCCTGAGATAAATACTTTAAATTAACAAAAATCTGGAAAACATTTAGAACATAGAGTATCATCCTTGGTTAATTTTGGGAAATTTAGTGTTATGTTAAAGAAGGACATTTTCATTTTAGACATTTCGTGAATGTGTACTTCCAATTTAAGTACAAACATGAGCATTAAATGGAAGCTAGTCGAAACAAAATACAAGAAAGAAATTTTGAAGTGTCAGTTATGAGTTTGAAACTAACGGTTTAATTATAACGGAACGATTGATCATTCCGATGTAATATCATCTTAAGCCAGCCGCATATTACCGAGGGATCGCATAAACACTTGCCCCTTCTGAAAGAGAAGGTTAGACAGTGTTTCTCATTGTGTTAGTCCGATTCCCTAACAATAGTCCTGACAGATCCAGACGATAATACATCAAAATTATCGTCTTGATCCGTCCAACGATAATACACCCGATTAGACTTACATCGGACGATAATACACATGAATAAGCTTACATCATAATAATTTACCTCTTTTAACCATTGATCAACTATATAATTACAATCTAGGAATGTTAATGCTTAAGAGAATAAAAAATAATCTTTATCGGGATTTAATTTTACTAAATTTTCACACCCATCAACATTCTACTAGAAACAAAACTAAATTAGTGTCTGTGTTTGCCCAACAGAACGATCTAGAGCACACATTAACTATGCCGGACCAACTTTGTAATTGCATCGATATCTAGTGTAATTAAATACACCTGTACCACGTCTTTCAAAACTAACATCCGGTCCTCTGCAATATTGCCACAATCTCCTCAAGTCATCTAAGAACATTTGAATTGCAATTTAGAAAGTATTTATGATTTAAATTGCATTAATTTGGTATTGATCATAGAATGTCCATTCATTTAAAAAACCGGCTTTCTTTCTCAAATAATACCTGTATGAAATTTAACTTTCATATTTGGACCTTTATTGTTAAATTATAAAAGGCCAAACGTAACAACTGCAAATTTTCGGTGAATTGAAATCAACAACTCTTTTGGGAGTTTCACTCCTATACTTTCTAGTTTAGAGTAGGAATCCATAACATTCCAAATTTTCCCCGAAACGCTGTTTAGCTTGCCAACATTAGGATGCCGTGAAATAATTAACCCCTAATGTAGCCCTTCAGGATTAATGTTAATTACTATCTGGCCATAATGTTCTATAAAATGCCAAGGCTGAGAATCCAGCGCTCGTTATGTATCCAAAGGATTTTCTTCGCACCGAAACATAACGACGGATCAGAATGCCAGCAAAATGTAAATGTGCTATTGAGGAATTCTCTTCAGAGTTAATCCATGTAGTCTTTTAAGCGCTTTCTACTGTTTAAGACTGCACGACGTTTTGCAAATTCAAGATAATCTCCGAGTGCTGCAACGGTTGTATGGTAGACAGAACGGCTTCGGAATGGTTCATTGCTAAATAATGGTGCTTGTATCTGGGTGTTGACTGCTTTAAAGACACCTTCTTTGCGGATGTTAGTAACGGCAAGTGATGAAGCAATGTTCTTGAGGTGACCTAGACTCTTAACTACGGATAAATACCCTCCAGCGTTTCATGCATTATCGTTTTATTTAAATATTCCGCATATGCAACACACATTTTGATGATAACCAGTGTAAATTCCAAATTCAAGGAAAACTCCTAACAACTTTCCACCTTCCTTCATTTAAAATGCATATCAAAAACTGATCTTAAAAGAAGTCTACGTTGTACCACCCTGCCTAATAAAACTTAGAACTTTCCAAAATAATTTATTAAATCTTCATTTTTACATATAGTGTTATGATAAAAAGGGATCTGTTTAGAAATAATAAAGTTTGATATTTTACGCTGTCAAGTTTGTAATACAAATTAAAACGATTTAGCGTATCTTCTGGTCGGTATAACCTTAGAAACATTTTTCCATATCATCGTCATTATTGCGATGATCTTTACCCACATGACGGCAATAGTATTATTTAATATTTTTTAAATGTTAAAGGTGTTTATGCCAACCCTTTACAATATCCGAATGGCTCTAAGTGATACTATATAGAAATGACCAAGCGTTCATTTAGAATTACAGTCAACGAGCATAAAAGAGACACAAAGGACGGTAAAATAACCATAGCCGTATCCAGCAGAGAAATCAAGTTGAACTCTGCTGCTCTTATTTGGGAGGACATAAAGGAATTACCAGTTCTTTTTTGCTCAACCTCTAAATCAGCTGCCATTCGAGAAGCCTTGGAGATCATTACTAGCCGTGAGTCCTGCAATGATAGAGCCTCTTTAGAGTTGCCACAAGCCACTTCTTCAAATAAATAATGCCTTTTGTTTTAGGCATCATGTTCTTGCTAAACGAACACGACGCCTCGAGTCTTTGAGTGAATAATAATATTCGCCTCTGTTCGCTTATTGTTACGTCGGGTCACCGCGTTCAAATCGTTCACGCATTTTATTATTCAATTTGAAGTTTGTTGTCTTGCTTCCTTGAAAAAGCCACGTGGTTGATACCCAAAAGCTTGGACACTTAAGGTTCTGTTTTACGTCAATAAATTTGAATTACTAGTTCAATTTTGCTGTTTTAAATATACTTCCTGTACAGTTCCTCGTTATTAATTCGTAATCAATGATTTGACATATTGCAATGTTATTTATATCGAACAAACTAAGATTCCGTAAACGACGTTTTTCGAAAACGTTTAAAAATCATATATATTTATATTATCGAACAAATTAAGATTCCGTAAACGACGGTTTTCGAAAACATCTAAAAATCGAAATCTTGTCGTGTCTATCTGTAATGGCAACAGTTTTGTGCAAACAGCATAAGTAATTTGGTGATTAATGAAAACGAGTTAGGACTTACTCTGAAATGTGGACAAATCTTTATACTTTATCTTACCTGTTACATAATTTTGCAGCAGATTTAGTTTTCTTGCATAAAGGTTCTAAGTCGATTAATATCACAAATTAGGAAATGGAATTTTTGCTGAAGCTTTCTGCTCAAATAAAAAGAAACTGGAGTTATTTCTTCGATAATAACAAGATGTAATTGGAATGCTATTTATTTCTCCCATGTGCTATCATTTTTCATATAAGCTGACGACTTGCAATTGTAGAACTTCTCTAGAATCCTCGTATCTCGCGTTTTTGAAAATGACGGTATTGTTCTGCCGTCTAGACTTTTCTGGTCATTCGATTAGAAAATTGATTATAACTTGCTTTGTTGTTGAAATCTTACCAGGTAATTAGCGAAAGGCTGCAAATTCCATCGAAATCGATTAAGAGTTTATGTTACACTTATTTGTAATTCGACTAGTGCGCAAAGTTTTGATAAAAACTTTCATTTAGATCTCGAAGATGATCGTTTTTCTTGTTATTTTTGTCATTTCTTTTTCTGATTGCTCAGGATTCGTGCTCCTGCGATAGTGACTCCATTAATGGAAATGTAGCTTAGGGATATTTTCTTAAATGGTAGAAACTTGCTTTTCTCGTCGGCTAACCAGTTTCTCAGTTTTTATGTACAAGTAAATGTTTTATGATTTTTTCTAAATTAAGTAGAGTATATCATTTATATTGCTACGAAATAAACTTCAGAAGCGATTTTGTTATTTGATGTCTTTCTGTGTGCGTGTGTGTGCGTGTGTGTGTGTTGTCTTAGTCCTCATACTCGTAGAATTATTCATTTTACAGCATTATTTTTCCTTCGTCAAAGCTTCACATATGTTCTAAGGCTCTTCTCTGCTTTAAAAATTTCCCTTTCCAATACTTTTTACAATTTCGATCTGCCTGTTTAGGTATCGATAAACCTTAAAGTAACACACCTGAGCCTATGCATGCATACATATCTATCTATCTATGTATTTACGTGTGAATTTACATTAGTATATGCGTGTATGTAAATGAGCAAGCACACGCTCAAACATTTACAGGGAGAAATAAATATACAGAGATACACAGAAAAATGCGCTTTTACAAAAGAAAGCACATGTGCTTTCTTCTGTAAAAGCGCATAAAAAGATATTCTCGGAGTATTGCAAAAGCATTCAAGTTTGGTATAGATTATGCATTTATGATTTTAAAAAAAGTTGTTTTTAATAATGGTGTAGATTTTCTTGCCTAAATCACAATAAAAATGGCCGTAATGAATACTAAGAGGTACCAAAGAAAATACTTTTTTTTTACAAAACAGTTTTATAAATAATAATTATTAACCCTTTAATCAGCTGGAACGAAATAACTCGGGGCTATAAAATGGCCCCAGATCATCTGGAAATGTTGCAATGAATAAAAAGTGAGCCGAACAAAGGCGGCGCTAGTGGTTCTACGCAGCAGAAAGCATTGCTTTTCTCTTAGACTTGTTATTCAAAGTGATCATTTAAGGGAATAATTGATACTAATCTTTTATGACTGACTACCTGCTGAAGAGGCTATAAAAATGGCGACGATCCTAAAAAAGACATGTTTGAATCACTTATTTCTACTAAGTGGCAGGGTGTCCGTGTCAGGAGGACTACCGCTTTTCCATCATGCCTTGGGTCATGGAGCAAAGAATAAAGGACTTGAAGGGATAGTTGCGACAGGTTTTATGATCGTATTGCTGGAATTAGATGAGGTAAAGGAAATGTTTTACTGGAAAACCACCTGTCAGTGTCCACTAGATATCCCGATGACGTGCATTTGGTAGATTGACACATTGCGTTATCAGGTGAGCAGAAGACGGAAGTCGATAAACGTGCCATTCGGATGTTCTTACGCCATTATTGAAAAAAATTAAAAAGATTAAGCGCCGATAAACACGTATGAATTTGAAGGCGGGAAAAATTGGACAGACGCATTGCACGGAAATGGTTCCGGCGTATCAAAGCTGAAGACACCAGTCTCTAAGACAAGCCAAATTCAAGACGTCCAACGACAAACAATACTGACACGCTGGTCGAAGCTGTGACAGAGAACCTCAGTTAAAATACACGACAATCGGCAGATGAGGTGGGGTCCTCCCAATCTGGAGTCGTTCTTCACGTGCATCGTCTTTGTTTCTCCTCTAGGAAACAATGAATGGTTTCCTGAGCATTAACATGGCGAGCAGGCGGAACATCTTGTCGCTACCTATGACAGATTGCTGTCAAATCCAGAAGATGATGTGGATCTCTTCCCAGATGAGGTGGGTCTTCCCAATCGCTCATCATCCTTAATCTGCCCCAGCCAGTTTCTTCTCCAGGACACATTGAATGGTTTCCTGCGCATTAACAGACAGAACAGTCGGAACAACATGTCGCAGATTGCTATCAAATCCAGATGAGGTGGGGTCTTTCCAATCCTCCGTCGTTCTTCATCTGCCCCAGCTTAGTTCTCCTCCAGAAGACATCGAATGGTTTTCTGTGCATAAACATGTCGAGCAGGCGGAACAACCTGACGCTTCCTGTCGCAGATTACTGTCAACTCCAGGAGACGATAGGTGTTGGTGCTATATCGTTACAGGTGATGAAAGTTTATATATTCCCACTTTGTCCTACTATTGGGAACCAGTGCCTGTAAAACTGCGAGGAGCTTAAGCCAGTAGTTCAAGGTGTGCGATTTGAGAGGACAATAACGCTGTGGATTTGGTGGACTTGTGAGGGTCTTGCCCAAATTGGAATTCGTACCAGACGGGCGGCTGTAGACGGCAATCTTTACGTCGAACAACTAAACCTGGCCCATGATGCTCTGCGCCAACGCTTCCCAACGCTCATCGATAGGAAGCGAAAGTTTCTGCAAGTGCATAATGCCCCAAGTCACACCTCCAAATATATCTTTCAATAACTACAGGAATTAGGAGGCGCAGAGACCCTTATTTATCCTGCCTACCGTTCGGGCCACTCTCCATCCGATATTCCCTTGTTCCGCTCCCTAGCCCAAGTTCTTCAAGGACGGCAATTCGCTAGAGTGGTGCATGTAAAATCTGACGTCAGAGAGTTTCTGTTTTCGAAACTACGTAGTCGTGTGTTACCAGTGTGGGGTCGTGACTCTGGTGGAACGTTGCAAATGATTCTATACTCCAATTCACCCAAAAAGTGTATTATTGGTAAAGGCGGGAGAGCCTTATCACGACTCGTCGTGGAATTCAAGAACGGTATCCATCCGCGTTAATGTGCTCTTCGAATGTTTACTTTCTGATCCCTCCACCCACCCACACATCTCACAAGCAGTGGGGATTATGAGCGTGGGTCTGGTGTAGGCCGAACTGCTTCCCCTACCAACTGTTTAAGTAACTAACCCTTCGAGTTTCCATGATTGTCAATTTGTTTTCTTTGTATTGTTAGTGTTGGGAGAGGTCTTGCAACCATTCCTTTTGCCCGAGTGGTATCACAAGTGTGCAAAAACAGCCGAAAGTGCGAAGCTCTTGATTCAGAAACTTATCATAACAAACTTATTTCCAAAAGCGCACTAACTTCTGGAAATTTGTTTAGATGGAAGTTTGGTCTGATAAAATGCTGAGCAAACAAAAATGGATTATGAGCAATAATTATACTGGTTTTCGCTTATAATTCCAGGGACTACTGTTCGTAGCAGAAGCAGCTGTTTCGCACCCTACATAGTGGTACACTCTTAGATTGAACCGAGTATAGAAACCAGCGACCTATACTTCTTAAAGTGAGGTGAGCGTGTATAGCCTTCTCACACCATTAATTTTTTTAACTGCAAACGGGACGAAACTTTGACTCAACCTCGCACACGCCCTTAATATGTGTAATATTTGCAGATTGCTGTGATACAATTGATTTTCACCTCGATTGAAGATGCATTATCTAATAAGGTAAAAATTTATCATTAGATTTGATCCTTATTTGTGTCCATCCAGTTTTCAACAGCGCAAATGTTATTTCGGGAAACATATCCCCATTTAACATATTCGTGTCGCAAAATAAACGGTCGAACCTTCCAATTCCAGGAAGCAATAAAGAACGGAGATACGCTGATTTATTTCAGGCAACTTTCCATAGAATTGTTCTCCATGATTTTTGAGGTAATTTTATAGACACTGTTTAAGACAGTGCAGTCTTCCTACAGCATCAGTAACATTATAAACTGTACAACATTTTTCATGTTTACAATTGAATTGGAACACGCAGATGGAGCTACCCACTCAGTTCTTCAAACATCGTAAGTTAGCAACTTTGCATATTGTTAACTCCAGCTGATCAAACGAAGCAAAAGCAAACAGCTTTTGTACAGCTCAAAATCGTAACAGAAGGGATGACCGCTACACTGCGAACCTGACTTCTTAGATTAATTCACTTCAAGTAAAACAAAAACCTAAAGTTTCATTCATTTCCTTTTGCTTCCAGTTTTTCCTACAACATCCCAAACATTTCTGTAGATCAGACTGATTCGCTTTTGACCTTTTTCTCCATACCGAATTAGCTGCCGTCCCATTTTCTTTTTATTTCTGTGAATAGTGTCTCTTAAGAATAAAGTTAAGACAAGTAAAATTTATTTTGACCTGATCTTGACTTCATTAGAAAGAGAAAGTAGCTGTTTTATTTTTTCAATGTTGGCGAAGTGGGTCGATGTGTAAGGTTCCTCTGTACTTCTACGCCGAACGGTGCTTAAGCTATTGACTTCAGTCTTTTCCCAGCTGGCTCCTGAACCAACAGAGCAGAGAGCCATGGCCGAATAGGATCCTTAGTTTGCTACCTACAGTGATTTCAGAAAATTCGTTAAAACGTATATCTACGCTAAGAGATATCTCAGTACACGTGAAAATGTAGAACTGAAAGAATCTCACCTCCATTCACATACAGTTCAATGTATACTGTCATTCTGCTATTTTATATGGGTTTCTCAAGAGTGATTTTTCATAAAGGAAAATAATTGCTAAACACTCTTAAGCGTCTCCGATGTTACTCGCTTGAAAAGTAAGTGAAATAAAATGGAGTATATTCTCTGCAACTACCAGAAAGATTACTTTTCTGGTTCTATATGATGGACATTAATTTCATACAGATTGCTACAACAATATAGTCGAAATCAAGGAAATATAGGTACACTACGTTTGGAGACAGGACATACTTCTAAAATGATCTGACATGATATGACCTAATACAATAATACATCATATGAATAAAAAGTTTGAAATATTTCATCAAACTATTGTGTTATTTTGACTTCAGCATTGTCAAAAATATTCCTTTTTTAAATTAACAACGAATGACTGTACACCAACTTTACTTAAAATAGCAAAATTATGCTAGTAATTCGAATTTACTGGCGTGAGATAGAATACAAAGTTTCCAAGCTTTCGGACATCCACCACACATTGAAATTTTTGAAGCGTTCTACATTCAGTTTGCTGTCTATTTTCCTTCAAAAAACCATCTGGTTTCGAAAGCTTGGAAACCTTAAATTCCACTTTTCGCAAATTAATTCCGAGTACTAGTATAGTTTTACTATTTTAAGCATTAGTTTCTTTTCTATTGGACTGCTGTGTTGCAATGGTGAAGTAGGAAAGTGAGCTGCCCGTGAGCCAAAGCCAGTGGGACGAAATGGCGACCGCAGCAGAAAAGGTGTTTTCGAAGGTCTTTTTCAAGGAGTAAGGTCCCCCATATCTCCGGACGGTACTCCTTGTGACTTCTTTTGTAGGGGTATGTCAAAGACGCAGTGTACGGGCCACCTTTGCCGAGAACACTGCAAGAACTAAAGATACGCATTCAGCTTGCACTGGCATCAGTGACTACGGACATGCTTCATAATGTATGGCGTGAAATGGATTACCGTTTAGATGTTGTGCGCGTGACCCAGAAGAGTCACATAGAACATTAGTAAGGTATGAAAACAAAATTTTAAACTTCTTTTTTTATTGCGCAACAATGTGATCTCTGTATTTATGTTCATAAACCAGGTATTGTCATTTGTAATCGGGGCAATCATCTTGAATTATCCTGTATTTCTACAACTGGTTAAGATAAAGAGAACTAAGAAGAAGCTTATTAATTTATGATCTTATATTCAAAATTTGTTCACCATATTATATTTACGTATGTCTTAGACAGTTCCGCAGAGAAAAAATCAGCAGTTTTACGCAGGTCCGTGGCTACCGGGAGGGCAGAGATGGCGGTTGGCCTCTCAGAATGGTCATTTCCAACGGCGTAAATTTATGCTCTGAGAGATATAAAAATAGAAATTGTAATTTAAAAAAAAAGTTATACCGTTCAATATTTTCTTTTTAAGGTCTTTAATTAGTCTCATACAGTATTTCATGCAGCTAACCAGGGTACAAAGGGGTGTGAGCATTTCATATCTGTGAAGGAACTTTCCAAAACAGTGAATGGAGGCATAGAAAATATGGTGATATGCCTAATTTCCACGACCTACCCTAACATGTCGCTGGAATGAAGAACTAATTAATAATCTGTGCTCTGTCGCAGATAGTTCTCTGAGCGTTTGACCTTGAATGGGAATTTTTCAAGCCCTACCCCTAAAGCTTCTCCCTATTGTCACGTTCACTATCCGATACTCATTCGTTCTGCGCTGGTTTGGTTTTCGATTTGCATTTTTGTAGGACGTTGTATTGCTGGCGTTCACGCGTTTTACTCTTTACTTAGTATTTACAACCTGTAGTTCTTGGGCATTTATCGAGTTTTCACTGTTTTAATAAAATTATGTCAGAAATTTGAAGGGCGATTTTTGATCGATCATAATACTTTCGTATAACGGCAGTGTGTGAGAAAGTAAAAACTACGTTTTGTTTGAGTGGCACTCGAAGAGGCACAATTTTGAACTCGAAGGGGAGTAATTTTGAACTTGAATGGGTGTAATTGCAAGGTTCGCCCTCCCAGATAAGAAAGGCTCGCTACAGTCCTGATTTTACTGCGATGCACTTTCTTCGCCTTCAAAAGCACTGATTGAGATTATATTAATACTAGGTGAAAACCCGTCAATAATCACGGATAAAATATAAGATATGTAGTGTATTTTTTTTAATAACCTTGAACGGAATTTTTTCTGTTTGTGATGTCCAAATGTAAAAGTACGTTTCATGAACATTGCAACAATAAAAAAAAAGGTTCAGCGTAATACAATTGTTCCGTCACACGCTGACATAATTCTCAGTTTCCATTTAAGAAACACCTTCCCGAAAACACGAAACGCTAAGCGTGACGTCACAGATATTCCTTTCTCTGTTGCTGCTATGGATGATGACTCTTTCCACTGCATCACCAAAGTGGGGCAAAAGTTAAAACGTTCAGACAAAGCAAATTATGTTGTTTGTGATGGTTAGGTATAAAACTAACAAAAATGCGTAACTCATATTTATTAATAAATACAGCATTATTTTAGATGATTTTTATTGGAAATATTTTGTTAATTCCTCATTTGCTAACAATTCAGTAAGTTTCTGGACCAGCATTCTCCTAACACTTCAATGACTTCCCAAACGTTACAAAATTTATAGAAAAATTAATATTGAATGCAGAATTACCGATGAAAATTTGCACCAGCAGTTGATTTAGTTGATGAGTTGATTATCCCCTTTTAAAAGAAGTATACGTTTTTTGACGAAAAAAGGTATATTTCTAAATTACCACAACAGTGAGGATTCCTTTGTTGAAAGAGCTTGATTTTCTTAAACGATTTGAAGTACACAGAGGATATAGCATTTCTGTTATAGACAAAGCTGTCAAAAAATTTAGGAAACCGAAGCCTGTCTGCTCTCTCACGCAAACAGACCTCCCAGTACGAGGGAATTGAGCGGTCATCCCACTTACACATTAGATTTGCTTCGGAATTTCAAAAATTCTCGAAATATGTTTTATTTCAAAGTTATTTTCAAAGCCATAAACAAGATGGATTTTTACGGATCAAATAACTACGTCAAAGACATACATTCCCAGGTAATTTATCAGATAACTTGTGAATGTGGACTTTCTTATATCAGACTAACTCGCAGGGCTCTAAGTTTCCGTGTGAAGGAACACAAGACCTATGTACGGAACTATGAACTGAAGAAGTTGTCTATAACCCAATATTGTCACCAACATAACCATAAATTTTTGTTTAGAAACGCTATGTTTATTGAGAAACCTGATTCAGCAATTAAGCTTAATACTGTATATTAGGAGCTTTCCGCATATATCACAACTCTCCACGGCTTGTGAGATCAAGCGCGTGTGGGAACAACTCACCAAAATCCGTGACCGTCATAACTCTGATGATGTCACAGTGATTTGAATGTTCACTTTCCATCCGCCTTGATGATGCTGAGCCAAACGCTCTGTGAAATTATAGTCGATGTATAATGAGCATTTATTGTACGAAATCTTGCTATTTTTATTCTATCTTAACACCACAAGTTGAGCAGTCATAAATTATATATAGTGAAAAAGTATTTGCAACGTCTCACTAAGAGTGGCAATCATCAAAGCGTCGTCTACTAAAAAGGCTTCACGTATGTGGCGTCTGGTTTACTACTGTATTCTAACCTCCATTGGACTCAACTCAGTTGTACTGCACTGTGAACGCAAAATTTAATTTTCAACAAAATAAGTTTCTCTAAATAATATATCTCAGTGGATCATGAGAAAAATAAATTACGTAAAATGTTCATCATTTAGATTCCTTCGCATGTTCACTCGAAAATGGTGGCAAAGGACATCGTCCTGTACGATGATTCGTCCGGTGGATATAAATTGAGCAATTCCATTGGGCGGAGATAAGTAACCGTTTCATAGTCGTGCAGCTGGCTTCTATCCTATTACACAAGCAGTTGATGATTTTTTTCTTCTCCTCTGTTCACATTACCCTGTGTGGAAACAAAGGCTATGGAAAGAAAAACATCAAGCGATGAAACGAAAATAGATTACGCGCTGCATTACGCACAATAGAAAGAACGCAAATGACAAGAAAACTGCCATCTGGCGCCTGAATGCTAGCAATTCGTTCATTGGAAACAACTGACATAAACAAACTGCTCAGAATATTAGCTCAGAAGGCATAATTTATCGCATTGCTTGGAAAACCGTAATTAATATATTGGATGCGTTTGTTTGTTCATTTATTCAAAAGACATGTGGCTTCAGAATCACAATTATTCTAATGAGACCATGGAAAAAGGTGCATTTCGTTGGAGCAGATAGACCTTCTAGAACCATAGCAGATGTTATTGTGATGGATTAGTCACACAAAACCATGTTGCTTCTCATTAAAGTTTGACGTATTCAAACGTTTACGTCACGGCTTTGGGTAGTCACTAGTGATGAAATATACGCCATTCCGAGAAGACATTTTTGGAGTTCAATTCAAAGCAGTGATGAGTATGCGCAGCTATTTTCGCATATCTGTAACGTTTGCGATATTGAATCTATTCGTCACGTAGAAACTATACCAAACATTGCTGCATGTTTTTAACACTCAAAATCTTGATGTACAATATATATATATATAAATATAACCTGGAAATGTGCCAGCTAGATATACACTGGCGTGCAAAAATTAAGGACGAGACGGTTTTTCTAATGTAACGTCGTGCAGAAGTGCTCCATATCGACTCAAATCATACCATAAGATCCCATTACGTCTTCATGTAAGAATATGGGACAAGTGAGCAAAACCGTCCAAACAAGGAATGCAAAGGATCCAAAGTCACTTTATTAAAAAGGTACCTTCGAGCACAACTAGACAGAAGACAGAAACGTTCATGTGACACGCGGCTGCCAAGAAAAATCCAGTCTTTAGTAGAGGATATGATCGCCCCTGACTGCGTTGCAGGATTTACAACGTCTGCACGTGCTGAGGACGAGGCTGTCAAGGAGCTGTTGAGGCATCGCGGCCCATTCCTCTTGTAGCGCCAATCGTTGCTGGCGGCTGATGACGTGCTGCCAAGCGTCTCCCGAGGTGGTCTCATACGTGTTTGAGTGGATTTAGGTCCGGAGACCTTGCGGGCCAACCCATGCGTTGAATATCTTCACTCTCCAACAGCTCTGCGACAGCCACTGAATGATGAGGTGTAACGTTGTCGTCCATGAAAAGGAACTCAGGACCTACAGCACCTATAAACAGACGCACGTGAGGCAGGAGAACCTCGGTACAATAGCGTACACCAGTCGCTGAACCTCCTTGGAAGATGTGGAGGTCAGTACGGCTACCAAGCATGATACCGCCCCAAACGAGAACTCCGCCACCTCCAAACCGGTCCCTTTCGCTGATGTTGGAGGTGTGATTGCGTGTTCCCTGCTCTCTCCAGATGAGTATACGTCCAGAATCGCTCGTCAGACTAAATCGGCTCTCATCCGTAAAGAGAACTCGACCCCATTGCTGATGTGTGCAGTTCTTGTGTTCCCAACACCACAGAAATCTCCGTCTCAGATGAGCAGGCGTTAATGGCACACACCGTAGTGGTCGTCGTGCAAATAGATCACCTTTGTGCAGCCTCCTGGTCATGGTGAAACGCGATAACAGACGTCCAGTTGTCTGTTGCATGTGCCTTGCGATTTCTACCGCTGTCTGCCGTCTGTCTCTTCTCGCCTGTAGGACAATATACTGGTCGTCCGCCACCGTGGTTCCACGTGGAAGACCGCTGCTAAACTCTCGGACAGCTGTTCCTGTCGTTTGAAATGCTCTCCAAGCTCGTGAAACGATGCTGTGAGCGATCCCGAACTCCTCGGCCACACTAGTCACACTTCGACCTTCTTTCCAACTTCCCAATGACGCAATCCAGATGCCGTCTACTGGATTGCCTGTTAGCCATATCAAACGGTGGCAGCAAGTCGACGTCGTTCAAAACGATGTACACCGCGCAAACGCTTTCACCGAATTTCTGAGTGCACACTGCCCGTGTGACCCCCCCTACGTCATACTGCATATATGCGCATGTCCTACCGTACCAGACCCTAGTCTATCTCCTGAGTGGTCTTTTGGTCCGTTCTGCCTGCTCGTTCCGCTGTTATGCTAATTTCTCCTCTTCGTCCTTAATTTTTGCACACCAGTGTTCTTCCGTGGGAGCTGCTCATCTCATTTTCTCTTCAAGCATGTGAATTAAGGTAAGCCCTTTTAAACAGAATAATCCAGTTATATTGCAAATCTGCTGCATATATTAAGAACTAATTTCAAGGAAGTGAGATTGAAAATACACAGCTCAGCACTAATTCAAATAAAGTAATTTTGCAAAGTATTTCTGCTCTTAAGAAGATTTGGCATCAAGTACATGTTTTCGTTGGCCAAATACCTCTTAATGTTATGCACCTTTCCAGACAATTGCAAACTAAATCTGAAGTAAAACATTTTGATGTAACGAAAATGGGTAACCGTATTATTATTTGGGAAAATCATTGTTTGAAATCTGATCGTACCACATGATGTCCTATGAAGTGACGCAACAGTAATTAATTCCATTGTTATTCAACAATATATGTTGCTAAACTATCGCTGAACGTTATGTCATCACGTTTTACATAAAGGTAACAAAATCACATTGCAATCTGCGAAAGTTGGGAGAACCTGATGCTAAATGTGATAAAAGCCATTACAAAAATGCATTTTGATTCTGTAGTCAGTGAGCCACCTGGGTAAGTTTTCTGAAATATCTCAAAACACGATAAAAATCATACCACGCCGTAACAGTCTTTGCTTTATGGCTCGGTGCATTATCCTGATGGTACAAACAAGTCTAGGTTCCATAGTATTGCCATACAGTTGGTACGGCATAATTGTCCAAAATATCGAGGTAGACGTACTGGTTAACAGGTTTGTTTACGATAACCAAGGGACCGGGATAATACCACGAAAAACACACCCACACCAGTACACTGCCAGCTCCAAACTTGACTGTAGGGACAGTAAACTGTGGTAAATAGCGTTCCCCCGACTGTCCCCATACCCACACACGGCCATCACTCTGATGATCGTGCATCTGTATTCATTAGTCCATAGGACCCGTTTCCATTGATCTACGGTCCACGATAAAAGTTCTTTACACCATGCTATACGACGAGTAGCATTCCGAGTAGAGATGGAAGTCTTATGAGCAGCCGCATGACCACGGTAACCCATGGAATGAAGTTATCTGCGAATGGTACGTGTACATACCTAGGTTTCAGCATTTTTACTCAACTGTACACTGAGGCCTTGTGCAGTACTCCGTCGATTAGCTGTAACTACTCTTCTGAGGCTTCGACGTCCTCTATCACTGATTTTCTTTGGTCTGCCGGTACGTTTTGTTGCTTCAGGCACACCATGTGTCTTCCACTTGTTCAGTACATCAAAACAGTTGACTTGGGTTGTTTAAACGCCTCTCAGTATCTCTTATGGACAACCCACTAATACAACACCCAACAATCTTTCTTTTCTCAAAGTCAGTTCTCTCCCTCCGCAACATTTTCGCTCTACCTTAAAAGTGCGATATGATCGCGGTCAGCTGAAATCTTGTTTTGATATTGTTTGCAGCTATACCGCGCAACTTAATAACGTAGTAGATCCGTTAATTTGATTTTGAAGCGGTGTCCGGTGACTTTTGTCAATATAGTGTATGCATACTCTTGAATCACCCGTTTTATTTAACACCTACAAAAATCTTGGCATGCGAAAGATGCATAATAGCATAAATTCTCTACAAAGAGGACCAGGCTATTCTCTCGATTCTCTCTTCTCTGGAATTGCCGTTGACATCTTCACAACACGACCCAAAGAGGTGCGGACATATAAAGTAGATCCCTCGTTTGTGGAATGCGAGATTTAGTTTCCTGCTATGATAAGTCTACAACGAATGCGAGTGAAACTAATTCAGGGTCACTGTATATATGTGTAATCTAAGATAGATGCTCCAATTCTGTGCAAACTATTGATATGTATTTCCCTTGTAATATGTATTTAACCTCTCCTATTTCTTTGAGTACGTTCAGTCAAGTACCTCGTTACAACCATTGTATTTTGTAAATCTTCAACTGCTCCATACAGCAGTGACTGCTAAATATTGTGAAAGACAATCAATATTTTTTTCTGTGTATTTATGTGCCTAAAATAAGCAGTTTAAGATAATTTATACTATTATTTTTCCACTTTCTCATTCCCAGTACGGAAACATTAAACCCGTTCGTTAATATCTAGCGAGTGTGTTCACTTATGCTCCAGCATATTATCGTCTTTGGTGTTTCATCCAACGTAGTGATTTAGATGAACATTTGCTGCATTCAGGAGCGATTATAGCAGATGGCTCGCGAACTTCTTTTCCTGCAGGTAGGAACAGTGTGACGTAGTGTAACGTCACAAGATCCGGTTTGTTCATTTTTTTGTTTTCCTTGCCACTTCCTAACTCTCAGTGAAAAAAAAACGCTGTAGATGCACTTTGGCGTAGTCATTGTTCTTGAAAGAGCTAAGCACATGGTTCTTCGAACAATGAGGTTCTTCTGCCGATTTGGAAACAAACTGCGATCTCTTTGTATCCGCGTAACTTTGGGTGGTCGACCTGCGGAAATATTCTGATTAGTTTAGTTGGTTACTTTGTTGAGAGAGAGTGAGAAAGTAAGATACTCTTTAAGAAATTAAGAAATACTTCATGTTTCTAACAGACATAAAATTACATCAGCAAACAGCTGACTTATTTTCCTTCTTTTAAAAATGGAGAATTTTTTCTGTGGGCATTTTTTCTATTTTCAAGAAGTAGGCATGTCTTCTGTGGGCATTTCCTCAGTGGTCATGTTTCTCAGTGTATCATTCAGCCAGGCGTATGCTTTATGCGTAGAACCATTTCAATTTCAGAAATTAGGTTTATTTTGCTGTACCCGTCGGAAATCCTTCAATTAGACAGTAGATCTTAGTTTTAACACCTAATGAGTGAAATATTCTCTGGTAAGTCCTATACAAAGCCGAGGTGGTGGTACCTTGGTTAGCCAAAGAAGTGCAGTTTTTCGAGTTACCAAAATTAGAATGTTTTCTGAGAATCCTGTACACAGCCGTTAAGAAATTCACAAACGGAGTTATTAACTATGGCCATTAATACTAACGACATTCTTTTAAATATTATTTAAAGTACAACATAACATGTCCTATTTTCAAATACAGGATGTTCCTTATTACCGCTTCCGGAGGGATTTTACTCCACTTCATTTTCTTTAGCATTTCAATGTGTAAACTAATTTATTTTCATATTCAATGTACGCGCGCAGTGTTGTGTAAACTCAACTCGATCTTAAAGGTCTTATGCAAAGAAAAGATGCAATACATTATCGCGGAAATTTTCCTGTCCCTCCTTTTATTCCAAATCAGGGATTCAACGAAGTCAATCATATGTTCTATTGTAGGGAAGAAGAGGCAATATCACACGGTACATTCTAAAGCGCAGAATTAAGAAAGAAGAGCAATTAAATTCCACTGTGGAAAGACGAATCATCTTTTACAGCACTAAATGAAGAAATATGATTTGAAATAAGCAATTCACAGGCTGAAATGTATGTAGACTCTTTATATACTAAAGCATGGAGTTAAAAAACAAGCAGCAATTTATTTTCGATTGTAGAAAAATAAGGAATGCATTTCTCATTATGTTCAAATGCTGTGGAAAGGAGGTATACGTCATTTCTTATACTCTTATAGACTGAAGGAAGAAAACGCTTCGATAAATAACCTATAGAGACGAGTGCAATAAGTCATACCTTAACATAGGTAGCCATCATACGTAGCCTAGGCTACACAACCACCGAACATCTTCTGATAATAATTTTTGGATTCCTTTACCTATTTTTGAGAATAACAAAAGAAGAATGGCAGTGATATACACAGTGTAAGCGACCGATCTCTAAGCCAGTTGATAATGACTGTTTGATATTATTCTTAAGAGTGTACATATGAATGAAGTTAACGAACAGAGAAAGTGTGGTGTATACTGGCAACAAATGCGAATGAGCGTGTATTTGCCACGATTTCTGTGCTTCCATAGCATTCGGAGAAAGGCTTGGATTTAATAAACCTTAGCTACTTTAAATGTAAATCCTTGCATATTTGACGTTTTGCATGTTCGGATGTCCTGTGCGCTTGTGTCGTCAAAGGTGATACTCAAAAGCAGTTAATCAAGAAAGAATAATAATTAATCTACCGGTTTGTATACAAAGAATACACCACTCAGTGAATTAAAAAGTAGAAGCCAGTAATCTATCAGTGTAATAACAAGAAATGTTTTACTGATTGTTTTCTACATTAATACAGACACTTGACGTGGACCAGGAACATCAAACAAAGGTCTTCGCTCTTTCCACGTTTATAAGTGAGTCACGGAAAAATTATCATTGGCCGCCACCGGGGAATCGAACACAGGGTCTTCCAGTTACGCGCCGGATATGCTTCCACTACACCACAGCGGCCTCGAATTCCTCCAGACTCAAACACGCTTAATGCCAAGCCAATTTTGGCAGGTTGCTTCTTGGAGCCGCACACTGCTGAGGATTCACCAAAGATGGTAAGCAGCAACTGAAGAAATAATTAGAATGCGAATGAATAATTAATACAGACACTTGACGTGGACCAGGAACATCAAACAAAAGTCTTTGCTCTTTCCACGTTTATAAGTGAGTCACTGAAAAATTCTCATTGGCCGCCACCAGGGAATCGAACCCAGGGTCTTCTAATTACGCGCCGGTTATGCTTCCACTACACCACAGCGGCCTCGAATTCCTCCAGACTCAAACACGCTTAATGCCAAGCCAATTTTGGCAGGTTGCTTCTTGGAGCCCGCACACTGCTGAGGATTCACCAAAGATGGTAAGCAGCAACTGAAGAAATAATTAGAATGCGAATGAATAATTAATACAGACACTTGACGTGGACCAGGAACATCAAACAAAAGTCTTTGCTCTTTCCACGTTTATAAGTGAGTCACTGAAAAATTCTCATTGGCCGCCACCAGGGAATCGAACCCAGGGTCTTCTAATTACGCGCCGGATATGCTTCCACTACACCACAGCGGCCTCGAATTCCTCCAGACTCAAACACGCTTAATGCCAAGCCAATTTTGGCAGGTTGCTTCTTGGAGCCCTCACACTGCTGAGGATTCACCAAAGATGGTAAGCAGCAACTGAAGAAATAATTAGAATGCGAATGAGTAATTAATACAGACACTTGACGTGGACCAGGAACATCAAACAAAAGTCTTTGCTCTTTCCACGTTTATAAGTGAGTCACTCAAAAATTCTCATTGGCCGCCACCAGGGAATCGAACCCAGGGTCTTCTAATTACGCGCCGGATATGCTTCCACTACACCACAGCGGCCTCGAATTCCTCCAGACTCAAACACGCTTAATGCCAAGCCAATTTTGGCAGGTTGCTTCTTGGAGCCCTCACACTGCTGAGGATTCACCAAAGATGGTAAGCAGCAACTGAAGAAATAATTAGAATGCGAATGAATAATTAATACAGACACTTGACGTGGACCAGGAACATCAAACAAAAGTCTTTGCTCTTTCCACGTTTATAAGTGAGTCACTCAAAAATCCTCATTGGCCGCCACCGGGGAATCGAACCCAGGGTCTTCTAATTACGCGCCGGATATGCTTCCACTACACCACAGCGGCCTCGAATTCCTCCAGACGCACACACGCTAACTGCCAAGCCAATTTTGGAAGGTTGCTTCCTGGAGCCGCACAATGCTGGGGATTCACCAAACTGGGTTCAATTCCCCGGTGACAGCCAATGAGAATTTTTCCGTGACTCACTTATAAACGTGGAAGGAGCGAAGACCTTTGTTTGATGTTCCTGGTTCACGTCAAGTGTCTGTATTAATTATTCATTCGCCTTCTAATTATTTCTTCAGTTGCTGCTTACCATCTTTGGTGAATCCCCAGCATTGTGCGGGGCTCCAAGAAGCAACCTGCCAAAATATGTAATTCTGCGCTATTCCCGATATTTACTGTAGTTTCTATCGCTTTTTTAATTCGGTTATACGTAATTCATGTATGAGCTGTATGCCGTCATACAGCCAGAAATAAGACGATACTCTTATTTCTGGCTGTATGACGGCAATTCTTGAAATCTGAGCTGCGCAATAAAAATTGACTTATTAAAATTATTAGTTTAGGAAAGAGCACATGAACTCTGTGATGTAAACCATCCATTTCTGCTCCTGTGTTCTTATATACATTTAGTTTCTTCTGGTAAAATATTTTTCAAACTTAAGGCCACAGAGTTTCTCTCTCGACGAATTTCAAGATGGCAGCAGCTGACAATGGCTCATAGGGGGAAACTGCGTAATAAGACTGCTGAGATAAGAGCTCAATGTGCAATATGATTTTAGGCCAAGGTTGATTTGATACGATCTTAAGGAAATGTATTTTTAGACTATTCTGAAGCGATGTGTCTCTGTTTTTGTAAACAATTCCTAGGCAATGTTGTTACACTATTCAATCGTGATTACACCATTCGCGAGATATGTTTGTAAACTAATTCACCAGCGATCAACAGACGTGCAAAAAGTTTGAGATGAAGACTGTTAAGATCATAGGGGATAATTATGACTGGCTGCTGAATTGAATCGAGTATTATTGTGATTTGGTTCAAAGCCAACATGTGTTTTCTGGCTATGTGCAAATTGGTTGGTCTAACAGCAAATAAAGTGGATTATATGTAAGTTACGTTGATTCATTTCACACCCTTCGACGTTATTCTGAAAATACGTTCTATGTGTAGTCACCTTGTTTTCAGCATCAACGCAGAGTAAACTATTTGGGTTCTACAGTGAAGCCAATTCACTAAGTTAAATTTATACCTTACATGAGGTAAGCTATTTAATGTATACAGTGAAGCTAACTTTACATAAAAGCATCGAATCAACCCAATTTAAACAAAAAATCTTTATAACTGTCATACTAAATAAAAACCAACCTTAACCAAGAAGTGATACCTAAAATTCAGGGAGATTTGATGTCATGTAAAAAATTAGTACTTATGAAACCACATTTATTCGAAATTTGATCTAATCTCATAAGAGGAATATATCCGAAGTTTAGAAATTACGTATCACTAATTTATCTTTCGTAAAGGAAATAATAGCCTTATAATGAAGCTTTGTTTTAATTTCCGGTATCTTGTAGGATGATTAACCGTTCAAATGTGTGCATATATATGATTACATATGTAGGCATCTCTTCTTCTGCGCATGAATAATCGCACATCTAAGTAGGAACCATGGTAAATATCCTCTTAGTAGGCCTACTGCTTTGATTCATTTAAGCTGAAAATATCTTTTACTTAGTGTCGTTGTTAACATGGTCTGATCTTAGGTCTCCATCGAATGGGCTTTCTAGGTCAGTGGTCTCCAACTGAGACCCTTAGATGGGCCATTTTCCAGTTTTGAAGAAATTTAGGGGGCGCATGAATATTAATACATTTCGTATGAATACACATCAACTTTACAAAACCACACCAATGGCTTGTCACTAGAGTGAAATATTTTTTCTGATGACCGGTAAATAGTAAAGACAAATGTTTCATCAATCAGAGAAAACCATCACCTTTATGTAACAATCATTTTCACTTAATTCTTAAAAAAATCGGATTTTACCAACTGAACACGGTACACAGTACAGAAGATATTACATGTTCTGACCAGAAATTTGAGCTCGCTTTTTTATCACTAACTTATCGATATTTGAAATAATGTCCTTTGAACATGCTACTTCTAAAAGTCAGCATAAGGGACTGTCACTGAAACTATTCCTTTCAAGGTATTTTACTTGGTTCATTCTTGAAAACAACTGTTCACATGAGTCAAGATGTTCTAAACATAGTCATAACACGTGCAGCTAGGTTATGAAGGTTTACGTGCTTGTCCTTCGAAACTAACTGGTAAAACTCTGTTAGATTGCAGTTGTTGAATTTTTCTTTTAGGAAAGAATCACCCTGAAATTCTTTTAATTTAAGCTGAAGTTCTTCAGGTGCGTTGTCAGCATTATAAAAAAAATGGGGACTTGAATATATTGAAAACATGTATATTTTTTGACTGAGGTTTAACGACCACCGTGAGCTAATGGGCTATAAGCAGTCACCCGTCCCTAATTTAGGGTCACTGGTTCCAGGAAAGGGAGAGAGCGAGTGCCGTAAGACAAACACAACATCCATGCCTCACCGGAATTTGAACCCGGACCTCTTTCGGACGAATGATCAGAAGCCATCGTTAGAACACTGAGCCACCAGGGTAGGTATGTATTTTGCTTAATACAGTAATGTTTTTCGTAAATAAACTTATTGCATATAAAGAGGGTGGCTATGCTAAGCGTTATTATGTCTATATTTTATTTAATATACTATAATACACTTGAAAAAGAGTGATTTATTTTTATTTTGTAATTATTTATGCTGACCTCAAAACAGTTGGTGCAGGGCCGCATGCGGCCCGCGAGTTTTAGACCACTGTTCTAGGTTGTCCATAAATGTAAATCTCACGAACTTTCTGTCCCATTTTGCCAAACATGTCCATGTGTGCATCATCTTGTCTATTTTTTTCTTTTCTGAGACATCTATCAATTTAAAATTTGAACTTTGCCTTTTACTAATCCTATACAGATTTTTGGGATACCACACATCCACCTTCACTTCGGCAACAGTAATTCTCCAAACGTGTGTTTAGTGATCAAGTCTCAGTGGTGTGGAACACTGCTAGCCATTGTACAAGTTCTGGAAATCCGCATGTTTTAGCTTCATTCGCATCCTTTTACCACACAGTACACCTGGAGTTTTTCTCCAGTTATTCCATCTTGCTGTAAACATTTTCCTTCAGATTTAAAACTTTTCAGCGTCACTGACATCCCTTCTATCACAGAGTAGCTGATACTTTTCTCACGTTTTTCCATTTTGCTTGCACGCTGTTGTATTCACATTGTCCTTCAGCTCTCCTTTTTTCAGCCTCATTGGCATCCTTGTTGCAGTGTACCTATTGGTTTTTTTTCAGTTATTCCATCCTGCCTGCACTCTCTTGTTAAATTTTCCCTTTAGAGCTCCGACTGTTCAGCTTCATTCACATCTTTCTATCACATAGTATACCTAACATTTTTCTTCAGTTATTCCATCCTGCCTTCACTCTCTTGTTAACTTCTCCCTTGGAAACTTTGATTTTTCAGTCTCAGTCGTATCATTGTATCGCGTAGTATACCAGATATGTCTTCTTCAGTTATTTTATCCTGCCTGTACTGTGATCTTCACTTCTTCATTCAGATCTTTGACTGTTCAACCTTATTTGCACACTTCTATCACATAGTATATCTGATATTTTTTTCCAGTAATTCGATCCTGCGTTCACTCTACCGTGTTGATTTTTCTCTTCGTATCTTAAAATTTTCTGCGTCATTAACATCCTTCTGTCACACAGTGCGCTTGATGTTTTTGTTCACTAATGCCATCCCACGTACACTCTGCTGTTACCTTCTCCCTTGAGATATCAAACTTTCCCTCCAATATGCACCTCAGGAATTTCTATATGTTCATCCTTCGATTAGTTTTTCCTGAAAATCAACACCCTAAATTTAATAAATAAATACATCGCTCTTTCCACGTTCCATAAACACATAGCATCCGAAAAATTGTTTTTCAGCCACGCTGTGGAATTGAACCAACAGAACTCTCGATATCGCGCCGAGTGCGTTACATTTACGCCACGGTGGCCAACAATCCACAGTGCTATGTGTATTTTTAAGATAGTTTCTGACATCATAAATCCGTACGATGGGTTCAGCTACTGAGACAAGTTCTGAAAATCCGCATGTTTTAGCTTCATAAGTTCTGGAAATCCGCTTGTTTTAGCTTCATACTGAGGTAGCTGAGCCCATCTTACGGATTTATGGTGTCAGAAGCTGACTTAAAAATACACATAGCACCGTGGATTGTTGGGCACCGTGGCGTAAATGTAACGCACTCGGCGCGATATCGAGAGTTCTGTTGGTTCAATTCAAGAGTGGCGGCTGAAAAACAATTTTTCGGATGCTGTGTGTTTATGGAAAGTGGAAAGAGCGATGTATTTATTTGTTAACTGTCGGTATTTGGAGTATTTTCACCCTAAATTTAATTTATACTTTCCCATTGCTGCACATGTTTGTTCTAATGATCTTGAATACTCTGCCATCCATGTATGCTAATTCCCTTTGTAAATGTGTAATGCAAGCGAACAGGATGAGGAGCCACAGAGGAAGGGACTAAAGGAAAAGACAGAAAGATTGAATGAATGAGAGGGACGACGGCAGCATTATTTTATATGTTGCTCTGTTTTAATTTGAAATTAGCTACCCTGATTTCCGCTGACGCAGGCATTCATGGGGCTTAGACTCTTCCTTGGTGTTTTTGTCTGATTTCCTCTAACAGGCCAGATGCTAATTGCACATGAAAAGCAGCAGTCTCATATTTCCTATCTGGTTATTTGTTGCGGTGTTGAGAGTCTGACGTTTAGAAAACTCTCTTTGGTGTATATCCAGAATTCCACAAAAGATAACACTATTAACTTTGCCCTACGGAGCTTTTCGACGTCAAGAAACTTTATTTATGAAGCGTGATTACATTATATTTGAGCTTATTCGGTAAAGTAATTTATTTTGTTCAAAAGACCGGATATACTTTATTGCGGTTGGATAAAGCTTACCTTACAGGCTCTAACATTAATCACAATGTGTAGAAGTATTATCCATATGCATCGAAAAGATACGTCTACTTCACGCAATTAATATGATGAACTAGTTTTATGGTTCTCAAGTGTCCTCTTTGATATAATGAATTTTACGAGCATATTTTGCAGTTATCAGGAATTGTTATTAGCCAAACATATATCCATTGTTTATGTATAACAGTTTCTTTTTAATTACCCCAAGTGGCTATTACCTTTCAACGAACTAATTCCTTGTCGCCCTAACAATGTAACGAGCGCAAATTAGTGCTTGCTTTCTTACTTTGGAAGTTAAAAAACTTTGAGTGACTATTCTAATGGCATAAGAATATGCACACATGATTTTGAAAACCCGTTTTCGTGTTCCCAACGAACGTCACCAAAAATATTTTCTCTCACAAATAGCTTTATTTAGTTAAGGGAAGTCAGGTACCACAAGTTTGAATGTCAGGTTACTGCAAGTTTGATGTAATGGCATGTCTTGAGTTGACGTCATTTTCCGAAGCGTCGTTATACCTTGTGGTGATACCAAGCGGCTGTGTAGCAGAAATTAATCATCGAACTGGATGGAACGAATGAACTGTAGTTAACAAATTGGCTTGAAAGCAGATCGAGCAAATATATTCGCTGTGTTGGAGGCTGGGTGAACGCGGCTGAAACAGGTGAACATTCGTATTAGGAAGCGTTGCATTTCCCTTAGATTTTTTATTCAAATGGGTAATTTACGGTGATGATTGACACTAATCCTTTCTGACTAGTTACTGGCTGACAGGACTGTAACAAAGACGACGAATCTACGAAAGAAGAGAATTGTTTCATTCACTTGCTTCTACCTACCAGCAGTATGTCCGTATCAGACGCGATAGCCTTTACGTATGATGCCTTGAGCTATGGAGAATAGAAAGGACTAACTAGAAAAGAGTGCTTTTTACCACCATCAGGTTTACCGTTGGTACTGCTGAGAAAAGAGGGAGGGGAGGCAAATTGTTCAGCTGTAGATTTCGTAAAGTCTGGCTGCTATACGAACATTTCTGTTTGGGGAGCGCAAAAAGATTTGAGCGCCATTTGGTTCTGGTAAATTGGTTTCTTAATAAATAAATATTAATAAAAAATATCTCGGGCTACAGACCATATGGAGAAAGTTTTTGGAAAGCAAGGGACAGAAAACGTTGCGAGAATCCGCTCAATGGAAGACTCACCTCGTCTTAGACGGAAGTGAAAAGGAAGGACAGACAGACAGACAGACAGACAGATAGATAGATAGATAGATAGATTGATTGATTGAGAGAGAGAGAGAGGCAATTGGTTTCTGGGTATTTTTGAGTACCATTTGGTTCCGATACATCTGTGATGTACCTACCTGAGTAGTGACGCATATGTCAAGCAGGAAAAATTGAAGCAACAAACTTCGTCGGTGTAGCTTAATTAAATTGGGAAGGCATTCGGCTCCGGAACAGAATTAAGTGGGTTAGAGCTCCGCCACCGGCAAATGTGTTCGGTTTTGTGCTTGATTGGCGCCCGAACATGAAATAAATCTCCCGGTGGTTGGGTTCTTTCAAAAACGTGATTTTCATTCCACACATCGTCTTGAATTAATCAGAATTCCTTCTTTTACACTGAGCTATCCTTTAAGCGACGTTTTCCGGCTCACCCGGAAAACCAGAATTCCGCCTCTGCCTTTTCTCGAGAGAGGGTATACGTGACGTACCGTACCAACCTCAGAGGTGACGCACATGTCAAGATGGTAAATTGTATTCACAAACTTCGTCGATGTAGCTTAATTGGGAAAGTATTCGGCTCCGGAGCAAAAGCAGGCGGGGGTTCAAGCCCCGCTACCAATAACTGAGTTTTACGCCATACATCTACTGCCTAAAGTATAAACAGAAGTGACACTAAGACATATAAGACTTGGTTTCCTAAGGCAGCTAGTGAAGCACGACAGAATCTCATAATGATTTCTCGTAATTCCCTTCGTAATAAAAGCATCTTGGTTTTATTTCGCTTAAACAACGTATAAGAACTACATACCAGTGTAAATGAAAGAACATCTGTATTAGAAATTCTGGTTCTGGCCATATATTGTTGTTAGTTCGTATTTTTTAAGATGTGTCAAAGAATTTATCACTGGAGGTGTGTGAATGTTGGACAGATTTTTAGAATGTATAATTGGAAAACATATGAATAATTTGATACAAGTTATTTAAATCTCTGCCCAATATTTTTTTAACTAAGAAATGGGATAATATTTTCTGGGCGTTTACTATAACTCATGACTGGAAGAATGATTCAAGTCTACGATATGAAAATTACCTCGATTACATAGATGCACCTGTTTCTTTCATTTGGGATTTCTCCATGAATGCATGTAGCAAAGTTTCTAGCGAGGACGATCCTGAACCAGTCTTCTCCAGTTGTTCCTTATCGCTCTGGTCAATGGGTCTTTCCATGTAGTTGGAGGTCTACCAGGTTTTCTTTTGGTAGATCTTGGATAACAATTTGTGACACGGTAGGTCGACTTGTTGTCGATGAATCTGGCGACATGGCCTGTCCATCGTGCCTTGTTGTCATATATCGTTTTCACTACTTCTTTTACTCTAATTAAATTTCTGGTTGTCGTGTTTGTGATGTGATCTTTTTTACTTATTTCCAAGATTCTTCTTTCCATGGAATATTGGGTGGTTTGAAAACTAAGTTCCTCTTTTTGAGTGGTGCTCTGTGTTTCAGAGCCGTAGGTTAGAGATGGGATTTTTTCCATGGAATGCTGGGAGGTTTGAAGATTAAGTTCCTCTTTTTGAGTGGTGCTCTATGTTTCAGAGCCGTAGGTTAGAGATGGGATTTTTTCCATGGAATGCTGGGAGGTTTGAAGACTAAGTTCCTCTTTTTGAGTAGTGCTCTATGTTTCAGAGCCGTAGGTTAGAGATGGGATTTTTTCCATGGAATGCTGGGAGGTTTGAAGACTAAGTTCCTCTTTTTGACTGGTGCTCTATGTTTCAGAGCCGTAGGTTAGAGATGGGGTTTTTTCCATGGAATGCTGGGAGGTTTGAAGATTAAGTTTCTCTTTTTTGAGTGGTGCTCTATGTTTCAGAGCCGTACATTAGAGATGGAAGGATACAACTGTTGAACATGTAAGTTCTTAGATGAAAAGATAAAAGATAACCC
This sequence comes from Macrothele yani, assembly GCA_039090855.1. Classification (NCBI taxonomy): domain Eukaryota; kingdom Metazoa; phylum Arthropoda; class Arachnida; order Araneae; family Macrothelidae; genus Macrothele; species Macrothele yani. The sequence goes on from CM077011.1 coordinate 163,060,385, forward strand.
GTGTTTATCGGCGTATGTAAAAAGAGAAATATAACAAATTCTCCGGCGAGTTTTCTCCGTCAACGGACGGCTAGGTCAGGCGGTTATTAGGTCAGAGCACAAATCAAATAAGAAATTAATAAACAAAACATCTCGAGCTGCAGAACATATGTTGAACGTTTTCGTAAAGCAAAGAACATAAATGTTTGGGAAAATCTGCTCAATGGAAAACTCAAACCGTCTTAAGAAGAAGAAGAAAGAGGAGAAGGATGAAACGAAGAGAGAGAGAAAGAGAGAGAATTGGTTTCAGGGTAATTGTAAGCACCTTTTGAGAATCATTTGGTTCAGGTACATCTGTGACGTACCTACCTGAAAGTGAAGCCGGCAAAGTTGCAGACACAAACTTCGTTGGTGTAGATAAATTGGGAAAAGATCCGGCTTTCAATTAAGCCGAATGCTTTCTCAAACCTAATAACCGCCAGACAAAGCCGGACGTTTAGGGACAAAGCTCGCGGGAGAATTTGGGTATATTTCTCCCTTTACATACGTCAATACATTCGGATTATATTTTATCTTTTCATCTATTTCCTTCGTGTAATTCAACCCATCAACAGTTATATGTCAGTTCTTACTTTGATATTTAGATTTGGATAGCGTGATTGTGGTTTTGATACGTTTGAAGGAGGTTCATGCCGCTCTTTTTCTTTTTGATATTTCTTCAGAGATGCTATTGTCCATATTTATTCTTTCCCGAGGTATGTGTAGGAATCTACATTTTCTATAGTGAAATTATTTATGGAATCTACATTTTCTATAGTGATATTATTTATTGAATCTACATTTTCTATAGTGAAATTATCATAAAGCGAATAACACGATCGAGGTGGTCCTACAGATGCTCAATTGGGTTTAATTCTGGGGAATTAGGGGCCAGGGAAGTACTTTGAAGTTTCCATCGTTGTACTGGAAGACCCCATATGCCACACGGAAGACAATCAGCATGCATGGGTGCACATGGCCTGCAAAGATGGATTCATAACGAATTAGGTCCATAGTGCCTTCCACAGGTTTGAGTGGAACCTGATAAAGCCACAAAAACATTCCATGGACTATAACGCTGCCCCCACTAGCTTGTGTTCTTCCTGCAATGGCTGAAGGGTGTTTGTTCTCCGATGTTCCTCGCCTTATACGAGAACGTCCATCCGTTCGATGAAGTAGAAAACGTGAGTCATCGGAGAAAGCAATTCTTTGTCAATCAGCGGAGGTCCAATTCCTATACTGCAGTGCAAATGTAAGCCTTTTCTGCCGATGCACCTTCGTTGGCATATTTGCAGTGACCATCCGTCTGAATCGGAGCCCCATACGCAGCAGGGCCAGCTGAACTGTCGTTTCAGACACACTGACGGTAGCGCCCTGGTTCATTCGGCCAGTGCGTTTCTCTACTGTAGCTTGTCGATCGGCACTCACGTATCTTCGAAGCCGACGTTCACCTCTCACATCAATGGCACGTGGTGATCCGCAGTTTCTTCGTCGGTGATTCGCAATGGTGCAGTTTCTGCAATCATGATACACTTTAACCACGGCAGCACGCGATCAGTTCACAAACTGCGCTGTTTCAGAATTACTGCCACCCTTGGCCCGAAAGCCGATAATCATCCCATTTTCCAAATCTGATAAGTCGCACTTTTTATCAATGACAGCTAAGAGTGATATGCTTTCAGAATGCCTATAACACCTGATGTACCCTCACAAAGCCAGCTCACAGTACGTGCCTTCTTTCATTGGCAATTGACGTCAAAAGTAGGAGGTGGTCACAATAATGTGACTTGACTGTGTATGTATGTTAAATTATTATTCAGTTCGTGATGTAAAAGATACACGGTAGACAACGGCATATGTTTCACGCCACTAATAGCTTGAAGTTTGCAAACTCAGCTTCGTTTGCGGTGAATTATTCTGAAAAGGGAACGTTGCGCATTTGAATAAAAATTTTCGTTGTGGCTTAAGCGAACTGCGTTTAGGTACATTTCACTATGAACCATGGGCGTATACTGAGTCTCGAATAAAGCAGGAAATCTGCCATTGCATTTGAAAACTGCGCCGCTGGAAGGAGAGGGAGAGAGCGAGAGCGTTCTATGGATACTCTCACTTTGACAAATTGATATTCGAAACGACACAAAGCCCAGTCTCAGTTACAGAACAGAAAAGAGTGGTCTAAATCTTTCACACCTTTGAGATTCCGAAAGCCAGTCCCGACGTCGTGATGTGCAGCAATTTTTATATGATATGGAAACCATCCAACAAAAAATTGCTACAATACATGAATAAGGAACCAGGTCGGGCGAGCTGCATTTCCCGATTCATAACTCGAACCGGATATCTTTATGTATGTATATCAATGGTAGTCCACGTTCCCTAAATCTTCGATCACAAAAAGTGTCAAGAAAGGATTCCGGCACAATTTTGATTTTTTGTGAAAAAGCTTCGCAAAGGATTGAAAGGTGTTTGCCCGAAAAATGACTTTGAAAAGATTTTTTTTTCCTTTTCTTGAGAAGTAAAGCCTGTATCGTAACTGCATCTCCCAAATGTCGTCACCCACTAAGGGTTAAGTGTATAGAATTGGAGCATATTTTCCTTTTGGAGGTATTAGATATTTTTGGAATGCATGATAAGTTTTACTTTTATATTTAAAAGGAAACGTATTCTTGGCGTTAGATTCTGACAATTTATTAAGATGCAGAAAGATCTTAAAATGTATGATATTTAAAAGCAAGTTTTAATAGTAAATTAAGAAAATTATTTAAAAACATGTAAGCTTCATAATTTGTGTAGAAAGCTTCTTTTGTGCCTTCCTGTTATTATCTGAAAAAACTTAAATAAAAATATAAGTACTACAATACTTATGATAAGTACTACAGTACTTATCATTTCTTTATTTATTATGCTGCCAATTTCTTCTTACCGGAGGAACACATTTCATCATTTGCTATCCTTTGCTTTTTATATTTATTTTCCCATAATAATAGCAGTTTTGCATTTTGGTTTGGTGATGTGTTGCAGTCATTTTACAGAATTTTTGATGTTGTTACTGTTCCAGCTTTGCCTTTGGAATTCCCTTTTATCTATTCTGATCTGCCTGAGTTTCAGTTTTGATCTTTGGCTTTGGTTCTAGTATTTTGTCGCAAGACTCATATTTTCTTTTTCTTTTTTTAGTCAGACAGTAACTTCAACTCAACACACTTTGTGGCGTTAAAAACTCCGCGTTAACAAATGATAGGTGATATCTTTCTTTTGAAATTTTTGTACTAAATTCCTTATTATGGTTTTCGGCTTTCTGGCTAATTCGATATTGTGGAATTTACTTCCTGCTGGTCCGTTATTAGTATGTAAAATTATGACTTCTGCCACCGTGTTCTAGGCTTATGTTTTTTTTGAAGTAGCTTTCCTTTATTGACTTTTAGTGGCACATGCTTTAATCCCCTCCTGATTCGTGCGCGTACGATATCAGAAGAAGCATATTTTGGCATTTTGTTGTCCCATCTCTCGGATTCAGGTGCAATATACACTGCTGCGCAATATTAAAAGATAATCCACAAAATCCTACGTTACCCTTAACTGAAGAAATGAAATGTAATAAAATTTGATGGAAACTTTAACTGAAACAAATTATAAGAATTACATATTGCAAAACTTCGCAATTAGATCATAAACAGGAAATATGTACAAGGGCTATCCAGAAAGTAAGCACTGTTTGAAGGATACGAGAAACGTACTGATAATTAATTTTCAATGTGCCATGAATTATATATACCTTACCTACTTTTCAAAGCCCCCCCCTTCCTCTCCCGCGGATGTTGAGACATTTGTCATATCATGGCACAAGTTTCTGTATACCCTCCTCATAGATGTTGCACAAGTTTATGTATACACTCCTCATAGATGCACAAGTTTCTTTCATTGATCTACGTTTGTTTTTCATATGGAGCGAATGAATAATTATAGATTTTCAAAGAAACACAAGTTTCTTTTATGTTTCTTTCATTGATCCTCATAGATGCACAAGTTTCTTTTGTGAAGGATCCTCATAGATGATCATAGATGCACAATTCTTTTGTCATTGATCCTTATAGATGCACAAGTTTCTTTTGTGAAGGATCCTCATAGATGATCATAGATGCACGATTCTTTTGTCATTGATATTCATAGATGCACAAGTTTCTTTTGTGAAGGATCCTCATAGATGATCAATGATGCACAATTCTTTTGTCATTGATCTTCATAAATGCACAAGTTTCTTTTTCGCATTTTACAAGAAGTACAATCCTCTTAGATGCACAAATTTCTTTCGTGTTTCTTTCATTGATCCTCTTAGATGCACAAATTTCTTTCATGATTCTTTCATTGATCCTTATAGATGCACAAGTTTCATGATTCTTTCATTGATCCTCATTCATAGATGCACAAGTTTCTTTCATTGATCTCATTCATAGATGCACAAGTTTCTTTCATTGATCATCATTCATAGATGCACAAGTTTCTTTCATTGAAGGATCCTCATAGATGATCATAGATGCACAATTATTTTGTCATTGATCCTCATAGATGCACAAGTTTCTTTCATTGATCCTCATAGATGCACAAGTTTCTTTTGTGAAGGATCCTCATAGATGATCATAGATGCACAATTATTTTGTCATTGATCCTCATAGATGCACAAGTTTCTTCTTCGCATTTTACAAGAAGTACAATCCTCTTAGATGCACAAGTTTATTTCCTGTTTCCTTCATTGATCCTCATAGATGCACAAGTTTCATGTTTCTTTCATTGATACTTATAGATGCACAAGTTTTTTCATTGATCCTCATAGATGCACAAGTTTCTTTCATTGATCTTCTTTCATTAGTTTCTGTATACCCTCCTCATAGATGCACACGTTTCTGTATACCATTCTCATAGATGTTTCTATATACCCTCCTCATATGCACACGTTTCTGTATACCCTCCTCATAGATGCCTGCCCCCTGTACTTTGAGCCACAGCTCAACAGCCGTCTTTAGATCATCGTCGTCATAATTTCTAACAGCCAGACTCGGCTTCATGGCGCCAAGTCTCGGCTGTAAGGAGAGTAGACCGGCTGCTGCCCTCCTAATTTTGTCTCTAGGTTTTGCGTCACATCCGCGGCATTAAGCCTTGCGTTGTCATGTAGAAGAACAAAACCCTTTCTCAGTATTCCGCGCCATTTGTTTTGAATTGCACGGCGCAACTTTTTCAGTGTCACGAAATTAACGGCTGCGTTTACTATCGAGCTTTTAGAAAAGCATTCCACAAAAAAATTCATTTCCTGTCCCAACATACAATGCATATGACCTTCCTCGTTCTGTTTGAATTTTTGGCGGTAGAAGACCCTGAGTGTTTCCAATCAGTTTTGTGTGAGAGATCAAAGTCATATCATCTGTCACTATACGGCTTTAAATACCATCGCTATCCTCCGCGTATCACCGCAAAATTCCAAAGTAGACTCCCCCGATGCCCTTTCTTTGGTGCTCTTCTGTCAACATGTTTGTCATCCATCGTGCCCTCACTTTGTGGTACTGAAATTTTCTTTAATAACTTCGAAACTTCAGGGAAATGTCCCGAAAGATCAGAAATTGAGTGCGTCGGTTTTCCCTAATGCTTTCATTCACTCTCTTCACCAAACCTTCCGTCACTATAGAAAACCTACCACCGCAAAATTCGTCATGAACGTCTAGTCGTCCTTCATTAAACATTCGAACCAACCTCTTCTCTATTTATTCACTCATTGCATTTTGTCCATAAATTTCACAAATTTGCCGATGAATCTCCTTTGGTCTGATGTTTCTCGCATTCATAAACCTTATCACAGACCGAACGTCGCTGTCGGAGGTCCGTTCTATTAACTCAAACATTATTAACGCACAGAACAAACTTTAACGTAAGCACAACCTCACAAAATAGCGTCAGGGCGTTGCTAATAAATGAGGCAACACAACTGCGCATGCGCGACTCTGAAGTGAATAATTGTGCGGGGGTGATGAGCGAACGGTACTTACTTTTTCGGATGGCTCAAGTACACGGGAAGAGGAAGAGCAAAATGTATAGCAGTTGTAAATTGTCGATGTCGTGAATAATCAGTAAAGCGTACGATTGCATCTAAAGGACATACAGCGTTTGAAATGACTTCCCGTACCGTTAATGAGATCGTCTGTCAAGTTTTGTGGAATCTACCGCCAGTCCTTTAAGAGGGCTACTTGGATCCCTGGAGGGACCTAGGTTGGGCCCTGGGTTCTGCATCTCGCACTCCATCCCGTACATCCTCAATAGGATTCATGCTTGGCAAATATGTTGGCCAATCAATTCCAGTGATATTTTCTGTTTCCAGATATCCATCCACCGATTGAGCTCAATATTGTCTGATGCTAACGTCCATCAGCAGGAAATTTGAGCAGACGGCACTCCTGAACAGCCTAATATAGGGTTGATGACACTCCTGAATATCCTAACATATGGGTGAGGGCACTCATGAACAGCCTAACATAGGGGTGATGGCACTTCTGAACAACCTGATATAGAACACACTCTTGAACAGCCTACCACAGGGGTGACGGCACTCCTGAACAGCATAACATAGCACACTCCTGAACAGCCTAACGCAGCAACTTATCCGTGACGACACTCCTGAACTGCCTAACATAGAACACTCCTGAACAGCTTAACACAGATTTTTCCGTGACGGCACTCCTGAACATCCTAACATAGCACACTCCTAAACAGCCTAGCACACCACTTATCCGTGACGGCAGTCCTGAACAGCCTAATATAGCACACTCCTGAACAGCCAAACGCAGCAACTAATCCGTGACGGCACTCCTGAACTGCCTAACATAGAACACTCCTGAGCAGCTTAACACAGATTTGTCCGTGACGGCACTGCTGAACATCCTAACATAGCACACTCCTGAACAGCCTAACATAGCACACTCCTGAACAGCCTAACACAGCAACTTATCCGTGACGGCACTCCTGAACTGCCTAACATAGAACACTCCTGAACAGCCAAACACAGATTTGTCCGTGACGGCACTCCTGCACATCCTAACATAGCACACTCCTGAACAGCCTAACATAGCACACTCCTGAACAGCCTAGCACACCACATATCCGTGACGGCAGTCCTGAACTGCCTAACATAGATCACTCCTGAACAGCCTAACACAGCATTGTCCGTGACAGCACTCCTGAACATCGTAACATAACACTCTCCTGAACAGCCTAACATAGCCACTCCTGAACAGCCTAAAACAGCACTTGTCCGGTGCGGCACTTCTAAACACCCCAACACAGCACTTGTCCGTGACTGTACTCCTGAACAGCCTAACATATCACACTCCTGAACAGCCTAGCACTCCATTTATCCGTGACGGCAGTCCTGAACAGCCTAACATAGCACTTATCCGTGACGGCATCCCTGAACAGCCTAACATAGCAAACTCCTGAACAACCTAACGCAGCAACTTATCCGTGACGGCACTCCTGAACTGCCTAACATAGAACACTCCTGAACATCCAAACACAGCATTTGTCCGTGACGGCACTCTTTAACACCCTAACATAGCACACTCCTGAACAGCCTAACATTGCACACTCCTGAACAGCCTAACATTGCACACTCCTGAACAGCCTAGCACATCACTTATCCGTGACGGCAGTCCTGAACAGCCTAACATAGCACTTATCCGTGACGGCATCCCTGAACAGCATAACATAGCACACTCCTGAACAGCCAAACGCAGCAACTTATCCATGACGGCACTCCTGAACCCTAACATAGAACACTCCTGACAGCCTAACACAGCATTTTTCCGTGACGGCACTTCTGAAGAGCCTAACATAGCCACTCCTGAACAGCCTAAAACAGCACTTGTCCGTGGCGGCACCTCTGAACAGCCTAACAAAGCCCTTGTCAGTGACGGCACTCCTGAACAGCCTAACATAGCACACTCCTGAACAGCCTAGCACATCACTTATCAGTGACGGTACGCCTGAACAGCCTAACACAGCACTTATCAGTGACGGCATCCCTGAACAGCCGAATATGGCACTTTGAAAGATGAGCAGGTCAGCACGGCCGTTTGTAATGATGATTCTCCAGACTAGAAAGACACCTCCATGGAAACTAGACCTTTTCGGGAATCAGTATTTAAACTCTATTTTGTCTCATACGTGACAAGCTCCGGTGTGCAGTACTCCATAAGTAATGCAATGCTCGCGACTCCATCTTATACGCGCTCCTCTGGAAGAGGAAGTTAGGGGGACATAAATCAAAAGTCTCCTCGTGCAGAGATTTATTTCGTGCAACCTACGGAAGACTGTAATTCGAATTATTCCTCTTTCCAGGGGCTGCTGCAAGCTCCAGCGTCAGTTAATTACCTGCAATCTGCTGATGTGTTCTTGCTGTTAGAGCCAAGAACACATCAGAATATGCAAATACAGACCCGGTTATAAGCGGTCTTCGACAGCAGTGGTAGCCTCAATACGGCCTTGTCCTTGTCAACGACGAACCTCTCCTGTAATAATGAACAGCTTACATAGACTTAAGATTACTTTTTGTGGCATATTTAACGCCGCTCTGGACACATCCTACTGAGACTAACGTGATACCATCCTAGCGATACCTAGACAACTCTGTGAATATTCCACATGCTGTCTTTGGGACATTTTTAATTCAATCTAATACCGCAAAAGTGTTCAACCAACTTCAAGAAGAAACATCAGGTACAACAAAAAGTGAACCGATCTACTGCTTTTATAACCGGGTCTGGATTTTGCATATTCTGCAATGAAAGAGACGCACGTCACATGGTTTCTTCTTTGGTTATATGGGCATATTTTTCTGCTTTGATTGTGTTTCGTCCAGACATCTGGTGTTAATTGGAATTTTTTCCGTTATCCTTTAATTTTGCACAACAGTGTATTTCTCCTTCAGCTCCCCTGTTCTGCATTCCTTTATCTATCTCTACATTGGTTATTCCTCACGAAGAGAGGTACAGTCATCACTTTTGGCAATGGATGGTTAAATTTCTTTTAATAACTCAAAGTCAAAATCCCCCAACACCAAAAGCATATTTCATCATAAATTGCGTTTTTCAGTGCTAAATCTCCTGCACTTGAAAGTTTACATGCAAACGTAGGAAATCGGCAAAAGATTACTTTGTCGGCTATCATTTCGTCCACGTTCACTTCGTCTTCAGTTAATTTCGTCAGTTGCTCACTACGTTAACATTGATTTCCTTCCTCAGAATATATGCACAATAGTAGAACTTTGCGTTTAGTTTAATATTTGTTTCTACAATAGGTAGCAGAACAGGTTCAAAGGACATTATTTTAATTAAAGGTTATTTAATTAACTCTTTAAGCGGCCGATGTACACTAAATAAACCAAAATCTGCCCTCTTTGAACAGAAATGTTAACACAGCCGTAGAGTTTTATGAAAGCTACTGCAAGGTAATTATTTTCCTGCTTTCAGTCCTCGTTTCTCTGTTCCATCCGATTATCTTTTATTCTCTGCTCCAGTCTATAGACCTTATTAACTGTTCTTTCTGACTTTATCTATTCACTTCTCTGTTATATACTCTTTTATCTTTTGCTTTATGATTAAAGGCCTAAGGAGAAGTTCCCCATGACACGAACGTCATGCCACTGAGTAGAAACAAGCGAATCAAACATCTCCTTTCTTTCTTAGGTTCGTCGAATTTGTAATAGTTCTTTTAGCTAGACACAGTCAGAAAGAATTAATGTCAATCGTCTCCTTTAAATTACCACTTTACAAAATAAAGCTAAGGGGGACAGGAATGCTTTCTAATGCACAAGTTCACTCATTCCAGCCACGTTTAGCCCACTTCTTTGACAACGAATATATTCGCTCGAACTGATTTCAGCCCATTTAGCTAATTCCGAGTGAATTTGTTCCAGCCTGTTAAAGGACATTGTTTATATTCAATTGATTTCCTGCTTAAGAGTTTCAATTAAAATATAAATATTTTAAATCCTATTTAAAGTAAAACGCGACACTGAAATTTGAAGTGTTGTTTAACTCTTTCGTGTGGGTACGATATGAATCGGCAAAGTTTCAATGTCTAATATTTTCATTTTGAATCCAGCGCACTTATATCGATTTGGATAAACCTTTTAAAAATATGATTTGGCGAAACAAATATAAAATTTCACAATTGATATTTAATCACTTTATTATTGCAGATGTAATAAAAATAAAATGTACTATAACTAGGGAATCACATGGCACGCATGTCTTTTATCCTTAAAAATGTTCGCCTTTTTGTTACATATGAACACTGTGTGACGTGCCTGAGCGACAGGACGCCCATGAGATAAAGGCAGATAGCAGTGAGAGTACATGTCCGCGTAGCTCAGTTGGGAGAGGGACTTACTCCGGAGTGAGGGGACCCGTATTTGATGTCCGGCGTAGACAAACCTGTGTTTTTACAACTGTTATGAAACATCGTTACAGTTGTGGTAGGAAGAGAAGGACAGACTGTGCATCCGACGAAGTTGTGGTAGGAAGAGAAGGACAGAGACAGTCAGGACAGTCTTTTGTAAGAGAAGGAGAAATGTAAAACAAACAACAGTAAAAAAAACTGACCTATAGCAGCGTGAGGTGAAGACATTTTCTTTCCAGATTAGACGTTTTGTGAGGTACACAAGAGTGTTAGAACGGCCAGACGGATGGAGCAGCGGTTCAGTCAAAACAAAATGAAATAAATGGATGAATGATTGAGAACGGACTGCCGAAAATTTGTTTTAAATCGGACATTTAACCTTTTTTTCCGCCTAGTGGAAAAATTCTATTCAATTTGAGAGCAAAATGAACAAGCGCAAAGTGATAGGGGATAGGAAAGTTATCTCCATTTTTTTAAACGATAAGTATCTCCCTTCTCGGTAATAAAAACTTGAGATAACTTTTCCTAATGCCACACACAGATAAGCAATAATTCGTCTTTGCAGTTAAGCTAACGTAATGAATGACGAAAGCAACGTTTAATATATCGGAAAATTCCATAGCGATATTATAAGACAAGAAAATAAACTTTAATATGATGCAAAAATGTTTAAGTATAAAACGTGATCTACATGCGTAAAGCGAAATTACGTTAAATTTCATGTTCTATCGTGTTATCAGTATGCGTCACGGACAAAATGCGTTATTTTAATCGTAACCCACATGACTAGAATCTGATAAGTAGTTGTTTCAGACATAGATCTGCAACGAACCGGATTGAATAAGTAAGAAACACCATGTCGTACCTGTGGTTTCAGAATGGCGGTCTGCTCGGAGTTCTTTCACCGCACACGTCGTTCGGAAAATAAAACTCAATTAATCAATCATTCGTCCCCTCTCTCTCTCTCTCTTTCTTTCTCTCTCTCTCTCTTTATTTCTCTATCTCTCTTTCTTTCTCTCTCTATCTCCGTAGGGTAAGCATCGGTTCAACGACTTTGTTCATTATAAAACACCACGAAGCACTTTAAGATCGACGTAGAGCGTTTATTTATTCACGGCATCTTGCTTCCCTAGTAATAAGCATTTTCTGAAAACGAAAATTACGTTATATTTTCTCTTTACTTTCTTAATATGAAAACCCCTTATGATGCCGAATTATTAAATAAACCATTTTATAGCGCACTTCCCATTTTGCTGCTATCAATTTCATAAATTTATAAAGATTAGAGGATTATTTCTGCTTTAACAAAGATTAAACAATACAGAGCAAATTCTTGAAAATGATAAAAATTAATTCTCGCACGGTGTGATCATTTTATTTGTGCTGCTCACATTTTCGTTGGAAGAAATAGCCTTTATTGCTGTATAGTTGTTCTATAAATACCATTTTTTCTGAAGAACAATTAGTAGGAGACAAGGCAAAAGTAACTGTACCAGGAGGCGTCAAGAAATGGTGTCAGTTATACTTTACTTTGCAAGGACATCAGAGTACAAAATATTGAGACCAATTTCCCAGGACAGGGATCTTTTCTGATGTTGGAAAAATGTAAATAAAAAACATTTCAACAAGAGCTTTTACATGTATTGAATTTACAGGACATCTCAGTTTTCTTCTCCCTGTTTGAAACAAATTTTGGAATAGAATCTGTAAAAGATATGTGATTTAGTATGTTTAAAACATCCAATTTTTGAACTGTTGACAGTTAAGTAATGATTGACTCGAGTATTTTGCATAGACTCCACCTTGGTCAGCATTTTGTAAACACAGTTTCTTGCTCAAATTATTGACCCCATAGTCGTTCCACCTATCATCGCTCATTTCTGTAAATTCGTTTGCTGTTCAAATAATGCGAAAGAAAACTATGATCCGATTCACAATCATAAAGCAACAAAGACAACTTTAAGATCGTGAAGCCACAAACGCGATCAACATTCATAAAACAACAAAAGCAATTCTGTTTCTTACAGATGTTTTACGCAATGATTCCTGTTTTAAAATCGATAATTAAACGGTAAACCTCTTATGTCATTCAATCAAATTTTTTACAACAAAAGTGTTCAACAAATACGATCAAGATTTACAGAATATGAACGAAACCAGAAAAAAGAAGGATCTCGGGAATTATTTAATTCGGGTGATCCATATAAAGAAAATAAAGGTATCAGAATTGAAAACTTGATACGCCTGTCTCAGAAAAGCATTACGTAATAATTGAGAACCGGATAGTGAGGTGAAAAATAGACTGCATCTATGTTTAAGATGTTCATGTATATATATTTTTTTTAACATTAAATGACTGCTCACGAGAAATATTCCTGAATTGCTTAAACACCCACGCGTACGCATAAAGCATACTTCTAAACTTAACATACGCTTTAGTGACTTGAATTCTGAGTGAGAAGCAGCCAAAGCAATTTCCGATAATCCAGAGAAATTACTCAACTTCTTTTAGCAAAATATTTTCATTAATGATCAAAGTATTTTTTGATAAAAGTGTCACTAACAAACTAAGCATAAAACTCGAAACTTTTTCTTTGGTTAAAAAAAGAGAGAATCGAAAAAAAGTCGTAATAAATCAGTTGGAATATTTATCGTCCTTTTTAGTAGCTCAGGTAGTTTAGAAAGAGTAAAACAAATGACTGAATTTAAAAGAAGTCTGATTCTTACTGTTTATGGAAATTATATATACACTGCTGGCCACCCAAAATGCAACACCAAGAAGGAAGCATCCGATTGGCCTGAAATTCGCAGCATGCGTCGCCCGCAAAAGGACATGCAAACGATTAGCATTGCAGGGCATATACAAATCATGTCTGCCCGGCACGCCACCGAGAAGCACTATCAGAAGGGTGCACAGAAGGCGGGGTATAAGTAGTGGAAGTGTGTTGTGCTGTTGGACCTGGGCGTGAAAAGCTTCCTGATGCCTCGTCGCAGAATACGGCAGTATTTCCATCACGTTTCGGAGTTCGACAGAGGACGAATAGTGGCTTATCGCGACAGCGGTTAATCGTACCGAGACATCGGCAGACGTGTGGGACGACATCCAACCCCAGTGAGGCGAGTATGGATTCGGTGGGTGCAAGAGAGACGGACGGACCGACATCAGCGATTGCCGCAACCGCGGCACACCACTGAAGGAGAGGACCGGCATGTTGTGTGGCGGGCATTGACGGCTCGCACCGCCACATGACGAGCGTTAGCGCAGGAATTCGGGTGTGTTGCGCAACACCCTGTGTCAGTGCGTGGCGTTCGACGTCGTCTGCAGCAGCGGGGACTTGTGCATGGCGCCCATTGCTCCGATTACCATTGGCGTTACACCACCGGCGAGTGCGGTGGCAGTAAGCCGTTGAACGGCGCACCTGGACTACGGAATGTCACGATATTGTCTTCTCCGACGAATCCCGCTTCTGCATGCAGCACCACGATGGTCGGACCTGCGTGTGGCGGCACCGCGGTGAAAGACTGTGTGACCCTGCATTATGCATCGCCATACCGGTCAGTCGCCTGGCGTTATGGTTCGGGGCGTAATTGGATATGACACCCGCAGCCTTCTGGTACGCATCGCGGGTACACTCAACAGCCATCGCTACATCTCCGACGTTTTGGAGCCTGTAGTCCTCCCTTACCTGCAGGACCTGCCAGCGGCCACGTTCCAACAGGACAATGCGCTCCCGCACGTAGCACGCATTGTGCAACATTTTTCTCGGCCCACCAGGTGTCACTGCTGCCGTGGCCCGCCTGTTTTGATGATATGTCGCCCATCGAACACGTCTGGTCGCTGATCGGCAACCGAGTGGCTCGGAAAACACCACCCGCGGCTACGCCTGATGAACTGTGGCAACGTGTGGAAGCAGCCTGGTCCGATATACCTCATGCCCACATCCAAAATCTCTTTCGTTCCATGCCGCGGCGTGTAGCAGCCGTTATTGGCAGCCATGGGGGCCACACGAACTATTGATGTCTGCGTGTTACGCAAGTCTTTGTATCTGTTGTTATGTTATCGTTTCATCTTTGTTTCTGTTGTTATGTGTCCAGTAAATCTGGCTTTGCTATCTCGTGTCCTTCTTGGTGTAGCATTTTGGATAGCCAGCAGTGTATATACATACATGCATACATATGTATATCATCATCATCATCATCGTCAACCATTATCAATCCACTGCTGGACGAAGGTCTCCCCAAGTTTCCTCCACAACGGTCTGTCTTGTGCCAGTCTCCTCCATGTCACCCCTGCATACTTTCGAATTTCATCCACCCATCTCCCATGTGGTCTTCTTCTGGGTCTTTTCCTGTCCCTTGGAATCCAATCTAAAATTTCGGCTGTCCATCGATGATCTGTCCTTCTGGCAGTATGTCCAGCCCATTGCCATTTCAGGGATTTAACTCTGATCATGATGTCTTCCACTCTTGTCATTTTTCGGATCCACGAGTTCCTCTTCTTATTTCTCCTGGTTACACCAAGCATGCACCTCTCCATGCTTACTTTGAGTTGTCTGCAGCCTTTGTATGTCTCTTTTAGTTAAGGTCCACGTCTCTGCACCATACGTAAGCACTGGAAGGATGCATTGATCAAACACTTTTCTTTTAAGACATAATGGCATATTGCTCTTGAAAATTATGCTGTTTCTTCCAAAAGCTCTCCAGGCAAGTTTTGTACGCCGATTAATTTCTTCATCAATGTGACCCTCACTTGATATCTGCTGTCCAAGATGAACGTACGTGTCTGTTATCTCCAGCTTTTCTCCATCAATCGATAAATCTTCATTTCTTGTAAAAGCATTGAACATCACTTTTGTCTTCTGAAAGTTCATTTTTAATCCCACTTCTTTACTCTTGTCAGCAAGTTCCTGGATCATACTCTGCAGCTCTGATGGGGTAGTTGCAAAAATGACTACGTCATCAGCAAAACGAAGGTGGGTTAGATAATCTCCATTAATCTTTATCCCCTTGTTTTCCCAGCTCAGCGACTGAAAAACACCCTCCAATGTGGCATTAAAGAGCTTCGGAGATATGGTGTCACCTTGTCTCACTCCCTTTCCAATTTTTACGTGTGTTGTATTTTCAAACAGCCTAATCTTTGCACTTGCATTTTCATAGATGTCATTAATAATATTAATGTATGCATCTTCAATACCGCAGGTTTTCAGAGCCATTGTAACTGCTGATGGTTTCACCGAATCAAAGGCTTTTTCATAATCGATAAAAGCCATGCACAATGGAAGTTCATATTCCCTCGCTCTTTCAATTAGTTCTCTCAGCACGTGGATATGATCTATTGTGCTGTAGCCACTCCTGAATCCAGCTTGTTCTCTCGGTTGAGCCATGTCCAGTGTTACCTTCAAGCGGTGTGAAAGAACTTTAGTGAAGATTTTATAAACTACTGATAGGAGGCTGATAGGTCTGTAGTTTCCGAGATCCTCAATGTCACCTTTCTTATGTAGCAGGATCATTGTAGCGGTGTTCCAATCCTCAGGAATCTTTCCTTCATTAAGGCATCGAGTGAAAATTTGGGCGAGTACTGTTTCGATTTCTCCACTTGCTTCTTGTATGATGTCTACAGTAATTCCATCTTATCCTGGAGCTTTTCCTCGCTTCATGTTCTTGATTGCATGTGCAACTTCTGCTGGAAGGACTGGAGGAACTCTGGTACTGGTATCTTTCATGATGTCTGGAGTCCATATATCATCCCTTTCATATAATTTGGAGTAGAAATCTTTCACTCTTGTCAAAATTTCGCCTCTATTTCTTGTTACAGAACCATCTTCTTTTCTCAGTGCCATAATCTGTTTTCTTCCCTTACTGAGATGTCCCTTTGCTATCTTTAGGCTTTGGTTGTTTTCAATTGCTTTCCTCACTAGTTCACAGTTGAATTTCCTTACGTCTTCAGTGATACTTTTTCTTACTGTCTTGCATAGCTCTATATATTCCACTTTGGAAATCACATCTTCTTTAGTTGTCCTCGTCTCTCTTCTTTTTTGCATCAACATTTTGGTTTTTCCTGATAATTTGTTCACATGCAACTTGTTCTTAGACCCAGCTAATTTTGTTGCTGTTTCCATAAGAGCTTTGGTTACTTTTCTGTTAACTTCAGAGATGTCCACTTCTTCCGATGTTAGGCCTTCTAAAGCAGAGAACCTGTTCTTCAGTTCTAACTTGAAGGTATTATGGTGTTTTTTGAGGTTGGTTATGTCAATAGATTTTGTTTGTCTTATGAGCTTGCCACGTTCAAGTTTAGCGTTGAGGTGCATCTTACATCTCACCAATCTATGGTCACTACCTGTGTTGAACTTGTTTAGCACACTGCAGTCTTCTATGACGAATTTTTTGTTACACATAATAAAATCAATTTCATTTGTCGTCCCATTTGGATGTCTCCATGTCCATTTCCTGTGTGGCTTTTTCTTGAAGAAGGAGTTCAAGATGAAAAACCCTTCTGCCTCTGCAAACTCAACGAGAGTATTTCCACGCTGGTTTCTGTTGCCGTGACCGAATTTACCTACTGAAGTTTCATTCTGTTGCCGTTGCCCTATTTTTGCATTGAAATCTCCCATAATTATTTTCAAGTGCTGCTTACCTTTATTATTTAGATGACAAATTTCCTCATAAAATTCTTCAATTTCTTCTTCAGGATGACTTGTGGTGGGTGCATAAGTTTGAATAATCTGAGCCTGGTATCTTTTCGAGAGTTGGATAACAAGTCGTGCAGCTCTGTCAGAGGAACTTTCAACTTCTACAACTTTATCCTTCAGTTTCTTGTTTATTATATATCCAACACCACTAGTTCTGCCAGTATCTGTCCCATATATATATATATATATATATATATATATATATATTAACATTTTTAATACTTGCTAAATATATATTCAGGAAACGCATATATAGCGTATTAAATCCGTTTATTTTTGTGGTGTAGTCAGTACAAAGATTCGCCAAGCTTTCGCACTTCACAGGAGGCTTTTTGAAGGCAACAGTAGACATAAATATTCAGGGTATTAGAACACGTAAGAAACGAAGATGATTTTTGAAAATCACTGTATTTCATGTCTACTATTGCCTTGAAAAAACCTCACAGTGGAATGCGAAAGCTTGGCGAATCTTTGTGCTTATAACGCCATAAAAATAAACTGATTTATTACGCTAAATGCGTTTCTTGGGTATTCAGATTGTGGTGTGTTAAAAATAACGTTGCTCAATATATGCAATTTTAAATAATTGCTAATATCTCATATATGCAAAGGGTCTCAGTAAGACCATAGGTGCAAATCAAGTAATACATCAGGGCTCCTGAAACCAAAATTCGAACCGTTGATACTTTTTTTAAAGCTCCATATAGTTTTCACCCTGCAAGCAAAGGTTCATTTCATTAGGGTAACTGAAACTTCAGATTGGTGAATTCTCTGATTTCAAAAAAAAAAAAAAAAAAAAAAGTAAAAAAGAAAAATATGCGTTTAATTCCAAAAGGCTTATTTATATTTTTAAAATTCCAAAAGGCAAGGCCTGATTCTTGCCTTTTGGAATTTTAAAAATATAACCCCTCGTGTTAAAATTCTGCAATGCATATGAATCATGATGTACATCTCTGGCGTTCTTCCAATAGCATTACTTATACACTGAAGAGCAATTGAATTAGATATACTTGTCTAGTAACGTGTAGCACCACCTTTCTTCCTGATGACGGCGGCGATTCGTCTCGGCATGGACTTGACAAGACACCGCAAGCGTTGGGAAACCATGCGGATTCGCGAACCGTGTACAAGCTCCCACAGTTTACAAAGGTTTGATTTAGGAGGGTCAGAGCTTCGAACATCTCTCTCGATGGCATCCATGATGTGTTCGATGGGATTGATATCAGGTGACCTAACTGGCCACGGAAGCGAGGTCACGTCGGTGGAGTATTCATCCAACCATTCGGATACAATTCAGGAGCGATGGCACGGTGCATTGTCTTGTTGCAGGATGAGGTCCCCAGTGGAATGATGAAGACGCACAAACGGGAGCAAATGGTCGTCCAGGATATCCCGGTAACGTTGACCCTGTGATGGACGATATCACACGTACCAGGGGTCCCGTTTCAGTCCACGCAACAGTCGCTGGACGAGAATGCCATCCCCACCAGCTTGAAGAGTACCCTGCTGGCAAGAAGGATCCATCGCTTCATGTGGCCTATGAGGAAATCGTATCCTGCCATCCGCATGTACAAACGTGAATCTCGACTAATCCGTCCAGGTAACATTTTTCCACATGTTCTAGGGTCCAGTGGCGATATTCCCACGCCCATAAAAATATTCCGCACTTCTGCGATGTGCGGTCAGCAGCGGTAACCCCCGTGGGACGATGGCTTCTGTACCCCATAGCGAGGAGGTGGTTCTGGATGGTGTGGCTGCTTACACGTTTTGTGCACCAGCGTTATATTGTTGAGTGATTTCTAGCACTGTGGCCCTGTCTATCCGCTGTTACAACGCAAGCTAGCCGACGATGACTCCAGCTCTATCCACACGCTGGGCAAGTTGTCCACGGCAGTAAAGGCCCTTGCAGGGATGGTTTTACCGGATTCGATGTACTCACGGTGCACTGCCTGGCTTGCACTGATCATCAGCAGCCAAGTGCATGGTTGCACAGAAATATAGCAGCAACGACGGTATCATATTGGATTTTCTCACATTGTCACTGAGTTTTTCATCCCGTACTTTTTTTATTATTAGCGGATCTATACCTCGAAACTGAATGCTTCCGCAGATACGTTTTGTCTCCAGTAAAGTTTTTGCAAAAGTGCAGTATCATTTATTTCGCGCTTGTTTCTGTAAAATACTTTCGAGTGCCTTGAGTGTAGCGTGTTTATATACACGCATATATTAATATGCATAGATATATGTATGTATTATAAGGCTCAGGGCAAGCATTCAAGGTTTATCGATATACATTAATTTATAATTGACAATTGTTACTAGATACCTGTTTTAGAAGAGAAACATAACATAGCATTCTAGCTGATATGCTTTCTCGGATGATCCAAAGTAAATAGAAAATTTAAAAAATCAATTATTCGCAGCATTTACAGTATCAGGATGGTTAATTAGAATTCGGAGAAAGACGCGGGACTTTTGATCATAATGTAGAAATTTTAATACAGTAATAGTTGTATTTCCGGACCACACTGCGCGATTGCGTAGATTGTGTGGGGAAGACATGGATATAACAACCCACGAGGGGGTTCATCATTCATGAGCACATGTTGCCAGACGAGTGTAAGACACTGGAAAAATCATTAAAACAACATGCTGTGTAAGGGTACTGCAGACATGATGCTGCTGGTTGAGTCCTCAACGTACTACGAATTTGGCCAATATCTGCGGCATGCCTTTGACTCTAAAGTAGTCATAAAGTTGTGTACCGCAAGGTGCGGGTTCGCAGATTTGTGAGGCCACTCCGATGCGGAAAGGAGCGACTTAGAACACGGTTCCTTCGAGCGTTTTCACGTAGCTGATGCGCTTGCAGGGCCAGACGCAGGTGGTGGTATCATCTGTGTGAATGGGGAGAGTATGGAGTGCTTGGCCTTCTTATTGCAAGTGTAGATAATACTGTTTTTACGCGCAATGATCACCTGTGCCAGATAACGGGTTTGAAATCTGACGGCTGCGGACTTCTCAAAAGAAAAAATACCCGGGCAACACTAAATGAATTCAGAAATCTGCTGAAATTACCGCACACACAATTCTCTTGGTTGATGAAGGCGATTTTCCATTAACTGCATGTGGGTTGCCTCTGTAACCAAATGCGGCAGTTCTGTGTGTTTACATCTTCCATGAAATGTGAAATTGAGTTTCATGAGCTTTCACAGGAATCAGCTGTCAGCCAGCTCGCGTCATCTTTCAATGCTGTAACACTCACTCAATAAAAATCCCGCCGCGCTTCGTGAAATCGGCAATATGCCCGTGCAGCGTACGCTGAATTTTTGTAGGAATATCTTAAGGATGATCCGTAGTGAGTCCCAATACATCTTCCATTTAACGGCCACTTCATCGCAAACCCTCGCGGGGACGCAATGCTTTCATTGTGCGTCGAAGCTGTCGATAAAAGTCGACTTCCAGATTGCACTACGTTTAGTCGTCATTTGGACTTGCCGCCAAAAGCTAGCCCGTGTTCAAACCTTTCATCAATCCTACAGTGCCGAAAAAAAAAATTGTCCCTCTTCCATGTCTTCATACCCGGCATTGAACGAAAAAAGCAACGCAATTGCACTTTCGCGAGTTTCTGATAAAACAGCTTAACTAACACCGCTTCTACATCACGTAAAGACAACATTATTATGCATAGCAGTAAGGTTCAACTACCTGTATGTTATCTGCCTTTAACATGGTGACGATTTCAGGTCTTCCAACAGCAAAACTTCACTACAGCTCCGTCAATTGATAAACATACCCGCAGGGGGGTTCATCCGTCGCACTTTCGATTACGCTAGAAAATTGAGTAATTGTATTTTCTTGTGTGAATAGTGAGCAATGCGAGATAACGCAAATTGTTTTTCATGTACTTATATAGGTAAATGCAACTGCTTCAGTTCTCTGAAACAAATTTCGGCTAAATCTCTGAAAGTCCGAGAACATCGCAAACATGTCGCGAAAAATGTAAAATGTGGAAAGTCTTACTCAAATTGATTGTAGAAAACTCATTTTCAAGAACTATTTTCCTTAATTTTTTAAAACAATTACTTTCTTTTAAGCCATTGTAAATAATTCTTTTAGACTCTCGTGGAATGCTACAGATTTGAGGAAACGGGAATGTTTGAATGTAATTTTAGTTGTCGCTTCTCCATTTCGTCGATTTCTTATGATTTTCAGGAGAATATATTCAGAAACACGTAAATTTAATACTATTCTTAGTTTTTTTTTGTTTCATCACATAGTTGCATGGCCGTAATTGCCTAAAAATATTCAACACTACTCTTCAATCAGCAGAAGGTATCAGAATAAATACACTTACTTCATGTTTTCTATCCTCTACTTCGGCAATAAAAGGCAAATGAGCAAACACTATGTCAAAAGACGAGGGTGTCGTCATAATACTCGTTATTATATGATGAGAATAATGATTCTACTAATGGAATGTGTCTTCCCGTAGATTTATCGCGCACATTCTCAGTGTACATTACGACGCTTATTTTGAGTGGAGAATAAATTCAAATATGTGAGCGTGCGTAATTTAACCACCGTCAGTATTTTAGTCTTCGAATTAGCCAGTTTGGGGTGTTGAACGTTAGTTTTCGCTCAAACTACCGTCAATCAATAATTATTGCATAGCCCATTACTGAGTGAGGGCCGCTAGTTCCCGTATTTACGAAAGGCCTGAGCATCGGGCTTCAAGCTCTCGGGATGAAGCATGCGATTTAGATGAATAACCTTGCGGTCTTCCAGCTCTGATAAATACCTGGGATTTTTCATGCCTGCACACAATAGCCCCAAATCATAGACAGACACCGCTTAAGTCCTTAGTAACTGCTTCATGGTGGAATCACGAATTCCCTGTAAAAAGAAAATGTCGAAACTCCCCTGTTGTATTTATCGTTATGCCTGTTTGTTTAGCCATTACACTCTGGGTGCGGTGGTTTTCATCTTTTTTTTCATTCTGATCTGAATAAGGATTTTCAGCTTTAATAAATGTGTATTACACATGCCTTGTGAGTCCTTTGTGTAGCGGGCAATTTGTGTTCACAAGGTCCTTGAAATCCAGCTCAGATTTCAGAGAAATCACTGGTTCAGCAGACATCGTAATATTTGTCCTCATAGATTCAGATCAAAATTTAAAGGGAAAATTGCATTTGCTATTTCAAACTGAGAAATTCCGAGAAACGTGAAAAATCAGATTTGTTAAAATCTTTTACTTAGGAAAGTGTTTACTGAGCCGAGCTCGATGTCAAGATGAAGATCTATGAGCTGTGATGGATGAAACATAGCCGGTTGTTGGTACACATTGGTATTCAGCATACATGGAATAAATGCAGCCGTTCTTCGATCGTGCATCTGAAATAGAGGGAAACAGGAGTATATTTAGTAGGGGCAGGGTATATAGGCCTTGCTCACCCCCGACGCGTTCTCATCTTTTATCGTTTGGTTAAAATGTGATCTTATTAAAACAATGCCTTACCTACAAACATTCATGAACTTACAGTTGAAAAATGCTTTAATTTTTCTTCTATTTTTCATTAACTGCCGTTTGTTTCTGTTCTCTGGTAGATGTAAAAACTTCAATTTTTTGTCGATCGCCTTCCTTTAAAAAAAAATCCATGATAATACCCCCTGTCTCGAAAAAGAAATAAGCAAAGTTTGATCGATTCTGATTTTCTCTACTAAATCCTTAAACCGTAAATGAACTCCTGTATTTTTAGATGTTTTTAATTTCATTATTTTAGGTGATTATTAAAAATCAGAAATCAGTTTTCTTCGGATATTTGAGTAAAGTGCAATTAATCCAGAATTTTTTTTTTTTTATTACTAGATTTGTTGACGCCGCCACTTTTTAGACTGCGTGAAGATATTTTAGCCACGCATGCAGGAAACATTATTGTTACCTAACACAGAGTAACAGCGAAATACTGTCATATAAAATTGCATTTTACGTAAGTGTCTGTAGTATGAAATTATTGTCTGCCCAGGAAATTGAAATTTAAAAAGTTGTTTTACCGAGAAATGGCAGCAGTAAATTTCCACATGGCTGTTTAACATATTTGAGCGTCACCAC
This sequence comes from Macrothele yani, assembly GCA_039090855.1. Lineage (NCBI taxonomy): Eukaryota > Metazoa > Arthropoda > Arachnida > Araneae > Macrothelidae > Macrothele > Macrothele yani. The sequence continues at coordinate 163,083,638 of CM077011.1, forward strand.
GCCTTAATATATTTATGTACAAAATATCACTGGTTGGGCTATTTACTATGGATGCGTGATGCCAAGATGATACAAAATAATTTACGTCTTGCAATTATCATCAGAGATATATGATCGCTGTAGAGCGCGTTGACTTTATTCTTTGCGCAGCTAAAGTGAGCTTTATAGTGTTGTCCTGATGTAAATGAAGTTTCCATGAAATTAAATCCGAGCATAAATAAGGGGAAACCAGCCAAGATTGCGATTTTTAGCGAGGAACTGTTAAGCACTGAATGTAATATAAATCGCACGGCACATGTTATTGACCAGGTAAATGAGTTTGTATATTTAGGAAAGTATGTTTGACAAAGAGAATTGATGGTAAAAATTAGCAGGCGAAAGAGCGTCTTCGTTGCCAGGTAGATAAAGCCTTTACAGAAATGATGGGTTCACAAGAGAGTCCATGCATGGCTCCGTGCGCGAATTGTTCCTACTCTGATGGGAGCGGCAGCGCGGGCGTACAGGAAACAGAGGAAAATGTTTGCGTGCTGGAAAGAAATGCTGTTATATTTCACCGGAGAAAAGTGTTTGTGGCAAGACATCGGATGAAGGGACGTACAGTTGCCGCAGCCGTAATGTGAAGCAAAATGTTGTTAGCAAGGCGAGGGAACTAATAATTCTCGGGCGGTTTGCCATGTTGAAAAGAATGAGTGATGAGATGCCAATTAAGAAATTGTTTTGGGCTCCAGCGGCAGTGAAAGAAAGGGGCGGGTTGAGCTGCGAAAGGGCTGCTTAAACGAGTCATGGGGAGGATCAGATTCAGGAGGCGTTGCGCATGAGAAAAAATTTTGAGTATGAAGTATAGAGGAGATCTGGCGATGCGGATAAGTGAGCTTCCGCGTTATGCGTATCAAGATCGATGATGCAATGGGCAGTTTTTGAAACGGCAACAGTAAGTAAATAAGCAGCTATAAGATTTATCTGGCAGTTCACTTTTTCGTGAGCTAACCGCTGAATTTTCGTATTTGATCATTTAGGAGGCTGTATGTATGTATTGTATGTATGTATGTATGTGATGCTGCATGTAATGCATGTATGTATGTGATGTAACTTTTTCAGCTTTCTAAACTTCCAAATCTCTGATTCTCGCATCACCAAAATGCTTGTGATTTCAGGAAAGCTGTGGACGAAAGAGATTTCTAATGTTTTACTTTGCACAGGAGTAAGCAAATACTCACTGGTGAGAGCACAAATCTTCCCCTCCCACTGATTTTGGCTTACATGATCTCTTTCGTCCATCAGTAGTTCCCAGGGTATTTGTAGCCTTGAAAGACCATAATTTTCCATCCATTTTCCTCGGCCTTCCTTTGTCTCATTGCATAAATCCCTTTGCGGTCGAACATTTATCTAGTATTATTCCTTTATTCAATTTCCTGCACAGAACAACTCATTTTACATCTATTTCAACGATTTCGTTTAAAAATAGAGATCTATGGGGTCTTAAAAGGAGATCTACATAAATCCAATAATTCTGTTGTCATCGTCCCAACTTGTCTCAGTTACTCAACTTCTTTTTGTGTCCAAAATGTTTTCCTAGGTATTACAGAAAGTTGCAGCTGAAATATATATATCTTTCACATACTATGTTATATGACAAAGTATAGGTTGTGTCAGTTTACCGGACATTACATTTCCGAAATCTTAGTCCAATATCAGATTTTCGAGAAACATCTTGTTGGCATTTGATATCTCGCTCATTATTTTTTTCAAATCACCAATTGCTGAAATTTGCTGGTCTCGTATTGATGAAAAGTTTTTTGGGAAAAAAGGAAGCAAAAAAAAAAAAAACCGAAATTCGAAGCAGCAAAAAAGTAAAAGAAAGGAAAAATGTGGAACATAAATTCTGCAAGCGGGAGGAAAAAGTACACCGGTACGTGTGAGAATGCGATGTTACAGCGATCAATCAACATCTCAACCTTTCAGTTCTTTATTTTCCTTAGTGCTATCGGATGTCACGCGCACCTAGGAAACTAAATAAATGTACTTCCAGGCCGCCTTCCTTTCTGACGTTAGGTCATCTGGAAGGGCTTCGAGAAAAGTAGGTGGAGGGGAAGATCTCGGAATCTGCTTTCGGAAATTGGCAGAGAAATGCACTAAGAGAAGGCCCGTATACAGCGTATGTTAAATGTTAAAATGAAACATATGTTCTCATAAAAGCTTTGTAATGAAATTTAATTACAATGAAATATTAAGGTGCAATTAGAAATCGTTTCAATTTCTTTTCATTCCTCCTGGATACAAGCTTACCGAGGTGCAGTCAATACGCTATCGTAATCTCCGGATAGCGTAATTTTCAAAGCACAATGGTTAGGTTGTTGAGAACTATAGCTTGACCCTTGTCGGGCCGGGCTTAAATGAATTCAACTCGGGGTTAGCAAATGTTCTCAAATCAGTCGAAGGATAATAGCCTGCTGTCTCGCGAAAGTGCGCCGAACGCCGCTGGAATGAGCGCTGAATCCTGCGCATACGCATTAGTTTGTTATTTCATTGTAGTCATTTCCTAGGAAAGATTGACACTAATCCTTTTTGACTGATAAATAGGCTATAATAATTATGACAAACCTAAGAAATGGAGAAAACGGATAAATTTGCATCGCACTCTATTACTCCAGTGGCATAATGTTCAAAATATGGGCACACTTTCGTTTAATAGCATCCCTGGTTCTCGTATAAGATCTCCATCCTCTCGACGGATTGAGAGGAGCAGATAATGTCTATCATCTGTAGCAGGTTTATCGGCTCGGACTGAGATGAGAAAGCTCTGTGGGCAGCTTTCAAACTCGGCCGCTATGCGAGTTATTCTTTAGTTTGAGGAGCGCAGAACATAAATCCCACTATGTGCCTCGGCACGGCCGCCTACGGGCTTAAATCGACTACCGGGGAGCAATGGATTTAGAGTATTCGTCCCAATTTAAGGGGTTTGTACGATATGCTCGCATTGTCACGGAGAAATCTCAGAAGTCTGACCTGTCCCAGCAGGTAATGTCGAACGTCGAACTGACTAAATATATCTGATCCGTGTGTTGCGGATGGGCACGTTAAGCTACGTCGGATCATCTGATACCGTTGTCTCCCGGTAGTAAATAAGGACGTCTTCCTCCTCCTTTCTACCTGCTTTCCGCGTGCGACTTCTCTATCGGGTACGAAGCCCAAATATCTTAGCCTTCCTATTTCTAAGGGCTGTTTAAAATTCGGGGTCAGAAAGCTTCCTTCCTGCTCTCTTACATTGATCTCGGATCTCATTTGTTACCGAGAGCCACATTTATAGCACAGCGTACACACTAATTTTGCAAAATAATTCGGGACTCGAACCTATCAGTAATCTCGGACAATCCAGCAGAGACCCATAAAGTCTCGGGCCACTCGGTCAAAATCAGAAAGTTGAGTTAAATTTTAAGAGTTCTAGCCTCGTCTCAAAGTCTCGAAGTAAAAAGTCGCCTGAGCCCACATTTTTGTATTGCAATGATAGATTATTTACCTGCGCAATCGAGTCACTAGTAATTAGTGATCACCCTGTTTGGGCATTTAAAATTCTTCGAGATTTTCCACGTTTTTTTCCCGTGCTATTAACCGATGTCTTTCTCCACTCGTGGAATGGGAAAGGAACCCAATCTATAGCCTCTTGGACAATTCATTTCTTCATGAAATGTTTGGGGAAAGGGGGCATTAGTGGCTTTACCGGGAGAGTAGCACTAATCGTCGTACGTTGCCGTTCGCAGAATTCAGTAGGAAGCCGCCCCATACGTAGGAAAGCGAAATTTCGCCAGTTTGCTATCTACTGTCTTACAGTTTCTAGAGAAACCTTCCTATCGAATTAATAAATGATCGCCTCGTAGTGTTTTTGTTACCCAAGCTCCAGAATGAAATACTCAAATGAATTCCGAATCCCCATATAAAAATATTGCCGAATACTTATTTAACAATTAGAAATGTAAAAAAGCTCTGTGTGCTAAATTATACAAAATCATTATTTAAAAAGTAGTAAATTATCTCCTCTCTCTCAGTATCACCTAAGGGGCTACGTCTCAGCTCTGATGGGAAATGACACCACAGAGTTTACTGAATGTCAAATTGACAATAGTTTTAAATTCTCTCTCTGTCTCTTTGTTTTTTGGAGAACGATTCCGAAATCCTCGTATTCTAATTTGCATTTCTATCAGCTGCACATGCTGAAGATTTCAGTCCAGCAACAATGCAGGATTATGCAAATGACTGAATGATCATCGCGAAGGACTTTTTGTTTGAATGATGAGTGAATCCCAAGCCAGTTCACTTATCAGTAAAACCAAAGTCATTCTCGAATGATCATTCAACTCTGTTGGACATCAGTGCTCACAGAGGAAGTCATTCGCCGTAAAATCTAAGCGGTTACGGTCAAACCCCCTTCTTGGAAAATTTTCGCCGTTTTTTGCAATCTGCTCAGGAGCGGGCGAATCCTCGTTCAGCATTCATGTTGAATGGTGAAGAAGCAAACGACAAGGCAGCATCATTCAAATATCTAGCATTCACGGATTATCGTTTATGTAAGTTTTCAGGCCATTGCTGGCTCGCAAAAGGGATTGTCGGCTCACTTGTTCATTCTAGATTTTATCTTTTTCTTAACGGAAATACATTCTTTGAAATCATGCGGTAATGTGAGTATTGAGAACGCGCTGCCCTTTCCCGTATGTGTCGCAGGAATGACGGATTGAATTATCATTCACAGCGCAAGAGCGAGCCACTCCACGCTGAATCGGTACTTTCTGTGAACGAATCGTTCACGAATGGTCCATCACTCTATATACACGCCGACAATCAGTTAAGTACGGATTATAATAAGCAACGATAGCAACCATAAAATGGAAGGCAGGAAAATGTACAAGATAAGTGGATAAAGGCAGCGTTAGTGCATATGCAATTTGATTGCCGAACTTGTTCGGGATCGAGTCATAGTGCTGATACATATGGGCATTTGACGCGTATTGACGCGTTGTTGTTCAAAAAGCAAAGCTGAAAGGAAAAGAATAATTGATGAACTTTGTAATTTTGGCAGCGTATGTCTTCCCTATTGACATCACTTAGATTTTGACGATCGCGTGACCGCATATTGGCAAGATTGAAGAAGCATGGCGAAAATAACAGATGTTGCCAGAGGACGTCATACGCCACAGTGTTGTTTCGTCTTTTGAAATATTCTCAAAATCAAATGGAGAGTGTAGCACGGGGCAGGGTCGTAAACGCAGCAAGACACCCCGCAGAAGATCGGTACATAGTGCTTGTCAACAAAGACGATACTGGAGCAGCACAGTTAGTGAGTGTAGCAAATCAGTTTATGGTCGTTGTTATGGGTGGATCTGCCGAAAAATTCCTGTCGCCAGACGTTTGCATGAAGGAGAATTATACGCTTTCCACCGTCCTGCGTTGCGCAACCTACTGTCCAGACGTCACGCACGGGTAATTTCCTCCCGTTTGTAATGGGTGCCATCAACATCGTAAATGGAGCTGATAACGACCGGTTCGCTGTACCTCTTTCAGATGAGAAGGTAGATACAGTTTATCGTCTGATTGCCGACAACTGATTTCCTGGCGTGATTTGTGGTGTTGCATAGTTGTCCAGCAATACAGGAAGGGACCGATATCCGACATGCAGTAAAGGGCATGTCTCATCATCAATGCGCTTATAAAGTTTGAATCCGGGACTACACTGGACTACAACGATTACATTAATCGATAAAATTGCTACTCATGCCTTCGCATGTACTCAAATGGTGATACTCCATTTACGGATGATAACGCAACATCATCGAACAGTCGCTGTCCATTTAGTGTCTTGAGACGAGGACACTCAATCGTCTCAAAAGGGTTCAGCACCGTTCTCCAGCATTCTGAATCCCCATTGAAATAGTGATGGATGCTTGGGGAGGAGTTCTGTTACCGCCAATGCCCTCCCAATAAACAAGCGACACCGCACCGACTTAGAGGAATGGGATAAATTACCCCATCGATAGCTGCTGATAATGCTGCGGGCATGACAATGACGCGTGATTCTGTATCGCCCTTTTCATGGTAGCCATAATCTCGTATTGACATCTTATGCCGGAAATGCCTGCGTGATTTTTAATTGCATCTTTTTCACGTTTACGGAGCGCAATAAAATGCGGTCTAGTTTTTCCTTGAATCAATGCCTCTGATTTCAAAAGGTCAACAATAAATTGGGTTCTCTTGTGATGTCCTGACATTCTGACATTAGCCTTATTTGCCACTTGGCATCCAAATCCACACTTACTTTGTAAGCGCTATATAGCCGTTTATTTATCGTTGTCCTTACAGTGTAGAACTAAATCTCATGTAAGCTGAAAATCTCGCCATCATTGTTTAATTACCTATATGTATATTGTAGCCAAGTTAAAAACATACGGATGGTAGATTGACACATTGATATACTTGCTGTTGTCACCTTATGTTGTTACTGCCGATCCTCCCGCATGGCAAGAAACAAAATGGTAGATATTAGCCTTCAAAGCAACCATTCCTTCCCCTCCAAATTCGCTTTCTAGATGTGACGATTCTCAAAGTAGGGCGCGAAACCTTTCGTCTTCTTCTGCTTTCAAACATATGTTATCAAACTAAATAAAATTCATTATCATTCAGCACTGCAGTAATCAGTATGTGAATCAGAAAATAGGTCAGTCTCGATTTCATTAAATCTGAAGGTAACAGAATTCGTCAAATTTAACATAGATTTATTACACAAAACAATAACCTTACGCCTCATAGTTGATTAATTTGCTTTTAATTTGTTTAACGATAACATTTAATACATTACATTTGATAATATGCGCCTTTGCTTCTCAGTACTGAGTTATTGGAATTACAATAGCTGGCGTTATTAAATATAATAACGGGATATATGTATGATGGGCAGAGTGATCCGACAGGAGTGATAGCGACGGAATGACGCTATCTTGACGCAGTATGGGGCAAGACGAAGAAACTCAAGCGCTATCTGATCAAAAGCGCAAATTTTTCATCTCCCGACGAATGTAGTCACCTCCATCTCGGAAGCCGCGCAAGCACTCGGGATTTCCATCGAGCCAGTCACGTTTGGTGCACCGCAGCAGATCGAATCCGAGCAAACGATCCCGCAAAGTACAACCGCCGGACGCGTGGATGAGCTGGGTAAACATCGTCGCCAGTTAGCTTGTTGTTAACATGCGGGATATGACGGCCATTGCGCGAAATCACTCTCAGCAATATAACGCTGGTGCATCAAAACGCGTGTTTGTTACCAATCCAGAACCACCTCCCGGGCTATGGGGTGGCGAAGTTACCGTCCCACGAGGGTACCGCTGCTGATCGTTATCGCAGGGTGCGCGAATATTTTATATGCACCGCCACTGGAATATCGCCTAGACTTACGGAAAAAAATGTTGCCTGACGGAATTAGTCGAGATTCAATGTTTGTACATGTGGATGGCAGGATACGATTTCCTTCGCAAATCACATGAAGCGATGGACTCCTTTCCTTGCCAGCAGGGTACTTCAAGCTGGTGGGGCATTTCCGCATTCTTCGTCTCGTTTACGTGGACTGAAATGGGACTCCTGGCGCTGATATCGTCCGCTTAGTGTCACAGGTCATCGTTGCCGGGATATCCTGGGACGACACCACTTGCTCTATGTTTGCGTCTCATCATCATTCCACTGTAATTCATCCTGCAGATACCGGCACAGCCATCGCTCCTGAATTGTATCCGAATGGTTGGATTTTCATCGACGTGACCGACGCTTCTTGCCAGTTAGGGTCACCCTTGATATCAATCCCATCGAACACAGTCATGGATGCCATCGAGAGAGATGTTCGAAGTTCTGGAATTCTACCTAAATCGTGGAGCTTGCGGGTTACACGGCCCGCGTTTTCCGCAATGGCTCAGCTTGCAGTGTCTGTACAGTCCATGCCGACGCTGCCGTCATCAGGAAGAAATAAGGGTGCCACATCGTTACTAGACAAAGCATACGTTTTCACCTGCTATATAATGCTATTGGAAGAACGCTTGATGTACATCATGACTCATATGCATTGCAGAATTTTAACATGAGGGGTTATATTTTAAAATTCCAAAAAGGCAAGAATCAGGGCTCTTTGCTCTTTTGGAAATTTTAAAAATATAACCCCTCGTGTTAAAATTCTGCAATGCATATGAATCCTCATGACATGTACATCTCTGGCGTTCTTCCAATAGCATTACTTATACACCGAAGAGCAATTGAATTAGATATACTTTGTCTAGTAACGTGTAGCACCACCTTTCTTCCTGAAGATGACGGCGGCGATTCGTCTCGGTATGGACTTGACAAGACACCGCAAGCGTTGGGAAACCATGCGGATTCGCGAAACCGTGTACAAGCTCCTCACAGTTTACAAAGGTTTGATTTAGGAGGGTCAGAGCTTCGAACATCTCTCTTCCTCGATGGCATCCATGATGTGTTCTGGATGGGATTGATATCAGGTGACCCTAACTGGCCAAGGAAGCGAGGTCACGTCGGTGGAGTATTCTATCCAACCATTCGGATACAATTCAGGAGCGATGGCACGGTGCATTGTCTTGTTGCAGGATGAGGTCCCCAGTGGAATGATGAAGACGCACAAACGGGAGCAAATGGTCGTCCAGGATATCCCGGTAACGCTGACCTGTGATGGACGATATCACACGTACCAGGGGTCCCGTTTCAGTCCACGTAAACAGTCGCCAGACGAGAATGCCATCCCCACCAGCTTGAAGAGTACCCTGCTGGCAAGAAGGATCCATCGCTTCATGTGGTTTGCGAGGAAATCGTATCCTGCCATCCGCATGTACAAACGTGAATCTCGACTAATCCGTCCAGGTAACATTTTTCCACATGTCTAGGGTCCAGTGGCGATATTCCCACGCCCATAAAAATATTCGCACCCTGCGATGTGCGGTCAGCAGCGGTACCCTCGTGGGACGATGGCTTCTGTACCCCATAGCGAGGAGGTGGTTCTGGATGGTGTGGCTGCTTACACGTTTTTGTGCACCAGCGTTATATTGCTGAGTGATTTCTAGCACTGTGGCCCGTCTATCCGCTGTTACAACGCAAGCTAGCCGACGATGACCCAGCTCATCCACACGCTGTTGTCCACGGCAGTTGGCCCTTGCAGGGATGGTTTTACCGGATTCGATGTACTCACGGTGCACCCGTGACACAGCGGCTCGTGGAAATCCCAGTGCTTGCACGGCTTCCGAGATGGAGTGACCCATTCGTCGGGCCCCGAAAATTTGCGCACGATCAAATGCGCTTAGTTTCTTCGTCTTACCCATACTGCGTCCGACTCTTACTCATTCCCGTCGCATCACTCCTTATACTGTCGGATCGCCTCATACGCCATGTCGTTTCCGTTTACAGTGCCGCCCACAGCGCCACATTTAAATAACGCCAGCTGTCTCTAATTCAATTGCTCTTCAGTGTATGAGCGTAAGGAGCGCATGTTATCAAATGTCTTATTAAATGTTATCGTTAAACATTAAAAGCAAATTATTAACTTATGAAACGTAAGTTTTTTGTGTTTGGTATGTAAATAAATCTATGTTAAATTTGACGAAATTCTGTTACCTTCCAGGTTGTGGAAATCGAACTGACATTTTCCTATTCCACCTGATTGCATACAACTGCAGTGCTGAATATGAAATGAATTTTATTTGGTTTGATAACATATCTTGAAAACAGGCCATTTGGGGCCAGAGAAAGGTCGCGCTGCTTTGAAATCGTCACATCTAGAAAGCAATTTGGAGGAAAAGGATGGTGCTTTGAGAAAGGCTAATATCTACCATTTGAGCTTCGTACTTAATGCAGAGGATCTCAGTAACAGCATAGGTACAAAGCAAGAAATATATCTGGCAATCTACCATCCATGTGTTTTAACTTGGCTACAATATACATATAGATTAATTAAACAATGATGGCAGATTTTCAGCTTACATGGTTTAGTTCTACACTGCTGGACAATTGCTAAGGACGGATCATAAACGGCTATATAGCGCTTACAAAAGTAAGTGTGGTTGGATGCCAAGTGAAATAAAATAATGTCAGAATGTCAGGACATCACAAGAAAGACAATTTATTGTGCTTTGAAATCCAGAAGGCTTTGGAACGTGTTCAAGGGAAAAACAGGCCATTTTGTGCAGAATACGTAAACGTGAAAAAAATGCAATTACCGTCCGCAGGCGTTCCGGCGTAAGATGTCAATACGGGATATGGCCACCATGAAGGGCGATGCAAGAATCCACACGTCGTGTCATGCTTTGCACAACATTATCAAGCAGCTGTTGGGGTAATTTATCCCATTCCTCTGTCAGTGTACGGATGAGGGTGTCCTTGTTTATTGGAGGGCATTGGCGACCAACAAGACTCCTCCCCAAAGCATCCATCACTATTTCAATGGGATTCAGATCTGGAGAACGTGCTGGCCATACGAGGCGTTGAATATCCTCGCTCTCAAGACACTAATGGACAGCGACTGTTCGATGACATGTTGCGTTGTCGTCCATGAAAATGAATCTATCACCGACAGGAACATGCGAACATGAGGTAGCAGAACATCATTAATGTATCGTTGGCCAGTCATAGTCCCAGTTGGAAGCACATAGAGGGACGTACGGCCATTGATCATGATGCCAGCCCATACCATGACACTACATGTCGGATATCGGTCCCTTTCCTGTATGTTTGCTGGACAATATGCAGCACCACTATCACGCCAGATCAGTTGTCGTCGACAATCAGACGATAGACTGTATCTACTCTCATCTGAGAAGAGGACAGCAGACCAGTCGTTATCAGTCCAATTGCGATGTTGATGGCACCATTGCAAACGGGGGGTACGGTGACGTCTGGACAATGGGATGCACACAACAGGACGGTGGGCGTATAGTTCTCCTTCATGCAAACGTCTGGCGACAGTTTTTCGGCAGATCCGCTTGCCAGTAGCAGCCATAAACTGATTTGCTACCTCACTAGCTGTGCTGCTCCGGTGTCTTTTTGTTGATAGCACTATGTACCGATCTTCTGCAGGTGTCGTACTGCGAACACGACCTACCCCGTGACGTTTGCTACACTCTCCATTTGTTTGAAATGATTTCCAAAGACTTGAAACAACACTGTGGCTGACGTCGAAGTCCCTGGCAACATCTGTTATTTTTCGCCCTTCTTCAATCTTGCCAATAATACGGTCACGCGTCAAATTATCTAAGTGATGTCGGGAAGACATACTGAAAATTACAAGTTCGTCAATTTATTCTTTCCCTTTCAACTTTGCTTTTGAACAACAACGGTCAATACGCGTCAAATCCTTTATATCTCTTATCAGCGCTATGACGTCCCGAACAAGTTCGGCAATCCAAAATTTGCATATGCACAACACGTCTTACTGTATCCCGCACTTATGCTAATTTCCACATTTTCCTGCCTTCCATTTTATGGTTGCTATCGTTGCTATTGTCATCCGTACTTAGCAATTGTCCGGCAGTGTATATAGAGTGATGGACCATTCGTGAACGATTCGTTCACAAGAAAGTACCATTCAGCGTGGGTGGCTCGCTCTCACGCTGTGAATGATAATTCAATCCGTCATTCCTGCGACACATACGGAAGAGGCAGCGCGTTAGCTCAATACAACCGCATGACTTCAAAAATGTATTTCCGTTAAGAAAGGTAAAGTCTAGAATTAACAAGTGTCAAATATTATGTGAGCCAGCAATCCGCTACGAAACAATGGCGAAACTTATAAATGGTAATAATCCGTGAATACTAGATATTTGAATGATGTACCTTAATCGTTTGCTTTCTTCACCATTCAACATGAATGCTGAACGAGTTCGCGCTCTTTTGAGCAGATTGCAAAAAGCAGCTGGGGCCTCAAGAGAGAGTTTTGACCGTAACCGCTAGATTTTTACAACGAATGACTTCCTCTGTGAGCGCAGTGTCAACTTGGAAATTGAATGATCATTCGAGAATGACTTTGGTTTTACTGATGAGTGAACTTCTTGGAAGTTCACTCATCATTCAAACAAAAGTCCTTCACGATGATCATTCAGTCATTTACGCAATCACTAGCTACATTGGGACTGAATGATCTTCAGCATGTGCACTGATAGAATGCAAATTAAGAATACGAGTTTCGAATCGTTCTCCAAAAAACAAAAAGACAGAAATTTAAAACTTATTGTCAATTTGACATTCAGTAAACTCTGTGGTGTCATTCCCATCAGAGCTGAGACGTGCCCAGCCCGGGCCCGGATCGGGCTCGTGCTCTGAGAGAAGAAGATAATTTACTACTTTTTTTAAATGTGATTTTGTATAATTTAGCACACGAGCTTTTTTTCACATTTTCTAATTGTTAAATAGAATTATTCGGCAACTGTTTTTATATGGGGAGTTGGAATTCGGCAGGGCTATTCATTCTGGGCTTGGGTAACAAACACTACAGGCCATGACTGACTGAATTTCTTCGAAGGAAAAGTTTCTCTAAGAACTGTAGACAGTAGATAGCAAGCTGGCGAAATTTCGCTTCCTACATCAATGGGGCAGCTCCCTACTAATTCTACTGAGCAACGTACGACGTTGAATCTTGCTCCTCCCGATACTTCCTAATGCCCCCCCTCCCCCAAACATTTCATGAAGAAATGAATTGTCAAAGGAACTATAGAAATAGATTGCCATTCCTTCCCCATTCCGCAGTGGAGAAAGACATCGGTTAATAGCACAGGAGAAAAACGTGGAAGTCTCGAAGAGGAGATTTTTTAAATGCCCAAACAGGTTGATCATAATTTTCTGGCTCGTTCACGGGCCCAGGCTCTATCTTGCAATACAAAATGTGGGCTCGGGCTGACATACTTCGGGCTTGGACGGGCTAGGGCTCTTAAAATTGAGCCCCAACTCAGCTCTGATTTTGATGACTCAGTGGCCAGACTTATGGGTCTCTGGCTAGTTGTCCGAGTTATGACTAGGTTCGAGTCCCGGATGACGCACGGGTAGTGTGCTTGTCTTACTACGCTGGCTCTCTCCTAACCCTTAAACCAGTAGCTCTTAAATAGATCAGATCCGATGTAGAGGATTTTAGGAAGGGAGTTTCTGACCCCAGATTTTAAACAGCCCTTAGAAATAGGAAGCTAAGATATTTGGGCTAGAGTGCCCGATAGGAAAGTCACACGGAAGCGAGGTAGAAAGGAGGAGGAAGACGTCCTTATTTACTACCGGGGAGCCAGTATCCGGTGTCCGACGGCTTAACGTGCCCATCCGACGCACGGCGGATATTTAGTAGTTCGAGCGTTCGTACCTGCTTGGGATCGAACCTGAAGTTTCTCCGTGACGGTCACGAACGCTGACCACTAAGCCTTAAATTGGGACGGGTAACTTCCTAAATCCATTGCTCACGGTAGTCGTTAAGCCCGTAAACAAACAAACAAAACATAGTGGGATTTGTTTGTTTAACTCTTTAAGAGGCCGATGCAGCTCAACCAAACGGTATCCAAAATGTTCTGCGCTCCTCAAACTAAAATGCTCACATAGCGGCCGAGTTTTACGAAAGCTACACCCAAACAATTTCTTCACTTTCTCATCTCAACGGTACCGGCCATAAACCTGCTACAGGTGATAAGGTATTATCTGCTCCACACTTCCAATCCGTCGAAGGATGGAGATCTTCTACTCCCCCGAAACCAAGGAATGATGGCGAAGGGTTAGTGCCCATGACACGAACATTATGCCACTGGGTAGAAACGTGCGACACAAATATATCCCGTTTTCTCTCCCCTTTCTTAGGTTTGTCGCAATTATTATAGCCTATTTATCAGTCAAAAAGGATTAGTGTCAATCTTTCCCTAAAATGACTACAATGAATAACAAACTAATGCGTATGCGCAGGTTCAGCACTCATTCCAGCAACGTTCGGCACACTTCGCAGACAGCGAATATTATCCTTCGACCTGATTTGAGAACATTTTGCTAACCCCGAGTTAATTCATTCCAGCCGGTTAAAGGGTCAACTATAGTTCTCAACATAACCTAACACCATTGTGCTTTTGAGAATACGCCTCGGAACGCATTAACATTGACTACCTCAGTAAGCGGTATCCAGGAGGAATGAAGAAATTGGAAACGATTTCTGGTGCATACTATCTATTTCATTGTATTAAATTTCATTACAAGCTTTATGAGTATGTTTCATTTAGCATTTAACATATGTGCCACGGGCCTTCTCTTGAATGCATTTCTTGCCAATTTCCCGTAGGTTCCGAGAGATCTTTCCCCCTCTACCTACTTTTCTCGAAGCCCTTCCAGATGACTAACGTCAGAAAGGAGGCGAGCACTTGGAGTACATTTATTTAGTTTCCTAGGTGCGCGTGACATCCATAGCAAAATGATGGGAACAGGGGACCAGATATTGATTGATCGCGTAACATCGCATTCCTCTTTACGTACCGGTGCTTTTCCTCCACTTGCAAATTGTGTTCCACATTTTCCTTCTTTACTTTTTTTTTGCTCTTCGTTTCGGTTTTTTTTTTTTTTTTTTTTTTTTTTGCTTCCTTTTTTCCCAAAGAACTTTTCATCAGCTTCACGGAATAGCAAATTTCAGCAGTTGGTTGTTTGAAAAAATGTGGGCAGGTATCAAAATGCCAACAAAGATGTTTTCTCGAAAAATCTGATATTGGACTAAGACGAGAATGTGTCAGTAAAACTGACCCTATATACTTTTGTCATATAACATAATTATGTGAAAAGATATATATATTTCAGCTGCTTTTCTGTAATACCTAGGAAAACATTTGGACCACAAAAGTTGAGTAACTGGATATTGGAGACAGAGATATAATGAAGAAATATTGGATTTATGTAGATCTCCTTTTTTAAGACCCATAGATCTTATTTTTAAATATAGTTGAAATCGTGTAAAATGAGTTGTTCTGTGCAGGGAATGAATAAAGAAATAATACCTAGATAAATGTTCGACAAAGGGATTTATGCAATAAAGACTCGGGAAAGGCCGAGGAAATGATGGAGGGATTGTGTTCAACAAAACCTGAAACACCTGGACTCCTGATGGACGAAAGAGATCATAAGCAAATCAGTGGGAGAGATTTGTGCTTCTCACCAAGTGATATTTGCTTAGAATCTCCTCTGTGCATCAGGCATTTAAAATCTCTTTCGTCCACAGCTTTTCAAATCCTAAGCATTTTGGTTGATGGGATCGAAGTGGTTTGGGTTTAGAAAGCTGAAAAAGATACATACATACATACATACATACATACATTACATACATACATACATACATACATACATACATACATATCCCTAAGCTGTTCTCTGAGATTCAGCGGTTAGCTCCACAAAGAAATACGAACTGCCAGATAAATCTATAGCTGCTTATTTACTTACTGTTGCCGTTTCAAACTGTTTCATTTACATCGATCTTGATACATAACGCGGGCTTCACTGATATCCATCACCCGACATACACAAGACCTTCTATACTTCATACTCAAAATCTTTTTCTCATGCAGACACTCCTGAATCTGATCCTCCCATGACTTCGTTCGCCTTCCTGTGCCTTTCTTTCCTGCCACTTGGGCCAAAACAATTTCTTAGTGGGCATCTCATCACTCATTCTTTCAACATGGCCAAACCACCGAAGAATATTAGTCTCGACCTTGCTAACAACATTTTGCTTCACATTACACAACTGCAACACATCTTCATCCCTCACATGATCCGAACGTGTCTTGCCACAAACACTCCGGTAAGTAACGCATTTCTCCAGCACACAAACGATTCCTCTGTTTCTACTGTAGCACCCAGGTTTCACTGCCATACATCAGAGTAGGAACAATTGCACTTTTACACACAGCCATGCATGGACTCTCTTGTGAACCCATCATTTCTGTAAAAACCTCCTACCGCCGCTATGACTTTCAACGAAGGATTCACTCGCCTACTAATTTTACCATCCAATTTGTTCTCTTTGTCAAACATGCTTTCCTAAATATACAAACTCATTTACCTGGTCAATAACTGTGCCATTTAGATTTATATTACATTCAGTGCTAACAGTTCCTCGCTAAAAAATCATAACTTTGGTTTTTCCCTTATTTATGCTCAGTTTGAACTTCATGGAAACTTCGTACATCCGGGACAACATACTCTAAAGCTCACTTTTGCTCTCCGCCAAGAGGACTGTGTCAACAGCATACAGCAATCTGCACACACATATCCGTGATATTACCAAGACGTAAACCAGTATTGTCCATCTTGGCATCACGCATCCATAAATATAGTAAATAGCCCTGGTGACGTTACACATAAATATATTATGACATGGTGACATAAATATGTTAAACAGCCATGTGGGTTTACTACTGCAAAACATCTTTCTCCGTTAAGTAACTTTTTTAAAACAATTTCCTGAACACTTAATAATTTCATACTACAGACTTCTAAAATGTAATTACGTATGTTTAGCTGATATTTCATGTTCTCTGTGTTAGGTAACAATAATGTTTCCTGCATGCGTGGCTAAAACTCTTCACACAGTCTAACAAGTGTGACGTCTAGCTCTGTGTAAAGCTTCCTGGATTGAGAATGCACTTTACTCAAATATCCAGAAAACGTTTTCTGATTTTGTAATACCTAAAATAATGAAATTAAAAACATCTAAAAATACAGGAGTTCATTTACGGTTTAAGGTTTAGTAGAGAAAAAAATCAATCGATCCAAACTTTTGCTTTATTTTCTTTCAGGGGTGTATATGGATTTTTTTAAAGGGGGGGGCGGTCGACAAAAAATTGAAGTTTTTGAAATCTACCAGAACGAAACAAACGGTTAATGAAAAATAGAAGAAAAAATTAAAGCATTTTTTTCTACTGTAAGTTCATGAATGTTTATTCAAATTAAGGCATTGTTTTCTAATGAAGTCACATTTTAACCTAAAACATTAAAAGATGAAACACTTTCGGGGGTGGGCAAGGCCTCCATGCCCCCCTCTAAATATACTCCTGTTTCCTCTATTTCAGATACACGATCGAAGAACGGCTGCATTTATTCCATGTGTGAACTACCAGTACCAGCAAAACATGTTTCATCCCACAGCTCATAGATCTTCATCTTAACATCAGCGCTCAGTGCTTTCAACGCTTTCCTAAGTAAAAAGATACAACAAATCTGATTTTTCGTTTTGTTTCTCAGATTTCGCAGTTCTCAAATGGTAAATGCAATTCCTCCCTTTAAGAGTTGATGTCTATGAAGTGATTTGCAAATACTGAGGGCTAACACAAGCCGGATTTCTCTAAATCTGAGAGCTGGATTTCAGGACCTTTTGAACAAATTTGGTTCTGCTACGCAAAGGATGATCCACAAGGTGTCTTGTACACACATTATTAAGGGAAAAATCCTGTTCGGGTCAGAATGAAAAAAAATGAAAAAACCACCACCCCGGAATTAGTAGCTAAGCAAACGGGAGGCATTTTCTTGTCATACAACAAGGGTTCTGGCTATTTTTCTTTTTTACAGGGAATTCGTGACCACCATGAGCAGTTACTAAGGACTTAAGCAGTTGTCTGTCTATGATTTGGGGCTATTGTGGCCATGCATGAAAAAAATCCCAGAGCATTTATCAGGCTGGAAATAGACCTGGGGCCATTCATCTCTCCTTATGCTTCATCCCGAACTTGAGCCCGTGGTCAGATAGGACTACTATACGGGAACTAGCGAATCTGACTCCTCCGCATATGGGCTGCAATAATTATTGATTAGGTAGTTTTTGAGCAAGCTAACGTTCAACACCCCAAACCAGATTCGAAGACTAAAATACTGATAGAGTTACACACGCTCACATATTTGGTTATTCTCCACTCAAAATAACTAAAGAAAACAATATTGCACACTTTGAATGTGCGCGATATCCTACAGGAAAACACATTCCATTAGTAAAAATGTTATTCTCATCATATAATAACGAGTATTATGACGACACGCGACATATTTTATGTGAAGTGTTCCAGATGAGTACTCGTTGCTTTGTAGTAGGGAGGATAGAAAACATGAAATAAATCCATATTTGATATTCTATACCTTTTGATTGAAGAGTAGTGTTGAATGTTACAAACGGTGAACCGCAACCTTTGACTTATAGTTATGAAACTATAAAAAAACTAAGAATGAAATTAGTTACGTGTTTCTGATATGATATTGGTTCTCCTGAAAATCATAGAAATCGACGAAATGGGAAAGCATTGGCTAAAATACATTCGATTCCGTTCCTCAAATCTGTAGCATTCCACGAGAGTCTAAAAAATTTGTTTGAATGGCTAAAGAAAAGTAATTGTTTAAGAATTAAGGAAAATAGTTCTTGAAAATGAGAGATGACTTCTAAATAATTTGGTAAAACCACATTTTAATTTTTCACTTGACATGTTTGCGATGTTCTCCAGTTTCAGAAGGTTGCCGAATTTGTTTAGAGAACTGAAGCAGTTGCATTTGCCTTGTACGTAGTGTTTCGAAAAGCGTTCCGTTTATCTCACGTGCTCATATTCACACAAAGAGAAAACACAATTACTCATTTTCCTAGCAATCGTAGTGCGTGGACCCCCTGCGGGTATAGTGAGTTATCAGTGCTGTGTGATTGATTGGGCTGTGAGTAAAGTTCCTGCTGTTGGAGAACACGGAGATCTGCATGTTAAAGGTAAGAATGGCTGCCAGGTGAGTTGCTACTGCTATGCATAATAATGTTGTCTTTACGTGATAAAGCAGTGTTAGTTAAACTGTTTTATCAGAACTCGCAAAGTGTAATTGCGTTCTTTTCGTTCAATGCGGGGTATGAGACATGGAAGAGGGACCAATGTCTTTTTCGGCACTGAAGCAGATGATGAAAAGGTTTGAGAACACGGGCTCTTTGGCAGCAAGTCCAAGAAGCGGGAGACCCCAAACATGTAGTGCAATCGTGTCTGAGGTCGAACACGAAGTCGACACCCTATCGACAGCTTCAGCACATGAGGCAATGCAGTCCCCGCGAAGTTTTACGATGAAGTGGCGTTTCGTATGGAAGTGTGTGGAGATCACTACGGATCATCCTTAAAAGATATTCCTACAAAATTCAACACGTGCACGAACTGCAACCCGCCGATTTCACGAAGCGGCGAGATTTTGTGAATTGAGTGTTACAGCGCATTGAAGATGATGCGAACTGGCTGTTAACGGTCCTGTGGACTCATGAAGCTCAATTCACATTTCATGGAAGTGTAAACACACAGAACTGCCGCATTTGGGTTACAGAGAACCCACATGCAGTTGTGGAAAATCGCCTTCATCAGCCAAAGTTACAGTGTGGTGCGGTTTCACAGATTCTTTCGTTATTTGCCCGTTTTTCTTTGAGGAAGTCCACAGCTCTAGATTTCAAACCGTTACTGTCACAGGTGATCGATATGCAGCGCTGTTAAGAAACAGTATTATCCTACACTTGCAATAGAGGCAAGCACTCCATACTCTCACATTCACGCAAGATGGAGTACCGCCGCACATTGCTGGCCCTGCGAAGCATCAGCTACGGTGAACGCTTCGAGAGAACCGTGTTCTAAGTCGCTCCTTTCCGCATGAGTGGCCTCACAGGTCTGCAGACCTTACACCTTGCGATTTTTGGCTATGGGGCTACTTTAAGTCAAAGACGTACAGAGATTGGCCAAATTCATTGGCCACGTTGAAGGACTCGACCGGCATCATGTTTCTGCAATACCACCTAGCATGTTGTTTAATGATTTTCAGTGTCTTACCTCGTCTGACGGCTGTGCTCATGAATGATGGGAACCTCATTGAACATTTGTAATCATGTCTTCACCACAACCCCAACTACGCAATCACCTGAGGCGCCATATGGTGGTCGGAAATGCAACTATTCTGGTATTAAATTTCTACATTATGATCAAAAAATCCCACGTCTTTCTGCGAATTCTGTGAAAACCACATCTGATTACTGTAAATACTTTGCGAATAATTGATTTTTTAAATTTTCTGTTACTTTTGGATCATCCGGTATATCAATGAATGCTATGTTGTGTTTCTCTTCTAGGTATCTGGTAACAATTGTCAATATAGTGTATATCGATAAACCTTAGAATAACGCCCCTGAGCCTATACATACATATATATCTATGCATATTAGTATATGCGTGTATATAAACACGCGCACACACACTCAAAGACACACAGGGAGCAATAAGTGTACAGAAATAAATAGCAAACTGCACTTTTGCAAAAATACTTACTAGAATAAAAACTTATCCTCGAAGTATTGCGGAAGCATTCAGGTCAGGTATAGATAATCCACTTGTGGTAAAAAAAAAATACGGGATGAGAGAACTCAGTGACAATGAGAAAAATCCCAATATATGATACCGTCGTTGCTGCTATGTTTCTGTGCAACCATGCACTTGGCTGCTGATGTTTATCAGTGCAGAGTAGACTACAGACCCGCCCATCGACATGTTTGAACAGAAAAGTTGACCAGGCGGCCATTCTCCAATAGTTCCATTTCCAGTAATGGTGCTACCGTGGCAATTGCAGGAAAAGATGGTGGTGACGGCGTGTGAACAACAGGTCCCCCCCAATCGTAAACTCATTTGCAATAGCGTCTAGTAGATTGTGTACGGCAAAATATTTATTTGTACATCCTGCTAGTAGTCTACCGTGCCCAAAACAGCACATACCGAGCTACGATCACCTCGATTTTCAAGTAGTAGTAGTTCCCCCTTTTCGATGTGGTAAGTGGATGTGTCTCTCTTTTCGAATCATTCCTAAGCAACCTACAATGCCTGGGAATATTGAATATCTGGTACATTACTTCCTCTCACTGATAATCATTTCCGTTTAAAACTCTAACAAATTTTACATTTTCCGTTATTCCACGGACTTCATAACGGCAAACTGACACTCCTTGGATCATGAGTCTGCGCATATTCCACTCGAGTTAGTTACATCATTACTAGTGTTGTGGGACACGTGCACTTATGGAAGACAATCGTGATTCTAAAAATATTACCCATGAGTTTGTGTAGATGACTCCGATTCTTGACTGTGCCAAGAGCCTACGATAAATTTAATAAAATCAGACTTTTCCGTTCGTAATCCACTCACGGTCCGTAACGATAACCCAGCAGAAAAATTGACAATTGTATCATGCTGTAGGTGGAATCGAAGATGTATTTTCCTACTTTTGTTCCAGAATTTCAAACTTTGATACCCGCATTAGATTGTACATTAAATGAATTGAAGTCTGTGTTAACATAATATGAGAAATATTAGAGATTTGCTAGCTGTGTCTGTAATGCTATATTGGTTGTATGCAAAAGTTCTACCCGTTTTTGTAATAGATGCAAATTGCGATCGGAGTAGTTACGTCACTGATGACACCAGATGCCGAATTTTCGGCCAATAAAGCGTGGAGCAGTAGAACATATAGAGGCACTAGTTTTGTCCGAGTATAGTCATTTGTAACGGAAATCACGGACGATGTAACGTGGCATGCGATTAGGAGCACATTATACATTGGTTACTGTACGAGTTCAATAAAGGCAGTACTGCCGCCACGGCTTGCCGCAACGTCTGTCAAGTGTATGGGGAGGATGCAGTTGATGATTGCACATGTCGCTGTTGGTTTCGGAAATTCTAGGACAGAGACAGAAGCTTTAAAGATCAACCACGTCCTGGACGTCCATCCGTGGTTTCTGACGAGGATGCGGACCAAGCCATAACAAATGACCTACATCCAACCGTTCCGGAATTAGCGGAAACGTTGTCGTTACGCAAAACAACAGGCGAAAGACGGATACATGCGCTTGGGGTTATCACCAATTTCGATAACTGGGTCCCGCACCAGCTTTCTGCAAAGCAACGAGAGACGAGAATCCGTACCTGTGTTTCATTGCTTTCTCGTCACAGAAATAAACCGTTTTCGGGACGAATTGTAATGGGTGATGAGAAATAATAGGTACTGTACCGTAATGTAAAGCGTCGACGGACAGTTTGCCAAGGCGCGCAGCCTGCTCTATCGACCTCACACGGAGGACTGCATCCCAAAATGGTTTTGTTGAGTGTTTGGTAGAATGTCCAGGGAATAATTCACTGGGAGGTGTTGGCACTTAACCGAACGATAAATGCTGACTTCTACTGCCAACAGTTGGGCAGATTGCGAAAACAAGTGACATCGAAGCAGCCAGCACTTGTCAATCACGAAGGCGTGATCCTTCATCATGATAACACCAGACCTCATGCTGCTATCATCACTCGGCAAAGATTAATGGACTTTAGTTGGGAAGTGTTACCTCACCCGGAGCATTCCCCTGACCTGGCACCTACGTACTACCACCTTTTTCGATCATTACAGAACCCCTTCGCTCTCCAAACCTTCGATGATGTGGACGATGCGAAAACGGCATTACATGACTTCTTTGACTCTGAAACACAGGAGTTTTTCCGGCGTGGGATTCACTTACTCATTGACAGATGGCAAACGGTCATACAGAATGATGGCAATTATGTGAAATCCTAGGTACGTTATTTGTTGTGTTCTCCTCCTTTCTTTTTAGTCTACAAAAACGGGTAGAACTTATACACACACTCTATATTAGTGAAAGTCGCTTCAACTATTATGTTAACTTGAACTCTTTTAACGGTTACTCCAACTATACGTTAGTTTTATACTAGATGTAAATGTCACTTCATAAGCTTCCAGGATGAGCTCAGTCGTAGTAGCTAAAAACGTAATTATGTACACATTAAAACAATACCCAAAAAGATATGAAGCTTCTTAAATGATTCTATTCGACTTCTATTTGAATCTTAAGTAGCAGTCAATCAACCAACTATATCAGTATCCTCTCAGTTCGTCATAACTGAACATATAACTTTCGCTTAATCATACAACATTAACAGTACTTTAAACAACGCTTAAGACACAGAGTACTAGAAACATAGTGCACAAAGTATAATCTTCAAAGCATAGTCACTGGTAAACAAGTGCTGTCAAAACTAGTGAGTTCGTCAAACGCATAGTGACGCTTGTAATGTTTTAGTGTAAGCGGTTGCAGATATGAGTTATTTTCAATATTACACCAAAATTAGTTACAAGATACACTTCGTACGGAAACATTCCGTATTACTTACGTAAGTGCAAATACGCTTCGTACGAAAACTTGCAGTAGAGTTACGTCGTACTCCAGATAGCTAAACTAAACTCTTAAAAGTAAGCTTTGATCAGAAAAACCTAGTCTACTTACGAATTTAACCTTTCATTGGTCTCCTTAGGTATTCTAGTCAATACATCAAAACAGAATTCCTTTCGTAAGCGATCATCTGTTACCACGCCAGAAAGCGCAAGAGATTCTCAATATAGAGAATACTTCTCCAGCCTCGTATGAACTCAACAACAACTTAAAGCTGCAATATCGACGAAACGTAATATTTAATGTAAAAGAATGAATGATTAACAGACAGGCTAAACTCACTTAATATCTCCTTCAACGCAATTACAACGATCTCACAATCTAGCTTACTTCTATCGAGAAAACTCGTAACCATCACACTTATCTGTCTCTTTAACATACGTCATTCAAATTTTGGCCTCAAGTCAGTTGCCTCAAAAACATTCAGCGAGAGAGAAAATGTAGCGTTAAGTTCAGAAAATGTGTACAAGATAACAGGAAACAAAAGCGAATGTTAAATTACAGTACACGTTACAGACTGATACATTCGAAACAGCAGCTGTTTTCTCTAACATGTGTATGCGTCATTGAATGCTTACCTGTTGTCAGGATTGCAAACTCTAATTCATCGGACAGGAAACAGTGGCGTTAAACTTAGAAAATCCTTTAACGGAAGAAACCAAATTTACATAAGGAGACATGTACTATAAAGATCGGTATAATTAGAATACAAGTGAGAAAGCAGATGACTACACGAAGAAGGGAGATTGGCATCACAAGCAGGGCTCCAGATAATTAGCAGCAGTTTTGGGACATAATCTTCACAACAAGCTCATGGTGAAAGAATTTCTAAAGCTTCTGGGAAGGTTACATTCTTAATTTTTTTATCAGCAGTGCAATATATCTGTGAGGTTTCATCCACGTGGAATTTCAGAGACGTGTGTTCGATTCACATTTCAAGGCACCGCTGTTTTTGAAATTTTCTGATCAGTTCGTTCCGCGCATGTGTGATAATAACTTTGCAGAGGGAACACATTTTCTGAAGCACTCTTTCATAATTTATGGCTTATTTGAAATGATTTGATGTACAATATTTAGAAGTCTAAAAACACTGACCATAAATGTGGTGACTTTCCTGATTCCACGTTTCCTCACTAGAGAAAATGAAAATATATTTGCTTCTGGGGCTCTACATTTGCGCTTCTTATTAGGTGTGCAACTTAATACTAGGCCACAGGTACGACACGTTGGCAGAAAATTATAGCGAATCAAATGCGTACCTAATCAGGGAAATAATCCCCGTCGTGTTCGATACATTTGAGCCATCGGTCAGGGAGCTACCGAATGCCACTGCAGAACAAAGCGACCTGTAACGAGTTGATAAAGTCATCAATACCTGTGTGGACCTCTTCGACAGAAGTGAAGTGTGTATCACTCGGGTGATGTTGTGGGGAGCGAAAGAGGTGATAATCCGACGGGGCGAAGTCTGGAGAATACGCCGGGTGGGACAAAATCTCCCATCCCAGGTCGGTGATCGTGTTTGAAGTCGTTTTCGCGGAGTGAGGACGCGTGTTATCCTGAAGCAACAGGACGGACCTTCTGCCCTTGCCGGTGTGTGGCCAAACCGGACGGACCTTCTGCCCTTGCCGGTGTTTGGCCAACCGGACGGACCTTCTGCCCTTGCCGGTGTATGACCAATAGGACGGACCTTCTGCCCTTGCCGGTGTATGACCAATAGGACGGACCTTCTGCCCTTGCCGGTGTATGGCCTTTTCGCCTTCATTGCGTCCCTCACATGAATGAGTTGCTGACAATAACGCTCAGCACTGACCGCTTCACCAAGTTTGAGCAATTCATAGTGTGCGACAACGCGTTGACACCACCATATGCACAGCAACAACTTCCTGACATGGATATTCCGTTGCACGGTACTGGTGGTAGGCTGACCTGGATAAACCCATGAATTGCGCCACTTAGGATTATCGTAGACGATCCGCTTCTCATCACAGGTCAAAATCTTGTGGAGGACATTATTCTTCTTGAATCTGGAGAGCAAGGACACAGCAACATCATAGCGCCCAGACATGTTCGTAGCTGTGAGTTAGTGAGTCACCCATCGACCTACCTAGTGAATCCGTCCAAGCTTGTGCAGGCGCTTTGCAATGGCCTGCCGTGTTGCTCCGAGTTCCTGCGCAAGCTCTGACTGTGTGCTACAGGGATCCGCGTCCAACAGCTGTTCCAGTTCCTTAAGGTAAACTTTCTGTGGCTGTGCCGGACGTTCTGCATCACGGAGATCAAAGCTTCTCTGCTTAAATCGCTGAAACCACTTCTTACACGTACTGTAGGACACAGCAGCCTCACCCAAAGCAGCACAGATCATTTTCTGGGCTTTCGCGGCACTTTTGTTCCACTAAAACGCGAACAGGAGGCAATGCCTCAAATGTTACTTCTCGAACGACATTGCTTTCACCGTCAACTTGCGTCTCTTCTCTCACTACAGCTGTAAGCGGTTACGGTTGCCTGGAAAGCTGTTGGTGGCGCTTCAATCAGCCATTATCGCACATAGCTTTTTGCATTTGCCGACGTTCTATTCTTGCTTGCGGTTAGGGGCCGAGGATTAAGTTGCGCACCTAATAATTGCAATTTTAATCTTTTTCCGCATTCTGAGTTTAATTAGGACCATAACCTTCCATATATTTTGAATCTTTTGTACTGCAAAATATAGCTGAGTTGCATAAAATATGATAGGACTTTGCAGAGTGTTGCTGATATCACAGTGTTCTTCCTATTTTTCTATTTCTAAACTGATGAAAATTATCGAAAATAATAATAATAATAATAAATATTTCAATAATTGTATAAAATACATAATAATCGAAATAATTGAAAGTGGTCGTCCTGTTTTCTTATTTCATTACTAGTAAAAATAATCGAAAGTGGGTAAAACTATTAACTGCGAATCCAAGATTTCTGAATCAAAACTTCTTCTAAATCAAAAGTTTTAAAGTAAAATATTTAGGAGTGGAAACAAAACGACCAAAAAATGTGGTGATTTCCATGATTTTACGTTTTCTCACTAGAGAAAGTGACAATATATTTTCATTTGGGGCTCTATATTTGCGCTTCTTAATTGCGTTATTTAAATTTATTTTTCAACATTCTTAATGTATTCAGGGCCACAACTCTCCATATGTTTTAATCTCTTGTAATATACTGGCTGTGAGTTGCATAAAATGTGGCTGATAGCAGATTATTCGTCCTATTTTGTTATTTCAAACCAATGAAATTTTATTTTTAGTAAAAATAATCGGAAGTGGGTGAAAACAGTAGGCGATTTCTCTGAACCTAATGTTTTAAGGTTCAATATTTAGGAGTCGAAAAAGGGCCAGAGAAAAGGTGATGGTGTTCCTGATTCCAAGTTTCCTCTCTAGAGGAAGTGCCAATATATTTGATTCTGGGGCTCTATATTTGCGCTTCTCAATTACATTTTTAAATTTTTTCACTTTTTTCACATTTTTAGCTTACTCAGGATCACAGCTTTCCATAAATCTTTAATCTCTTGTACTGTAAAATATTCTAGCTGAATTACATAAAATATGGTTGCACCTTACAGAGTACTGCTGGAAGTAGAGGGTTCGTCCTCTATTGCTACTTCTAAACAGATGTAATCTCGCTACTATTAAAAATAATCCGAAGTGGATGAAAACAGTCCTTTTCAGTCCAAGAAGCGAATATGACGTTTCGCTCTTTACAAACAAATTTGAAAGAAAATGTAAAAATTGTAATTAAAGCAAAACCAGTAAGTTTTAAATTCTTTTTCAAAAAGCTTGAAATAATTTCGTCCTGTAAAAAAATCCCTCTCGGTGTTATCAAGAAAAATATAGGAATATCGCGAGGAGATTGGCGTAAAAAACTATGAAACAGTGTCCCCGAACAAATACACAACAAATGGCATCTAGCAAGACAGCGATGGCCTAAATTCAAGATAAGCGAATGTTATTTCCTCAAGACCATTCTTTTATGAGCTAAACAGAAAACAACTCGCTTTCTGCTAAAATGGTTTAGGCATCTTCGATTCAGAAAGTCTTCAAAAGTGCTGGACGACATAACATCAGCCAAATGTTCCCCATTGATATCCGTGCAGGGGCGGAAATGAACGCAACCTTTATCACTGTCAGATGAAATGTCGAAAGGTTTGTGTGGAACTCATCAAGTGCGGATCAACAAAAGAATGTCAGTTCCGCTTTGTGTGGACTCTGGGCATTGCAAAGTATCTGATATATATCTCTGTTGAAACACAGTCGATTCTCGACGGATATGGTCAACACGAACGTCACTAATAACTGTAACATGTTGTCATTATATCAATAGAATTTGAGCCGTTACATAAGCCAGGTTTCCTAAATCAGATGTTTTGAAACAACCGACGGAAAGAAAAAGCCACTGAATAAATCTTTGGAGTGAATGTGCTGCTAGAAGACTGCGTTTCCCGAATGAGAAATAAGGCTCAGAGGTAAAATAAGACTTTAATAAATGTAAATGTATCAAAGCGAAAACAAAGCAGTAGTATAATAATAACGGAGTGATTTAACACATCAGTTTAAACTACTTAATGATGTCTACGATTTTTTTTCATTTACTCATCAGAAGGACTTTCACTATATATACTACTAACGTAACCTCCCTTTTGTGTTTTTTTGTTTGTTCTTGTCTAAATTTGGTACCTTCACGTTTAATGTTTTCTGACTGAACAACACATTATTTTACTTGACGAGTTTTCTGAGTATGTATCACAAACAGTGGATCAAAGGTCAATAAAACGTAATAACGAAATATTGCTGGCCCAGAGCGATGAGAGTAAAGATCAGAGTTGACATGTAACACAAGGGGGAGAGATCGTCATTTAGGAAAATCGCAGTTTCTTCCAGCTAACAGTTTGTAATGGTAAGAGCCTTTTGATTTCCGAGCGTGCCATTTAAGTTGTGAATTGATTTAAAGCCAACAAGTGCTTTCTCGCTAGCGTACGAGTACGAGCTTGTGATGGCGTGTCATGACAGCCAATAAAAATGCTGATTAATTTAGTACCCACGGTCGTTAGTGCGTTATTCTGTACTTAGGAGTATCAAGTAATGGTAATTTAAAAGTACATAGCAATACTTGAAACCTTAGTGGAATCAACTTTTACAAACAGTAAACCTTATTTAAACATTACACAAGCAGCTGCAAATCTTCATCAGCAACGTCCTATCTTCACACTTTCAAAGATAGCACTTGTTATTAGCATCAATTGGTTCGTCCATAAATGCACGGTTGTCTCCGCATCTGCAAGCGGCTTTTAAAACCTTGTCTTTGCAAGCCATTTAATGTGCTAAACGATGGCTATCGATATATTTTTGACTTCCGGTAAAGTACAGATTTTTCGCTAAATGACGCTAACATGTTTTCGTTCTTAGCACGAATAAGAATGAAATATGCTTAAAATATCAATGAAAAATGTTGTTTGTGTTCGATAGCTGGAAGTATGATCAAAATTTCCTAAAATGTTTCTTGCTTCGCATGATGCATAACTGATGGCCCTTTAAATTAGTGCATGTAACCCCGAAGTTGTTTTACAACACAATTTGTCTAGTGATTTTAGGAACAGAATTTATTTTCAATTAATTGTGAAGTTTTGCTCAAGGAAAAATGTCCTGAGGTAAACACTTTGAATGGTCGTTTTTGTGTAACGTAATAAAATAATAGAGATTTTATATCAGTGTATGTCCTTGGATTACCTCCTTAGTGGCCGAGTTGCCAGAGGCGCTAGCTTTGGGCTATTAATCTGAGATGGGCCTGGGTCACAATCCTGCCTGATGCATGGGTTTTGTACATGTCGCGTCTCTATATACAGCTTATGGTGTAGCATGCCCACTGCGCACATCCCTTGCAACGAAACCTCGCGTAGCTTCGTGGAGATACCAGGTCCTTGTAGAACCCGATGTTCCCATAGAGCCTCGTGTGATTATGAGAAAAAATATCTCCGGGAATAAAAATATGTTGTGTCAACCTTCCTCTCGGGATATCATTCTTTACCAACCGCCTAGTACTCAGAGTGGTCAGAGGCGTAGGTTTTAGGTTCGTTGTGTCTGTGCTGGATGTGAATTCGAGTCCTTTATGAGGTTTGTGTGAAGTTTTCAAATTGCTCTAACTCTGTCCGTTCGCTTGAGCCAATGACTCAAACTTAGTGATGGGCAACTGCTTATAGCCTATGGAATCTCTCACAGTGGCTTTTTAACCAAGACACAAGAAACAAAATATTTATCAGAGGTAACATACTCCCAAATGCATATTTTGACAGAGAACAGTCTACAGATTTGTCGTATTTTTACCATTTTTTTCATGAGACAAAATAAATACAGGTAGGCTCAGTTCTGATTGAGCTCTCAGTTTGAAACGTAGGACTACGACTTGCAGATCGGAGGGTTGAAATCAGCTAGTCGAGTATGGTTTCAAAGCGTTTATTTAATTTGTTACAGCTAATACAGGTTTATATGAAAAGTAGCTTACATAATTTTTACAAATAATGCTGGATACATTGCGAACACAAAGCACATCGTTACACGTATTACCCAACGTGGTGCTGTATCTTCATGGGTTTCTCACATTCCTCATTACTTGCTCTTGTTTCTCGTTTCGATTTTCTCCACTTTTGCTTGCGTTCATACTGCGAATTTCGCGGCATTGTCGAAAATGTAAACCGGTTCACACGAAGAGCATTTTTTAAAAAATTATTATTTAAATCACAGTTATATGGGGTTTTTTTTGTATATTTGAATATATCTCGTCGAGAGCTTTAAAATGATACCACGTGCAGTCGTTTTGCACTCATGGTTGTCCAGGTAAACCGTGATGTTTTCAAAAGTGTTCACCGGCTCAGAAGAAAACTATTTTTAAAATGTTCAGTTCAAGCCACTGCGAAATGTTCTTCATATATTTTAATAGATCTCGTCGAGGGCATTAAAACGATACCACGCACAGTCGTGTTGTGCTCACGGTTGCCAAGATAGACTGAGTCAAACGCGGAGACACATCCAGAAATATTGCATCATCTCCTCCGCTTACAGGTAGAGAGGGGAGCGTCGCGCGCACGATGTATTGCGCAGCACGCGAATTGGACGCGAATGCTGTTTACGAATGTGCTAAGACGATTAGTTTGCGGGACGTATTTTTAACGCTATAATTATTTTAATTGGGACCTATATTTGTTACAAGGACGTAGGCCGTAAGTCGCCCCATGTTCTCCTCGGAGTTTGACTTCGTACTACGTCAAAAGTGATGCATTTTGCCTTAACAAATAAATATTTTAAGCTTTCATTCACTGTTACTAACATAGCACATTTTAGCCGTAAGAGTTCAACAAGTTAATAAAATCATGCAATGCATTGATTATGATACGCTTTCCAACATGCCAGAAATCATTACTCAAGTTATGAGGATAATGGCTGTGGAATAAATCTCACTTCTATGCCTTGAACTTTGACCCCATTTCGATGATATTCAACAGAACCGGTTAAGTACACCTCCGAAATAATATGATAAAGTTTTGTCGCAATCGAATCATTTTTACGTAAGTTATGATGCATTCGGTGTATGGAGTAAATCCCGCTCCTGTGTCCTAACCTTTGACCCCATTGCGTCCATTTTCAAAAGGATTCGTCTCCATGCAGGCCCATACAACATACCAACATTTCATCGAAATCGAAGCACGTTTACGTAAGTTATGGCGCATAGTGGCAATGGAAGTGATTCCGATACTGTGTCCTGACCTTCGACCACATTTCGCCCATTTTCAAAAGGATTTGTCCCTAGGTGGTCCCCTACCACATACTAAATTTTCAATTAAATCGAACTCTTTTTACGTTAGTTATGACGCATAAGAGCAGTGGAATGGATCCCGCTCCTATGTCCTGACCTTTGACCCCCTTTCGTTCACTTTCAATAGGTTTCCTTCCCGGGTGATCTCCTACCACATACTAAAATTTCATCGTAATCGAACAATTTCTACCCGAGTTGTCGTGCTGACGGGCATACGCACGCACCGCGTGACGTAATGAGGCAGACGAAGTTTTATGACGTCACACTCCTGCGACCATCTGCTCGCAAGAGTGTGACGTCATAAAACTTTAATAAGATCCACACACAACGCGTGACGTAATGAGACAGATGGCGTGACAGCGCGCCAACATCTCATTTGCAAGAGTGGAATGTCATAAGATTTCTAAGCATGGGTAATATTAATGGGACGCCGCCATAACACTAAAAACAAAGTGATTCAGGGTGGTTATTTAACCCACTAAACGAATTTGCCGGAAGTCGAGATCAAGGTAAATCAATTTCTAGTACCAGAAAACGGTAGGTTAACGACTTTCATCAAAATCCTTAGAGCCGTTTTCAAAATAAAATTTACTTACATACACGAATTGCTCCTTTAGTACGGAATATGGGCGATGGAATGAATCCCGATCCTATGTCCTCACCTTTGACCCAGCTTTACCCATTTTTAATACGGTTCATACCCAGGTGGTCCCGTACGACATACTGAAGTTTAATCGAAATCGAACCATATTTACGCAACTTATGATCCATAAGGGCTATGGAATGCATCCCGCTCCTATGTCCTGACCTTTGAACCCACTTCATTCATTTTCAATAGGGTTCGTCCCCCGTTGATCCCCTACCACGTACTATAATTTTATCGAAATCGAACCATCTTTACGCGAGTTAGCGTGCGGACAGACGGACAAAGCTGGAGCATATAAGCTTCTTCAACTTACGGTTGGAAAGCGTAAGAAACGAAGGAGGTCATGAGGTAAGAGAGAACGTACTTTGTAGAGGAACAGAATTTGCATATGGAAATGTTCTATCTTCAAATTTGTTGCAGATGGGGGAGAGATAAAATTATCGGCTTCTCTTAGGAGCTAGAAAAACGTTCATACAATCTTGATTTTACTCCTCTTGGTTATTTTCAGGGAGAGGAGTTTAAAGACTACATTTGCACTGCTGTGGAGAAAACACTGCACAATTACGTAAAATTTGAAGGGTTAAAAGATTATGAAAGTCGTCCGGAATACCACCACGTGTTCATGGAAGGATGTAGAACTTTTTGGGGCCAGCAGAGTTATGTAGTAGATTTCGGTTAATTCGGTCACCTGTTAATCATGGCAGCCGTTTATTTGGTACGATTCTTGAATAACATCCCAAATTAGCTCTTTGGGAAAAATCTTTGCATAATTCAGGCAGCCCTTAACTGGTTCAAAGTGTTCTAGCCGCGATGTGTCCAAATTAACCGGAATCTATTGCATTAACAACTTCGTCCGTTAAGGAAAATTATGTAAAGAATGCATTCCAACTATGCGACTGAGTTGAGCCACAACACTTTCTTCAAACCTGTTCCCTCAGATTTACTTTCTTCAAACCTGTTCCCTCAGTGCTATGATGCACTGCACTAAACCCACAAATTTCACACAAAGCTTTGTGAATTTCTGTAGGGGATATTTCTCGTAAAGTTTCAATTTTAATGTAGGATCGCTGGTCGCTACGCAGGATCTGACCTTGCTCACTCCCTTCTTAGACCTCTGGGCAGACCTTTTCGGAGCAGGAACAAATTAGCCAGCAAACGTAGATACAACTTTGTATACTGAAGTGTAACTCACAACTGGCGCAACGATTGGAGCGATTTCATCCACCCTACGGGCAGCGCATGCGCAGTGTGCGAAACTTTTGAAATGACCTACGTATTACATTTCCTGTTTAAAGCACACTATTTCTCATCTCAGGGTGTTAATATCAAATATTTTTACGTAGAATACCTAACGCATATGACGAGTACTCTAATTAAAGTTTACATTTTATTTCCTGTCTTATGTAAATTTTGCATATTCTCGTTAAATGTCTGTAGTCTGAGCGCCATATTTTTCTCTCTGGATAAATTTGTATTTGGAAACACTGACAACAGGTCAAATTGTAGTAGGGTATGCTCAAGAGGAAGATAAAAACTGCTGCTATGGAATGTATCACGATCACTCACTAATTATGCTTCCTGTTTTAGAGTCTTACTTGTTTTCCCATGATGAAGATGTTTTACGATTATGCTGCGTCGAGCACGTCCCTATATTGCGAACTGTTACGGATCGATAATTACGATTGTATTAGACCCACCGCAGAACAAAATAGTGCTGGGTGTAGAAAGGATTGCGTCTACTTGAATATGTTCTTTGATCAAGTTATTTGATTAAGCAGTGGGCTTGAAAAGCAACTCATTGTTAACAAAAAAAAAAAAAAAAAAAAAAAAGTGGACCTTGTAATTACAACCTTTCATTCAACCTTGCCTTTAATCTAGAAGTGCTTAGTTATGTACGTTTAATTAAAGAATTACAGTTACGTCCAATGCCTCAAGCTATCTGGGTTCACTAATGTTCCAGTGAATCAGAAAAAATTGCAAGCCTAACAAGTTCATAATATGTATCTTACACAGAAACAAACATAACGTTGGGATTAATAGATACTACAAACCATGTGAACGTCTTTCTTAAAATAACTATTATTCTGCAAGTACTTTACAAATTATCTGGAAAATAACCATACATTTTAGACCTCTTCTTTAAAACTTTTATATTAAATGAACACCCTGAATTAATGTTCTATCTTTCTCACGTTAAGTGAGGAGTTAACAAAACCAGTATTTGCGTTGTTTGTTTCTTCCGGGATATCCTGTTTTTAGACACAGGAATGCTCAGAATCCTGTGATCAGGAAACATTACTTATATAAATTGCATTTTCATTTAGTTTTCCGTGAGAAAATATTGAAGAAAAGCTTCTTATTTTATATTGCATATTCTCCTTTCGTGTTGTTTCTTTCAGCTTCACGTGATTTTAGCATTATGTATTTGTAGAGCCAACATGCTTGAATAAAGACATTTTCGACTACAGCTGTAATAGCTAAAAGGTTCAGTTCCCCGTTCGGAGCCATGGATTATTAAAATGCACGTCAATGCTCTCGTGGATGCCTGTTATTGCAAAGGCAAATTTGTTTTCCTTCTGTTTGAAAAGCAGATTTGCCGTTAGTGAAGCGAAAGGCATTTGTTAGAGCCCGTGACGCGTAGGAATCTTGGGCAATGTCTAATGAATCCTAAGATGATACTATATATAGCGCACCATCCTGTACAAATAAAGTGAGAGGAGGAGAACGCCACTCTCCGAAGGAGCCGCAGAGGATATTGGGAATAAAAAAAACCTAGTTTATCTCCTATGGGTAGATATCAAGGCTCACTTCCGCCCTATCACTCTAGGTTGAAAGTGGATCACTTCGAGAGTTTCAAGAGTCTATCCTTTTTCAGTCTGCCTGTTCATTCTCGAATTCGAGTGAAATGCCGTTTCGGTAATTTACCCAATTCCCAGTATCTCCCACTTCTGAAAGTCAAGTCAAGTCTAGAAGAGTCCGAGCTTTCTTAGACAGAGAATAAGAGAAAAAAAGAGGAAGAGAACTATCAACCTTCTCCTGGCAGAAGTTGATTACCGATAAAAAAAAAAAAAAGGAATAAGAAAAAGAAGCTCAAAAAGAAAGAGTTATCGGGAAATTTTTCTTGCTTTCGCCTTCATTTCCTCCCAGTGTTGAAGGAATATGCTACTCTAGTGAGACACAATTTTGTTATTTGAGGCACGTTTTAAATTTTTCTGGAGTTCTTTGTGTGGATCGTTCCTATTATTCACATGTTTCAAAAATTTTATTTTGTGACGAACACATCATTTCTGAACTCAGTTTTTCGTTCAAGAAATTTCGAATACGGTGGCTATTAACTCTTGCATTAAATTGGAAACACGAGAGAAATATAGATATTTAAAGGCGGGGAAATTATTTAACAACACACTCCTTACTCATACGTAAAAGCACATACAAATGCACCATGTGGTTGGATCCTTACAAATACTAACTCATGAAAACACACGAGCTCTTATAAAAACACACGCAGAGTAAGACACAAAGTAGTGTGCTGCAGATTTGTTCACACACAGGTCAAATCAAAGGAATTATAGGATTTGTGTTAATGTCAGAGAGGCACGTTTTGATATTGATCTAGTCAACAGAAAATGCAATTCCTTTCCACTTCTGCCCATATAAAAAACATTCGTACGAACGACAGAAACACGTTTTCGAAAATTTCGTTTTGTTTTGGAACTAATTTCATGAACTTTAGTGCATGAAACTGTTAGTACTAATTCCATCAATTGTTCAGATTCTTTGTGATATGAGAAACGACAGCACTCTTACAAACGCAACATGCACAAGTGAATGTTCACAATATTGGTACACAAGGTATAATTTATTTCTTGAATGTGAACAAGGTGACGTTGCTTATCTAGGCACAGTTTTTCCAGATAAAGTATTACACTTAACTCTCATTATAAACGACATATACTTTTATAACCAGTCCGCACGTAAACAAAATTAGTCCCACTAAACTACAGGGGCTTAATGAGCGCATATTTCGTCAAGGTATATTCAAATCCAGTACGTTCTACAGTATCCTACACTGCCGGACAATTGCTAAGGACGGATGACAATAGCAACGATAGCAACCATAAAATGGAAGGCAGGTAAATGTGGAAATTAGCATAAGTGCGGGATACAGTAAGACGTGTTGTGCGCATGCAAATTTTGGATTGCCGAACTTGTTCGTGACGTCATAGCGCTGATAAGAGATATAAAGGATTTGACGCGTATTGACCGTTGTTGTTCAAACGCAAAGTTGAAAGGGAAATAATCATTTGACGAACTTGCAAGTTTCAGTATGTCTTCCCGACATCACCTAGATGATTTTACGCGTGGCCGTATTATTGGCAAGATTGAAGAAGGGCGAAAAATAACAGATGTTGCCAGGGAGTTCGACGTCAGCCACAGTGTTGTTTCAAGGCTTTGGAAATCATTTCAAACAAATGGAGAGTGTAGCAAACGTCACGGGGAGGTCGTGTTCGCAGTACGACACCTGTAGAAGATCGGTACAAAGTGCTATCAACAAAAAGACACCGGCGCAGCACAGCTAGTGAGGTAGCAAATCAGTGTATGGCTGCTACTGGCAAGCAGATCTCCCGAAAAACTGTCGCCAGACGTTTGCATGAAGGAGTACTATACGCCTGCCGTCCTGTTGTGTGCATCCCATTGTCCAGACGTCACCGTACCGCCCGTTTGCAATGGTGCCATCAACATCGCAATTGGACTGATAACGACTGGTCTGCTGTCCTCTTCTCAGATGAGAGTAGATACAGTCTATCGTCTGATTGTCGACGACAACTGATCTGGCGTGATAGTGGTACTGCATATTGTCCAGCAAACATACAGGAAAGGGACCGATATCCGACATGTAGTGTCATGGTATGGGCTGGCATCATGATCAATGGCCGTACGTCCCTCTATGTGCTTCCAACAGGGACTATGACTGGCCAACGATACATTAATGATGTTCTGCTACATCATGTTCGCATGTTCCGTGGTGCTGTCGGTGATAGATTCATTTTCATGGACGACAACGCAACATGTCACCGAACAGTCGCTCTCCAGGAGTGTGTTGAGAGCGAGGATATTCAACGCCTCGTATGGCCAGCACGTTCTCCAGATCTGAATCCCATTGAAAATGTGTGGGATGCTTTGGGGAGGAGTCTTGCTGGTCGCCAATGCCCCCCAATAAACAATGACACCCTCATCCGTGCACTGACAGATAAATGGGATAAATTACCCCAACAGCTGCTTGATAATGTTGTGCAAAGCATGACACGACGTGTGGAATCTTGCATCGCCCTCCATGGTGGCCATATCCCGTATCGACATCTTACGCCGGAACGCCTGCGGACGGTAATTGCATTTTTTTCACGTTTACGTATTCTGCACAAAATGGCCTGTTTGTCCCTTGAACACGTTCCAAAGCCTTCTGGATTTCAGAGCACAATAAATTGTTTTTCTTGTAATGTCCTGGCATTCTGACATTATTTTATTTCACTTGGCATCCAACCACACTTACTTTTTTATGCGCTGTATAGCCGTTTATGATCCGTCCTTAGCAATTGTCCAGCAGTGTATTACAGTGTAAAAATGATTATTTCAGCAATTTTTTAAGGAAATGAAACAAAGATATCCCTAAAGAACTGGAAAGAATAAATACATTTCTCAAAAGAGCAAACAAGCCAATTAATAATTCGAGGTAAAGGAGAAAATACTGGAGTTATTCGAGCAGGAATACGTTCACAGTTTATATCATGATGAGATTTAGAAAAGAGTTCATAACATCTCTGTTACGGAGAGATTTTTGCTTGAAGAATGAGTTGGTTTTTCAAGTTTTGTCATTTAAACTTATGCAGTTTAAAGATTCAAAATATACGATAATTTTTAGTGCAGTATTAAAAATAGTATTAAGCATTTTTTACATTACCTTAACCTTTCTACAAAACACAATGAATGAACATAAAAATCGTTATTATTCAAAACTCTATAGTGTAACAACGGCCCCCGCTCCTTTCTAGCTCTTATTCAACATAGGCACGATCCAGCGAGAGCCGTCAGATAATTTTGTTGGTACTTTCTCAAAAGAATCGTTGCTTGAGAAAGAAACAATACAGAATCCGTAATCTTTGTAACAACAGCAAAATCAGACAGTTTATTCAGCTAAAACGATGTTGCTTGGTACTTCTCGATGGGATGGTTAATGGAATGCCCCATTGAATTGACCCCATTCGCTACTATATGGACCCTACATTGACGACGCTGATACCGACGGCAAAACTAACCACACTACCCGAAAACGTCTGGTTCACTCTACTTTTCCCGACCGGACGACATGTGTCTCAAAACCTATGGTACCATCTGTCCCGCTTTCCATTTGCAAAGTGACTCTTCTCATATAAACAATAAGAAACATAAAAGGACACAAAGTCCAAGGTGGTCGTCCTTGATGCACGATATCAAATAAAAGAAAACCATAGACTAGATAAACTCGTGAATCATGAAGCACAGTAGGTTTATTAATGTACACACATCTTAAAACTAGATGATATATTAAAAACAGATAAAACACTTTATATATTTCTGTTCTACCTTGGACCCGTCCTCAGACGTATGAACTATAACGAAGTGAATTTCTCCGTCATTTTTATCCGCGCCAGGATTCGAACCCGGGTCCACTCATTCCGGAATAAGTTGTTCTACCAAATGAGCTACGCGTACATTTTATTCTGATTCCTAACTGCCTTTATGTCGTGTGCGTCCTTCTGGCAGGTACGTCACATCTCCTGGTACGTTACATCATCTCCCCCTTATTTTTTTTTTTTTTTTTCGAAGTGCTGCTCTTATTTTTCATATCTCGCGGTGTGGAAATAACATCACACCATTGCGAGATTGTGAACGGTCGGGTCATCCGGATAGTTCGGGCGCCATTATAATGAAGTGAATTTCTCCGTCATTTTAATCCGCGCCAGGATTCGAACCCGGGTCCACTCATTCCGGAATAAGTTGCTCTACCAATTGAGCTCCGCGGACATTTTATTCTGATTCCTAACTGCCTTTATGTCGCGTGCGTCCTTCTGGCAGGTACGTCACATCTCCTGGTACGTTACAGAACGTCCGTGTAAAAGATGGAGTCATATACAGTATATAGAGACGATATACATTGACAGCGAACGCCACAAAAATGGTTGCGCAAAATTTTGGGATACGCAAAAATGGTTGCGTCGCGAAAAGTTTAGTAACCATAAAAGTAGGGTTAAGTAAG
The DNA here is from genome assembly GCA_039090855.1 of Macrothele yani. NCBI lineage: Eukaryota > Metazoa > Arthropoda > Arachnida > Araneae > Macrothelidae > Macrothele > Macrothele yani. Next base: position 163,122,708 of record CM077011.1, read on the forward strand.
AGGGGAGGAAGTGCCGTACGACATAGAAAACGTAAAAGTAGATGAAATATAAAAATATAAAAGTAAAGAAGTGAAATCATACTAATATTAGAAGGTAAAGCATATTAATAAAGTCTAGAAAGAATACATACAGAGCATAAACGCAAAAAAACAACAACATAAAAATGAAAGGAAGAACATAAAAAAATAAGAGAACATCAGGACATTATAATTATAATGTAGTGGGAATGCAGTAAAAAATGTACTCGGGCATATTCTATGTTCTTCCTTTCTTTGCATGGTTTGTTTGTGTTTATGCTCTGTACGTATTATTTCTACACTTTATTAATTTACTTTCCCTTCTTACACTGCTGGCCACCCAAAATGCAACACCGAGAAGGACACGAGATAGCAACGCCAAATTTACTAGACACATAACAACAGATACAAAGATGAAACGATTGAGCTTACAGGCCCGTGCGACTTGCGGAACAACCACACATTAATAGTTCGTGTGGCCCCTATGGCTGGCAATAACAGCCGCTACACGCCGCGGCATCGAACGAAAGAGGCTTTGGTTGTCGCCTTGGGGTATGTCGGTCCAGGCTGCTCCCCCACGCTGCCACAGTTCATCACGCGTAGCCGCGGGTGGTGCTTGCCGGGCCACTCGGTTACCGATCAGCGACAAGACGTGTTCGATGGCCGACATATCGGAAGAACAGGCGGGCCACGGCAGCAGTGACACCTGGTGGGCCGTGAAGAATTGTTGCACGGTACGTGCCACGTGAGGGCGCGCATTATCCTGTCGAAACGTGGCCGCCGGCAGATCCTGCAGGTAAGGGAGGACTACAGGCTCCAAAACGTCGAGGATGTAGCGGTGGCTGTTGAGTGTACCGGCGATGCGTAACACAGGGTGCAGGTGTCATAACCAATTGCGCCCCAAACCATAACGCTGGGCGACGGACCAGTATGGCGATGAATAATGAAGGCGTCATACAGTGTCTCGCCGCGGTGCCGCCACACGCGGATCCAGCCATCGTGGTGTTGCAGCCAGAAGCGGGATTCGTCGGAGAAGACAATGTCGTGCCATTCCGTAGTCCAGGTGCGGCGTTCAACGGGGCCCACTGCCGCAGCACTCGCCGGTGGTGTAACGTCAATGGTAATCGGAGCAATGAGCACCGTGAGACAAGTCCCGGCTCCTGCAAACAACGTCGAATGGTACGTGCTGACACAGGTTGTTTCGCAACACACCCTAATTCCTGCGCTAACGTTCGTGATGTGGCGGTGCGAGCCGTCAGATGCCCGCCGCACAACATGCCGGTTCTCTCGTTCGGTGGTGTGCCGAGGCTGCGGCAATCGCTCACGTCGGTCCGTCCGTACCTCCTGCACCCACCGAACCCGTACTCACCTCACTGTGTCTGGATGACGTCCCACACGGGCGCCGATGTCTCGGTACGATAAACCACTGTCGCGATTAGCCACTCTCTGTCGAGCTCCGAAACGTGCTGGAATGACTGCCGTATTCTGCAACGAGGCATCAGGAAGCTTCCCACGCACAGGTCCAGCAGCACAACACACTTCCACTACTTACATCTCGCCTTCTGTGCACCCTTCTTCTTATAGTGCTTCTCGGTGGCGTGCCAGGCGCACATGATTTGCATATGCCCTGCAATGCTAATCGTTTGCATGTACTTTCGCGGGCGACGCATGATGCGAATTTCATGGCAATCGGATTCTTCCTTCTTGGTGTTGCATTTTGGATAGCCAGCAGTGTATATTAGTATGATTTCACTTCTTTCTTTCTATATTTTTATCCTTCATCTACTTTTACGTTTTCTATGTCGTACGGCACCCCCTCCCTCTTACCTAACCCTACTTCAATGCATGGTTACTAATCTTTGTGAGGCGCAACCATTTGTGTGTACCCGCAGCGTCGATGTTAATGTACAGTATATCCTCTCTATATACTGTACATGGCTCCATCTTTTACACGTTCGGGAACGTTCTACTGAAAATTTTATTCAAGGCTACAATAGACTTTAAATCGTCATTGGGTTACAGAATTCTGCGGCTAACGTAGATTCTAGTGCTTTTCGAGAACTAAGTCATTGATTTTACTTTCATTTAACATTATTGTGGGAATTTGAAACAAATGAATTTATAAAATATAAAATTCTACTTTCAACAAAAAATGCATTGTCGTATTTTTGAATGTCTTTGTACTCTGTGAAAGACATTAATTAATGTTAAGTTTCGTTTGTGTTTAATTATGTTGCTTTTTGTTTTAGAAGTCATATAGTTTTTGTCCTAAATGAAGTCGTAATTTCTTGAGCACTGCTTGAGGTGTAACCTATAAGAAAAAAAAAAGGAGTCTATGCCTTGTGCAGTAAGTAACTTGGAACACAAATATTTACTGGTGCCAAAAGGAAGAAATGGTCTGCGGGGGAAAAAAGAATGACTTGTAAGGCAAGAAATGGGCAAACAAAACTCCAGGCACTGCAGGAGTATCGCTATTCCTTTTCTTGTGTGTATGATAGAAAGCGCGCGCGCACACACACGCACACACAAACAATCTGCCTGTTATTGGTCGACATAGCAGATACCTTTTATTCGCCTGGAGGTGTCACTCTTTTATCTCGGTCGCTCATTGAATAAAAAGAAAACACATAGCAACTACTTCCAATTAATTAGCAGTGATTGGAAACAAAATACATTATTATCTTTTTAGTGCAGATTTCACGTATGAAAATGTCAAGGCGATGTGTTTGTAACTCTTTTTCCCTCTCCTTTTCTCTTAACAACACTACTTTAGTGATCTTTATATGAACAATATCTTAGATAAATTAACTAATTGTTCGTCCGTATTGCATGTACTGTCGAGAAAAATTGAAAAATAAAGTCATCAGTGAAATGAAAACGAATCAATGCATGATATTGTTATCTGTCATAGTTTCACTGCACTTGCTTTCAGCTGCTTCTAAACAATAGATGTACCAAACTGTTGTGATCAAAGTTGGATGATACGGTTATTCTCATGAGCAAGATTAACACGTATAACTTTTTTCTAAGTCATTTTCAAGCAATTTAGAAAGGCGACGTAGGTGTCGCTCGTAAACTGAACTTGGGTAGCTTTCTCAATTGCGAAGAGCTAATAAAACGCCAGTTTCATTAAGTCCTTATATGCGTAATATTTCCTTCTTCGAGGCAGAACTTCTAATCGAATTTCCTTAAATGTTTTTAAACGGGGAACTCTCTTTCTCTAAGAATATCTGTTTTTAATTTTATGACCCTAGTTTATAAATTTTTACACTTTATTTATGGTCTGTTTATGAAAAGCATTTTCATTTCTGTAGATAAAAAAAATTAAAATAACCATTTTTCTATATCCTTTCTATACTTTTTCGCTACACATCTCACACAAATGTCCGTTTTCCGTTTTTGCTTGAGTTAAGCAAAAAAGGTGTGAAATTACATTAGCTTAATATCCCGCGGCATACACAGTGTGGCAAAAAATTTTTAAGACAGGATCTGTAAAATGAAATAAAAACAAGAAGTTATAATTTGTTTTGGTTTGTTATTCAAAATAAGTCCCTCCGGCTTCAATACACTTGTTAGAGCGATTTAATAATGATTCGAATGCCTGTTCCAGTTCACTTTGCGGAATTGCCTCCAAAGTACGCGTCGAAGCTGTTTGTATGGTCGAAATATCATCAAAATAACACCCTTTTAACGTCATTTTAAATTTTGGGAATAAAGAAAAGTCGCAGAGTGCGAAATCAGGCGAATACGGTGGATGATTCAACACACAGACGTTATTTTTCGCCAAAAATCTACGAACAAGAAGTGAGGTGTGACTGGGTGCATTATGTGCAACAAACACCAACTGTTTTCATCTCTATATTCTGGACGAATGCGACGAATTCTGCCCATTAAACGCCTCAAAACATTTAAATAAAACTCACCAGCAATTGGTTGTCAACTTGGAACAAATTCTTTGTGGATAATACCCTTACTATCGAAGAATGTAATGAGCATTGTTTTAATTTTCGATGGCACTTATCTTGCTTTTTTGGCTTGTGGCGATTTTTTGACTTCCATTCCGCACTCTGTCGCTTTGTTTTAGGATCATATAGAAAACACCATGTTTCATCACCTGTAACAATCGATTTTAAGAAGTTTGGATCATTATCAGCGGCTGAAATGATGTCTCTGCAATGTGCACTTCTCCTTGATTTTTGTTCATTGGTTAACGTGTGTGGAACAAATTTAGCACAGACTTTTGCTTTGCCCAAATCTTCATGCAGGATGGTTCGAATCGTTTCTTTGTTGATGTTTAAAGGCTCTTCCATCATTTTTAGTGACGCACATCGATTGTTTGCAACGAAATCACGCACTTTTTCAATAATTTCAGGTGTCCTAGATGAACTTGGTCTTCCGGTATGCTTATCATCTTCTAGCGTATCTCTTCCGTCCAAAAAACGTTTGTGCAACAGGAAAACATTTGATCTACTTAAACAAAACTCACCGTAAACTTGTTTTATCCTTTGGTACGTTTCCGAGGCACTTTTACCAAGTTTTGCGTTAAATTCAATAACAGCCCTTTGTTCCACTTTAATAATTAAACATGACAAAATTTTTACTTCTCTAATGAACGGCCGTTTCATTTGAGTTACTTTAACAACTGCGCAGTACTTTTGGCAGAAAGCAAGCAGATGGTCACGGTTTATAACGCATTCGCGATTATACTGGTGGCGCCACAGTAGGCTGAAATCTTGCGCCAGTCTTAAAAATTCTTTGACGCACTGTGTATATGCATACGATAAAGTCATTTTGTGTTTAGCTGTAATAAAGTGCAGTCCACGCACGTGGTAAATCTATCAAGAGAAAATTATTGCACGCCTCACTGTGAGACAGATTTTCTAGGGTCTCACTTAATAAGATTCCCTTTGCGATGGTATAAGGGGCATTATCCTTGATGTTGCTTCAAAGAGGGGTACTGCGCAATTTAAAACTTACTTTGACAGCGTTGTGGTGAATTCGACATACTTGACATCCCTTTTATGTTCTTCAAGCCTTGTAGCAAAATACCTTTTTGGCATTCCTATTTATACTCATGTTCATAAAAACCGGAACACCTGAAAGGAGTCGATCTACGACTTTGATTTTTACAGGATATATGCATTAGGCAATACAGAACAAATGATTGGTATCTCGGTGTCATACTTACCAGGTGCTTCCATGTAGCTAATAATCGGTGTGGTCACTTCTAGCTTGAATACTCTGAAGAACGAGCTGAGGCATCGAATCAAATGAAGTATGAATGGTGTCCTGTGGAATAGTCATCTAGGCTGCATTGACCTGCGTCCAAAATTCATCAAGAGTTGCTGGCGAATGGTCGTACTGCTGCATTTGTCTTTTGAGCATGTCCTATAGATTTTCTATGGCTGATACATCCGGCGTGCTAGTCAGGCACGGTAGAATTCGAATGTGTTTATCCCTGAACAAATTCGTAAAACCATGCACTGAATTGATTATGATACGCTTTCCAACATACCAGAAATACTTACTCAAGCTATGAGGATAATGACTGTAGAATAAATCACGCTCATATGCCCTGACCTTTGACCCTATTTCAATGATATTGGACAGAACCGGTTAAGTATACTTACGGAACAACATGATAAAGTTTTGTTTCAATCGAAGCATATTTACGTAAGTTATAACGCATAAGGGCGATGCGATGGAATGGATCCCACTCCTGTGTTCTGACCTTTGACCCCCACCCCTTCACCCATTTTGAATAGGGTTCGTCCCCAGGCACTAAAATTTTATCGAAAGCGAACCATTTTCACGCAAGTTATGACGCATACGGGCAATGGAATGGATCCCGCTCCTATGTCCTGACCTTTGACCTCATTTCGCCTATTTTGAAAAAGGTTCGTCCCCAGTTGCTAAAATGTAAACGAAATCGAACCATGTTTACGCAAGTTATGACGCATAAGGGCAGTGGAATGCATCCCACTCCTATATCCTGACCTTTGACCCCATTTCGCCCATTTTGAATAGGTTTTGTGCCCAAGCAATTCCCTACCACATACTAAACGTTTATCGAAATCGAGCCATTTTTATGTAAGTTATGATGCATAAGGGCAATGGAATGAATCCCACCCCCATGTCCTGACCTTTGCTGTCATTTCATCCATTTTCACTAGGGTTCGTCTCCAGATGGTCCCCTAGTACATACTAAAATTTCATCGAAAGCGAACCATTTTTACATGAGTTATCGTGCGAACGGGCAGACAGACGGAGAAAGCTGGAGCATGTACGCTTCTTCAACCTACGTGTGGAAAACGTAAAAAAGGCACGTGTTGTCGCTGCAACATGCGGTGTGGCATTGACCTTCTGAAATATGTCCTCGGGGATGTTTCAGCTGGTACGGAAGGGCGACAGTCCGTAGAATGTCATTGGCGTAACAGTAATCCGTTATAGTGGTATGAACTCACACCAGAAGGGATCTGCTTTTGCACCCGATAGTACCCCAGGCAATAATGCCTCGTGGTGGTTCGGTATGCCTGGTGCGAATACACTCTTCGTGAAGCCCCTCGTTCTGTCGTAGGCGGACACAGATGTGGACACCATTTCCTTATAAACAGAAGAGCGTTTCGTCCGAGAACACAATAGTGTGACATTCGTCACTCCATTTCATTCGTTCGACGCACCATTGCAGTTTGGCAGTTCGTTGTTGCTGTGTTAAAGGTAGCCTAATGAGAGGCTGATGAGCATGCATTCCGAACTGTAATAACCGGCGAGATACTGTTACATTTGGCATTGGTAGAAGCGTCACAGATCGCCAGTGCTGTGCCAACGCCGTTGATGATGCAGTACGGTCACTCAAAGACATCCTCATGAAATAACGGCTGACCCTCAGGGTTGTCTGTGCACAACGGCCAAAAAATCCTCTTCGTGCCCTACCCCCTTCTTTGTGTCATGCCCTGTGCCACGGCGAACACACTGCGAACCACATGACCGGAAATCTTTGGGAGGGAAGCATTGCAGTTTCTCATGGCTATAATGTAACCCCTGTAGAACTCGCTGATGTGATTGTACGACAGATGTACACAACGATGAGGCATCGCTATCTCCTGATAAACAAGCATTGACATGTCGTCTAAGTCACGTGGCGATTACAAGTGAAAAAACGGCCTGTTTCCGGTATGTGACGCTGCACGACCTGATTTGCCTAGACGGGGCACGCATGCGCCTATGACGCTGAAATGCTAATTATTTCTGCGATATTACCCGAATAGCATATCCTCTGAAAATCAAAGTCGTAGCTCCACTCCTTTCAGGTGTTTTGTTTTTTTATGTGATGAGAGTGTACCTTTTGGATCCATCCGGGTACATTATGGGGATGGAGTACACTCCAGCACGCTCATACATGCTAGAGTGCACTCTTGACCTAAGCACAAAATATCTTTGTCATACGTATATCGCGAGATTTTAAGCTGATGTAATTTTCCGCGACAATTGCTTATTCGATTTGATTTTTAACATTTAATGTCTTCAGTTTAGTCTTCATGCCGTTCTAATGCCTTGAAAAAGTCGAGAGTTGGCTACTGAAAGCTCGGCGGATCGTGTGTGATTTCATTTACACCTGTATAAAAAACGGATCGTGCAGCCTTGCATTTATATGTTTTTATTCTGAGTTAGTGCATGTTTACATTTATTAAATTACTTTTAGTTCTAAAAAAGTGGACTGAAAAAAAAGTTAGTTCAATACAGGAAATTATGCCCAACTTTTGCAATAAACTTTCCAACTTTTCTTATTTAGAAGTATTCTTTCTAAGTGTTATCAGACTATAATTTGTCAAGTGATCAGGGGACGTATTAACGCCAGATCTTATGGATAAAAAGAAGTAAAGTTACTAAATAATTTTTCAAATATTTCCTACTGTTCTTATGGAGATGACTTTTGCTTCTATTTTGTTCAAAGACGCATTAGTGTCTGGTCCTAATCTTTGTGTTCTTCAAATTCAGGTAATTTTTTTCTTATCAGTAAATGCAGAACTAAGAAGTCTTTACAGATACTAATACATTGACATTTATCTATTATGTTGGAAAAATTACAACGTAAGAAAAAAATACACATAACATTAACGAAGGTATTTGTATGTGATAATGTGCTTGAGGTGTATATGTTTTTATAATGGTAGGTTACATTCTACGTTTAATTTCTCAACACACAAGCTCGTGGTATTTTACATTTCGCAAACCCTCATCATGCTTAAACGAAAACTAAATGTAAACAATTGTGTGTGACACGTCTTATGAACACAGTGAAAATAAAGATGAAAAAAATATGTTGGAACGTCATGTATTTTTATACGGACGCAAGTTCCCAGTCGTTCCCATTTTGCAATGTATCACTGTGCCAAGATAATGAGATATTCAAGTGCAGAACAGACTTTAGTTGTTTCTTCGATTCAACGACGCCTTCTAGAAATTTTACGAGAAAACTGTTCAATATATCCTCTGTGCAAAACCAACCTTCTCTTTCCTGAAGACAAACGATAACATAGCCCAGAGGCATAAAACTCTCCCAAGTCATCCGATGGCGGACATTGCGAATGCAAATTAGTTCGTGATCCTTCAATTATATGCGTGTCAAATTAATGAATTGTGCAAGGAACATGGCAAAGTTTACTTAATTAGCTTTCCCTGCCTTGACCGCTAGCAGCAGCATCTGAGGAGGCGGATGAGAAAGAGCCGAGAAAATGTGTCTCTTTGAACTTCATGAATATTCTGCAGGTTCGTATTAGTGATTTATTCTTCTGCAAATATTGTCCGTGCAACAAAGCATGGTGATAAGCAAGCAAGCGTAGAAAGAATTACCATATCGGAATACGAGTGTTACGAGAATCAACAATGTGATGAATGGAGTATTCACGTTATATTTCGCTATGTTCGTGAAAATAATTCGCCGTGAAATTTTTGAAAGTTGCTTATGTACACTGATTCGATGTGACAAGTAGGAATTCTGAATATTTTAACGAAAATCCGAGAAAACTTACTAGTGTTTGGGCGTCAGATTCGAGAATTCATTCCGAGATTTATTTGAATGTTGCGTATAAGGTGTTTTACAATGTAAGCTCTGAGTTTCACGTAACGTCATGGTAAATACTTTCGCGAATTTGTGGTACACAATGTTGCAACATGGAAATTACTTGGACTTACTCTTTGATTCAGCACAAAGATTTCCTCATACCCTGTACGGTAGACCGAAACAAACATGGCGACGCTGCTAAACACAAATGTTATGTCTTGATCATTAATGTTTGATTCCTGACAGAAATACTTTGATTAAAAGCACGTCGTGGGCAAATCCCTCTAATATGAATAAAGATATTCGGTAAATTTTGTACATGTAAGACGACTTTTGAGAAGTTCGTATATGTTGACTGGTAGAAACAAACGATGAAAACATTTGTCTTGCACTGCTTCAAGATTTCATAGCTTTTACCCTCTCCATTCTGTTGCAGTACCTAATTAGTTGCAATATCCAACATCGAGAAATTTTGTTGGAAATTTTATTCATCAATTACCTTGTATCTTATTTTAGAAAGTAAACGCCAAAACGATGAAAGTTTTATTTTTCGAAATGTTATATCACTAACCATAAAATGCGTATGAAAGTCAAACATAGCTTTATTGAACAAATCATTCAAAGAACACGGTGCCACGTAAATCATTAAATTCAAGATCTGCGTTGTCATCTTGATTAATAACCCAAGTCTGCGATGTAAAAACTGTCTGAAAAAATACAAAATGCAAAATTGTCTTTAAACTTTTTTTCATAGACATTTATGCTCTGATTTCAGGAAAACTCCTACAAAATCTACCACATACCATTTGTCCACCAAATAAAAATTTAATTTTGCTATTATTATTTCATCTGCTCCGACGTATAAAATAATTATTTTAATTTTAAATCATTTGTTTAGCCTATCCGGTGGCGCAGTGGTCTAAGCGATAGTTTCTGATCATTTGTCCAAAATGGGTTCGGGTTTTAATACCAGTGAGGCATTGATGTTGTGTTTGTCTTAGGGCACTGGCTCTCTCGCGTCCCTGGAGTCAGAAATAGGAAAGTAATTCTTTGTTGACTGAATTTGCTATTATTTGACAAGTAAAAGTATTATGTTTGCTACAAAGAGAAGCTATATCACGGTTGGTAGCATCTTTCTCCTACTTTAAAATCTGAACTATTATAAATTGCGCCTAATAAAATAAAATGGGCATATCAGTTCGTGACAAGTGCTCTTCAGAAGAAACGGGCGAAGATCAAGATATAGCGGATCGATTTACAAGCGCCAAATGATCGAGCTTACTTTCCGAATGTGGACGAAGCTTAAGTGACAGTGAGTGGTTGCGCCATCAGACATCATGATTCCAGTTTTATCCAGTTTGTCAACCATGACTCAAGAAGTAGACATGCCTCAGAAAACTTTAAAATTATATCGTCCTGGAACGGGAATCGAACCCGAAGCTTCCGATTTACGCAATAGAATGTTACCATTAAACCGCCCAGAACAAGGGACCTCTAAGAAACTGAGAATATATCTCGGGACTCAGTTGAATCATCCTCCGTGCGCAATTCGAAGCATATATGATCCCTCATCTTAGCAGCATACGAGTAACTAAGACGAAGGATCATACACTCGCGGACAATGAAATTTGCGCACTTAAAAAAACATGCTACAACCACGAAAGTTTGCAAATAGCTAGAGTTCGTGCTGTTATGCAAATGATACACGTTATCTGCGAGTGTGCATGACCGCACACCCTGTTGTGGCACAGCAAGCACGAACCGGCAGCATTATAAACCGGCATGTAGTCAAAGCCCCATGAAAGCGAAAAGCACCGGCCGAAACAAGCAAGAGTACGGAGTGAAAAGAATGTCGGATAGACGCCAGATATGTCGATTTAATCAACTTACGGGCTTTGAGAGAGGCCTGATCATCGGGCTGAAAACCTCGGCGCGGTCGGCGTGCTGTATAGCCCGCCTCGTGGATCGTTCTGACCATACCGTCAGACTTTTTGGGAGCAGTGGACACGTGACGGCATTGCCACACGACGGAGGGGCTCCAGAAAGACCAAGAGGACCACAGGTAGAGAGAATCGACCGATCGTGCACTAGGCACGAAGGGATTTCACGGAAAACCGGTCCACTATACAGACAGATGCAGCGTCTCCTGTGTGCCCCCGAACCATTTCCCGACGCCTCGTGGAAGCGAATCTGCGATCCCAGCGTCCCTTACGTGTGCTGCCATTAACACCAGAACATCGCCGGCTCCGTATGTAGTGGTGCAAGGCGAGATCAACGTAGAACACCACATACTGGTGACGTGAAGTGTTTAGCGAAGATTGCCGTTTCATTTTGGTGACAGGTGATCATCGTGTCCGGGTGTGGAGGTCCCTAGCTCAACGGCACAATTCCAGACTCTCTGTAGAGAGCCATGCCTCCCCCACTGCAAGCATTATCGTCTAGGAAGCCATTGCTCACGATAGCCAATTAGCTCCAGTAGTGGTACACGGATCAGTGAAGGCCCAGAGGTATGTGGATGAGATCTTACTGCCCCATGTGCTCCCATTCCTGGCCGGGATTCCAGGTGCGCTGTACCAGCAGGATAAAGCCCGCCCGCACACAGCTTGGGTTGTCCAGGACTGCCTACGTCATGTCCAGACACTTCCATGGCCTGCCGGCTCCCGGGACATGTCCCCTATCGAGCATGTGTGGGACTGGTTGAAACGTCGACTACCGCCGGGCAGCACTATCCGGTATTTGGAGCACACCGCTCAACACGTGTGGGCCATTCTGCCCCAGGAGAATATCAGGAGTCTATCTGCCTCCATGCCAGACCGTATTGTAGCATGTATCGCCGCACGAGGTGGTGCGACGCGCTACTGAAGATGACCGGACTGCATGCCACATATCCCTCTCTAATTGTTCTGCAGCTCTGTTTTTGACATCATGTATTTCATTCATCTGTATCATTACGTCCATAAAATTTCAATTCAATTCGATGCTTTCTTTTTGGTGCGCAAATTTAATTGTCCGTGAGTGTGTATAGTTCTATTGCGCATGGCGGAGCGATTTATCTGAATCCTGAAATACATCCTCAGTTACTTGGAGGTTCCTTGTTCTGGGTGGTGTAAGGTAATGTATTCGAACTTAACATAGGTGCTTAGGGTTCGATTCCCGTTCCCGGACGATGTAATTTTCAACTTTTCTGAGACATGTCTATTTGCTTGATTAATTTGGCATCCATCTGCCTGTAACATTTATTTGACTGTGACTCAACTGTTTTCTCCCAACCTCCTCTACCTGTTCTGTGACTTCTGTCTAGTTTCATTTGAAAGTTTCTGGACAACAGTTCTGCCATAAAAAACGTTTTTCTTTCATTGTAGTGTTTGATGATTTTGTACTTTTACCACTAAAATAATCAACTAAGTGGCAGGAAGTGGGATGTTTTAATTCTCTAGATGGAATTTCTTACATCTGTGTAGGACTTGCACTCAAAACGCTGTAGGGGAACATTAGACCTTGTGGAAAATGAACGTTATGCAGATTCTGGTGTAAAGCTTGCTGTTCAGGATAAGTCGTGGGCTCCACATAAGGTGTGCTCTGCTTGTGTAGACGAACTCCGAGAGTGGGCAAAGAGTAAAGAAATATCTTTCCGTTTGAAAGTTATGAAAATGTAGCCTTAGATTTCAAAAAGCTCAACCTCAAAGGTTAGAGATGGAAGATATTTGGTGATCATAAATACTATCCACCCCCAGTAATTGGAGACTGTAATAGCAAAGAAGAAACTGACACAGCTATTAAACTCTTTAACCTCGCCATTAAAAAAATTATGGAAGAATGTCAAACTCCTGCTAAAGAGAAAAAAAAATCCACTATTTACCCAAAGAAATTTTGGAACTTATAAAAGAAAAAAATAGGTACCGAAGCAAGTGGCAAATAACAAGAAATAAAACGTTCTATGACCTTTATTGCTGCATAAATAGACAAATTAAAAGAGAAATCAGAAAATTCGAGAATGGGTCATGGGGTCAAGTATTAGAGGAGGCTCATATTGACTACTCTGAAAATTCGGATAAAAAAACAAAATGACTCTATGGAATCTTACGTCGAGCTTGCAAAATAAAAATGTCAAATTACTCCCACCCCTTCAAAAAGAAGATGGGACGGTAGTTAGAACTGACGAAGAAAAAGCAGAAATTTTTGCAAACTCACTAGAAAAACAGTTTAAAATAAATGACATCCCTGACACTGATGTAGCCATTAAAATGAAAAAGGCCCTGAATACTTATTTTAGACACGCGGAGGATGTAGAAAATTCTAGAGTCATCGCCCAAAGTGCACAACTCTATGAAGAATTTACTAGTACAAAAAAACCTGTATTAACATCCCCAATTAAAAGCAAAGAGAAAGTCTCTTTTAAAAAAAATAGAAGCACAAGGCATAGAAAACAGCAGCCAAAAGTAGAAAATGCTACGGTCTCCTTTACGTCCGATAGACAAGTTAAAGGTGCTACGACCTCTCGCGGGTCCGGAACGCCAGAAACTGAAAAGATCAGAAATAAAAAAAGGCCTTTTAAGGGCCAAAAAAAAAAAAAATTTGTTCCTCCTGACTTTGAAAAACCACTACCCATCAGTGAAAGGGAAGTTAGGTTTCATATTAACAATCTTAAAAATAAAAAGGCACCAGGCAATGATGGCATAAATAATAAAATTATGAAAACATTACCGGAAGAGTATGTGCAAACCCTTACTAAAATATACAATTGTGCCATTAAATTAAATTATTTCCCTGATATTTGGAAGACAGCAGAGGTAATACTATTACCCAAGCCAGGCAAAAACCCGGCAATTCCTGAAAATCACAGACCGATTTCGTTGCTCCCAACCATGGGAAAAACCTTTGAAAAAATAATTCTTATTAGAATGCAACAATTCTGTGAGGAATTCCCAGTAATTCCATTTACTCAAGGAGGTTTTAGAGATAAACACTCCACGGTGCACCAACTCTCTAGAATAACTGAAAAATGTGCTGAAGGAATTATAAAAAGGAACACACAGCAGCCATATTTCTGGATGTGGCAAAAGCATTCGACAAATGCCCACATGAGGCAATTATCTACAAGCTAATAGCACATGATTTCCCACCCTGGATTATACATATAATCAAATCATTCCTCACTAACAGAACATTCTGTGTAAAAATCAATGGGAAAAAATCGTTAAAAAAAAATCGAAGCTGGTGTACCTCAAGGCAGTGTACTCGCACCAACACTGTATTCTATCTTTACGTCAGACTTTCCCAACTATAATAACAGGAATCTGACTACAGCTCTCTATGCTGATGACACTGCACTCGCTTATACTTCCAAAAATAAAAATCAAGCAACTTTCATGTTGCAACATTATGTTGAAAAACTTGAGAAATATTTCTTAGATTGGAAAATTAAAATCAATACCGAAAAAACTCAAGCAATTCTATTTTCTAGGATTAAATGCAATCACAATCCAGACTTTGAAATAGAAATGTATAAAAAAAATACCTTGGGTAAATGATGTTAAATACTTAGGACTTTTCATGGACCACAACCTAAACTGGGACAAGCATATTAAAGAAACTGTGTCCAAATCTCTTAAGATCAGAGGAAGTCTCCAGCCAATAATAAAAAATAAAAGGCTTAGCAGGAAAAACAAAACTTTGATATGGAAAGCCTGTATCAGCCCTGTTATTACTTATGCCTGTCCTATCTGGGGTAACTGCAACAAACAGCAGAAAAATAAGATTACCTCATTTCAAATAAAACCCTACGATATATGGTTGGACTTGATGGAAGAACTTCAAACCATGCTATCCGAAGCATGCTAAATATTAATTCCATCCATTACACGATGTATGACTTAGCTTATAGATACTATGAAAAAGCTAAGATTCATCCTAATCCTCTGGTCAGAGCGGCCATTAACTATACTGTCAATGAAACTGACAGTTATAAAAGGCCAAAAACTATATTGAATAAAGTTCCAGAAATGAACCCAATTCACAGCTACCCTAGCAAAAAAATAACAATAATTGGGACTAGAGTTTAGAGGGTGAAGAAACCCTGTTAAATAAAAAATGTGAAAAAAAAAAAAAAAAGGCTCTTTTAAGGGCCTTACTCTGATTGCAAATTTACTTCACACATGTGAATTAATCTCGTTAAATAAAAAAAAAAAAAGGGGGGATGGGATCCTCTAAGAGCAGTACTCTGTTTTGAAAACATACTTCACCCATGTGAAGAAACCTAGTTAAATTAAAAATGACAAAAAAAAAAAAAAAAAAAAAAGGGCTTTTTTAAGGGCCGAGCAAAATGTTGCATAAAAGATTTATCTTTTTTGTACTAAATATCTCTGCCCCTTAAAAAAAAAAAAAAAAAAAAAAAAAAAACAAGGTATTGTTGGTCTTGCCTTTTATTTTAAAATTTGTTGTTGTTTTTCCTTGATTAAAAAAACAAAACAAAACAAACAAAAAAAAAGGCCCTTTTTAAGAGCCGAGCAAAATGTTGCATCTGAAACCTCGATCGGTGTAACTTTGTGATCACACCACCTCAGCTATGGTTAATCTGACATGCCTGTCAAGAATCAACAAAAGTAAACCAGTGAAAAAATTCTGTAAACCAATGGGGAAAAATCTTTTCTCTCATTGGCTGGCGAGCAACACTGAGCAAATAGCCAGTTTCGTCTTACCCGGAGTTCAAAGACGATTATTCTCTGGGAAAGATGTTCTGTGTGTGATGTTTCTTTTTTTTTTTTCAGGTTCCCCTCTCCCGTGTCCTTTCCTTCCTTTCCCCCTGTGCTCTTCTGTGGCACAGATGTACCGGGCATTTTTTCTGTGGAGAGCAATATCACTTGAAATAGCTTGTTGTTACAGGTAAGTATGTAGGGCAGCTTACAACTTCACTTCTTAACGGGTAACCGTCTACTCCTCTTCTCTAATATTTCCATACTTTTCTTTCGTACTATTCTATCAGGGAAATCTGTTCCCAAACATCTAATATTTCTCTTTTTCACCTGACAAAAGGCGCAGAGCGCTGAGGGTTCGGGTCTCTCAACCTCACATAGGAAATATCTCTCTCTCCTTAGACAGCAAGGAGGATACACACATACCCATGTTTTTTTTGTGCGAAGTGCCAAAACTGGATGATCAAAAATTAATGGCTAAGCACGGCTGCTTTGAAACCAGGAAACAAAAATATTATCCGGGAAAATTTGATTGATCACAAAATAGTCTTCCTACCACGTCTTCATACAAACTTGGACTTATGAAGCAATTTGTAAAAGCTTTACAGAGAGAAGAAGAGTGTTTTCAGTATCTGTGAGAAAACTTCCCGAGATTATCAGATGCTAAATTGAAAGAAGGCAATTTTTTTCAGACCATACATTTTAAAACTCCTAGCCTCTCCGGTGGCGTAGTGGTCTAAGCACTGGCTTATGAAAATTCGTCCAAGAAGGGTCTTGATTCGAATCCTGGTGAGGCATGGATGCTTGTTTGGTTTGCGGCATTAGTTCTATCCATTCCTTGGAACCAGTAGCCATAAATTTTCGACGGGCGACTGCTTGTAACCCATTGAGTTGCTCAGGGTGGTCGTTAAACCTCCTATCAAAAACAAATACTACTGAAAGACAATGAGTTTGAAACAAAATTGGACTGCGTTGAAAGATACTTGGAATGCTTTTAAGGAAGTTGTAAACAAGTTGTTGACGAGGAACATAGATGCCAACTTCCAGCAAGTACTACGAAACGTGCTGGAAAAGTTCAAAACTGAGTGAGCTAAAAGCTGCATTTGCTGATCGCTCACTTACAATACTTTCCTAAAAACCTTGGAACCATTAATGAGGAACAAGGAAAAATATTTCACCTAAACGACGTGGAATGATGAAACTAGAAAACATGTAAGGTCAACATGATGGTAGAATACTATTGGATGATGCACAGAGAGGATCCGAAATTTCTGTATAAATAAACAAAGTACCAAACGAAGTTTTGAAGGCAAAAGAAAAGGACAATACAAGAGTAAATATAAATAAAATTTCAAAATGATTGTGTGCAAAATTTTTTGTTCAAAATGTTGTTTTTAAACTTTTATAATAAAATAAACTTTTTATCGGAATAAATGTGAATAAGCTATTTCCCCATATCTTCACATCAAATTTGTTACAAAGAAATCGTAGTCATTTTAAAAATAAGCACACCAAATACCTTTAGAATCAGCCAAATATTTGCACACAATTTCCAGTGACTCAGACGTTGCAGTCCGTGTGTAATTGCAGCTGTGCAGGATGTGCAATGAAAACACAAATTACACTCTATTTCAAAAAAATTGCAACACCAGGAAGGAACACCGAAAACGTAAATTATCGAGCAGTTAAGTACGTAAAACGTAAGGAAACGATCAAACAATGGGATCAATCGACATGGAGATAATGCTTTTATTGCCTAAACGTACCTTACATTAGTATGAAATACTATCAATATCATTCCGATGCATTTGACAACGCGGTAGGTCACTGAGTCATACAGATGCCGAATACCATCCTTCGGTACTGCTAGCCAAGCGGCTTGTACCTGTTGAAGCAGTGCAACCACATTTGTATCTGGTTGGGGATGATCGTGAAGCTGACGTCCAAACATGGCTCACACATGTCCAATTGCACACAAGTTCGGCGATTGTGATGGCCAATCTAGGACACCGAGAGTCTATAAGTGCTATCTGGCGATGCGTGCGGCATGTTCACGTGCATTATCGTGGTGTTGTGTAGCTCCATGCACTTGTTCTATAAACGGACTGGACTGCGGATTGCCTAGTTCGACTTTCGTGACTACCATGGAGGAGCCTCAGGTTCGATCCTGGGCAGGTACCAACGCTCGAACCACTAAACATTCGCCGTGCGTCAGATGGGCACGTTAAGCCGTCGGACCCCGGATATTGGCCCCACGGTTATAAATACGGGTGTCTTCCTCCCCCTTTCTAACTCGCTTGCGTGACATTTTCTTATCGGACACTGTAGCCCAAATCTCCTAGTCTACTATTTCTAAGGGTTGTTCAAGATCTGGGGTCACACACTCCGTTCCTAAACCCCTCTATATGTGATCTGATCTATAAACGGACTTAAACGGGACTCAGAACGAGATTTACGTATTGTTGAGCTGTCAAAGTACTATCTACAAAAACTAAGTGGAACGGCTGGCATTATAGCTGATTCTCCCCAGACCATGAAATCATCAGGCATTCGGGCTGTGTTGCAGCGAACAATAATTTGTGGATTGACGCTCCTTCCCCTGCGTCGCTACAAATGCATACGGCAATCTCTGATCTCAAATAGAAGAGAGATTCTTTCGTAAAGATCACATGTGGCATTCCGATGTCCAGGACCAAAGTTCGCGACACTACTGTAGACGACGTCGACGATGCACATTTGTGAGTGCCGACGAGCCGGACTTCGTGCACGAAGTTAACGTTCTGCTAATCGTTGGGAATGGTTGGACGATTAAGAGAGCGACGTAAAGCACCGCGTACATCCTGTCATTAAAATACGGGAAGCACACGATCTTTCCATGTTGACGTCATTCTCTGAAGTACCAATGCCAAAATCTATGCACCTTTTTGCAGTTGCGCTTCAGTTGTTCAGCGATACGCCACGCAGACAATCCATATACATAGAAGAAATACCACGATCTACTCTCTCAAAGTCATTCTACTCTCTCTCTCAGATAAATCAATGAAGGAAGAAATATCCTTCATAATACATGGGAGATCGATTGAATATTCAAAGCAAACAGAATTTATATTGTATTTGTTTTGAATATTCCATCGATTTCCTATGCATTATGAGGAATATCTCTTCCTTCATTGATTTATCTGTGGTACGGCTGAATTCCGACCTACATCCGTTTCTGGAAGGGAGATGGTCAAAACGCTATGAGGTAGTAGGTTTGCTTCGATTAGCGAAAATCTGAGGATGTCATATTCCTAAGCTAAGTTTGTTTGGTCTCAGTTGCTTGGAACTTCACTGTCCTGGGTAGTGCAACTGCAACCACACTCGAACGGAAATTGGGAGATGCGGGTTTGATTCCCGCTCCAGGGCGATGAAATTTTCAAATTTTCTGAAAGATGTTACATGGATGACCAGTAAGTGTTACAAGCAAATTCAGAATTTATATTCTCTTGGCTTTGAATATTCTATCCTCTCTCTCTCTCTCTCTGATTCTAGGGTCCTTGCCTTCCCCACCTGGGCATTTTCTACCCTCTAATGTCCTTTAATTCACTTGCACAGAACAAAGTAGATTGTAACACGGAGATAGCCGATTCAATTCTGATACCTGAACATACTTTTACCCGTTTTTATCGGTCGATAGTGATGAGCGATTGGTACGAATTTTTGAAGATTTGTATATCTCCGCAGTACCGGGCTGTCTGCCACTTTGCATACATTTTCGTGCATTCCTTTCTGGTGCTGCATTTTTTTTTAAACTGAGTGTATTATATACACAGTAGCCATCAGAGACCCAGCCGAAATTATGTGCTACTCCAGATTATCTGGAGACATTTGTCATAGACCCTCCCGGCCTTCTTTGATCTAGCTCATAATTTGGCCTTGGCTAAACTGCTCTATGAAATGCTTGCGATATATATGATTGTTTCCTAAGACACGCAGTTCCTTGTTCCGTTGTTGAAACACAAGGAAAACAAAATGAATTCATATGAGACTCAGCTTATTCTCCTGCTTATATACCCTCAGCATATGTTGCAGCAAATTTGCGTAAGTGCTACGGATCTTGGAATGTTTTCATACGTCACACCGATATGTCACCAAGCCCTTTTAGCTCTCTGACGCTCTGTAATGGTCAGGTCGCATGTTCGTCTATAGGTTTCGTACAGCAGTGTATTTCAGCTATATTCTGTGATGCAGCTGCATGGATACAATTTGATTTCTGGTAGAAGTATCCATTTCGACGAAGTATCAATTTTGCTAATCGAAAAAAGTACGAAAGGTAATTTATTTACAAACTTTCTTGGAAGCTGTAGTAAAATCCCAGGTGCATTCCAAAAGTCTATTTAAGTACGGAAAAACATACATTTCGCTAAGTTAAAATATCTGAAGGCAAAACCTTTCGATATTTTATTTAAAAAATCGAAAAATTATAAAAAAGCCTTATTTGTTATTATTTCTTTCCAATATTCCAGATAATAGTTTTCTTATTTTAAATTATATGAAACTAATCATTTTAAAGGGGTAGATAAGAGATAATCCATCTCGGAAAATCGCTTATCAGAAATGCTAACCGATAGACTTTTCTGACCTTGGAAAAACTGAACACGATTTTAAAATTTGTAGGTTGTTTCAACAAAAAACCTGCTCACTGAATTACATGAAACTAATAATTTTAGAGGAGTAGATAAGAGATAATCTATCTAAGAAAATCACTTATGAGAAATGTTTATCGATTGACTCTTCAGACCGTAGAAAAACTGAACACGACTATAAACACTTGTAGATTGTTTCAACTTCATGGTTGATCGGTTGGTTGGTTGGTGGATTTTTATGGAACAAGGGCCATAAAAATCCACCAACCAACCCCCTCAAAGGCCAAAGAGCGCCAGATACAAAACAATCAAACAAACAGTATTAAAAACGTGGTAGAATGCTTAAAATCAGGCTGAATTGATAAAAGTGAAAAAATGAGAATGAGGCAAAGATTATAATCTAGATACGATTAAAAAAGCCAATTTGTTGAAAAAACAATTGACAGCGAAAGTATCGCAGTGGTCGTCGAGGAGCCGCTGCAACGTAGCATCATCGTCGTTCAACAGAGGAGAATGAAAAAGGTAAAATCGCACATCACGAAAACGAACTCAACTACACAGAAGGTGAGTGACAGTGAGTTGGCAATCGCACGTCTCGCACATCGGTGCAGTGTCGCCACACAGCAAAAAGGGGTGAGTGACACGACAATGCCCAATGCGGAGACGCGCAAGGACAACTTCCTCACGACGGTTGACACGAAGACTGGAATTCCATAATCCGAGTTGTGGCTCGATGCGAAAACGATTGTTCGCCGTCTGGGCGCTCCAGCGATTTTGCCATTGTTGCCGGATGTAGCGAGCAATGGCGGGCTTGAAGTCACGATGGTACAGGGGTTGATCAGAGACAGGAAGGCATGAGGCTGATTTGGCGGCAACATCTGCCAACTCGTTTCCCCGGATATCAACGTGGCTTGAAATCCAGCAAAAACGGACCCTGATGGTGAAAACTGTCTTTGCAAAGATTATTGCAGAAATTATAATATACACCAAACCTGTACCAAACAATCGAGTTATATTACGGAAGTTTAAAAAAGCCACCATTCTAACATTAGAAAAATGAGGATTTGCGCTACATCTGATAACACGAAATTATTTTCCATTTTCGAAACTAGAAAACACGAAAAAATCTCTATGGTAAAATTTATGAAACATTGTGACGACAATGCTAATTTTGAAAGTATTCTTAAGTAATCCTTTCTTAGTTCTACCAGCTAAGACTTGCCAGCTTATGCTTTCCAGTAACTATCTTATGTGGGTCTTCTGTGTGACACCCACAAAAGGGAATTACCGACGCAAGGATTGTCTTTTTGCAATTCGGTGCATTAAGCTGCGATTAGGTCACAAAGCCGTAATGGGTGGATAAGTGTGGCACTGGTACTTGACAGCAAGAGCTGGGGTACAGTGTGACGCGGATTGATACATTTTTTTGAGTATTCCCGGGGGCGCTGTGAGACGGCTATCTTCCACAATAAAACGTACTTACGTTGACTTTGAGTATAAACGTGAGGAATTATCTCTACTTGAAATTATCCGTTCTTTAATGTGTAGAGACGAACCAATTTTGTCACATTCAAAGTTCCGAGATTTTGTGTAACTTGATTTTTTTTTATTAGGCTACATTAGGAATCAACCGTATAAGTGCCCTCTAATAACTATCAGGTCATCCCAGAAGTAATGTCGTTTTGCGCAATCCCAACAGTAGTGAGACCACTGGTGCCCAGATGATAACGTTGACCACTATTAGTGTAAGAGGGATCACGCGAGCAGACCTTCAAGTCACTTGAGACCGCAAACGGGAGTTCTAGGTTCAGTCGTTGTGTACTTAAACCGCATAGGAAATGGCAGTGTCGGAAGATCACATTAGGCACATTATGGTGTATGAGTTCCACCATCGACATTCAGCGACGGTAGCAACACGAAACATCAATGCCGTATAACGGCCGGGTACCCTGGAGGTCAGGAAATTTCGACGCTGGTTCCAGAAATTTCGACGGGGAGACACCATCCTCGAGAATATGCAGCGACCCGGACGGCCTGTTGAGCTGGATAACGACATGCTGAAAGCTTCTGTTGAGGGAAATCCGCCAGCAACAGTCCAGGAATTGGCCACACTTGCTCATTCAACCCCTTCCACTGTTCACCGGCATCTGCAGGACCTCGCTTATGTGTCAAAACTGGATAAATGGGTACCTCATGATCTCACCCCACAACAGCTGCAACAGCGTGTGGACAATCGCACGTCTTTGCTCTCCCGTGAAAAACGGGAGCGGTTTTTTCACAGAATTGTTACGGGCGAGGAAAAATGGATTGTTTATCACAACATTAAGCATAAACGGTAGTGGCTTCCGAAAGGGAATGTGCCTGCAGCAGCGGCGAAACCGAGACGTTTCCCACAAAAGGTTTGATGTCTGTGTGGTGGGATATGCAAGACATAATCAATTACGACTTGTTGCCACCCAACAAAACCATTACAATAGAAGTCTACTGTCAGCAGTTGCAGCGTCTACGCACTGCTTTGCAGGATAAACGTCCAGCACTCGTGAATCGTAAAGGCGTGCTGCTGCAGAAGGACAACACAAAACCACACACAGCGAAAATGACCAGTGCCATGCTGCAGGAATTCGGATGGGAAAAACTTTCGCATCCAGCATATTCCCCAGACATCGCCCCATCCGACTACCACCTGTTTTGCAGCCTGCAAAACTATCTTGCTGGGATTACACTTCGAAATGTGGAGGAGGTACGGCAAACCATTTCTGCGTTTTTTGCATCGAAACCCATGGAATTCTTCAAGTCTGTGGTTCAAAACTTTGTCGATCGATGGAAGAAGGTTTTTTTTTTTTTTTGATTGGAGGTTTAACGACCACCGTGAGCAACTCAATGGGCTATAAGCAGTCGCCCGTCCCTAATTTAGGGTCACTGGTTCCAGGGAAGGGAGAGAGCCAGTGCCGTAAGACAAACACAACATCCATGCCTGACCGGGATTCGAACCCGGACCCCTTACGGACGAATGATCAGAGGCAAGCGCCTTAGACCACTGCGCCACCGGGGCAGCGGAAGAAGGTTGTAACTACCGGGCACACTTATTATATGAATTAGAACATCTGTTCCAGGTACGTTTGTCTTTCTTTTTTTCACACGTTGAAAAAAATGACAGTATTTTTGAGATTACCTGATACCATTATAGAACTATAAAAATATAATATAAATAACTGCCGGTCATTGCAAAGTAAGATATGCTTTCTATAGTATGGATGTTTCTTGCGCAACAATTTGCAGTCACATAGACCATTTGTAAACTTGTGACTTGTTAAAAATGTTCAGGTTTGTGTCTATAAAATATTATTTGTTTTATGTTCATTACTCTCTTCATTCATAAGTTAGGATTTTTTTTTCAAATTTTCAACAAATTTTGATCCTCCTAGTATGTGTAACATTAAAAAAAATACCGCCTACCGTGACAGGTAAAAAGCTAGTGTTCTCCGTTTCCTGCTTTAGAATATGGCCACTCTTCGCTCTTAGAAATTTCGCGTATCTCAGTATTCTAAAACAGGGAAGGATACCATGACTGCTGGGTTTTGTATACACAAAACAGTATTTAAGGCACGTGGAGATCAGCAAGAAAGGCCAATGTTTTCTGGCATCTTTAAAAATAACGTTTTCATACGGTGTTCCCGCAAAATTTGATCCAATTGCAAGATCAATGGGAGAAGGATCATGTTCACTATTATGCGTTTAGGAAAAGGATTAGGACAAGGATTAGATCTAATGACTGTCACTCCACTCAAGTTGGACAGATGAGCCCAGTGACCGATGGGAAAGGCCACCCTCAATCTCTGACGGACAGTGATTTATCGGTCGCCTAAGACTTTGTCCAGCATTTGGAATTCTGCTGACCAAAAGCAATTTTAGGGGGTTTCCACTTTTTCGGAGCACAAAACCGTCGAGAAGAACCTAAGTAATCGATTTCTATGTTATCGATCGTGTTTTTCTACCCCGACAATAGTGAGCAACTTTTTTTTCGAAAAATAATCCTTTTGTTGTTGCAAAGACGCTTGCGATACTACTTTCCAATTATGTTTCTGTCGAACAACCGGAAATGGGATACAAAATTCAAACGTTTATACGGATACCAAATGTCAGAGGAAATTGTTCTTTGCTTTTATTTGGCATTTCGACCATTTAAGTGTTCATGCTCTTAACGTCCTTTGATAAGCACACAGATTTGGTAAGATCAATTCGCCTAAGTTAAAAATAGATGCAACCAATTTTTATCACTTAGTAAGAAAGTACAATCATTTATACGCAACAGACTAATAGTAAATATTAAAAAGGAACATCAAATAAACAATTGATCTTCTTTATCGTAATGGAAACATGTGGTTACTCAGGAAAAGTTCTACTGTATTTCGCTGATGTCAGCAGTTTAAATTTTGTCAAATCTAAATCCACTACGATATGTTTTTCTGTTACTCTGTTTAAAGAAGATGCATAAAAACAGAGTTTCGAACCAATTTGTGCTTAGTAGAAATTTACTGATCAGTAGAATATTTTATTAGGTGCACGAAAAAATTATGTCCCAATTATTTTTTTTCGTAGCAGCAGAATGTTTATAATAGAGGTGGGCACCAAAAACATAATCTTCATTTGCTATATTTCAAAGCAAATTTTTACTTTGATGCAGCATGAAATGATCTGAGGGGCTTTTCTCCGCAAGGAAAAGTAGATATTCGAAACACTTTATTCTTTAGTAGGATTTTTATATGACTCTATGTAAGAAAACAAATGTTTGGAATCACTTCTGGCTGAATAATTATTAAAAAGAAAAACAGCTTTTTTTATCCTTAGCCGTATACGAACGACCAATTAGATAAAGCAATTAGGTAAGTTTTAAAACATTAATTTCATTTTATTCGTAACAGTTGTAGGCATTATTTCCAAGCCGTTTAATAAGTCCTATAATACAGGGTTTCACAATTTTTGTGGATGAGAATCGAACCCGCACTTACCGAATTCAATCAAATGCTTTAGAACATTCAGAAAAAATATTTCCAAGAATCGAAACCAGTTCTATAAAAATCTGAATAAACTCCAAACACCTGATTCGAGCAATTTTGCAGTCTTTTCCAGCTTCACATTATGAGGCTTCTTTTTCTTGGAAAGCAGTTAAAATGCGCACTCAGCTGGAATCAGAAGATACGGTTTTGATTAATTTTCAAGAATAATTCAGTTTTTTAGTTTTATGAGGGATACGACTCGTTTAATAAAATGTGTTTGTATCCGTGAAAGAATAAAAACTTTTCCACCTTCCAAGACATACAGTATATAGAATTCCTTCACAGGTTTTAGCGATCACGTATAGTGTGCTCGGCGTGAGGCTGAAACAAAGATAAATGTGCGCCAGTTTCTTTTGATGAAAACCTTCGTCCCTGTATATGTCAAGAAACGGGTCTTGTGGCACGTTTTGACTTGAATTTCTTGAAACACTAATCGTTAATTTGATATGAAACACTCATTTCGGACAAATGGTCCTGACCATTATGACAGCTGCTGATACTTTTTGGCTACAGGGGCTGGCCTGCATTTCCGTAGTATCCGAATATTTTATTAGTAGTTACTGAATATCTCTCTTACTTTGAACATGAACAATGCACATTTAAAACTTTTTCTAAGCTTTCATTGCAAAATTGAGATTTTAAACATGAATATACATTGAGTGGCAACGTTATTATGACCAACCCCCTCAGTACTTCGTTGCACCACCTTTTGCCTTTAATACTGCGTCGATTCTTCGTGGCAAGGACCACGAGATGTTGATAGGTGGTTTGTGGGATCTGAGACCATGCTTGATGAATAGCACTTTCCAGGAGTGGGAGATTGCACGGTTTTAGATCCAGCTATCTGATGGCTCGTCCAACTTCATCCCACAAATTCTCAATGGGGTTGAGATCTGGTGATTGTGCGGGCCACCTAAGCAAAATAAACTCACCGGCTGAAACAAATTCTGTACAAAACGAGCGCTATGGCAGGACGCATTATCTTGTTAAAGTAGCCATCGCCATTGGGATAAACCATTCACATGACAGGATGCACTTGGTCCGCAACGATGTTTTAATATGATGTGCCAGTCAGACGTTGATCAACACGAATTAAAGGGCCCAAAGCATGCCAGGAAAACATTCCCCAAACCATAACGTTGCCTCCACCAGCTTGAAGGTGTGTAGCAATGCATTTGGGGTCCATGCTTTCGTGTTGTTTCCGCCAAATTCTCACTCGGCCATCGGCATGGTGCAACTGAAAACGTGATTCATCAGACCACATAATTTGCTTCCAATTATCGACTGTCCAATCCTTGTGCTCCTGTGCGAACTGGAGACGTTTTCTCTTGTTAACTGCAGACAGCAAAGATGTTCGAACAAGCCTTCGGCTCCCATATCCCATCCGATGCAGTGTACGGCGAACAGTGCGCGCAGAGATTATTTGAGGTGATCCTTGATTAAGATGGTCTGTAATTTGCTGCACCGTTGCCTTCTGTTGTCTGTTACCAGTCTGGACACTCTCCGTTCCGGCCGAGTATTCAGTAGTCGATGACGACCATGCGGTGCACGTAGAGACCCAGTTTTTTTGGCTGACAGTCCAGTCTTTAAACACTTTAACAACAGCTGCTCTGCGACATTTCACGAATGCGGCGGTTTCGGGGATACTCGCTCCATGGCTCCGAGTTCCTACAATAATCTCACGTTGAACGTCCGACAAATCGCATTTTTTACTCATCTCGTCACCCAAAATTCACTTCCTTCTACTACTGTCGCAAGCACTAAGCTTTCCCTTTTTATACTAGCCTCGCCCTCTGGCGGCAAAAGCGTGCAGCCATAGCTAATTTGGTTAAAACTGTCAGGTGGTCATAATAAAGTGGCCACTCAGTGTATTTAGCTTGTCTTGACTGAACACACATGGCTTTGAAAGAAGCGCAGAATGTTCATATATGAACATCCTTCTTAAAAGGCTAAAAGCAGTTTTGTGTAGTCATTAGCGATACAGAATTTTAAAGCAACCGCGATCTACAGATAATAAATAATCGATTGTTTAAAGAATGATGAGGGCATATCGATTATTCAAAAGGAAGAATGCAGGAGTACATATCATGGAAAAAGTTGTGATATCCAACTAATGCTTCAGCTAAAGTGCTCACCATTTGGAAACAAAAGTTTCCACGCATTTTCGTGATGCTAACGATTTCAGCCTAGCATTATACTTATCATACTTCTGACACCAAATGATTGATTGAACAATTTCGCATATCTCAAAGTTTAATGAAACTCGTGCAGCATCTATTTAATCAACAGGTACGAATGTGTGTATGTGTGCGTTATTTAAATTACGTCAGTTTCCATGACACCAGGTCATTAGTCAGGATAATTAGAAAACAATAAAAAAATACTCAATGATAAATATCTCTATCGTAATTCGTTCTATTAGGGAACAGTAACGATGACATTTTGAATTCAATCTTACAGTAAATTGAGAAGCTTCTCTGATTTAAAGACCAAGTAATGATTTTAAAGTGTCGTCCCTTGATGGACTTCGATAGTTCTAGTTTGAAGACCTACGGGATTTAAATATGTGTAAGAAGCAGACATTATGACCCCTCATTCGGTAATTATTCCCTCCATATTTCGCAGTATGTTACCCTGAAGTAGGAACGAGTAACTGCATCTGATATTATGAATTTCAGAGTTTATAACTCATGAAAAATTTTCCGAATTGATCTGTCTTCCGGCTCTGGACGATGTTATCTTTCAGCAATGTTTCTGTACCGTCCTTAGAGTGAAAGGCACTGAATTAGTAACTTGATACTTCTCACAGCAATAAACATTCACCGTATCTGTTAAATAAACATTCACCCTGAAAAACAAATAAATTGAAAAACAAAACTTTTGAAAATTAGAAATTAATCGCTGCCTTAGACATAGGGTACAAAGTATGTAATTGAAGAAAATTTGTCATATTTTTTTTAAACGAATTGTAACACGTTTCGGAAAAAAATCTATTCTGGAGAAGAGTACTGATCCAGTAAATTCTTTGTTTTAGAGATTTTCACGATTACTAGCCGTGTAAGAAAGGGGGCATGTTTTTGGGCTCATTAATATACACTGGTGTACAAAAATTAAGGACGAAGAGGAGAAATTAGCATAACAGCGGAACGAGCAGGCAGAACGGACCGAAAGACCACTCTGGAGATAGACTAGGGTCCGGTACGGTAGGGCATGCGCATATATGCAGCATGACGTAGGAGGACGGGGGATGTCGGAAGGGCATAAAGCACACGGGCGGTGTACGCTCAGCAGTTCGGTGAAAGCTATTGCACGGTATACATCGGTTTGGACGACATCGAGTTGCTGCCACCGTGTGATATGGCCAACAGGCAATCCAGTAGACGACATCTGGATGACTTTACCCGAGGTCGCGTCATTGGGAAGTTGGAAGAAGGTCGATGTGTGACTAGTGTGGCCGAGGAGTTTGGGATCGCTCACAGCATCGTTTCAGGAGCTTGGAGAACATTTCAAAGGACAGGAACAGCTGTCCGAGAGTTCAGCAGTGGTCGTCCACGAGCAACCACGGAGGCGGACGACCAGTATATTGTCCTACTGGCGAGAAGAGACAGACGACAGAAAGTGGGAGAAAACGCAAGGCAAATGCAACAGACAACTGGACGTCCGTTATCGCGTTTCACCGTGCCCTGGAGGCTGCACAAAAGTGGTCTATTTGCACGACGACCAGTACCGTGTGTGCCATTAACGCCTGCTCATCGGAGACGGCGGTTTCTGTGGTGCCAGGAACACAAGAACTGGACACATCAGCAATGGGGTCGAGTTCTCTTTACGGATGAGAGCCGATTTAGTCTGACGAGCGATTCTGGACGTATACACATCTGGAGAGAGCAGGGAACACACAATCACACCTCCAACATCATCGAAAGGGACCGGTTTGGAGGTGGCGGAGTTCTCGTTTTGGGGTGGCATCATGCTTGGTAGCCGTACTGACCTCCACATCTTCCAAGGAGGCTCAGTCACTGGTGCCCGCTATTGTACCGAGGTTCTCCTGCCTCACGTGCGTCTGTTTAGAGGTGCTGTGGGTCCTGAGTTCCTCTTCATGGACGACAACGCTACACCTCATCGTACAGTGGCTGTCGCAGAGCTGTTGGAGAGTGAAGTTATTCAACGCATGGATTGGCCCGCAAGGTCCCCGGACGTAAATTCAATCGAACACGTGTGGGACCTTATTGGGAGACGCTTGGCAGCACGTCACCAGCCGCCAGCAAGGATTCCGCAGCTGCGATTGGCGCTACAAGAGGAATGGGCCGCGAAGCCTCAACAGCTCCTTGACAACCTCGTCCTCAGCATGGACAGACATTGTAAATCCTGCAACGCAGTCAGGGGTGATCATATCCCCTACTAAAGACTAGATTTTTCTTGGCAGCCGCCTGTCACATGGACGTTTCTGTCTTCTGTCCAGTTGTGTTCGAAGCTACCTTTACAATAAAGGGCCTTTGTTTCCTTTCGATTCCTTGTTTGAAAGGTTTTGCTTACTTGTCCCACATTCGTACATCTTGGGGATCTTATGGTGTGATTTGAGTCGATGTGGAGCAGTTCTGCATGACGTTACATTCGAAAAACCGTCTCGTCCTTAATTTTTGTACGGCTGTGTATATATACATTTTTATTGGATGTTTAACGACCACCTTGAACTACTCAATGGGCGATAAGCAGTCGCCCGTCCCTATTTTAGGGCAACTGGTTCCAGGGAAGGGATAGAGCCAGGGCCGTAAGACAAACATTACATCCATGCCTTATAGGGTTTCGAACCCGGATCCCTTTTTGATGAATGATCAGAAGCCATCGCTTAGACCACTGCGCCATCGGGCCGGCACTCATTAATTAGAACAATAACACCCTCAATGATGCAAACAGATATAGATAGCTTTACTATTTTACAAGAAAAGACAATATTTGGCATGATCTGTGTACTTTACTGTTTTCCTGAAATTTATTTACCGTTAAATGCAAATATAAATGTTTTTAATAGGTTTCTCATTGTTTCTGGATTTGGCAATTTTTCTGGGACCTCCTTTCATTTTAATACTAAAAGCAAACATGAATAATATTGCAATCTTCTGAAATTTTTATTTCAGATGATTGGCATCTTAAGCAATCAAAAAGGGCAATGATTCACCATGAATTGTTGAATCATTGCCCTTTTTTATTCCCAAGACTCCACAACATACATATAAAATGAGACTCGTATATCGTTTATTTGGAGCACGTACAATATTCCATCTCCATGCTGGTGATGGAAAATTACAATTACCCCCGTTGCATGCTGCCATGGGAGGATTTAAAGGCATCCTCATTAAACACAGTTACCTCTATATATATCCTATCACAGTAACATTTTACTATATAAGTCTTAGATGTGGAATGCTTAGTCCCACAAATTAGCAGTTGCAGTCGTGACTCGGCTTTTGTTGATGTATAAGAAAGAAAGAGAAATTCGGGAAGCAACTGCAAACCACTTCGAGTGTTACGATACTATGAGCTGTACACGATTTTAAAATTCTGAATTTTGAAGGATGATCATTCTTTTGTGCAGTTCCGAGGTTTGTGAAATGCAACCGATGTAGCAACAAGTTTATAACATACTTGTTTCTCTTGCCGCAAATGATTCTCATAAGACTACACTCATTTTCCATCACAGATTTTATAGCGCCTTCGTTTTGCTTACCTATCTTAACTTAACCAAATCCAGTAAGGTTACAAAACTTATACTTTGTGCGAACATACATTGCATGGAAAAAAATCACCAGACATCCCTTAAAAAGCAAATGAACGGATCATCTGCGTTGTTAAGATGCGTGGTACAGCTGCAAACGTTATAAAAATACTCCTGCAGTTGACCGCGATCATATCGCGCTGTAAGGTTGAGTGAAAATGTCGCGGCGGAAGATAACTGACTTTGAGAAGGGAAAGATTGTTGGGGTTTATATCAGTAGGCGGTCCATAAGAGAAACCGAGAGGCGTTTAAACATGCCTAAGTCAACTGTTTTGGATGTGCTGAATAAGTGGAATACACATGGCATGCCTGAGACAGCAAAACGTACCGGCAAACAAACTAATACTAGTGATAGATGACGTCGAAGTTTCAGGAGATTCGTTACAGCTAATCGATGGAGTACTGCACCACAACGTAGTGTACAGGCGAATAAAAATGATGGAACCTCGATATGTACAAGTACCATTCGCAGAGAACTTCATTCCATGGGTTACCGTGGTCGTGCGGCTGCTCATGAGCCTTTCATCTCCACTCGGAATGCTACTCGTCGTTTAGCATGGTGTAAAGAACATTTATCGTGGACCGTTGTAGAAAGAGGTCCTATGGACTGATGAATCCAGATACATGATCCATCAGTCTGATGCCAGTGTGTAGGTATTGCGGTATCGGGGGAAGGCTATTTACCACAGTGTTTTGTTCCTACGGTCACATTTGGAGCTCGCAGTGTGCTGGTGTTGGGGTGTTTTTCGTGATATGGTGCCAGCCCATTGGTTATCGCGGACAAACCTTCGCTTCCACCCACAGGAAGACTGCTGACTTCTGGTTTGTTTGTTTGTGCACTACTTATTGTTCACCACTGACACAGTTGTTCTTGCATAGTCGCGAAGTTTTGCGGTTTGCGAGATGTTTGCACTCGCCGGCCTAAGCTCCAATATAATGCCTCTTTAAAAGTCGCTTAAATCATGAGTCTTTCGAATGTTTTTAGTTTGTTTACACTTCGTACATGGCTGAATACTTTGTAGAGAGCTGTTTTGTAAAGCCATCTAAACGTGATAGTTACGACCGTAAGTGAAAATGGTACGCGTTTGATTGCTCTTACGTGTTTCTTATAATTTGCAACTTCAGTGTTAAAATGTACAAGTTTGTCCACGTGGGGCATCGAAGCCGGGTCCTCTAGCTCCGGAGTAAGTCGCTTTCCCAAATAAGCTACGCGGACATGTTCTCTTACTGCTATCTGTCGTTATCTCATGTGCGTCCTGTTGGGCAGCAGACACCCCCTCCCGCAAGAGGGCCGGAGGCATGACCCACGGGTCAAACGGGACCATGTGTCGCTGTAGACAGTTATCCCATGAAGAAGGTGCATTTGAGAAATCACCAGAAAATTTGGTGTGTGGAACGTAACATCACACTGATTTATATTTTCGAAGCACTGAAGAAAAGATTCTCAATTTTCCTCTCTCGCATTGTGGAAAGATCATCACGCCATTGCGAGAAATCTAACAGCCGGGTGATCCTAGATGTTCGGGCACCAATATAAGTTTGTCCGTCCCGGGCATCGAAACCGGTTCCCCTCAATCCGGAGTAAGTCGCTCTCCCAACGGAGCTACGCGGGAAGAATGTCTCGCTGCAGATTTGTTGTTTTCACACATGTTTTCAATTATTTAGTACGTCACAATATGGCTTAATCCTTTGAAGGCAGCTGTTTTTGTAAAGCCATCTGAACATGATATTTACGACCATAAGTGAAAATGGTACGCGCTTGATTGCTCTTACGTGTTCCTTATAATTTGCTACTTCAGTGTAAAAATGTGGAATAGAATGTACAAAATAAAACGTTCTTTCACACTCTATTTCTCTGCTGAGTCAACGAAACGTATATGGAAAGTGTTTCCTCCTTCGACATAAAACCTTCAACCTTCTTGCTAGAGTCTTCATTTCATCTAACACTTCTTCGATGACAAATGTTTTAACTCTTTCATCGGTAGTAAAGCGATTCCCTATCAAATAGAATGCTTCTCAAAATTTTCACACCTGTCATTCTGGATCATTCTTCCAGCTCATCCTGTGTTCATTTCCTTTGAGGAGCTGCTTTGAGCCCAAAATGATTATGGACAGCTACGGTATCCTGACCAACCCCTTTAACTTTTGGCTCCATTGAGCAATATGCGGGAGCAGTATTAATCATTCATTCCCCGTGAACTTTAATAAAAATGCCGAGTGATATCAGCTGGCACAGGTTCCTATTGCCGGAAATTTTAAACCTTCTTTCAAGACCAATATTCCAGTCGTATCGCCATATTTTACTGCCCTATTACAGCTTTAATGTTTGCTGCGTCTTTAGAATAAGCAGTGAAGCTCTACACTTACACTGAGATCTATAAACACCAGTGTTACACTTCCTAAATATTTTATCATGTTGTGTTCATCCTTATAATCAAAATTTCCTGATAAAACCTTTCGTAACTATAATTTTCTGATGCTGACGACTGCAACAGCTGAATATTATATTCGTCGACCTCAAGTACGTTCAGCTTTTGTGTACACTGTGATAGAAAAATCCATTCGTCTATCACTCTAAATATTCGAACACCATATCATTCGGGAGATCTAATATATATAGATGATATGGAAATAATTCACAAAAAAAAAAAAAAAACAGAACGTTGAAACGTGCACTTTATATCCCATAACCTGTAGCATCTTAAGGTACAGGAATAAAAATACACTGTTAAGAAATTTATGGAAGGTTGAACCAAAACGTGGTGCTACAGCAGCTGCAGCACTTTCTGAGAAAAGGTACAGCGTTGAGTGGAGCAAACAAAACCCAACAACACATTGCAAATTTAAACAATAGTTTAGTGAAATCTTGTACTATTACGTAGTGCACCGTCCCACCATGTCGTTATTTTTTGTTTGCACCACACAAAAGTTTATCTTTTCTCACAAAATGGTGCATTTGGTGTAGCACCACCTTTTGGTGCAACCTACCACAAAATTGCTAAAGTGTAGGATACTCAAGGTAATCATCACTAAGGAAATGAAGAATACATGATCAGATCAGGTCAGATAATATAAGATGATTTTAGGAACGGAGTGTCTGACCCCAGGTCTTAAATAACACTTAGAAATAGGAAGCTAGGAGATTTGGGCTACAGTGCCCGATAGGAAAGTGATACGGAAGCGAGGTAGAAATGGGGAGGAAGATGCCCTTATTTATTATCGGGGGCCAGTACCCGGGGTCCGACGGCTTAACGTGTCCATCCGACTCACGGCAGATATTTAGTGGTTCCAGCGTCCGTACCCGCCTGGGATAGAACCTGAGGTTTTCGCCTTGGCCGTCACGAACTTTGATCACCAGGCACCCACGGGTCGGAAAATATGAACAATATTGCAGATGTTAATGAACTAAATTATTGACACAAAATTACGTTAAGTATGGTCAGGTCAATATGTTATAAAAACCAAATAACTTGGGGATATATATATTGAGTTCAGCATTCCAGCATTGTATTCAATATCTGGTGAATAGCGTGTAAGTGTATTCCCTACAAACCTTCTAAACCCAGTTTCGCAAAACATCCGTGGGCCATGCTCTGGTGGGTCTATTGATTCAGTACAGTTATAGGTTACACGTGCTTAGCTGGAGAGCAATCCTGTGCATATGACTGGTGAAAGAAATGCGCCCATAGCATGAAAACGTTCATAGAAAGTATGTCCGCGGGTGTTATCCTGCTGAAAATAGAGCCAGGCACCCTATTAAGAAATAAGAGGGCAATAGTTCCTCGAATCTTAGCGGTACAGAAGCAAGCAATCAGATTTGCCTTTGACGAACTAAAAATGCTGAAGGACGATGCTAACGGATTGCTCCGAGAACGCAACACTAGCAGGACTGCCCGTATCGCGCTGCAATATAGCTCTTGGTTCATTACATTCACCACGTCATGGGGGCCACATGCGCATGCGCCTTTCTTGGGACCCAAGCATAAGCAGGATTCATTGCAGAAAACCACTTGATGTCATCTGTATTTTAAGCCACCAGTTTGCGGCACCATTCCAGATGTTATCGATGGGATCCTGGCGGTGGATACGTGCAATCATTAGTATGCGCGGAGGCTCCTTTCCAGCAGTCAGCTTACATCTCTTTAAACGGTCGCATTAAGGATATAGGTGCGTTGTAACCTTGTAAATGAATAAGACGCATTCTGTAGTCGTTTTTACTGCTCTAATAACGAATTTGACGACTACACTGAAATTCCAGTAGCCACAACTGCCAACATTTTTGCATTGTGATATTGTTTCGAAACACACGTTCCACAATCAGACGACGCAACAATGAAGTCCAATTAACAGAGCCCTGTCAGAGTGTTGAGTTTCTAGTATCTATGTCGTTCGTGCGATCTTGGCATTCTCGATAATCGTTTTGCAATCTGAAGTCTGTGCGAGATAGAAGAATAATTAAATGCCCCACTCACAGTTTGCTTTGAGCTGCGCACTCTCTGGGTCTGCATTTACACTGCTGGCCACCCATAAAATGCAAAACCAAGAAGGACACGATAGCAAAGCCAGATTTACTGGACATATAACAACAGATACAAAGACGAAACGATTGAGCTTACAGGCCCGTGCGACTTGCGGAACACGCAGACATCAATAGTTAGTGTGGCCCATATGGCTAGCAATAACGGCCGCTAAACGCCGCGGCATCGAACGAAAGAGGCTTTGGAATGGGCTTGGGGTATGTCAGTCCAGGCTGCTTCCAAACGTTGCCACAGCTCATCAGGCGTAGCCGCGGGTGGTGCTTGCTGGGCCACTTGGTTGCCGATCAGCTATCAGACGTGTTCGATGGGCGACATACTGGGAGAACAGGTGGGCCACGGCAGCAGTCACACCTGGTGGGCCGTGAGAAATTGTTTCACGATACGTGTCACGTTCGGGTGTGTTGTCCTGTTAAAACGGGCGGGGCCGCTGGCAGGTCCTACACGCTCCAAAACGCCGGAGATGGTGCGGTAGCTGTTGAGTGTACCGACGACGCGTACCAGAAGGGTGCGGGTGTCATATTCAATTGCGCCCCAAACCATAACGCCAGGCGACTGACCGGTGTGGCAATACATAATTCAGTCATAATACAGTCTCTCGCCGCGGTGAAGCCACTCGCGGATCCGAACATCGTGGTGTTGCAGGCAGAAGCGGTATTCGTCGGAGAAGACAATGTCGTGCCATTCCGTAGTCCAGGTGCGGCGTTCAATGGCCCACTGCCGCCGCACTCGCCGGTGGTGTAACGTCAATGGTAATCGTAGCAATGGGCGCCGTGCGACAAGTCCCCGCTCCTTCAGACGACGTCGAACGGTACGTGCTGACACAGGCTGTTGCGCAACATACCCTAATTCCTGCACTAACGAGCCGCGGCTGCGGCAACCGCTCACGTCGGTCGCCGTCCGTCCGTCCGTCCTACACCCACCGAATACATACTCGCCTCATTGGGGCTGGATGTCGTCCCACACGGGCGCCGATGTCTCGGTGCGATAAACCGCTGTCGCGATAAGCCACTATTCGTCCTCTGTCGAACTCCGAAACGTGCTGGAATGACTGCGGTATTCTGCGACGAGGCATCAGGAAGCTTTCCACGCAAATGTCCGGCAGCACAACACACTTCCACTACTTACACCTCGCCTTCTGTGCGCCCTTCTTACAGTGCTTCTCTGTGGCGTGCCTGGCGCACATGATTTGCATATGCCCTGCAATGCTAATCGTTGGTATGTCTTCTCGCGGGCAACGCATGCTGCGAATTCAGGCCAATCGGATGCTTCCTTGTTGGTGTTGCATTGTGTTTGGCCAGCAGTGTATATCAGTCGAAACTTCGGCTCGATATCATCCATATTTTAATCATTTTCTTCTATCTGAACAACTCATCCTCCTGCCGATTTGGTTGTATTTCTGATATCACTCTCACTGGGCACTTTGATTCCAATGTCACAGTGTGTGTGTGTGTGTGTGTGTGTGAGTGAGTGTGTGTGTTTGTGTGTGTGTGTGAGTGAGTGAGTGTGTGTGTGTGTGTGTGTGGGTTAGGAGTGTCTAGCTCTTGCAGGTGCTTTGTTTCGTCTGGGTCGCAAATTAATGAATAATGTTGAATTTGAAACGCACAACTAAGTATTTTGTTTCAACCCCTAATTGAATCGCTGCAGATGAGAAAATCGAGAGGAACCAACCAGAAGTTCCAAAAATCAAGACCAACGAAAAAGGAACTTTGAACACGAAGCCGTCATTCTTTACCTTTTAAAATATGAAACAGCCATATATACAATTACGGAAATATATGAGCTTAGGAATGTAATTGAGATGCATTAATGTAATGCCATGAACTGTATATCTCACCACGTGTAGTATGATCTTTCAGTATACGTATTTTTACGATTAATAATTGAACATATTTCTTAGTATGTCCCCCCCCCCCCAGAAGAAGAATAGCTTTGTTTACTAACCCATAAAGTGTAGAAACATCGGCATGCTATTAAATATATTATTGGAAACTAAAAATTGACTTGCCAATTGTAAAATATTTTACAAACGAAACATGTTCGCCGTGAGTATCTTCCAAACTAATTCAGGTATTTGATTTTCTTCAATCCACTTAGAGCAGGACATCCTCTGATTTTAATAAATATATATCGTACATTTGGGCATAGTCGCTAGGTGTCTCTTCTGCAGATACTATCGTGGACGCGTCTCCCAAAAGCTCTCAGTGTTATTCCGCCCTTCAGTCTTCTCCATGTATAAAGGCTGAAGTCATTGTGACTATTATTAACTTCTCCATGTATGGAGGTCAAAGTCATTGTGACGATTATTACAACCTACGTCTAATAAGCACCAGGACTGACTGAATAAGTGACGTAACAAGTAGTGGCATAAACATATCCCGTATATACCAGGAGACAGCAGTCCTTGGCCAATCATCGAATAGTTGGAAACCGGTTTATACAGTTACCAACAGGCAGCAGACCAGCATTAAGGGAGTCATAACAAGCTTTCACGCGCCATTTTATTTTAGCCACGGAAGAGCAGAGAGTAAACATGCGTTTTTGTTGGAAACTTGGTAAATCAGCTATTAAAACTTACAGAACGTCAACAGAGCGTATAGGGACACAGCTTTATCTGCAGCCGAGTTTTCGAATGGCATGAGCGGTTTCGCTACGGGCGGGAATCCTTTGATAATGGTCTGAGATCTGGGCGTCCCTCCAGTCTGCGGGCAGCTGAAAAAAATCGAGGAGGTCCGGAATTAGTTAAAGAAAGATCGCCGAATTATAGTGAGACTTTGCCTGAGTGAGTAGGCGTCAGTAAGTCTATCTGTCATGATAATCCAAGCGAGGATCTGGGAAAACGGAAATTTAATGCCAAATTGGTACCCGCATTCTGCATGATGACCAAAAGGAGGCCCGTTCATCGATATATTGCAATCTGCTGAAAACTGTAGCTGATAATCCTAATGTTTGCACCAGAATTACTGCAGGAGATGAAACATGGTTCATGCAGTATGCTCCACACACCAAGCGACAAAGCACTAAATGGAGAGGTACCCACTCACAGTATCATGCAGACATTACATCTATTAAAAGAGCCGTGACAAAACAACTTGCAGAAACTCCGGAAAGTGCCTTGCAGAACTGTTTTCAGAATCTTCAGAAACTCTGGAAACTCTGTGTTGATTCAGAAGGGCAGTGTTTTCAAGGCGGCTAGCATTGATTGTGAGTATGGTACTTCTTTTATATTCTGTATTGCGTCTATCCTGGAAATTTTAGGACGTAGGTTGTATCTCCTCGATGTATGGAGGTTGAAGTCATTGTGACTTTTGTAGAATAAACAAAACGGTAGTGTAATCAATTATTTGCAAACATACTTCCTTAATCATTATCTCTGGATTTTTCTCTGGGGATATAAAACTTGCATTCAGTTGAAGTTTATCAAAGCAATCAAAGGACTCAACTACATTTATCAATACCATCTACAAGCCTATATGCAGACATAAAGGATGGTCCCTTGAGCAAGAGAATATAAATATGGAAGGAGACAAAGAGGTTGTCTTCATTTAACTTTACCATAGCAGCATAAGTAACTTTGTAGGTAAGAGACAGTAGATTACTCCTAAAAGGACAACGCTTAGTACACCTTCAGAATTGCAGGCTCAGTTTAAATCACGTTCATGACGCAAATCGATTGTTTTGACACATGACTTCCTAAAGCGATCCGTGCATCCCTTGTGACTAAGTGCTCATATAACGGGCCGAGGCACTTGGGCAATTAAGATGGATGTGGCTTGTGAAGTTCCTGTTATATCTAGCCTCTGGCTGTTGGAACTACTCTGCAGTGATTCATCGAAGCTTTGTACTCGCTGAGTCGCTAATTTACGTTCCATCGAATAATGACAGCTTGCCTTTCTTACATGAATGAGTTAATAAGCGAATAGAAAGCTTAACTTGGTGAATGCTTTAGAAATTAATTGAAACGGCATATTCATTTGGGATGTTTCTTAGATGATTAGTTAATGAATGCTTTTGATATTAACGATTAACTTATTTTTACGCATTGATATACGTGATTTCTAATTAGTTCGTAGACTGGTGCACCTATCATGATATCCAGATTTAGTTAAAAAATTACAATATCACGTACACTGAATGTACACTGAATGATCACTTTATTAGGACCACCTGCATAACTGTGTGTTGGACATTCTTAATCTATGGAACAGTATGCCGCCCTGGTAGCGCAGGAGTCTAAGAGCTGATTTATGAGCATTCGTCCGGGATGGGTCATGGTTCAAATTCATGTGAGACATAAATGCTAGGTTTGTTTTACGGCTTTAGATATTTTCCTGAAATCTCATGCCCTAGATTAGGAACGGGCGACTGCTTACAGCCAATCGCTCACGGTGGTCGTTAAATCTCCAAACACAAAAAAAGTATGCAACCAATTGAGTGAGATGTACGAGAAATAAAAAAAAAGCAAACACGACAAAGACAGGGCATGTACCGTACTTCAGGTCGTACGGAACAAAAGAATGGTATGTTGGACCCCGGTACAGCATATGCAAGGACGGAAGACCTTGGGTAACTCTATAACCAGATTGGTGCATTGAGAATGGCAGAAGCGTGGGCTTCCGTGAAACTGGTTGGACAAGTCGTCGAATCGCGGCTCATGTGCATCGGAAATGCAAGAACAGTTAGACGTTGTTGGCAACAGTGGTTGCAAGTATGCATCGCAAGTCATTGTGCCGGGACCTGTATAGTCAGGCCAACGCCAGCACGCATTGATCGGCTTATTCTTTGACACACAATTTCTGAGCTAGAAATATACTGCAGAAAGCGTTCGAACGGCTGTATCGGCGACTGTTGTCATCTGCGTCATGGCTCGGACCTAGAGCCAAAGATTGGCTAAGGCTGGTCTCACTTACTTGCGTCTATTGCCTTTGGCTGAAGGGCATGGGCGAGCTCGACTGGTGTGGTGTCGTAGTTTTAAATGCATGGCGACAGGATGGGCAAATGTCGTGCTCAGCGACAAGTCCCGTATCCAATTCTATGGGACGGCGATCGTCGAATTCACGTCTGGTGGCAATGTGGCTACAGGGAAGATCTAGTTATTCCCTTGTGGGATGCCATTACTTAAGATAGAAGGTCCCATCTAATAAGCCCATCGGGCACGACGACAGACCGGCAGTACGTGAATGACGTTCCACAGCAGGTGATGTTACCATTTCTGAGAGGTATTTAGGAGGACGATTTCCAGAAATACAACGCTGGGCGGTCTCGTTCATTTCGTCGACAACTCATTTCGTCGACACTATATATGCAAACAGTCGATTCCTCAAAATTTTCGTAAAATCAACAGTTTTCGATTTAGAACCACCAAATTTGGTATACTATCTCACTGTACTCTTACACCAACTTAGACCATAGACGGAAGGAGTCGGGCCCCGGGGTCAAGAGGGCCCCATACAAAGTTTTCGTAAAATGTACAGTTTTCGATTTAGAACCACCAAATTTTTTATACTATCT
Organism: Macrothele yani; assembly: GCA_039090855.1. Taxonomy (NCBI): domain Eukaryota; kingdom Metazoa; phylum Arthropoda; class Arachnida; order Araneae; family Macrothelidae; genus Macrothele; species Macrothele yani. The sequence continues at coordinate 163,163,983 of CM077011.1, forward strand.
CATGGTACTCTAACTTAGACCGTACGCGGTTTTTGGAAGGGGTTGGGGCCAGGGATTATTGAGGCCCCATAAACCATTTTCGTAAAATCTACACTTCAAAATTGCCTTTATTCTTCAGTAAAATAACATTTCTATGTACATGACAATGGAATCTGCCAATAAATACAGTGGTATATACATCAGCTGGAAAGTTCCAGTGAAACGTAAAACAAAATATTGTTAAAATCATAAAATTATTTCGCCACGTAGGGTGAAGGATAGGCAGACAATAAAGCACGAGCGATACAAATGAAAATGTTTACCTACAGCATTGTAGACAGGGAAAGACATGATTCTATACTATGCACAAATTCCAATTAAGCATTACTACCATACTAAAGATTAAACATGCACAAGGTACTAATTCACATAAAAGACCATGGGTGAGAAGGAACTAACAGGTGCAACAGTATTTGGAGAAATGACAGTAATGGTAGAAACAAATAAGCAGAAATGCTAATCATATGTACAGAATTATGCAGTGACAAGAGAGAAATATGCTAAACGGACCCAGGAGAGCAACTTTACAAAAAACAGAAATCGAACAGTAATGAAATGCACAAGTTTCATGTCATATGTTCAGAACAATACAGTGACAAGGAAGAAAGCCGCTAAACATACCCAGAAGGGCAGCTTCTCACGAAACAGAAATGCAACAGTGATGCTACATTCAAAATTTACAACATATGTACAGAAGTATTCAGTGACAAGGGGAAATAACGCTAAATGTACTCAGAAGGGCATCTTGTTACATTAAATTATACACACACAGTGACTAATATTTTAAAAACATATTCAACAAAATGAAGGGGACATTGCGTGGGCAGTAAACTGTGCAGAAGGAAGAATTATATACAACAACATAAAATCCAACAATATCGAAGAGAACATGGGAAACATGGTGAGCTATCTCCAATGGCACATAAAACAGAATAATCACAAATAGCGAAGCACCAAAATTAATACGAAAAACATGATTTGTTACAGTGAACGTGGGCGACAACAAAAATCCCACTTATATGTTGACATGTAACTGCAAATTGTGGATATGGAACCACCCAGCCGATTGGGCCCAGGTGGATTGAAAAACGCTATCGGTGTTTGTTGAGGCAGCACGAGAGTGCTCCATTTGGAGGCGAGAGGTTAACCGTGCTAGGAAGCGTCTCCGAATGATAGCACTTGCCTCCTGAGGAGGTGGAATAAGGGCAGGGAAGCGTTGTTGAAGATGGAAAGCATAGACATTGAACTTCACAAGAAGAAAAATGTAACGACACACAGGAGGCAAGTGAGTAGGTGGATGCTTTGTTTGGAGTAGCCAAGCATATGCAAGAAAGGGTAACGATCGAGTACAAATTCGATCAGCAAGACGAAATGCTGTGTTTAGGACTGGCAGGCGAACGGGGCAGAATAGATATTGATGTTGGACGTCGCTGACTTCAGGGCAAAAGGAGCATTGTGGAGAGGTGAGAAGAGTCATGCGAAATAGTACTGATGGGGCGGGGAGACGAAGGTGAAGAAATTGCCAATGGACATTGAGTTCAAGAGGGGAGGAAATGGGAGAGGTAGAGGCTGTCCAGATGGCGGGGAGAAGAGAAGGAGGAGCAGAATGCACAGAAAGTGGAAGTGCGGGAGGGGAAAGAAGAAGCCAATAAAGAGAAGAGGAGGAGATAGAAGTAACTAGAACCGGGGAGCTACGAATGAGGAGAAAGAACGGTAGAGAAAGAAGAGCGGAGGGGACCGAGAAGAGACCATCAGGTGAAGCGAGGAGTGGAAAGAGGCTCCAAAGCGTTGTGCGAATTAGAAGATATTCGTTAGCAAGAGTAATGGTTGGAGATAGAAATAGGGAAGAAAGAGGTCTCCAGGTGAGATCAGAAGTTACGAGAGAACGGACAGTTATCACACCAGAGCGGATCCAATGAGGAAAGTAAAAGTAAGGGAGGTTAGGAGGGTGAATAAGAGAAGAGAAGAAGAGAGGTTCATCTACAGTTTTCAATTCAGAACCACCAAATTTGGTATACTATCTCATTGTACTCTTACACCAACTTAGACCATAGACGGAAGGAGTCGGGCCCCTGGGTCACGGCGGCCCCATACAAAGTTTTCGTAAAATCAACAGTTTTCAATTTAGAACCACCAAATTTGGTATACTATCTCATGGTACTCTAATTTAGACCGTACACGGTTTTGGAAAGGGTCGGGGCCCGGGGTAAAGGGATTCCCATACAAAATTTTCTCAAAAAATTCCATTTTTTACTTAAGAACTGCAACACAATTCTGCACTCTAATACCCTATCTGCGAGCTAAGTTAGAGTACCATAAGATAGTATACCAAATTTGGTGGTTCTAAATTGAAAACTGTAGATTTTACGAAAATTTTGTATGGGGGGCCCCTTGACCCCGGTCCCCGACCCTTTCCTTCTATGGTCTAAGTTGGTGTAAGAGTACAATGAGACAGTATACCAAATTTGGCGGTTCTAAATTATAAACTGTTGATTTTACGAAAATGTTGTATGGCGCCTATTTGACCCCGAGCCCCGACCCCTTCAAACAACCGTGTACGCTCTAAATTAGAGTACCGTGAGATAGTATACCAAATTTGGGGGTTCTAAATTGAAAACTGTAGATTTTACGAAAATTTGGCATGGGACTCCTTTCACGCTGGGCCCGACCTCTTCCAAAAATCATCTACAATCTGAGTTACAGTACCATGAGATAATATACCAAATTTGGTGGCTCTGACCCTTTTTTTCGGTTTTTTAGGAATCGACTGTTTGCATATACTGTATAGTGATGACGAAGTGAGTGTCGACGAAATGCACCTGTCAACAAATGAACCTGTCGACGAAATGTACCTGTCGACGAAATGAACCAGACCTACGCTGGGATGCACACCGAGAGTACCTATAATGGATCCATATGCTTCTATAACCAGCTAAACCTCCTAAACGTTCACCAATCCAACATTTGCGGAACCTGTATTGACGACGCTTGAAAGCCTCTCACTGGCCTCCTTGGAATGCCACTATATTACGGCAACCGGTAAACGTTGCGTGATCACTAATTCCCCAAGACAACATTACATAATTGTATCAACATATGACATAATGTGCGTTTAACTGCACTGCAGAATATGGCTGCCACAAAATGTAGTAGGTGCTGTCACGTGATCTTGCCCTGTAGAACGTTAGAACCATGTAGAGTCTCTGAAATTAAATCATGTATTATCCATCTAATATTTCAATGACTCAGGTGATTTTCATCACACATTTACTGGGTGGGGAAATTTCAATGTTGATCAGGGTGCATATAACCTACAAGCATAACTTCTTTTGAGCGCTTAGGGGATGAAAGAAGAATAAAATGAGTAGGATAATACATTTATTTTATTGAATACGTTTTTCTTTTATTTCGCGGTTTAACGACCATTCCAAAGAACTCATATGTCCATAAGCAGTCGTTGTCTCTAAGGATCACTGCTGCCAAGGAATGAGATACAAACACACCATCCATGCCTCACCCGGGACAAAACTGGGAGAATGATCAGAAGCTAAAGTTTCCCAAGCTAAAGTTTCCCAGTATTGAAATTGAATGTGGGCTAAACACTGACCCACTTTCTCTTAGGAATAAAAGAGGGTGGCTCAGCGTTGGGTTTATGTTAAATTGCATGATGGGCTCAAACTGAACCGCCACCGACAAAGCAAATTGTTCGTAGTAATTAACTTAAACAATGGATCTCTATTCCACAAAACAAATCCACGTGCCTTTAGTAAAATAGAGGGCAGTATTTGTAGAAAAAAGAAAACTACAGAGTACATTGTCCGAACAAAATTTTACCGAACTGTGTGTTCCGATGTATACACATCGTCCCTGTATGCCAAGAAAGTACGGATGCAGTTATGACGTCATATGGTGCGGAAGTATAGCAATGAGACGACCAGGCGGTTTCACTCCCCCACCCCAATAGCGATATGACACTTGTAACGTATACAGTACTCTAACACAACATTCATTTTTATCACGTTTTTTTGTAAAAAAAAAACGATCCTGTTTATATTATCACTTTGTCCGTTTGTCAGACCATGGGGACCGCGGATGGCCTAGGGGTCAACGTTCGTGACTGCCACGGCGTAACCTCAGGTTCGATCCCAGAGATGTACGAACGCTCGAACCACTAAATATCCGCCGTGTGTCGGATGACCACGCTAAGTCGTCGGGACGCGGGTACTGACCCCCAGGTTATAAATAAGGACGTCTTCCTCTCCCTTTCTATCTCACTTCCGTGTCACTTTCCTATCGGGCACTCTAGCCCAAATCTCCTAGCTTTCTATTTCTAAGGGTTGTTTAAGGCCTGGGGTCAGATACTCCCTTTCTAAAATCCTCTACGTATTATCTAATCTGATCTCGTCAGACCATGGGCACCACATCTCTGCGAAAATTTGCTCGATTTGAAAACTTATTTTATGCATTGGAAAGTTCGAAATATGAGAATGATGTTCCTTTCATTCCACTTTTTTCCAATAAACAATTTTGCCGCTAGAGGGAGTAAATGTAGATCATATCGAATTCAAAATAAATTGTATTCCTTATTTGGACGACGCTTCCGAATATCCGATTGAAAAAATATATTTCTTCATTTCGGTGCAGTTTATAACGAAAAGTATCTTAGGTACAGTTCTCTTTTCAATAAATACATAGATTTTCCGCTAGGGGCGTAAGGTAAATTGCGTTTTCCTCGATATTTCTGCTTCTAAAAGTTCAATTTGAGAAATTCTTTCTACATCGGATCCTGCTCCTGATGGTAAATGTTCAGCATAAAATTTCTAATTTTTCATAAAGAATGCTTCTGCCACCAGGGGCGAAATTATTTCTTTGACATTCTAAAAACTCGATTGAAAAAAAAATAAGTATTTCAAGTATTTTTGTATAAATATGTAAGTATTTTATCTAACCTTCTGAAAACTCGATTGAAAAAAAATAAGTATTTAAAGTATTTTTGTATAAATATGTAAGTATTTTTTCTGACTTGCAAACTCAATTGAAAAAAAAATATTTCGTGGACCCTACCTATACCACTCATATCGGAAAACCTTTTCGATATATTCTCTTCGTAAAATAACGTAGAGTTTTTCCGCCAACAGTAGTAGATATATATCTTACTTTTCTCTATATCTCTGCTTGCAAGCTTCCGTTTGAAAAACCTTTTCTTTGTTGGGAAGCGTTTTCGGTGCGAAATGTTTTACATATAATTCCAAAGTTTTCTTAAGGCACAAGTCTGCCTCTAGAGGGCGTAAGTTCACGTTTCCATTTACAGCAATATCTGCGGGATTAAAAACCCGATTGAAAAAATTATTTTCTGGTTGGATACAACTAACTATAGAAATTCTTTGTGTGAATTTTCTACTCAAAATAATGTACACTTTTACCGGTAGGAAGCGCGAATTTTCATCTGTTTTTCTTCATAGCTCTGCTTCTAAACGTGCGATTTAAGAAATTCCATTTTACACCGAAAGCCATTTACCTTGAGAAACTCTTTAGATTTGTATTTGAGGAGTTTTATAGTTCACAGTTTTGTCGCTAGGTGGTGTTTTATGTACTTCGGTTTGCAGCTGTTTCTCCGCTTCTAAAAACCCTATTGAGAAAAACAGATGAAAATTCCTTTTTTACTGCATGTCATTGGCTACAACAGAGATGTGGAGCATTATCCTCTTTAAATATTGCACAGATTTCCTGCTACGTGGTGTAAAAGTCAAAACCTTTTTCTCGCTCTCTCTCTGCTTCCCCGAGACGTACTAATAGAGTTCATTTTTCATAGCATTGCTTTTTCCATGAAGAATGTTTTATCCTGTTTTCAGCTTTTCGATTATGCAAAAGTCTTCACATAGAAGGCGTAGAGTTATATCATGTTCCGTTCTTGATTTCATCTGTTAACTGTTCCAGCTGAACATCTCTTTGTCTCTGATACTTCCTTCTGTTATGAGAAATGTTTTGTGCACCGTTTGTTAACTTCCATAACATGCCTTTTAGGCATTGGAGGAAGTAAGTAGCTGTTTCTATTTCTGGATGATTTGTCGACTATAGAAATCCGATTGATTATTTTTCCTAATCGTTTTCATTGACTTTGAACAATTTTGATAAATTTAATTCGCTTCAGAAATGATTCAAAAGAAGTACTCATTATAACCGAAAATTCGGTGACATCTTTCTAGTTATTTCCTGTCTATGTTAATTTCACTTGATCTTCTTAAGCGATATCCAAACTTAACATTTAGAGTTTCTCTCTCGGACGAATATCCCTTTGGCGACATGTATCGTCTTCAGTGGTTGAAGGACGTAAATCAAAAGATGAGAAGAGAAGTTTGTTTTCAATGTATGTTTACTGGCTGACTGGTTTACGAATGTGAGGCGGGTTCTCGAGTTGTAAAGTTAATTCTCGTTAGCTATTTACTGTTTTATGCTAAATGTCCTTGAGATAATGTAATAAGTTCAAATCTGAAGTTTTTCGATCTTGAGTGAAGCGTATAGTAAAACGGGTTTTCATTATTGTTGAAGTCACATTCTTTGTCAACATGACTTGGTTATTGTGTCTAAACAGATGTCGTTGATTCTGCTACGGAAATTATTGTTGAATGGACTTCTGATGCGCTGACATAAATAAAGATTTAGCTGTAAATAGAGATATTGAGGTGTTTTCTTAAAGTGCAATTTTAATGCTTAATGAAGTAGATTGAAGTTAAGTTATCCCAGTTTCCTACTTATTTGAACCAGCTTTGGCAGTTAATCGAGCTTCACGTAATGTGAATTTTCTGGTTAAACTGACATTTTCACGTATAGTTATATTTTTAAAGTCTACGAACACTACATACTCGCGCTGCAGCAGCAGTTTGAGTTGCTGTGGGTCGTCCGTATATAAATGTCTGTGTGGATTGAGTGCATAATCAGTGATTACTGCTGGACAAAACCAGCAACATGAATGATATACATAACGGACCGGCAGTGCTCAACGGTTGAGAACGTAAACGCATTGCCAACGTGATGCCTATTAATTCCACAGAAGGTGGTATTACCGAATCTCAGTGGTATTCAAGAGGACGTTTGCAAAAAAATGCAACGCTAGGATACACACCAAAGGTACCTACAACTAATCCATATGCTTCTATAACCAACAAAACCTTCTGAACTGTCACAGGTCGCGTATGTACAATCGATGAGAGTTCAGGAGGTTTTGCATGTTGCAAAAAAATACATACACTATATTGACAAAAGTCACCAGACACCTAGAAGCGAAGAACAATATAGCATTTATTGATATACATTTGTACGATGTCGGTCCACCTTTGGCCTTAATGCATGCACTGATCCTTCGAGACATGCTTTCGACAATTCTTTGGAACGCAGCGATAGGTATACGCTTCCATTCAGTACATAATGCAACAGCTAACTGTTGCTTAGTAGTAGAACTTAGTTCTAAACTTCTTATGCGGCGCTTTAATTCATTCCACAGGTGTTCTATGGGATAAAGATCAGGCCTTTGTGCTGGCCAGTCCACACATGATACGGAATTATCGACAAACCACGCCGTGACAGTCCTTGCTTTATAGCTCGGTGCCTTATCCTGCTGGTACCAACAAGGCTCTGTGCCTTATCCTGCCAGTACCAACAAGGCTCGTTTCCATAGCATTACCACGGAGTTGTTAAGGCATAATTCCTTAGAATATCGAGGTAGACGTGCTGGTTAACAGGTTTGTCTATGATAACCAATGGGCCGGGACCATACCACGAAAAACACCTCCACACGAGTACACGGCCAGCACTAAACTTGACCGTAGGATCAGTACACTGTGGTAAATAGCGTTCCCCGGCGGCCGCCATACCCACACACGGACATCAGACTGATGAATCGTATCTGCTTTCATCAGTCCATAGGACGCGTTTCCATTGATCTACGGTCCACGATAAATGTTCTTTACACCATGCTAAACGACGAGTAGCATTTCGAGTGGAAATGAAAGGCTTATGAATAGCCGCACGGCCACGGTGACCCATGGAATGACGTTCTCTGCTAATGGTACGTTTACATAGAGAGGTTCTAGCATTTTTACTCATCTGTACACTGACGTCTGGTGCTGTACTCCGTCGATTTGCTGTAACGACTCTCCTGAGGCTTCGACTTCATCTATCACCGATTTTCTTTGGTCTGCCGGTACGTTTTAGTGCTTCAGGCACGACATGTGTCTTCAACTTATTCAGTACGTCCAAAACAGTTCACTTGAGTATGTTTAAACTCCTCTCGGTTTCTCTTATGGGCAACCCACTAATATAACACCCAACAATCTTTCCTTTCTTAAAGTCACTTATCTCCCTCGCGACATTTTCCCTCAACCTCACAGTGCGGTATGATCGCGTTCAGCTACAGGCTTGTTTTTATACAGTTTGCAGCTGTACCGCGCATCTTAAGAACGCATTGGATCCGTTCATTTGCTTTTGAAGGGTTGTCCGGTGACATTTGTCAACATAGTATATAAGACTATATGTCTGTTTTTCGTTTGTCTCGAGGTTTATCGAGTACCATGACCAATTCTATGGGAAGAAGTAGTTGTCCGTCGTTGAGTTTTTTCGACTTATTTCACGCGACGAAAGAGAAACACACTACCCATTGCTCATGTGGTTACGAATCCGGACACATTAGGACATATTGTGTGAAGCAATTTGTGACTCTTCATGTAGGTCAGTGTGTATTTGGAGTTATCAAATTTGTCGTTGCCTCCTGTCTTGGGGGAAAGGTGCTGGAAACATAAGTAGTAAAAAATGCGGGTGTTGACCAAATAAAAGGCAACTGAATTTCTTGAACACTGGGTTTTCACACTTATTATTGTTGTATGGCACAAACTGCAAAACATATTTTACATGATCATATAAATTAAATTATAATATTAAAAAAGTTAGGATTCCGTAAGTGTTTCATAATTTTTGTCAAACGCTAAAATTGAAATCTCTGTCTAGGTTACCCACAAAGAAGCGTAAAGTTTGTACATTGTATTAAAGAATAAAAGGTAACTGAATTTTGATCCAAAAATACAGAATTACTAACTCAGCAATAACACATCTTTGAGTTCCCTGTATTTACTGTTCATCACGTAATATCAATCACATCAGAAATCTTGAAAATCACGTCGCCCTGGAGTCGAGCCTGCATCTCCTGAATTCCGTTCGAACATGGTACTATCCATTACACAACCAGGATAATGAACTCTCAAGTATCTCAGGTAAACATTCTGTGGAATTTATACCTGAGGTTCGGATGATTTCACTTTACTGCAACACGAGGAAGCATAATTAGTTTCGACTGAGAAAAATCTGATAAGGTTCAGATTCTTAACACTCAGATACTTGGAAATTCATCCTCGTGGGTGGTGTAATGGATAGCACGCTCGAACGAAATTGGGAGACGTGAGTTCGATTCCCGCACCAGGGGCAATGTCATTTTGAAGTTTTCTGACATGATTGATATTAAGTGATGAACTGTAAATACAGACAATTCGGACATATCCCATTCATAAGTAAATAAATCAGTGTACTTCCACGTATTAAGTGAAAATTATTTCTTCCACAGAAACAATAAGAGTTGAAAAACATTGGAATACTGTACATTTTTTATAGAAAATGTACAGCATTCCAATGTTTTTCAACTCTTGAAATGCACCAATCTCGTCCGTTTTCTCTTTTTCATATCCACAGCCGAATGATGTCACCAAATTTGAGCCACGAGTTAACCTATATTATAGGACCAAACTAAGTTTTCGAAAGCTTAATAATTTTAAGAATGAAAATGTGGTGTGCGTTGTAATTGAAAAGGAAGACCTCGCTCAGGTTATATCCAACTCATATGAGAAAATCCCTTTTCACATTCGCTACGAGATACAGCAAGGGTTTGTAAAATTCGCTTAGGCTGTGACATTAGGTACCGGGTGTTTCACAGGCTACTGACAACTGCTTTCGTGATTATCGCCTGAAGCTTTCGCTAGATGGCGCCAGAGGCCTCAGGATATCATCGTGAGACGAAAGGGTGTAGAACCCCTTGTGTAGAACCGGTTTGATCGCAGACGCGTAGTGATATGCGACTGCAGAGAGAGTTTTTATCGTTACAAATTAGTATATATCTGGCAAAAACCCAACGGAGGAGTTAGGAAAGTGGAGTAGTGCGTTTAAGAATCGTCGCAAGCCGTCTCGTGCCACAGTGAATGCCCTGACAAAAAAATATGCGAACGAACTGGGAATGTTGCGGATGACATGAAGGCGATAGTCACGAAACGGTGCGGACGCAGGAGAACATTGAAGTTGCCCACGATATTTTGCAGCAAGAGCCTGGAACTTCAATGAGAAACCTTGCTCAGGAACTGCAGGTTAGTCCAGCTTCGGCATGGCGCATTACAAAATCCGATTTGCAGATGTTTTCCTACAATATTCAGGCGCAGCAGCCTTTGAACGAAGCAGCCGTGTTGCAGCAAAAGGAGTTTGCCAACTCAATATGTTCAATGGATAGAACTTTGATGCGAAAACCACTGTTTTCAGTGATCCAGCGCATTTGGGGACAGATGGTCACGTGAACCGGCAAAATTATGGCATGCGGAGAAGCGAGAAGTCTGCGTTCATAGTGGTGAAGACGCTCCATCCACAGATGCTAACTGTTTGGTGTGCCATGTGTGTTAACGACGTTATTTGCCCATTTTTCATTGATTTATCTGGGAACGCTGCTATCTATAGTGACCTTCTGCAGAACTGGTTTTTCTCTTCTGCATACCGAAAAAATTGGATCCAAAACCACACTGTTCAACAGAGCAGAGCGCCGACACACATAACTGGCGAAGTCCTCGATTTCGTTCAGCAGCACTATGGGAAACGTGTCATCGCTAGATGTTTCCCACAGTGGTTTTCAGCTGGTCTCTCTTGGCCTCCTTATAGCCCTGATTTATCGCCATTGGATTTCTTTTTGTAGGGCTATCTGAAAGACAGAGTGCATCGTGATAGGCCAACAACACTGCTACACCTTAGGCATGCCATCGAACGTGAAATCCAAGCAATTCCAGATCTCATGTTTTAGTTAGCACTTAGCACTCGACTAATTTGTGTAAAGAATTCGCCATATAGTGTCAGGGAACGGAAAACATTACGAACAACTTATTCGATAATTTCCTCTTGACCTATCTTAACGGTAATGTAGTTTATTTTCCTTCTACTACAATGAAACTACACTTATTGCTGATTTAAGTTGGCAGCACATTGTGAAACCTTTCCTGCTAGTTCTGACTACTCTCTAAATTCACGAACAAAGTCTCTTCCGTTGAGCTGACACCAGTTAGGCACCTTCTTGATTTCATCTCTATCTTATAAAATATTTACCGTTACAATTATGAGCCAATTATTTGCATATAACGCTTTCGAACAGCTTGGCAAATCAACAGCTTATTTTCTACGTATTTATATGCTGCGGTTATTACGTTAATTTAAGAAGATCATTATTTCAAAACTGAAAACCGAAAGTGTTTTTCAAAAGATGTGCCGAAATGACGTCCCGTTTGATAAAAATGCCGTCGTCCTAGTAAAGGTGAATATTGTCATATTTCAGCTACCTTGTTCAGATTTAAACCACACGTTTTTATTTATTCTGTAAAGATTTCGTTATGAAATTTTAAAACTCATATCCGAATGGTAAATCGTGACAAACCTGAAGGCATAAATCTAATGGCTCCCGTGAGCAGTTTTCAAAGTTTTCGAAAGTAGTATCTGTGTTCAGGAAATATTGATTCACATATTTTTCCTCATTAATTAATTCTTTCCTTTTTCAGCCAGATTGGAGAGGGCATGTCGAAAGAGCTCTGAGTGAAATCCAATTACACAGCAGGCATTCAGATTTTATTCTTACTCTGCTTTGAAATCTACAGCAGATTATGTCGGAAAGTAATCATCCCCAGCTACAAAGATTCCGTGCTTAATTGAGGATGGCACATGGCACCTCCACTTTTTGCTTTTGAAATTCCGAGCATTTATAATTCACTAAGGCCCTTTCCATTAGACGAAATTAAACTTTATTTCTCCATAGCTCCTTCCTTAAGTGAGTTGTAGATGGATCCTCTTCATTGCTTCCGGATTAGAGATGAAGTTATAAATGGGTGGTTGGCATCTCTTCTTTTTTCTCCTAGTTTAAAACAGTTGTTTCTTTCCATTTCTAACTCTAATTTATTGTTACGATGTCTGTAATTGTCAAAGCGAAGGTGATAATTGCACTTTATAAGGTAATTCCTTTGTAAGAATTCGGCCGTGGGGCTTCGAAATTTTACGACTTGTAGTTACTGTTAATTCCACTTCATCTTGCGGGATTTCTGTTCTTTTGTGTGTTGAAACACAGGGAATACATTCATTCGCGGATAAGAAAGAATTTTAAGGCAATAACAGAGGTTTGACTGTTTTGTAGGTGCAAGTCTAGATAACGAATGAAATACTAATTCCCTAATGTTCTTTTCCGTAGAAAACAGATTTTGTCTTCATTCTTTAATTACCAATGAACCTTGGAATCTCTTTATTTACATTTTCTACAGCACTGATAAAAATTGCTAATTACAACAACACACCTTAAATCTGGCCGCACTCTTGTTTCCCTTCAACGATCTTAAAACTTTTTTACAAGCTGATGAGCTAGTCCCTTATTTATTGTTAAAACAAACTGAAACTTCCGGTAAATAAGTAAGATGTTTCACGAATCATTGCAATAAATTGTCTTGTACTTCTAAAGAACACGTCAAAGTTACGTGCGGTCGTCCTTTTTCCAGATTACTCCTTTTTCTGTATGGAATTAGAATCACAACAATCAACTAATTTTTCTGGCAGCCAAGATGATTGTGCATTTGTTACTTGGCTAAAGCCGACATTAAAGCTCATTGTAACTGAAATGTTATCGAAGTTCTGCAAAGCTATAAAAATAGTATATAAATCGCATAAACGTTTACATAATTTTGAAATATAATTTGTTCACGTGAGGAGAAGCTTTCCTATCACATTTTAGTGACAGTTCAATAAGAAGACCTAACTTTCAAAAGTCTGAATTTATTAACACATGTGAAATTATGTGAAATATATTTTTATGGATCCATTAGAATCCTAAATTTCACGCATTTAATAAACATCTAATTATCCGAAAAATATTTCATCCTGCTACTGTCACATTTCTCTCATTTCTTTGAAACTTTATGCTTACCGTAAAACATTTCGTATCACCCTCTGCACTATTCTTTCCATTCTTAGTCGTTTATTTTTAAAACATCTGTATATACCTGCTTTATAACAGAACCGTAAAACAATATTAAGGAGTGAAATTACTAATCTAAGAGTTGGAGTGCAGCAACGAAATATCGACAGGGCATGATATTAAAAGGAAAGAGTTCCAGAGGGAAAACATTATGGCAGTAACAGTTATTAACAGCTTCATAATTCTCAAAGGAAATTGACGTGTAACTTCGTGTCGACGAAGGCCTAACTTTCTCATTGAAAGTAAATATCAGAAGAAAAATCTGGGCATTCCGTATCAGAGCTTAACTTTTAGTCAATATCTTATTTTGGTGTGAATTTGCATTAGTATTTTTGATATATTTTTCGATGACACTAAAATAAAATCGTGTACCTGTTGCTTTAATTATGCTCATTCATTTCGACTATACTCTGCAGCTTTTCTCTTTTGACACTAATAACATACAAGAAAAAGTTTATACATCGCTAATTTGCAGAACATTTCATTAATTGTAACGTTCCAATCCTTGTTAACATTTTTGAGGAATCGAAATCTTCGTTGATAACATTTTATTCCCCATATTTCCCTAAAATATAATCCAGATTTTAGGTATGAATCAGTCAAGATTATTTGATATAAAAATTCATGTTTTTTCAGTAAGTATTATTCCACTATTGTTAGTAGAGGGTAGTCCCGCATCTCCATTAGCAGACACATCATCAGGAAAACGCAGCTCCGTTTCTTCGGTATAACACTTCGAAGTTTCATAGACGGTATTTAAGATAATGCAGTTATCTAAAAGCAATGCAGTTTCACCGGTAAGACATAATCGAGCGTCTTCCGTATAAAATAAAATCGCCCACCGTCATCGATGTAAGGCACTTCCCTTCACTTATATAGGATTATTGGTTTGATTCAAAGGAGCTTAATTGGTACAAAGGCATGCAGCATAAACGTTATTAAGTCATCCGGGAGCATTGGTACAGTATTGTTGAATATCGTCGTAGTAAACAGGCCCAGTTTTGTTTCTGTGAAACAGACAAACTTTATTGGAAATAGTATAAAACTGCCAAAAGATAATAGAACAAATTCTTAGACTTACACAACAGTAGATTATGCTATTTTCGGTCAGTGGGATAACAGACCTGACGACAGCAAAGAAAGTCTTATCTTGCAACTTACAGAAAGCTACTACTTGTTTTTAAAAATTGGACCAGTCTAAGCTCCTAATATCCTTCCCTCTGTTAAGCGGAATAAAAAATACAAATTTGTTTGTATTTTAGCAAACACACGAGCAACTAAGGCTCTAAAAGGATAACCCTCCTCCAATATAGCGCCAATGACTCGAAACAAGATAGTGTGTCTATGCTTTTGAATGAATATAATGACCTATGTTCTTTGGGATTCGGGCACAGAATTGTTTTGAATTGAATGAAGCTCCCTGTATCATAGGAACCCACGACGATAGGGATAAGTTAAATGCGCAGTTTTTGATCACATTTTACTTTTACGAATATAATCCATTTACCGACCACACATATTATAAGTATCATGGTCATCATCACCGACAACTATTCTCAATCCGCTATTGCTGTTCGAATGGTCACAGGAAGACCCCAAGTCTCTTGCACAACTTTCTGTCTTGAGAGGAAGAACCCATGTGTCTTGAACAATTTTCTGTGTTCAGAGGAAGACCCTCAAGTCTCTCGCACACTTTCTGTCTTGAGATGAAGACCCCAAGCCTCTTGAAAAAATTCCTGTCTTGAGAAATTCAATTTCATGTCATACCTGCATGCTTTCGAATTCCCATCTCGTAAGTTGCTTTCCTCTCAGTATTTCCCTGTTTCTTTGCTACAGGTCTAGAAATTTCTGTTATCACACGATAATGAGTTCTTCTGGCAATGTATCCACCAGCCAATTATCACTTGAAAATCTTTACCTTGATCTCAAAGTTGTCACCTTTTCTGATCAAAGAGTTCCTTTTCTTATCTTTCTTGGTTGCTCAAGATACATAACTTTCTATGAGGCTTTGAGTTGCACGCATCCTCTGCATGTCTATTTGTTTAAGGTACATATCTCTGATTCATAAGTAAGAAATGGAAAAATGCATTGGTTGAGGGTCTTTAACTGATCATGATATCATCCATCATCCAAGGTGTGTGTGTGTGTGTGTGAGAGAGAGAGAGAGAGAGAGAGAGAGAGAGAGAGAGAGAGAGAGAGAGAGAGAGAGAGAGAGAGAGAGAGAGATCCACGAGTTCCTTTCTTGGTTGAACAAAGTATGTGTTTATAAATGCTCCTTTGATCTGTAAACAGACTCTGCATATCTATTTCAGTTGTGGTCCATGTCCCTAATCCATACGAAAGAAATAGAAATATGCATTGAAACACTTCTCTTTCAAAATTTAATGACAAAATACTCTTGGAAAGCTATTGTTTTTCCAAATGAAGTCTATCAATACGTTTTGTGCCCCACAGCATCTGAATATCTATTTTAGTTATGGTCCATGCCCCTGATTCATATTAACCAACTGTAAGGATGCACCGAAACCTGAAACACTTCTCTCTTGAAACATAGAGACGAAATGCTATTGAAAATTTACTGATTTTTCCAAATTAAGTTTATCAATAAGTTTTATACCTCTATTAGTTTCTTCTTCGATGTGGCCTTCACTTGATATATGTCCTGCGTGATAGATGTAGGCCACATCAACATACGTTACAAAACTTTATTTCTGTAATTGATACGTAATAAATAAGCACCCATCAGTAAAACTACATGACACAATATTTTTTTGAAGTCATGTGGTACATAATTTTAATTTACCATACAATAAACGACAGCAAATATGTATAAACTGAAAATATTCATGTGTTTTATAAATTCTTTGTTGATATGTATTTGTGAGAGGTTGCCACGAAATTATTTCATTCTAATTTTTAATTAATTTCTATAATGAAGGAAAAACATGAACGCACTCATTTCTATTAAAATATGAATATTTTTTGGTGTTAAACAATGAGGAGTTTAACGCGAGAAACTACTGCATGTAAGTTATGAAAAAAATCTGATACAACGTTTTTCTGCTGAAATGATTAAAAACCTAGATTTGCTTTGGTGACGCTTGGATTTGAAATGTCATTATGTTCGGTTTGTTTTGGAAGCATAAGGCAAAGAAAAAATATGTTTCGGGAAGAAATAAGTCTTAGTACGAGTAGAGAGATTTAAACCAACTTTGTTCTGTTAACTAAATCTAAAAATCATTTTAAACAAACTCGAAACTTTCCTGCGAATGTGAACATACTTTTTGTGTTTGGAAGTTTTCTTTTTGTTTCCAGTTCAAACCACTCCAAGGTTTTTGCCTTGTATCCGCTCTTCCCTTTCATGGTGTGAGAAGCGGAAATTCCGTTCCTTGTCTCGATGATTTCACATAGATAGTGCAAACAGTGCAAGAAGAACAATGCTCTCCCTCCTCACAGACATCATCTCCCCCACTCTCTCTCTCTCTCTTGATAACAGCTAAAAAAAGTTGAAAAAAAAAAAAAGCTGGTTGGGAAATGAGTCAAAATACGAAAGAAAACGGTGCGCAGGGCTTCCTTCCGATGGGGTGTAATTCAGGTTTGGAGTCTGAGTTGACGTGTCCCAAAGATACATTAAGAGAGAGGTGTGGGGAAACTAAATGTGTGATTTGGATATGTTAATGCCTTTTTCGCGCATATTTTTTTCAACGGCTCTCTATTTGAATCCATTGCAGGCTAGAATACCGATGCCGCTAGGGGAGAATACAACAAGCATTAAAGCTAAACTGGTGTTGTACTCGGAAAAACATGATTTACCACGATTTCGGGGTTTAACGAATCACACTCTGGTTTAACCTGGTTTCAAACGTTACTCTCACTTACTTATATAATTCTCGAATTTTACACAAAAGGTAATATATTTCTTTCATGAGCTTGCATAGGGGATGCTTATTTCTGAACAAGAGAGCTGAGAAGTTTGCTTACTAATCTTCTCGGATTCGAGAAAACATTGAACTTTGAAAATTGCTGAAAATACTCTGTTTCTATGAGAGGACTTGACATCAAAATCAGCCTGAGACTCAAAAGGTTTTTTTGTTTTTTTTATATGGGAAAGTGTACTTTAAACAACTGGCATAGTGACAAATGTGGAAACACAGTCATGGAGCGTAACAAAAGTTTTGAGATAAGAAATATACAGTATAACTGCGATACTCGTGTTTGGAGGAAATGATAATAATAAAAAATTATGATTTAAACATCAGTTTCAAGAATCTGATGCTTATTATGTTATTAGAGGAATGCCTTCCTATGAGTACTATGTGAAGCAAGAACTGTATTGTTTTAGATGCCAGAAAATACCAGATATATTAAGGTTATTTGGCTAACACGTGGATAGCAACTTTTAGTACTAAAAGGAATTATTTTCAAGAGAAACACAACAATACAGGGAACCAGATGTTCTGCATGTGGCATCCGAAGAAATGAAAATGAACACTGTATTTTTTTAATTGCGTGTTAAACATAGTCAAATGTGAAAGATCATCCAGAAGGATGTATCAAATATTAACAAATTAGGTAAGTCGCGTTTCCAGAAAATTTGAGTCTGAGGCCCGTAAAAGGATTATTTTTCTTATCACCATGTAGAAAAGAAATTGTGCACGCAATAAGTTGATGTCCCTAAAAAGGCATCGATGTGATTACGATTTCACAAACGCTTTCCAAAGGTATTTATGAATGTTTATCTATTTCGTGGGGCCTTGAAACATTAGTCCTCTTGAAAATCCATTAAAAACATTTCAAACGAAAATATTTGTTGTAAGTCCTTATGCCACAATGCAGCAAAGACGTTTTTAAAGAGCGGAACTAGTTATTCCAATTAATATTCGTTTATTGATCTTTGTGTGTCTACCAAGTATCTTGAACTTATAATCCTTAATATTCACATTGTTTTGAAATGATGTAAGTTCCAAAAACAGATAGTCAGAGCTATTGCTGGTATCTCATTTCAAAAGTAAAATTATTTTAGAAAATGCACGATATCTATTTTGAAAGATTATTTTTCTTATTTTGTTTACAGTCCAGTAGTATTAAATTTCATGCGTTTTTCTGTTTTCGATTATTTCAATTTAAACAAAAAGCAAATTTTATTTGTAGAGCTAGAACCAAATAAAGTGTGAACTTTTTCCAAAAAAATATGTACTAGCATTCGTTTTTCTAAAAAAACGCCCCCTTTTTTTTTAGGTATTTCAAATTATCAAAGATAACAACTTTTTGTAAGTTGCCTTAAGAAATTCTGTAAAAGGATTCTTTGCTAAAATAGAGATATCTTCTTCTGTTTACCGAAGCATTTCCTTTACTATATTACTGTCGATATTGTAGCACACACTTTTTGCCAGTTAATTTTATTTAGACAGTTCAATACGAGGATATATGAAATCGACCCATTCAATATCATTTCCTTTAAAGCATGTTCTATTTGCTATGCTGATATTTGAGCAATTTGAAATTCTACAATATTTTTCGCTTTCCTCATAACAGCAATCCAGGAAGTTCCCTGTTTTAGTTTCTCATTTCTACTTCAATTTATTGGTTCTCTGGTGAATAAATGGTAGATCTCATGAACTAGAATACAATCTTAATCTCAACTGAAACGGTTAAGGAAGAAATGTGTCAAAACATTGTTTTATTATCTGCATGTGAGATGCATGTCATCTGAAGTGCCTGCAGGAAAGCAAAAGCAAACATTTAATACATAAATATAACGCTATAACTCAGATTATTTAATGTTCAATTCTGGCAAGTAAAACCAATTGCATTTTTGTATTTACCATAGCTTGACTAACGTTTCACACATGTGATCATTACTTCATATTTTGACAAGAAATTTCTACATGTTCAGTCTGATAAACGGTCAAAATGGAGAAACAAAAGTACAGGCCACATTATAATTTTCCTGTACACCACATCTGTTGTTATCACAACCATGTAAAAACATACTGCCTTTGGATTCTTCGAAATCCGTATGAAATATAATTATTCGTGCGGTCTATTTGGGTTAACCTTTCTGAATCTTTCCATCAATCTACATTTTGCATAAACAAAAAAAAGATAAAATTTTACATTTTATCGAATATAAATCTACATATTCGATAAAATGTAAAAAGCGATGTTACAGAAGGAGATGAAGCTCTTCTACAGAATCTTTTTCGTATCAGCTGCTTGGTGCGATTTTCCCTAAACTTATTTCCATTTCTTCCAAAAAAAAACTTTACTTTTTATCACAAGTGCAGTCGAGCACGCATGCATGATGCTGAGGGAATGCTTCTTCTCTCTAAAGTCGGAGAACATTTAACTGAAAGAAAAAGAATTTCATCTTTCTTACTGAGCACAATCAATATCTCTGAGGAATGCGTAAATCTGTGTATCACTTTTGGAATTGTATATGGAGATACAAAACTTCTTTCTCCCTTGTTCCCGTGAAATGGAAGCAGGTACAATAATATGTTTTGGCACTTAGCTTTTACCCAAATATGCGCAGGCATCCATCACCGAAATGCGGCTTATACTATACTTTCCTTCATGTGATTGTAGGTATTCGAGGAATAGGCGAACGCTTCCAGAGGCGTAACAATTCGTGAGAAATTCGGCAGCTACTGAGGCCATTGCATTATCCGAGATCCCCTCCGTTACTACGAACGTTATCCAGGAAGTACATTGAATTTAGGATCAGAAAAACAGAACAAAAACAAAAGTTCATGTCCAGCTGCCTTTCTGAAATACACATTTTATTTTCCATTCATTCGGTCGGGTTTCAGATTCACTTAGTATTGCTGAAACACCTTCAACGCATTTATGTGGAAAGTACACATATAATGTTTAACATGTTCAAAAATTCCTCTCGTCAAAACTCGCAGCATCGAAAAACCATGCCACTTTATCACGATATAATGGAAGATATTCTGATGAAATTACATGTTCTTAGTCAATTTGGAAATCAAGGAGAGGCTATTTGTGTTGGACCTTAATAAAGCCACACATTGCTGCTCCAAAGATTTCCTGCATTTCTTCCAGATTAATTCAACCTTAATTTTGAAATGTGATTTTGTATGCAATATTTTTTCCAGCTTCTCCAGAATACTTCTGTAGCCCCTTTTTGCTTTCTTTTTATATATCTGTTTTGCTTTTTTTTTTAATTTTTACTTTAATCATGTCTCCAGCAATTATTAATCCACTGATGGATGAAGGTCTTCCCAATTGTGTTTCATGACAGTCTGTCTTGAGCTTGTCGATCTGTAATGCTTTCGAATTTCATCCACCCATCTTCCACGTAGCCTTTTTCTGGATATTTCCCTCTTCCTTCGTATCAAGTCTAATATTTCGGTCGTCCATCGGTGATCCGTTTTTCTGGAAATATGTCTAGTCCACTGCCATTCCAGAGATTTTATTTTTCATCATGGTGTCTTCCGCTCTTGTCATTTTTCTGATTCACGAGTTCCCCTTCTTATTTTTTCTGGATAAACCAAGCATCTATCTCTTCATGTTGCTTTCAGTTGTCTGCAGTTTTTCTATGTCTTTTTATTTAAAGTCCAGTCCCCTGCTCCAAGCTTAAGAATTGGAAGCATGCTTTGGTTCAACATTTTTTTACGACATAATTCTATATTGCTGTTAAAAATTAATGTAATCTACTTTCGAATAGAGGACTTTAAGATAATTTGCTTGATGCGAATATTATTATTACTGGTGATACAAACGGTGACAGGATTCCCATTCCAGTTATTGACTAGGAACCAAGCGACAGTTGTTTGCCATTCACCATGAAAAGAAATCAATTTCTGACTATTTTGGAATTCGTTAAAACTATTAATAAAGCGGAAGGTCCAACTTTCGAAGGAATTCGAGTTTACCTACCTGGCGCGTTATTTGGACACTGTCAGCTTTACTTGAAATAAGTCGATGAAAAAATAAGACGAATGATAAATTACTCGTACAGAACACATCACAGCAGGAAGAATTACTTTCACAAAATGAAAAGTACAGATTCGTGCAAAATGCATTTACTAAGCAGTTTCTCAATGGATTAGACTGAAAAATTAAGAGATTAGAACGATCCATATTAACCAATTTCAATGGAAAAGTCACATCTTTCGCATATTTTGCGAAATAAACTTTTTCAGGCAGCGGAATAAAGGTGTCCAACATAAAAATCAATAACAGCAGTAATACGTCAGAAAAATAATTATGAACGAAGTTTTAGAAATTGTTACGGATATATGAAATATTAACAAAAATGCCACTTGGTAGTGTTAGGCAATAATCGCATTGTTGGCCACCGTGGTGTGGTGTTTGGCTAACGCGCTCGGCTAGATATCGAGAGATTCGGGATTCAATTCCCCAGTGGTGACCGAATAACAATTTTTCAGTTGCTGTGTGTTGCTAAAACGTGGAAAGAGCGATGTATTTATTTATTCACTGACGCCACGTATTTAGAGGATTTTCAGCTTTATGGATGTTGGCGCAAGTACGTATGTAGCTAGCCAAGGAAACTGTTTCGAATGAACTGTAGTGTAAAAACTGTAAATAACGACACTGGAACAATGTAATTGGTCTCTGTGCAAAAGGAAAATGCATATTGATACAAACATTTGGGGTCTAAATTAATTAATTATAAAAGGGGACGGGTTCTATAAGTGTGACTAAATTATGATAATGTTTTAATTAAGTATTCAGCCAATTACACAACTAAATAGAAAAAATTAGTACACTTAATTGGAGAGGTCTGGTGATGCGCTTCAACTGGGTGGAAACAAAGCAATTGTAAGGTTGCCTGTAAAATTCCACCCAGAAACAAAGGGGACCAACCCAGCTCGGCGAGAGAGCGGCATTCAGATCCTCATACGTATGTCCTCTATTAGGCGATTAATGTCAAAAATCTGTTAGTCGGAGGTCAATAACGATCGCAGTCTAGGGCCGGCAATAAGCGCTTTGTACGAAAAGGGGAGATCAAACTTGAGACGTTGACAGAAAAAGAACAAGGCAGACGCCTGGCAACAGACGAGGAGAGTTCTTGTTTGCCACCGAGAAGGGACAGACGAGAAATACTTTATTCGGTTTTTGCAGTCCGCGGTGGTAAGGCGGGGAAGGGGATAACGTTCCGAAGTGAGAAATAGCCGACGGTACCCGCTTCGCAATGGACAGATGATTCGGGTACTGTTAATAAAGAGAAGCCTATAGCTGTAACTATGTGGTCGTTGTAAGATCACCAAAATTCTTAATTCAGGTCGCCCGCGGAATCAGGAGGTGGCCGCCCGGAATAGCGATTCGCCCGCCGGTATAGAAGAGCGGCGCGATTTATTTGCACAAGGGACATACGCCTCTGTCAGAAAGCTTAGCTCGTTGGAAGTTTCACTCACATTATGTACAGATCCAGACACCCCTCCCCCCCCCCCTCCTTCCACCGGCCGTGAAGTGAATCCATAGCAAGGTATCAGCGAGAAATTAGGCATGGAAGTCTGGCACGCTATGTAAATGTATTATTCGTCCCGTCTAGGAGTCCTACAGCGAAAGAGTTTTCCCCAGAAGAAAAGGCGTGGAGGTCGTTGACCCCCGTGACACCGCCAGCAGCTACACGCAGCAAGCTGAGAACGGATCCCTCTGAAGGATCAAATAGTACCAACCCCTGTCTATTCTACCCCATCCACCTCCGCTAGGTCTTAGTGGAAGGAAAGAAAGTTGGTCTATTCCTCGAGGAAAGTGAAAGGAAGGGAGTGTCCACCCTTCTGATGTCATACTGGTGAAAGGCTCCCGCTAGCCTTAAAGGACTACTCCGTTCTACCGCGTCCTTGTGTGTGGTGAAAGGGTCCAGTGGACAATGATTTGTCAAATTGTCTAAGTAACACATTAAGCCGGGTGCGCGTCATGCCGGTGAGACCAACTATCCTCTAACGTCAGGTGGATTACACGGAATCTGCAAGCTCTACGTGAGTACTCTTTTGTATTATTATTTCGCATAGTTTTGGGGATTGGACAGCGGATCCGCCCTCGAGAAATAGACTGCGAAGCTTGCCCAGAGGACTAAATACCTACGGATTCCAAACTTTTGTGAACTCAGGCACGCCTAGCGGCGAAGAACTGTTTCACAGACTCTAGGTGGAGGCTCTGACTTATTAAAAAGAAGGAGAGATTATCTCCCTTTTATAAAGCCGGAGGCAACGCTCCCGGCCAAAATGGTTCTGACAATTAAAAATGGTTGGGTGTTTATCTCTTGCTCTCTGCTTTCTATAGGCTCTGGTATTAAAATTCCTGTCTAACGGCTGGCCTAATCCTTGTCTAACGACTTACCTAATTCGTTCTTGCCTAATCATGGCATCTCCCAGATTTTACGGATGCCACACCTCGTGAATTGATACCAAACCACTCGGACACGCATCAATACACACACACACACACACCACCACCACATACACACACACACCTTTCCCGGATAAAGTCTTGTTAGTGAAGCTGTTTTTTATGTAAGTGGAAAATCTGCAAAAGAAGCTTTGCGATAGTTCCGATCGCAGAAAGAACTTTTAGAAGGGCTAAGACCCTATTACCCGTACCCGTTTTCAGTATCTGGCAAGACGATTTGGGGAACTGGAAGTGATATTGATTGCTACCAACACGGTAGGCTTGTTTTAAGAGATTGAAGTTCGATTGCTGTCGCATCCCAAAAAGACGAACAAGAATCTGAAATGGCAAGTGGAACAAGTGGTGCTCATGAAGCGCCAAGACGTTTTAGTATGCCGGGAGTATCGGGAAGTCGTATCTTTTACGGTTTGTTACATCTGTACCAATACAAACTTCAAACTTCACAACGAGGTCTTACCGGCGGATACCACAGTGTGAGATGCATTTTCCAAATGGGTTCTGGCAAAGATCACTGAAAATTCCTAGGAGTTGATAAATGGGTTGTAGAAAGCAGGAGCTCATTTTTCGTTGCATGGGTTTCTCCAAACAATTTTAGTCCCGATATAGGAACAGGGTAATCCACATGCGCACACAAGGGAACCATTGCATTCACCACGACTTACAGTGTGGTGAGGATTAAACGCATCCATCATTCGTGGGCTCCTTTTCTCTTGAGGAAGAGTGTCCTGGAACCGGAAGGAAGTCTTGTCTCAGTAAACGCTAAACGCTACTCTAAACTGCTGCGTGAAAATATAATATCATGTTTTCAAGAAAAAAAATCTGCTGCACTGAGTCACGTTTATGCAGGATGGTGGGCCAGCTCACGTCGCATCTCCAGTAAAGTACTGTCTTTTCATCACATTTGGTACCATAAGACTTTTCCAGATGGTGCTGTAGCGTACCATGGCCACTTCGGTCTCCAGATCTGATACATATGGATTTTGTTGTGGGGTTATTTAGAGTCCCGAGTGTACCAGGAATAACCTTCCATACTGCGATAACTGAACCAAGCGATTCGCCGCGACGTATGTTGCGCTCAACTGGACATCCTACGCGCGGCAGAAGCTGGAGTTGTCGCATGCTTGAAATGCTGTAATATCTTATCTTGGATGACATGTTGAACAATTACTGTTGCAACGCTGTCACAAAATTAATAAAACATTCGTGTTTCCATTAGTTTCCATTGCATTAACAAACTTTTTAACTGCTATCATTTTCTATTGATGACAGTTGGAAACATAATTGTGTTTCCGCTTTCAAACAAAATCCCTCTTGTAGCTGATGCTTTTAGCGCAAACCGGACTGTAATACACACATCTGTTTTTTAAAAAGTATTGAAATTGAAAGGGACCACCCGTTGGAAATAAAGTATTTTCACATTTCTTCCCAAGTAAGTATTTTTCGATTATTATACATCTCTGTTTTTGTGATAATTGAATTACAACATTAATAAAGCATGCGTTTTGAGAATAATACAATTAACAACAAAAACAAAACATCTGATCTGATATGTGGACCAGCGTTTTCCAAAAACAGAAACAGGAGAAAAAAAGAAAGAGAGAAAAGTATGGAGGTACGTGTTAAAGGAAATTATGGGTGTCATTTGAAAACAAAGCAAAGGCAAGTATTTAATGCTTGCTTCTTCATTTGTAGCACATAAAAAAAACAGAAAAAAAAATATCTAGGGTGATGCACATTTTTTCAATGACGCTTCAAGGAGGTTGGATATCCATTCCCAACGAATAAAAAACCGTAACAGCAGTAAGGAAAGAAAATGAGATTACGAGTTAATTAATCCCTGAGCGGTGTTTTTTCTGGATATTTATCCCTAAGGACCGTTGACGCAGGTCAAAGCATAAAAAATTGAGCGTATACCAAAGTAAGAAGATTTTACTGCAAATTAACCTTCATGGCTGTTCACCCACATTAAAAGATTGAAAATTAAAGCAACATAATTTTACTCCTAAAGCAAGTTTACACACTTTAAACAATATACAATAGAATATAAAACAAAATAAGAAAATTTTGTTGTAAGTTAGCCCTTAGAAATGTTTTCCCATTACAAAGGAACAAATAATTGAAAGTATAATAAAATAGAAAAACATATTGCTCTTAATTACCCCTAGAGTGTTTTTTCTTAGATTTTTTGATTTTTATTGGGAATTTAATAGAGTTCCCACTCATTTTTCCACGAGAGATATAAGCACATTTTAAGAACTTGTAATCATCGAGCAAAATAACTTTAAGAAATCTACAAATTGCCCACACGCAAATAACAAATATACAAACAAACTTTTACACGTGACTTAACTAAACAAACTAAAGTATGTTGATTTATATACACTATCATTGCATATAAATCAAATTTGTGGATATGAAAAATTAGAATTTATGCAATTTAAGAGACAGTTCTGCTGGTAAAATCAGTTTTCATATGAGAGAATAATCACATATGCAACAAAAACAATGTACATCATAAGTAGTTAAAGTTATAAGATCTAGATTTGGATATTGCACATAATTATTTCATTACTTGAATTGTAAAACCAAAGTCAAAATTACAAAGTCAAAATCAAGTTCGTCATGAGATGAATCACTGACAAGAACTCCTCCAGCCTCTTGCTATCCCACGGGCTTTCTTCGGACGTCATCGTCAACATAGCCAAGCCAGTAGCAAAGGTAGTATGCACTACATTGTAAGTTCTGCATTTCACGCCGGCAGTTAAGAAAATAATAAATACTTTAAAGCACTTATGGAAATTTCTGGCAAAAATTAAGGACATTTAAGCACCTTCAAAAATTTATGCACTTTTTAAGGATTTATATGGACAGTGGGAACCGTGTTTAATCACCACCGTGAGCAACCGAGTGGTGTGTAAGCATTCGCCCGTCCCTAATTTAGGGCCACTGGTTTCAGGGAAGAGAGGGAGCCAGTGCCGTGAGACAAACACAACGTCCATGCCTCACCAGGATTTGAACCCGGACCCATCTCGGATTATTGGTCAGAAGCCATCGCTTAGATCACTGCGCCACTGGCATGTCCCTGGCATGTTTATTTTTTTTTTATTGCAGGTTTAACGACCACCGTGAGCAACTCAATGGGCTATAAGCAGTCGCCCATCCCTAATTTAGAGCCACTGATTCCAGGGAAGGGAGAGAGAGCCAGCGCCGTAAGACAAGCACAACTTTATGCCTCACGGGATTCGAACCCGGACCCATCTCGGAAGAATTTTCAGAAGTCATCGCTTAGTCCACTGCGCCACCGGGGCGGGGCGGCCCTGTCATGTTTACTCACATCCAAAGAATGATGGCTAAAGAGAAACAAAATGAGAAAACATTGCTGAAATTAACAACTGATAACGTTCGTCAATATCGGAAGAACACAAAATACTTCTGATCATTCGTCCGAAAGGGGTCCGGGTTCGAATCCCGGCAAGGCATGGATGTTGTGTTTGTCTTACTTCATTGTCTTACCACAAATTACAAGCTATCATAAAATATTGTGTAAGTGCAAATGGTCTCTTATTAATACAGAGCGGTTTTTCACTTACACAACATTCTATTTCCTGCTATTGCCTAATCTTCATTTTAGCGAAGACCTGTTTCATTAGTCTGTTCGACGTTAAGTTCTCCATGAAAGAATGTAACGTTCGTTTGATTTAATACTATTGTTCAGGGTTTTATCAGCCATATGATCCTGCAGTGACTGCAGTTAGTAAAAAGCTGTTGGGCCTAAGTCTAATGAATGCGATGGGTTAGGAAAACGTTCCCAGCAATATTCCAGCAATTTTTGCTTTTTTGCCATATCCACATGCGGCCTGGAGCTAACATGAGGAAAGACTCCTTTTCCGATTCAACCAGTTGGCTCTAATCAGACTTCAAGGACCCGTTTATTCTCTCAAACTGCTGAGAGTGAAAACCCAGATCGTTTGGTTAGGTGCCAGCAGAACATGATGAATATTTCCTTTGTGGTCCCACCAAACGCAGAGTATGACTTTTCACTGATGAATATCAGCTCTTGGAGTAATTTCTGAAGCTTTCTTCCTTTTTTCCAAAAAAAAAAAAAAAAAATGGTGCGGTTAATTATCTTGTGCAACACACATTTTTCTTGCCAATAACCGTTCAATTTAGAAACGAATAGGTTTTCTACCGAGGCTGCAGAGATACACTTCCCCTCACTTTATCGATTCGGTTTTTAGTTCATGATTCAGCGGTATAATACTTACTACCTATTGATACAGTTTGCTGACCAATCAGATTGCCCGAAATCTGCTCTTGGTAGTTTTTCGACAAACTGAGGGTCTATGGTCAATGTAAACGACATATTAATGAGCGTTGTAATTAGTTATAGTTAATATTTCTTCATTAAATATTTCAGAAGGACGTCCAGAAAGTGGCTTATCTAAGGCCATGTTCTGAACGTTCATTATGCGTGTTAAGGAATAAAAAAATAAGGATACTATGTATGACCCAATAAGAACGTGGCTTATCTCAAACCACGTTCTTATTTCGAACTAATCGTGCATGTTCGTTCGGTTACCCCGTCCGTTGTCACGCATACAACGCGCATGTCCCTATGAGCATCGGTGGCTGTACTTTGTTTATAGAACGCAAACAGTGATGAATGTGCATTATATCCAAACTCATGTTAACAGCTCAAATGTTGCACACCAAAGCTCCATCCGGCCAAATGCAGCACCTGCTCTATGATTTGAAAGGATTGATATATAGCTTCATTGGAAGGTAGTCTTAAATGGCTAGAATTTGTGTACTTGCCCAATACTAAAGTTGTGGTACAAATGACTCAGCAAGTATTATCCGTGTTAAAGAATAAGAAAGGATAATATGACCCAATAGAAATGTTTCGAGAATAGAGGACAAACTGTTTATACAATGGTTAGTCAAACATTCTTCCCATTTGCATCAGTGTAATAATGCAAAAAATTCATAGACGCTCACTTCCTTCTGTAAAGTACTGGTCGCTGTTTTCTATAGTCCTTTGTCAACGTTCCGCGAGAGTCGCGAACTCATGGTGGTAAAATACGACTGGTCTTGAGGACAGAAACTCTCTCGGATACCAGTTTCTACATCCATTTCTGAATTGAAGTGCCATCCTAGTAAGAAATGGGACATGGAACGAAACAGGTCAGACAAGGTATGATAAGGATTATACAGAAGTTAGGATAGTATTCCCTCAACCACTTCTAATTCTTGCAGTTTTCAACACACAACCCTGGATGTGTGACTTCGCGCAATATTCATTTTCAGATACGCCCATTCCCTACTGATGAGTGCTGGGTAGATTTAGCGCAGAACATTAAGGACCCTATGTACGTGGTCCACATAGATATTTCCATCCACAGCCTGGACCACGTGGAATGAGTTCCCAATGCACGAAACCAGATCATATCATCAAATCCACAGCATGAATTTCATCTCAAACTGCCCTCTTTGTATCACTGGCTGTGTTTACTGGCAAGGCCTCAGTGGTCGAAAAAATGGTTTTCAGTTGTCGAAAGGGGAGGGAATACTCCTTTCATCATCTGTGACCATATGATGCGAAAACCTATCGTGGATGTGGCAGCAATCTGCTACAAAGAGCGACATGGCGCTCAGCCTGCTGGTATGTCGATGCATAGGGAGCACGTGATGTACACTCTAACTTAATTTTCGTTGTTAGTTACCTTTTCTATGTAAGTTTGAGTTCATTCTCCTTTGGCGTTTTTTAGACTTAAAGTGATATCTTCTCTCTTACAAGAGTATTGTTGGCAGCACCTTGAGGTCGGAACGAATGGCGTGTGTATGTGTCGGATGAGCATGTTATACAGTATAATATTTAAACAGCAGCAGTGTGGGGAGAAGGTGGAAGTTATAATGTTAATTGCGGAAGAGACGTTGTCTAATTGAAATCTGAGGTATTTGAAGTCTGCGTGTTATATTCTAGTGTTGTTGTTGTTGTTTTCTTAACCTAGTATTATTATTATTAACTCACCTTCATTTGATTAAGATAGTAATATTAAAAAAGAGTTGTAGTTACGCCTTGTCAAAGTACCAAAGAATGAGCGGCTGAATGAAGACTAATCGTAACTTTTTCTCGACGTTTTCTTGAATGACTCCTGTTTCACTGTAGGTGAAGTTTTTGAGAACTCATTTATGTAGTGTTCAGTCAGCTATACATACATTAACATTACAAGCCATTCGAAGACGCCTAGAGAAGAAACGAAGCAAGGTGTCAAACGATAATAGACTCCACCTCAACTGCCATTTATAGTGTACTAGTGCCAGCGTTAGCACTCAGGTCGTTGGATGTCTTCACATGTACACGTCTTCCAAACTCGTGTCCCCAGCATTGATACGCCGGAGCTATTTTCGTGAAGTGCTGATGTTAACTCTTTCCCCACACTCAGCTGCACAAATGTATCTCGCTGCTACGTTTAACCATCTTTTTTCCATAATGGCGTAACAGCACCCGAACAGTTCTTTTATCGATTTCCATTGTGATAGCTCAGTGTAGCTGCATGCCAAATGCGCTTTGTGACGTGCCTGCTCCGCAGGACCCACATGACATAAAAGGCAGATTGCAGTGACAGCACATGCCAGTGTAGAATAGTGGATAGCACTCGGAGCTCCGGAGCCGGGAGTTGTGGGTTCGAATGCCGCCCCTGTCATAAACATGATGGAGAAATTTACTTCCTCAAAGCGTCATCAACGTCTTGTTCTCCACGTCACCTCGGAAACCATTCAACGTTGGCACACGTTTTCCACAGGAACAGTAGCTCAACGATATGTGTAGCTCAAAATGAGAAGAGCTTTTGAGTTGCCCTAATAGATGACGAATACATGTGAATTATGGTAATAATGCCTCTATCGAAGACGCATGAAGTTATTCATAGGCTAGTTCTGTTACCTTTACGCACAACATGGATTTATCTTTTTCCGAGTATATATTCCTTAATGATGAAACGATGTGGGAAGCTTCGTAAAGGGTAACTTACTAGTTTCGAAAATAAGTACATACAATACAAATATACATCAGGTAAGAAAACACAGAATCGTTCAGTACCAACATTTTAGCAGAAAATTAGACTTATCCGCAAACAAATTTAACACCTAGATTTAATGACACTTGAATGTTTCGCTATTTTGTTTGGACTTAAGAAGTCAATATTTTTTGGGGGAGTTTTGCTTTTCAAATACTGTAGGAATGCCTACCTGGAGAATAGGAAGATTTTTTCCCCTAGAATTTCAGATTACGATATGTAATAAATAAAGATTATGCAAAAAAATGCAGAGTTTACGTTTTTAGGATTCCTGTATAAGTCTTTTCAGACTTTTTATGGAATGTACAACCTACCGTGGCTGCCCCGGTGGCGCAGTGGTCTAACAGATGGCCTCTGATCATTCGTCCGAAAGGTGTCCGGATTCGAATCCCCGTGAGGCATGGATGTTGTGTTTGTCTTACGGCACTGGCTCTCTACCTTCCCTGGAACCAATGGCCCTAAATTAGGGACGGGCGGCTGCTAATAGCCCATTGAGTTGCTCACGGTGGTCGTTAAACCTCCAATAAAAAAAACCTATCGTGTGTACATGCTTAACTTTTTTGGGATACGTTTTTGTCATTTTTAAGGAGAATGAAGCAAATATGCACAGCGGGAAATATTACGAAAATCGAGAATATACGAAACCACGTCAACAAAGAAAAAAGAAGGGAAAAAAAAAAGAAAAAAGAACAGAAAGGCAAGAATCCGTGATTTAGAATTCCTAACGTTGTAGCATTGAAAACTAACCATCGTAACAAATGTGATCAAATTTTTTAGTTAGATAAAACTTTGTTCATTGAATGTAAAAAATGGAAGTGTTCGGTTAAAAGCCACTAATTATGATGCTGACCGATTTCTCTTAGATTTGCGTATATTAACCCAGATACCGTAAACTAATAAGATAAATGTTTCTGATATTGAAATCTTAAACGCTGTGATGAAAATTCAACATCCCTCCTCCTTTTTTTTATGAAAAAAGCACATTATTTTTATTTGTTTTTTCCTCTTTCTTCGGTGCAACAAAATAAAGAAAGGTTCCATAAAAAATCTTCAGCATGCTTCAGTAACTTATTGAATTGACTTTGATCGACAAATGAGATTATAAGAGAGATTCTGGGTTGCGGCACCTATAAATCAGCGGCATTTGATGCCAACATTTCACAAGAAAGTTTTTTTTTTTCTCTTTGAGGTGGAACCCTTGTTGGAGCTCCACTGAGTGCAATAAATTGCAAGATAAGCTTCTCAGCTTTCGACGAATAAAAACGTCCTGGACTTTCTAACAGTTACACCCGCGAATAATATTGAAAGCAATAACGCAGAGGGAATAGTGGTTTTTCGCAGCAGAAATAAGCACTTTAATAAATTAAGGGGCATAAAATCCCGTAAAATCCTTCCAAAAGTTGAAAAATAGAAAATTTAATTCTGTAAAAGGAATTCTACTCCGACTTCGAGGGATGCTCCCCTGCTACTTTAAGCGGTGTTATATGTTTAAAGTTAGAAATAAATTTCTACAGGGCCGTTGAAATACAGAGAATTACGTCAACTATGTTTATAAATTTGTGCAATTCAGATCCCTGCGCATCCGCAGCTCCTTGCATGTTTTTTTTTTTTTTACAGGGATACGTACAGACGTGCGTTCACATAAAGTAATGCATACAGCCAACTATGGTCGCAGATAAATGAAAGTTGCGTCAAAAATTACTTTATAAATTTACGAGTTCACTGACGTGTCCCGTTTTACCTTTTAGAATACAATATCAAACAACGTTACGCAACTTTAATTATATGTCTACATCTATTGTTAAAAGCTTTATTTCTATTCTTCGAAACGCACGCGTTTAGGTAAACAAGGTGGTCAGAAATGGTTTCTCTAATATTTCCATGGGGTTATTCTCTGGTTTAATTCAAGAAAATGTATTCTCTGTCATTTTTTCCTTTAAGATTTATTTTGTAGATGTAAGCCCTCAAAGTTCTGTTATTCTCGTTTCTTGTTTTTCTTCGTTTCAGGTTTGCGAAGAAATCCTGGTACCATAAAGAGATTTTTACGAAAACCTAAGACTGCAAAGTGCATTTTCATCATGTTCACCTAAAACCATTTGTATGTCACAGAACTTCCTTTGTTTTTCTCTGATTCAGTAGTAATGTTACCTTGAAAATGCTGCGACAAGCTGGATTAAAAAGCATATGGAATGGAGATGTAAATGCAGATTTTTAATGACAGTCATTTCTGTAAATCCGTAAAGCTCTAAAACTATGTTTAAACAGCTGACCGACACAGAGCAAGTTATTATTGTTTTTTCTTTCATCCTTGTATCTTGTTTTACCATTGCAGTAGAATAAATAAATAACTAAAGCAAAACCCGCTAAAAAAGAGGTGCTCGGGACAGACGGAAATCATCCATAAATCCGTTCTAATATAAAAAATCTCATCATGTAAAAATATGCATAGGTGGTAGTACACTTATGCGTTTATATTGTGTGTCAGTAAGAATTCGAGGTACTTGAAAGATTTAATTAACATTCTACAGCAGTACAAAATAAGCACTTACACGGGAAGTTACTAGTGGCATCAAATCTAGATGATACTAGTGACATCAAATTGAGATTATAAAACTTTGCTGCTCCATTGGTTGGGGAAGGAGCCTTGGAAGATACTAGTGGCATCAAATTTAGTGAAGTTACTAGTGGCATCATTTAGTGAAGATATTTGTGGCATTCGTGAAGATACTAGTGGCATCATTTAGTGAAGATATTTGTGGCATTAGTGAAGATACTAGTGAAGATACTAGTGGGATACCAGTGAAGATACTAGTGAAGATATTTAGTGGGATACTAGTGAAGATATTTAGTGGGATACTAGTGAAGATATTGAAGATATTTAGTGGGATACTAGTGAAGATATTGAAGATATTTAGTGGGATACTAGTGAAGATATTGAAGATATCTAGTGAAGATATTGAAGATATTTAGTGGGATACTAGTGAAGATACTAGTAAAGATATTGAAGATATTTAGTGGGATACTAGTGAAGATATTGAAGATATCTAGTGGAGATATTGAAGATATTTAGTGGGATACTAGTGAAGATACTAGTAAAGATATTGAAGATATTTAGATACTAGTGAAGATATTGAAGATATTTAGATACTAGTGAAGACATTGAAGATATTTAGTGGGATACTAGTGAAGATACTAGTAAAGATATTGAAGATATTTAGATACTAGTGAAGATATTGAAGATATTTAGATACTAGTGAAGATATTGAAGATATTTAGTGGGATACTAGTGAAGATATTGAAGATATCTAGTGAAGATATTGAAGATATTTAGTGGGATACTAGTGAAGATACTAGTAAAGATATTGAAGATATTGAAGATATTTAGATACTAGTGAAGATATTGAAGATATTTAGTGGGATACTAGTGAAGATATTGAAGATATTTACTAGTGAAGATATTTAGTGGGATACTGGTGAAGATATTGAAGATATCTACTAGTGAAGATATTTAGTGGGATATTAGTGAAGATACTAGTGAAGAAGCGTAGGATACTAGGGAAGATATTTAGTCAAGATACTAGTGGCATCATTTAGTGAAGGTACTAGTAGCAATTTAGTGAAGATACTAGTGGCATCAAATTTAGTGCATTAAATACCTGGTTGAGGTAGGTTGCAGCTTAAGAGAGTTGGAGATTTTCCCCACACTCTGTGGCTGTTGCGTACAAAGATGCATGAGTGTTCTCTTCGCTTTCTTCACTCACATCAAAAGTTTCTGACAACTTAACTGCTTTAACGATATCGTCTGCAGAAAAGACGCCAGATATAGCGGCAGGCATCCTTTCTGCAGATGATAATTTAAGAAACATTATTAAAACGTTTTATGCTCTGGCGTTGCCACCAATCAGAGAGTAGAAGATCATTCATTTCAACATAAAAGTGGGTACTGGTATCCAATCTAACTTTTATAAAGCAGATTTGGATGCAGAAATGTGATAATTTACTCTAATCGTCAGTTACAAAAGCAGGTCTCTTGCATTGTGACGTATTACAGAGCTGAAGCACGTGTCAAAATGACAAATATGTAGCGATACATTTCTTCGGTGTAGCTTAGTTGGTTAGATCAACGCACTCCGGAGCAAGGAGCCGTGGCTTCGATCTCCATCACCAAAAAATTCCTGTTTTCACATCGGCGTCTGAGGGTAAAAATGGATCTACTAGCCGTTGGGGTCTTTGAAAAATGTGTGACGTTCGATCCACACATCGTTTGAAATTAATAAAATGTTCCTTCTTCGCCTAAAAAGAAAAGAGGAAAATGGCGTACTACAGAGGTGAAGCACGTGTCAAGACGACAAATCTGCAGCGATACATTCCGTCGGGGTATCTTTGTTGGTTACCGCAACGCACTCCGGAGAGAGGGAACACCGATTCTATATTTGTCACTGACGAATTCCTGTTTTCACAGCCTAACTCGCTTGTTGAGCATTTGATGTATTCCCTCCACGTTGTTTTACTTTCAACATCATTCCACTAACATACCAAACTTCCTCTGCGCTGTTGCAAATTCTTCCTGTATGCCACCTTTTCTACCCATTCATTCTTGTATAGTACGCAGTAGACTTTCTCTGCCTCATTAAATATGGCATTTCAAAAAGTCTTGTTACATTGCTTTTTAAACGTAATTATCTTACGTTTTTTCTCCCTCATAAAATCCGAGGTTTTCATCAAATTTATTCGTTATAAACTATTGAATTTGCATATAATTAACATTATACCAAACAAAAGCTTCTGTTGTCCCCGTTAAATCTGGGATCTCGCTAAATGCGGGATTGTTATAAGCGGATTCTACTGTACCAAAAACTGCAAAGATTCATTCTTCTGTTTCATTTGTATTTTATAGGAACCCTGTTTATTTTTGTATATTAATAACCCTAACTGTGCTGGTTACACGTGGAGTCGTTCAGTCACAATTCATTGCTATGACACTCAGTTATATTGAGTACAGTTGTTATATGCTATAATTCCGTGCAAGGATGTTCAATTAAAATTCAGTGCAATAAGGCTCAGTTATAATTCAATGGAAATAACACCTGGACATCAATCAGTGCAATTGACGCTTAGTTACAATTCATTGCAACTTATGCTCATCTATTGTACAATACAGTACACCTGCCGTTCAGTTATAATTCCCTGCAACTCACACTCAGATATATTTGAGAACAACAATGATAAGATATAATTTAATGCAAATGACGATTAATTATAATTAGGTGCAATTTCTGCTCAGCTATAATTCAGTGAAAATGGCACTCAGTTATTAATTTCTTGCAATTGTATCCATGCGAGAAATAGAACTATTGCAGTAAAAACA
This sequence comes from Macrothele yani, assembly GCA_039090855.1. Lineage (NCBI taxonomy): Eukaryota > Metazoa > Arthropoda > Arachnida > Araneae > Macrothelidae > Macrothele > Macrothele yani. Next base: position 163,200,173 of record CM077011.1, read on the forward strand.
TTCAAAACATACATGTTTTCTAGCATTCAAACTCAGAATAAAGATATCCCGGAGACAGAAGTGTGTACCTAATATCACACTCCTTCGCCACATAGGTACGATGATACTGATACAAATGTATGAAGTTTTTGTTATTTGCATATTCCTGGTAACAATTTGTGGATAAGATGTTTTTGGGATATCATCTCGTTTGTGATTTCCTTTACATGCTTCACAACGATACATTAGGCACAAACAGAAGTAAACAATGACTGATACTGAAAATGTTTTGTGTAATACAGCCGCACCTAAACCCTTTAAAAACCATAGCACCCAAAGCGCCCATACATGGCAACGAATAGGAGGTCCCGCATCGCCGTGTTAGCGTGAGTATGATTTCTTACCACCACCTATTCTAAGAATTTGAACAACCTCTGTGGATTATCAGAAATCACGTTCAAACACCATTGTTGCCACTAACTAAAGTGACCCAGAAGTTGGTTTTCTCCCCGGGTAATATTATTCACTCTTACGACATCGATCAACAGAGCAACAAGCTAACAGCCTTTTTCAATACAAGCTATGTTTATCTGCTTTATTTTTTCTTTTCATTTTATACATTTACACACATTAATTCCTTATTTATTTATAAAGTAAAGTCAGTCAGTTTCAACCAGGGAAACAAAAATACGTTGTTTTTGTTTTCATCGTATTGATTCAATTCTGCAAAAAACATAAAACTTCAAGTTACTGCAATAAAATGGCCCGCATAAAATCAGGGTCTGATTCTAGCTGAAAATACGTCAGCAAAAATCAGTACCTGATTTCACACATACCTGCCACTAAATTTGAAACTTTAATTTAATACCGTGATGGACCTTCTTTACACAGAATTACAGCAAGTATGAGGTTTGGCATAGATTCCACAAGATGTTGGAGTGTATCTACGTTTACAGCATACCAGGCAATCACCAGACAGTCCTTTAACTGGTTCAGATTTTACCGAAGAGGATTTGCTCCTAAATTGGCTTTTATTACATGTCCCATACATCCTCAATGGGGTTCAGATCGGGGCTTTGTTATGGCCATGCAAAATAATGGAAATCACTGTGTTGCCCGTTGAATTACTGCTGAGCACATCCTGCGCGATGGAGAGCAGAACTCTCTTCATGAAGCAGCCGTCAGCTGCTGGATTAAATGTCAATATTGGAGGATTGACTTGATCGGCAACAGTGTTCAGATAACCTTCCGATGACACCCAATCTTTGAGCAATATCAGAGTACCCGTTTCATACCAACAAAACGTGCATCACACCATGACATCGCCTCTATATCCTTACAGAGTAGCAATCCCTTTATAGAGGAGCCGTCACCTGCTGGATAAAATGTCCATATTGGAGGATTGACTTGATTGGGAACAATTTTCTGATAATTAATCTTTCGAGGACACCCAATCTTTTAGCAATATCAGAGTACCCGTTCTATACCAACAAAATGTGCATCACAACATGATATTGCCTCTATATCCTTGAGCTGCGTTTAGAACGTAGGTTGTGTGCATTTCTTCATGTGGCTCCCACCAAACACACTCCTTATCGTCGGTACAGAATAGATTGTATAGCGACTTGTCGGACAACATGTTATTTTTCTAGCCTTTCAGTGTCCAGTCAACATGTTCCTGACACCATTGCGGACACACTTTCTGGTTCTTTACAGAAATCTGTGGTTTCCTTAGAGGCATGTGACTCACAGTACCGATCCTATTGAATTCTCTGCGTATAGTTCGCTGAGATATAGGTCGGGAATAGCCATCATTGAATGCGTTGGTCCATTGATGAGCACAGAAAGCCCTGTTTCTCAAACCTTCCAGGATGACACTGCGATTTCGTTCCTGACAGGTTGCCTTCCCGCCAGAGTTACGCCTCATAGACAAGCAATGAGTGTTATTTTTACACTAATTTAAGATTTGTGGTATGTCACCTTATGAGAAACCAGTTAGCTCTGCTGTGTTCAAAATCGTCGATCTAATCAGATGGTCACCCGGAATAAGCCTTTTATCGAACTCCGAAAGAGCCTTTGTCTTTTTCCCATTGTGATCAATACTACTGACGATTACTAACGAGCACAGCAGTCTTAAATAGTCGCTTAGACCCCATGGTGACGCACGTGACCACGTATTTAACATATACACTGCGTAAATCATGTTTACGTACATTTGCGTAAAGGCTTCTAAATTCAGTGACCGTGTGTGTAGCTGACTATGTACGCGCCCATACAGAACAAAACGTTTCAGATATGTATCAATAACGTTACAATATCTCATTTTCGTTACACTTTCAGAGATATCTTACAATTAAGTTTCAGCAACACTTATTCTGAAACATAACTCTTTGTACAATACGGTTACGTTAAAAATAGCATTCACTAATACTAAAACAAAATAGCATTCACTGATACATTAATGCGCATGCGCATTTATGCCATTTCAGCGAAGCACTCTCGTACTCGTTCTATGTGCTACTGGGTTATTCTTTGGTGATACTGTCGTACTCAAGTTAGCTAGTTAGTGTACATTAGTGTCCGTCCTTAAGTTTTGCACGCCAGTGTACAATATCATAGTACGTTTGTTGGTTTTGAATCAGAACAAAAAGTCTCAATAAAAGTAATTGTTAGTTTATAAAGGTAGAAAAAGAATAATGTTAATATATTGAGAAGTTTAACCACTACGCAAGTTTAGAAAACAAAATTAGGGTAAGATATGCATAATAAAGTGCATTCGGTTGATTATTCATGAAGAAATTTAAGTCATCCTACAGAAAAATATAAGGATCCGTGGAAAAAATAATGCGTTGCTATTCAATAACGTATTTGCAAAGCATTAGCCTTCTCGTTAGTTCCTACAGAACGCTCAGGCGACCCGTGGTCGAGTGGGATAATGCATGGAACCCGCTGTACAGGGATCGAGTGGGATAATGCATGGAACCCGCTGTACAGGGGTTCGAACCTTCCTTGAGGATTTGTATTTCCTTTTCCCCAGCGTCATGACGGTCACACCGTAAAATTTCGTGATGGGGGAAAAACAAAATGGCGTATAAAAGATATCGGTGAGGCCATGAGAGGAGGTAAAAAAATGGCGAACAAAACATGTTCGGTAAGACCACGTGGCACACAAAATGTTATGGTTGAACCTCAAGGTAAAATGGCGGACAAAAAAGATTCGGAAAGATTACGTGGGGAAAAACCGGCTGCGACTGGTTTTTTTTTTGCTACAGAAACCACCTATAATCACGTATGAGTAATACGATGATTTCACAAATACTGTACGTATCTTTCAAATACGTAACAGTAATGTTATGTTGAAGTTACAAATACATTTCACTGTAAGTTATATTTCAAAGTTATGTAACGTTTGAGGACATTTTGACTTTTTGACGTAACCGTAAGGTTTCTGAAACATTACTGTTACATTGCGCAACGTATCTGAAAAGTTTCAATGTTTCAGTGCTACGTGTTTGTAACATATAGGAAATATTCTGTGCTTTGTGGGCGTTATTAACACCATGTAATTGCAACTGTTAACAGCAACTACACAAACACGCACACACCCCTCATGACTATTTTATAAATAAGATATCTGTGTAGAACGAAAAAATGTTCACTTAGCACAAATACATGATTTTCAGCTTCTAAGGTAGAATGAAATAATGATATTTTATTTCAAATAACCAGAGCGTTCATGTATTATTCATACATTTGAGTTTACAAAAAGCAATAAACATTGATCCCGTGAAAACTCATTTGATTTTGCTTATTCCAAATAAGCCAATTGAGATTATATTTTTTCCCAAGAAAATGCAATAAAAGGTGAAACTAAATATATCACAGCTGTTCGCCATTCCCTCCTATTCTGTGTAGCGCATGTTATCCTTGTAAAAATGCAGTCATGGCCTCCAGAAGACTTCTGAAGGTCAATGCACATCAAGCCTGGAAGCATGGATTCCACTGAAGAAATGCTCTGAAGAAATGCGTAGAACAGGATCCGGATTATTAATCGAGCAATCTTATGCGCGCGCATTGCTAGTTTTAGGGTTCAATACGTAACACATCAAAAAGAGACATTTCCCGGGGTATATTATTCTGAGCGACACACGTTTTTAAGGTTTTTGTAAATAAGGAGTTATGTGTTTCAGAAGTGCTAACATCAATGCGTAAAACGGCTTATGGCATATGCAAAATTTTATATCAGAGTTGAAGTATACAAATGATTCTCTAAAGCAATACTTATCCAGTATTTCTTCTGATGTAGTGGTCAGATAGGAGTGAAAGAAGTACCGTTGATCTTTGTGCTATATGCGAAAGGTAAAATTCAAGCACGAAAAAGGCTCTCAGACTCGTGAAGTGTGTTTGAATTCAGGGCAATGAAGTTATATCCACCCAAAACAGAGTATATGTCTTGCAGTAAAGAAATAAGAAATCCAATATGTTGGAGAGAGATGGATTTCTTAAGAAAAAAATAAACGGCAGACTGCGAACAAGATGGAGTAACAACATCAAAGCAACAGGCGTAACTGAACGAAATGGTGTCCTAATTTTTTTACGCTCCCGAAACCGAAATGGTGACGTAGCTACCGGGATTTACCAAAGCTACGGCAAAACAGTTCCTTCCTTCATTTCGTCTCATCAGTATTAATCGTAAACCTCTTATTAGCGATAAGCGCTTGTTTCTAGTCCTATATATTATTGCTCTATGGGTCATGGCGTGATGGAGACGGGCCCCTGACCTGAACTTCGTGCCATTTTGTAGCAACATGTCACTCAAACACCTTCTCTCTCTCCTTTCTTCGACGACTCGTCGTTATTTGTAAAGCTCTTTTAGCAAGTGATCAGTCAGAAAGGACTAATTTTCAATATTTGCTTTAAATTGTCAGTTTGAGTACAAAAGCCAACGGAAAAGCAACGTTTTCTGATTCTCAGGTTCATCCGTTTCTGCTGCGCTGTGTCCACGTAGAAAACAAATACATTCGTTCGAAGTGCCATCCTAGTAAGAAATGGGACATGGAACGAAACAGGTCAGACAAGGTATGATAAGGATTATACAGAAGTTAGGATAGTATTCCCTCAACCACTTCCAATTCTTGCAGTTTTCAACAGACAACCCTGGATGTGTGACTTCGCGCAATATTCATTTTCAGATACGCCCATTCCCTACTGATGAGTGCTGGGTAGATTTAGCGAAAACTTTCAATTCTAATAGCATAAGAGCGATGGGATATATTAAAAAAATCTTGGCCAATGAAAAGATGTTTGAAGAATAAGCTAAATATTGCTACTATGATCTTGAGTTAGATGTGTGGCGTCACCAGAGAGGACAAAATTTGAAATGAGAAGATGAGAGCAACAACTGAAGTGACAGGGAGTTGAGCGCTGGCCAAATGAATAGGATTATACTGGTATTGTTGTGCTTTCAGAAGTGAAAAGGAATGTGTCGGTCGCTCTGTTATGGATGTTGAGTTCTATGTGACGCGACGGAAAAGGAGAACGGAAATGAAAGTGGAAAGATTTCGTCAGGAATACTACTGAGATGAAATTGAAGAATTTGTTAAAGAAAGACAGAAAACAGTGGAGAAAGAGAATCTGTAGCAACGATATGACCTCGTTTTAGGACTATAATGCTGCAAAAGAAGAAGATCAATGCACAAAAACGACTGCCTCCATTTAACGATGAAATGAGATGATAAATGCAAATATTTTCGGTAATAAAGGATGGAACCTATCAACAGATTAAAATACACTGACGGAAAAAAATCCCAACACCACGAAAAAATAGTTGTAGAGGAATGAAATGGCGGCAATACATTTGTATAGTTAACATATTTAATCGATTAAGGTTTCAAGATCACAGCTTATTGTAAGCGCGAGAAGAGACATTTTAAATGTGAAATGCTGGTACACTAATAACCGGTGTAACCGCCAGAATGTTGAATGCAAGCACGCAAACGTTCATGCATTGTGTCCTACAGGTGCTGGATATCAGTTTGTGGGATAGAGTTCCATGACTGTTGCACTTGGTCGGTCAATACAGGGACGGTTAATGTTGGTTAGGGGTGACGCTGGAGTTGTCGTCCAATGATGTCCCATACGTGCTCGATTGGTGAAAGATCTGGTGATCTAGCAGGCCACAGCAACATGTCGACACTCTGTAGAGCATGTTGGGTTACAACAGCGGTATGCGGGCGAGCGTTATCCTGTTGGAAAACACCCCTGGAATGCTGTTCATGAATGGCAGCACAACAGGTTGAATCACCAGGCCGACGTACAACTGTGCCATCAGGGTGCGTGGGATAACCACGAGAGTACTCCTGCTGCCATAGGAAATTTCTCCGCAAACCATAACTCCAGGTGTAGGTAAGTGTGTCTTGGCCGCAGACAGGTTGGTTGCAGGCGCTCACCTGGCCTCCTCCTAACCAACACACGGCCATCACTGGCACCCAGGCAGAACCGGCTTTCATCAGAAAACACAACAGATCTCCACTCCGTCCTCCAATGAGCTCTAACTTGACACCACTGACGTCGCAAACGGCAGTGGTTTGGAATAAGTGGAATGCACGCTACAGGGCGCCTGGCTCGGAGCTGTCCTTCAAGTAACCGATTTGTAACAGTTCGTTGTGTCACTCTGGCGGCAACTGCAGCTCGAATTGCTTCCGCAGACGCGGTACGATGCGCCACGGCCAAACGCCGTACATGGCTGTCTTCCCTCTCAGTAGTGCCACGTGGCCGGCCGGAACCCGGTCTTCTTGAGGCAGTACCTTCCCTTGACCACCTCTGCCAACAATCATGCACAGTGGCTACATTCCTGCCAAGTCGTTCTGCAATATTGCGGAAAGAAAATCCACCTTCTCGTAGCCAAATTACACGACCTCGTTCAAACTCCGTGAGCTGTTGATAATGGCTTCTTCGTCTTCTTAAAGGTATTCTTGACTAACATCAACACCCTACGTCGAATCTCAACGATAACTAACGCACACGAACGTTACAGTGCGTATTTACAGCAAACCTGCTTTGCATGTTCCGAGGGGTGCTACTAGCGCCACACGTATGCGCCGAGCGCGAAATTTGCATAGACGTCATCTTACAGATGTACTCTCACCGCCTACCAACTGTCGTTTACCTAACACAACTTTTTCTTGGTGTTGGGATTTTTTTTCCGTCAGTGTATAACGGATACTACGGAAAGCGAGATATTTAGCTACTCGGTGCACTCAATCCCTTTGTAGAAAAGCGACACGTTTAACTACTCGGTTCGCTTAATTCCCTCATAGAAAGGCGAGTTACTTAAATATTCGGTGCACTTAATTCTGTTACAGAAAAGCGATTATTTAAACACTCGGTGCTATTAATTTCTTTATAGAAAAGCGAGATATTTCACTACTCTGTGCACCTAATTCCTTTATACAAATGCGACATATTTAACTACTCGGTGCATTAATTTCTTTATACAAAAGCGAGATACTTAACTACATGGTACACTTAATTTATTTCTACAGTGCTGGCCACCAAAAATGCAACACCAAAAAGGAAGCATCTGATTGGCCTGAAATTCGCAGCATGCGTCGTCGCGAGAGGACATGCAAACGATTAGCATTGCAGGGAATATGCAAAGCATGTGCGCCCGGCACGCCACCAAGAAGCACTATAAGAAGGGTGCAGAGAAGGCGGGGTGGAAATAGTGGAAGTATGTTGTGCTGCCGGACATGTGTGTGGAAAGCTTTCTGATGCCTTGTTGCAGAATACGGCAGTCATTCCAGCACGTTTCGGAGTTCGAGAGAGGACTAATAGTGGCTTATCGCGACAGCGGTTTACCGTACCGAGACATTGGCACCTGTGTGAGACGACATCCAGCCACAGTGAGGCGAGTATGGATTCGGTGGATGCAGGAGGAACGGACAGGCCGACGTGAGCGATTTCCGCAGCCGCGGCACACCACCAATCGAGAGGACCGGCAAGTTATGCGGCGGGCATTGACGGCTCGCACCGCCACATTACGAACGTTAGCGCAGGAATTAGGGTGTGTTGCCTAACAACCTGTGTCAGCACGTACCGTTCGACGTCGTCTGCAGCAGCGAGGACTTGTCGCACGGCACCCATTGCTCCGATTACCATTGACGTTACCCCACCGGCGAGTGCGGTGGCAGTGGGTCGTTGAACGCCGCACCTGGACTACAGATTGGCACGACATTGTCTTCTCCAACGAATCCCGCTTCTGCCTGCATCATCACGATGGACGGATCCGCGTGTGGCGACATCGCGGCGAGAGCCTGTATGACACCTGCATTATGCATCGCCATCATACCGGTCCGTTGCCTGGCGTTTTGGTTTGGTACGCAATTGGATATGACACCCGCACCCCTCTGGTACGCATCACCGATACACTCAAACAGCCACCGCTACTTCTCCAACGTTTTGGAGCCTGTAGTCCTCCCTTACCTGCAGCACCTGCCAACGGCCAAGTTTCAATAGGACAATGCGCGCCCGCACGTGGCACGCATCGTGCAACAATTCTTCACGGCCCACCAGGTGTCATTGCTGCTGTGGCAAGCCTGTTCTCCCGATATGTCCCCCATCGAATACGTCTGGTCGATGATCGGCAACTGAGTTGCCCGGCAAGCACCACCCGCGGCTACGCCTGATGAAATGTGGCAACGTGTGGAAGCAGCCTGGACCGACATACCCCAAGCCCACATCCAAAGCCTCTTTCGTTTAATACAGCGGCGTGTAGCAGCCGTTATTTGCAGCCGTTATTTGCAGCCGTTATTTGCAGCCGTTATTTGCAGCCGTTATTTGCAGCCATTTGGGCCACACAAACTATTGATGTCTGCGTGTTCCTCAAGTCGCACGGGTCTGTAAGCTCAATCGTTTAGTCTTTCTTTCTTTCTGTTGTTATGTGACCAGTAAATCTGTCTTTGCTATCTCGTGTCCTTCTTCGTGTTGCATTTTGGGTAGCAAGCAGTGTAGAAAAGCGAGTTATTTAACTACTTGATGCATTTAATTCCTTTATAGAAAGGCAGATATTTAACAATTAGTACGCTTAATTCCTTTATTGCAACTTTATTGCATTTATGTACTCAATGCATTTAATTCCTTTATAGATAAATAATGTCGTGACACCGCTATCACTGGATTTCCAAATGCCTACCTTACAGTTTGCAACAGAGAATAACGTGTTAATCAGCACTTTTCTGAGTCTGTCTGACCATATCGCTTCTAAGAAAGTTAATCCCCGCATGCAAGTAGGTGAACGAATCTTCCAGGTTGCTACGTGTTGTATGCTATACAAGCTCCTTTAAGCTGAAACAATGAAGCAATTCATTTCGATAAAGGTACGGGAAAGGAAAACGTGGCGTTGATTGTCCCTACGTCTAATCCATCTTCCATGTTATCCAGTCTTTCTGCCATCAAATCTAAGAATTCTGATCGTCGGCGGCACAGTATACCGGGAGAAGCTAGGACTACTTGGGAGTCTATATATTAATGCTGCAAAGGTACTTAGGTCTCCATAGTCTTCCAAGATGAAGATTTAACAGCACCAAACATGTCTGCAATGATGGTTAAACATAAGCATTTTCAGATAAATGAGTTTCAGTGCTTCACAACGGACGCTTCGAAGTTGTCGTCTCCTTGATAGCACTAAAGTAGGTAGTCGCCTACAATTGCATTCAGCAAAAGAAAACTTGAAGTTCATGATAACAGAATTTTGTTTAAGTATATGCCTGGGCGTCTTTCTCATGTAGGGGAGCAAGCGCGGTGTAGTTAATTCCTGTTTTTCATGAAACACCTAGGGCTTTAGTGGGAGAAAAAGCCCCAGGTTTTAACCATACTTTTTCTGCAAAATGAACATACACTGCCACTATGAAGTGCGTGAGTTTTCCCTTTCCTATCGTCCTCAGGTTCACACTACGAATGACATACACTCGGAATCGTGGTCTGCAACTGTACCGTATGGAGTCCATGTGGATGGTGGCTACCTCATCTTCACTTTAATCAAAGATCATGTACGTATCACGATATTCTCCTAAGTTGTATGCCATGCAGTTAAATAAATGTTGCGAATGTCAGAAGAAATAGAAAGTTCTCAAAACGCAATTAGAAAATAAGCTTAGGATGGGAGTAACATTTCTTTGTTACACAAAGAAGCACGTATTATGGAAAAATCCAAAATGCGTAAAATATCTCATGCGAAGTCCTATCACAGACGGTGACATTCCATTTTCTCCTTACGCGATGTCCACTTACATTACACCAAATACTTTACTGAATTTAGTTATCTCCACTGAATCCCGCGGTGCCCCAGTCTGTTGGAGCACATCTATTCCAATAAATTCAAAAGCTACGCAATTCACAAAATTACTTCAATTGCTTTGTAAAAAGATTTCGAAAGTTCTGAGTGAGAATTTAAAATCGGAAAAAAATCACAAACATATTGACGCGATCGTTAAAGGTAAAGTTAGGACGCTCTACAGGTCAAAACCACTATTTGTCATTCACTAAAATTTGTTAGATCAGTGTTTCATTTACCATCATGCGTACCATATGTTTGCACAAACACGGAAAAGTTATCGAGTTTCAGATTTTTTAAAAGGTGTCAAAAATACATGCAAGGTGTTAACTGTGGCCCTTTTTCCTCATAGCATCATGTGCGAATGAAACAACCAGGCATACACAGACATTCATCCTCTTGAACGCATGTTATGTTTCTTAGTGTAAAGATGCTTTCTTTAGTTGACGTTTCTGCATTTATGCTTCATAACTCTAGTTTTGCACACGGTAAAGCAGTGTTTTTTTTTGTTTTTTTTTTTGTGGAGGTTTAACGGCCTGCACGGGCAACTCAGTGAGCTGAAAAGAGTCTCCCATCCCTAATCTGGGGTGACTGCCTTCAAGGAAAGGAGAGAGCCAGTGCCGTAAGACCAAGAGACCATCCATGCCTAACTCGGGATTCGACTCCAGACACATCTCAGACGAATAGTCAGAAGCCAGCGCTGAGACTACTGCGCCACCGGAGCGTCAAAGCAGCGTCATGAGTCTGCGACGTGGCTACCATATCATTACTAATAAATAAATATGTATATTTTACTACCAATTACATTAACATAGGTGTGTCGCATGACAAACTAGGCAGCTGCGAACAGACAGAACTTTTAGAAAGGTAAATAAGTTGATCCCGCTTATATGTTTCGTACTTGCATGTTTTGTTTTTCATTTTTATACATAACGTCGCCGGTCCAAAAGTCGCGAATTGCCTTCGATGTTAAAATTTATTTATTATGCATTGATCAAATTGCTTTTCCACCCGGTTATACGTTAACTTATGGTGTCGTAAATTAGAAATGCAAACCATGCAAATTACATATACCAAACTCTCTTCCGATCCTTCACTTTGAATTCACTCGGCAGAATGCACGCTCTTACTGAGTCTCCTTTAGTCATCTGATTTGGCACCTGTAGTAGACACCTATTCTTCCTTGACGTTGTGACTTTGGACTATTTATTTGGTATTTTTGTCTGCATTGAATTTCCACACGAATCTACTCCGCAAGAAGATATCGATCGCGATCAGACTGGAATGCTATAACTGAAGAGGAAGATGATGGTGAAAATCCCCTAAATACGATCGATGTGGGAAAAGCGATGGCCTTGTCAGTGAATAAACAAGGACATCGCTCTTTCTACGTTTATCAACACATAGCAAACCAAAAAATTGTTGATCGGCCACTGCAGGGATGGTACTCCAGATCTCTCGATATCTCGCCGACTGCGTTCGCCTGACGTTACGGTGGCCAACATGGCGCCGTTGATTGTTGGCCATTTTAGCGTAAGGCGAACGCACTCTACTAGATATCATGAGATCTGATCCCAGCAGTGGCCGGATAACAATTTTTCGGTTGCTATGTGTTGATAAACGTGGAAAGAGCGTTGTCTTTGTTTAAAGAGGATGATAATGATGAGTTTTGCTTCCAATATTACGTCATTTGTGACGCGAACTTGGAAACGTCATCACTTATGATTCTAGATGAAATGTTTGAGAACAAAGGGTTCAGTGAGGGTGTCTCCAGTGAAGGGAGTGATGATGATACACAAGTATAGGCATCAGCAACCAAATTGAGCAATGCGCTGAAATCTCTCAGCATCGTTAGGGAACCTCTTTGATAATTTTAATACTGATGAAAAAACAATACAGGCTGCCTATTGTCATGAAAATTAAATATTTCCACTTCAAAGTAAACAACAACAGAACATTAAGGATATTTTAAAATCACTTTAGTGCATACGTATTTTTTATAATATACTATTTCATATAATAAATAGAAATAGTATGTGCAAAAATTTTCAATCGAAAAATTAATGCTTCTTATACAATATACAACCAGTATAATTGCCACACACTGTATTTTGAATTGGTGTTGCTCTCTATGCAGTATGATGGAAATCAGGAAAGTTAGAAATAGAAACAGCTCGGAAAAAAAGAGAAAAAAAGAGATAACTGAAAACCCGCATAAAAGAACATATTTCATACTACGTAGTACTTAGAATAAAGTCATTAACTGCTGCATTTACGAATGATGCAACAGAATACTGTGCTGCGATCCAGGGAGGCAAACGTGCCATGTTTCGTTTATGCGGTTTTTTTTGTTAATTATACGTTAATTATATTTGATCCCTTGAAAAATGCATAAGCGATGTTTCACTGTATGTCTTGTCTGACACTAAACTGTCAACAATAATGCACAACCTACAGTTTCTCTCCGAAACATAGGATATAACGCAGGAATTGTATACAGTACCTTGCTGAGAAAACACCTGTTGTTTATCATAGGTTCTATCGCACAATTTAATACTCTAAATCTTCGTTGCAATGTTTGCTACTCTCGAACAAACCTTGAAATGGAAATATAAAACAGGTAAATTTTTCGGTGAAAAACTTTCATAATCGGATTTCCGTGACTATAGTCCACATAGCTACTACGAAACGAGCACGCTGGAAATCTGAACAGGTAAAATATCTTTGCGATTTTTTTATTTAAGTTAGGAATGAATATTCTCCTTCAACCGAAAAAGAGCTTTTAACCTTATGTCATGGTGAATATTGACGACGTCTTCTCAGAAAAGATAGCTCTCAGTAAAGAAAAGCGCTCAAAAGAAAATAAAGATGAGAAAGGATGGCGTAGGCGTCTTCCTCAAGTAGCAATATATATACTCCAATCCGAGCCATACGGAGCCTTCAAAAACTGCACACTTGGGGCCGCGAGAACGGACTGCTTTCAAAGCAGTGAGTTATATTACTTGTGAAAAAGGCGATTTATAAGAGCTTCGAAAAAAATGGTGAATTTTTTTAAGGACAAAAATAAACGATATCACCCTCTCGGTGATTTGTCGTCTAATATGGAGTATCTAAACAGAAGGAATTTTAACTTGAGTTTCGCCGCAAATCCGTTGATAATATGCACAATTGAAAATATTTACATTCATCTGAAGACGTGAAGGTTTTGTTCAAGAAAGCTCAGTCCCTTTGAAAATATTCAACAAATATTCAGCAAAAATAAGGTTTTGCTGAATATTTGTGAAGTATAAAACTTGAATTAATAGCACGTCAGGTTTACTTATGTGAAGTTAGTATCTGATGCAAGGATGATTAGAGGAGGAGCAATTTTTAGAATTTACTTGGGTCTGTTCCTATAATTTTCAGGTTCGCTATCCATCTTCGCATATTTTTAAACATAAATTAGACTTCTTTCTTAAATTTTATTTTGTTTTGACGTTCAAGGACCACCGTGAGCAGCTTTAAGAGATCTAAGTGGCTGCCTTTCCCAAATTGGAGGCCAGTGGTTCGAAATAGGGGATAGAGAGACACACCGACCACTGTCAGTGAGGAACACCGACCATACCTTATCCTTCCAACTCCAAAAACGAGTACAAATACTATCTCTGCCAAAGAAAAAAAAAAAGAAAAAAACCTGAAGCACCCAGAAGGAATCATCCAATTGAGATGAAAATTGGTATGTGCAATGTACATATATACTGTAGAAAAGGAAATCATTGCAATTCCAGATAAGTTAATCCATTTATTCGAGTTAAACTGCAACAGGAGTGAAATAAATCATTGCGTTATAGCGCCACCTCTGTCTCCGATACAATCGGTTATCCAGCGTGGCTTAGATGCATACAGTTCACGAATACTGTCTTGAGGTATAGTATGCCATGATACTGTCCTCAGGTACGAACACAGTTCACGGATACTGTCCTGAGGTATAGCATGCCATGATACTGTCCTGAGGTACGCACACATTTAACGGATACTGTCCTGAGGTACGCACACAGTTCACGGGTACTGTCCTTAGGTATAGCATGCCATGATACTGTCCTCAGGTACGCACACAGTTCACGGATATTGTCCTGAGGTATAGCATGGTGTCCAAATTGCCAGGACGCCCCGGTGTCGCAGTGATCTAAGCGATGGCTTCTGACCATCCGTCCGTGATGGGTCTGGGTTCGAATTCCGTTTGGTATAGATGCTGGGTTTGTCTTACGGCACTGGCTCTCTTCCTTCCCTAGAACAAGTGATCCTAAATTAGCGACGGGCGACTGCCATTAGCACATCGAATTGCTCACGATGGTCATTAAAATGTCAATAACAAAAAAAGGAATCGCAGGCCAATTTGCCGGTAATCGAGGATGGGCTTAGGAATGACAACACAGCAGGTAGTGGAACGTCGTCAACATAGCGTTTAGCCCTGAGGATGGTAGAGAGGACTAAGAAGAGTGTCTGGCTATGGTATGAAATGGCTCCCCAGACAGGCACTCCCGGTGTGCGAGGTGTGTGCTTTCTACGCTAAAGACAGGATCCGTGTGCTCGCCGACTCGTTTCTAGGTACGCATGAGCTGGCCATCAGTAACAAGAGCTAACCGTGGTTCACCAAATTAAACCAAGCAAATTCCACGCTACCGGACACTATCCCACGTTAATCGAGCCCGACACTACTGCAACCGTAGCCGACAATGCTCGCTGGTCAGCGATAATCGGCGGAGTGGCCTCCTCGAATGTAGTCCCCTTTGCTGCACGTTGTCTGTCAATGGTCCGAATGACCACTTCCGTACCTGAACATTACGCAACATGGCCACTTCCGTAACTGTACATGACGCAGCATGGCCACTTCCGTATCTGTACATGACGCAACATGGCCACTTCCGTATCTGTACATGACGCAACATGGCCACTTCCGTAACTGTACATGACGCAACATGGCCACTTCCGTATCTGTACATGACGCAACATGGGAAGGTTGAAATCAACGAATCCGTTTCTGTTCGTGTGGCTGTCACAATCGTTTGATCCTTGCGTTTGATCGTTGCCCTCGTCTGTCCACTGCCCGCGTGTCGCTGGTCTGTGACACCGTCTACGCATTGACTCCGACATCGTCCTATTGCCGCGTGGATCCAATCCTAATGCCGGGGGATAAGGCGACTTGACCAACCGCCCTATCTCAGCCCAATTACACGTCCTCCATAAAATTCGCTCAACTGCTCGTATTGTGCACGGATCCGAATTGTTTCCCTTTTTTTTTTTTTTTTTTTTTTTTGAGGCACATCCACAGTCTCTTTGAATTAATGCAAACGCGATCCTCCGTAACAATTGTACCCACGTACGAGCTATGCTTTCTATATATTCACCTTGATTCGCGGTTCCCTTGCTCTGTGGTGGCCACTGTTTCGCCATTGTTCATGAGTTTTTAATCATTCCCATATTCGGCCCTGGGGTACTTACGTAAGGAGTTTCACCGGAATGGAACTACTTTCTCGTGGTACCTTCGTTTCTTTTCTTATTTTGCAAAGAGCATTAAATCACTTTGTTACAGTGATCATGGTGTAATACAGTAGCATATTTTAGTTTGCTTGTATTGCCAGTATAAGGAACATGGTTGTACGAATTTCAAGGTGGCGTAATTCATAAAATTAGCTGGTCTTACACGAGGCGGAAAAAGCTTTAATTGTTGGTTACAAACATTAACAGCTAGAGGTCTCCCCTTTTGTCTGAAAAAGTAGATTAAAACAAATGGGGGCGGTTTCATGACTTTTTCCCTTTTTTGAGGGGTAAAAGCCATAAATAAAGCTTCGGTTGTTCCTTGTGTGGAAAGTTTTGTGAACTCGACGTGTTTCGGTTCGCCACTACTTGTAAGGTCCCATCTCCACATGCTCAAGGAATAGCGTTTAAAGGCCAGGGTCCGAGAACCGATCAAGTATCAGCGGTGAAAAAGGGGATCCTGTTTTATGGGACGGCAGAAAAACGAAAGTGACAAAACAGAGCCACTGAGCAAATAAAACTGCAAATTTATAAGTCTTCTCTCTTCTGAGATAACAGACCACATAATTCCAAGCCCCTGTTAATATTCTTCCATCATACGAAAACCTTTTAGAGCAATTACAATTGACAACTGGGGGAACACAGGCCTACGACCATAGAACAAGCGAAAAATTGATGTCGGAGGAAAAAACAGGCTAGAGAAGCCCCTGCTAGGAAGTACTTCTGCCGAGATGGGCCGAAAGGTCTGGCTATCGGCTATTCAAACCGGCTGTTGTTACCGCGGGGAAAAAGAGGTGAGAGTTACACTTCTCTTAGTGCACGATTGCACGTAAGACTGGAGATATGCGAAATAATTTCTCTCGGGGAAGCTGATCCTTTCAGGCGGCTTCTGGCATCACAGCAGTAGGCAACCCATTAATAAATCTGGTTGGTGCCGGGATATTACGTTGCAGCTGCATAGATGCCTTCCAGAGATCAGCCTATTGCTGCGTCGAGCGGCTGAAACGGACGACTTGTGATGTGGACAAATTCATGTTTACATTTGTGGAACACACCGAAAGCGACTCGGAATAAGAGTAAAGAGAAGATCCAAGGAAGAAGAGAATATATCAGGTAAGACTGATATCAATGTAAATATGCTGTAAATACTTTGTACTTTTACTTTTCATCTTTGTAAATCCCTGAATGAGGTTATAAAAATAAAAGTGTGTAAGTGTATTTCGCTTGAAGGAAATAAAGGGACATGGATCCCAAATTAATTAAGATAGTTCGAAGGGTAAAAACTCTCCCAATCAGCCCTTAACATTTCACGGCTTATCCCGCCAGACACAGCGGGAACCCGATGAAGGTGCGCTAGGTCGCCAGCTTGCGGGGATCTCTGGACCACGGGGGTGGCCGGGGCCCGAACCGGCGCCTTACGGCAGGGTAGCTACCTCAACACTAAAATAAAACTTAGTGAGTCCCATTAGTCCCCGTGGAGACAAGAAAATTGGCGGAACGGGATAACGAAATCAGTATCTAATCTTTGGGGAGTTGTGAACCACGCAGCCTCCCATCAAGTAAACGACATTAGTACGCGCAGAAGCGTCCGTGGCATCATACAAGATTGCAATTTTTGCGTCCACGAATGATTAAATGGGAAGTGATTGGACTCCTCCCCATCGTCTACAGTGCGTGATATTAAAAATTAGTCGTTCCATATGAAAGCAAAAAACGACCGTTGTGTCTGCTCTTCGACCGTGTGATAATTTTTATATGTGGATGTACCTTACTGGAAAACAGCATCCCTCTATGTACTTCATATTTTTTGCATAATGAGTTTTACGATTAAATGGAATCCGTTCAGCCAATAAAGACATGAGAACAATAACAGGCCGAACAATATAAACCAGTAAAATATAGTTCAGCCTGTAATGTTGCCGTTAGACTTAAAGCTAACTAAAAGAGGAGCCAAATCATTTGACCCGCGCCTTATTCTTCTGTATTTTTAATTAGACGTCTTTATAATTTTATTATCTGTTTTATGTTAAGTAGTTAAATGTGCGTTGTCTCCTTGTAGAAATTTGTAGGCTAAATTCTTTTAAACAATAATTAAAATTTCGGCGGTAAAGAATCCACAAATAATTGTCCTAATGCAGGGATTGCGAACATTCTCAGTGTAGTGTGCCACTTAAAGTTTGCTTCACTGCTCTTGAGTGTCTAGTGTGCCACTTAAAGTTTGCTTCACTGCTCTCGAGTGTCTAGTGTGCCACTTAAGTTTGCTTCACTGCTCTCGAGTGTCTAGTGTGCCACTTACAGTTTGCTTCACTGCTCTTGAGTGTCTGGTGTGCCACTTAAAGTTTGCTTCACTGTTCTCAAGTGTCTAGTGTGCCATTTAAAGTTTGCTTTACTGCTCTCAAGTGTCTAGTGTGCCATCTCATCTTTGCGCGTTTTTTATTTTTGAATTAACATTTCGTCATTAAACTTTTTTTGAGGATGCCATAAAAATAACATTAACAGAATAGGTAAGTAGGTGAGTTTTAAGACTAAAACAATTTCAATTTGAACTCCATTTAACTTGGAAAAAGTTAATCGAAAAGTCATACTTACATAATCACATTAGAGTACACTTTCAAAAGAATTCAGACTTGCTCTTGCACACAGTGTTTCTTGGTACAAAATGCAATGGAACTGAAGTGTTTTCTTCAAGAAATTTTGGAAACTCATTATGGTTACGCACTAAAATTTGTGGCCCCGTCAGTAATCACAGGCACTATTTTATTTAATTCAGTCCCAATTTTTATTGCAAATTCTTCCTTCATTTCACACACAGTACCTTTCCCTGTGATCGTAGTTCGCAAACTCAGTAATTTAAATAATTCCTCTCTCATTACATTTCCCACAAGGAAATCTAACAAAAGCAGCTAACCTTGCTTGTGCTGCAACATCAGTGCTTTCGTCAAGACATATTGAAAACCTGTCCAAATCAGATATAATTTGGTCCGAAACATATTCACTCAATCTTGTTATTCTGTCTTCGACAGATCTCCTCCTGGCTCGCATTTTCTTAATTATATTCAAAATTTGTAGCTTTTTGAGAAAACCTTCAAAAATGTATCGAACGTTGCCAACAATGTGGCCTTCAAAAAACTATAAACGGTTTCCCGTGTTGTGTGTACAGCTAGATAGATGAAAACTAGTCGCCACGATATGATTCCTTAGCCTGAAAGAAGATGCGAAGCAGTTTGATTGTTTTTCCCATTGTTTCACTTTTTGCAAAATGCACTCTCTTCTTTCTTCATTTGACACAGAACAAATGTTTTTATGATTCTTTTCAAAATGACACTTTACATTGAATGTGCGGGACACTACTGTTTCCGTACACAGGCGAACAGGAAACTTTATTGTATTTTTCAATCACTACGAACTCCCATGTCAACTGCTCTTGAAATACTCGGCCACTATCTTATTTGTCTTTTTTAAGTTTCTGTTTTCTCGCTACCAAAGATATATTTGCATGGTCCGGATACAAAAACACTAGCAGGCGAACAATAACAATACACAAGAGAAATACGCAGCAGCTACAAACAAATCAGTCTTCACTGACAAACTGAACTCTATACTGTCGTCCCAATGTTGCCAAGTTATAAATTTGAAATCACCCCATTCATCATTTAGGATTACTTTTAGTTCTCACGAGAACTCGCTGTCTCAGGCGCGTCTTCAAGTCTAATTGCTTTGATCTCCTTCCCACCAATGTGTGTGTGTGTGTGTGTGTGTGTGTCGGGGGGGGGAATGGGATGCTTGAGCTGAAACTGTGTGGACGTCTCTTGGTGGAAGTCCGTAGGAGCAGAATGACAAAATGAAAAATAATGATGTGTGCTTGATGCTTGTCCCTTGGGAACTGATGCATAAGGCGATTAAATAAAATTTTATTATCCCTTAGGACACTTCTTGGCTAAATAAATGTTCTTGCGGGAGCTCCGTTATTTGCAAGAACACACTACACATATACTGTACAAAAATTGTTGTTTTCAAAAACTACATTTTCATTGAATGTAAAAGTTTTCATACCGGCGGGCCACCCAAATCGTGTTCGTGTGCCACCCAGTGACACGAGTGTCATAAGTTCGCCGTCTCTGTTCTACTCTGCTGGCCACCCAAAATGCAACACCAAGAAGGAAGCATCCGATTGGCCTTAAATTCGCAGCATGCGTCGCCCCCGAGAGTACATGCAAACTATTAGCATTGCAGGGCATATGAAAATCATGTGCGCCCGGCACGCCACCGAGAAGCACTATAAGAAGGGTGCACAGAAGGCGGAGTGTAAGTAGTGGAAGTGTGTTGTGCTGCCGGACCTGTGAGTGGAAAGCTTCCTGATGCCTCGTTGCAGAATACGGCAGTCATTCCAGCACGTTTCGGAATTCGACAGAGGACGAACACAGGCTTACCGCGACAGCGGTTTATCGTAAAGAGACATCGGCGCCCGTGTGGGACGACATCCAGCCACAGTGAGGCGAGTAGGGATTCGCGGATTGCAGGAGGGACGAACGGACTGACGTGAGCGATTGCTTCAGCCGCGGTACACCACCGAACGAGAAGACCGGCATGTTGTGCAGCGGGCATTGACGGCTCGCACCGCCACATCAAGAACGTTAGCGAAGGAATTAGGGTGTGTTGCGCAACAACCTGTGTCAGCACGTACCGTTTGACGTCGTCTGAAGAAGCAGGGACTAGTCGCACGGCACCCATTGCTCCGATTACCATTGACATTACACCACCGACGAGTGCGGCGGCAGTGGGCCGTTGAACGCCGCACCTGGACTACGGAATGGCACGACATTGTCTTCTCCGACGAATCCCGCTTCTGCCCGCAACACCACGATGGTCGGATCCGCGTGTGCCGGCAACGAGGCGAGAGACTGTGTGACGCCTGCATTATGCTTCACCATACCAGTACGTCCCCTGGCGTTATGGTTTGGGGCGAAATTGGATATGACACCCGCATCCCTCTGGTACGTATTGCCGGTACACTCAAAAGCCACCGCTACATCTCCAACGTTTTGGAGCCTGTTGTCCTCCCTCACCTGCAGGACCTGCCAGCGGCCACGTTTCAACAGTCAACAGAACAATGCGCGCCCGCACGTGGCACGTATTGTGCAACAATTCTTCACGGCC
The DNA here is from genome assembly GCA_039090855.1 of Macrothele yani. NCBI lineage: Eukaryota > Metazoa > Arthropoda > Arachnida > Araneae > Macrothelidae > Macrothele > Macrothele yani. Next base: position 163,221,159 of record CM077011.1, read on the forward strand.
CACCAGGTGTCACTGCTGCCTTGGCCAGCCTGTTTTCCCGATATATCGTCCATCGAACACGTCTGATCGCTGATCGGCAACCACTACCCGCGGCTACGCCTGATGAACCTTTCGCAACGTGTGGAAGCAGCCTGGACCGACATACCCCAAGCCCACATCCAAACCTTATTTTGTTCGATGCCGCGGCGTGTAGCGGCCGTTATTGGCGGCCATGGGGGCCAAACGAACTATTGATATCTGCGAGTTCCGCAAGTCGCACGGGCCTGTAAGCTCGATTGTTTCATCTTTGTATCTGTTGTAATGTGTCCAGTAAATCTGACTTTGCTATCTCGTGTCCTTCTTGGTGTTGCATGTTTTGGGCGGCCAGCAGTGTAATATTTAACTCCGTGCCGTCGGCCAATGCTTGACATCCAACAACCTAACTCGTGAAGTGGTATTTGTTCAATACACTGGCTTCCCACGTTTACTGAAGTGTATTATCCTATAGAATTTTTTAAATCGGCAAACTCCATCAGGAATACCACTTCACGAATTGAAGTTGAAAATTGGAGATATTATAATGCTCCTGAGAAACCTCAATACACAACGAGGTTTATGCAGTGGAACAAGTCTGATAATTAAAGAACTAAAACCCAATTTGATCACTGCAGAAGTACCCACAGGCTCAGCATGTGGGAAAACTATTTTTATTCCGTGAATTGACTTCGCACCTACTGATATAGACCTTCCATTCACATTAAGACGACGACAATTTCCTGTGAAACTCGCTTTTGCTACAACCATTAATAAGTATGAAGGTCAAACACTAGAGAAAGTAGGTACTTACCTTCCTGAGCCAGTGTTTAGTCACGGAGAACTTTATGTGGCATTATCAAGTGCTCAATGGTTTGATGATGTCACTGTTAAAGTAGCCCATGGGCCAGAACAAGGAAAACTACTTCCAGATTCCCAAAAGGTATTTACAAAGCATATCGTGCTTAAGGATATTTTACAACGTCGTTAATAAACGCTTGAATAGAAATAAGTGATTTCTAGAACCCGTTGTATTCTTATCTCAACGGGCTTTACAGCTAGAAAGACATAAAGTGATCCAAATATTGCAAAACTTTCGAGTCACCCTTTATAGAACTCGACACAGTTTTTTGCATACATTTACTAAACGTTAGTTAATTCGCAATACATGGGTCTAATACTGTCTAAAAATTCAACCTTATTTATTTTTACCAAATTTAGGTGCTATAAAAACGTAAACTCATGTACATCTCATGTGATATTAGAGAAAAACTTTAGGTATATTAAATTAGAAAAATACTTACTGCACTAAATTTCTATTCGTTTATGCTGAAAATGAATGAAAAATAAATCTGGATCCTCATTTGCTTTTTTAATTTGATTTTTGAATTAACATGCTACTTTCTACTTCTAATCTACATCTAAAAAACTTTTCTAAATCGTAGCATGCAGGTGTACGCTTAGGCTTAGCATCACCAACCTTCAGAAGTTCGCTCGGTTTTCTCTAGATATCTTTTTTTATTTTCAAAACTGTGTTTTGATTTTTCTTTAGTGTCTAAAAATTATTTGCTATTTTACATGTTGTCCTATCAATTTCAGCTTGCTGAACTAATTCAGTTTTTTTCTCGAGTTTCTCGTCATTTTACAAAACAAGCATGTGGATGTTCGTAATGAGACGCGAAATTCACTTATCCCAAATTCTCACTTCGCCGCAACTGGTCGGTGGCAAACCTCTCAGTGTCGTGTAAATACCGTTTTGGTAGACAAAGTATCGCCCCTTTGTAGCCTTCAGGTCCCTTTCTGGTCCTGAATAGGATTAAAATCGCTCCTTCCATTTCATTTGAAAGTTCTACAGTTTAATTTGTGCGTGGCCTTCAATTAGCTCATACATTACCAAGGTAGCACAGTCTGGAAATTTTACGGAGGCCCAAAACTGAGCCACCGTCTTTTATTCTTAGTGTTGGACCTACGTTAAATTGCAAGGCTGTGCTACCTGGGTACGGATTCGAAGTTTGAGGTTGTGTACAAGAATTGAAAATCTGGTCTCTTGAACGGTTAGAATAGTTTTTGGTCATCAGATTTTTGATATGTGTCCTGTACATTGTGACTGCTACGTTTCCTTCGATACAACATTTCTCCTTCCTGTATGCTTTAATGTAACTTTCACGGTGACTTTCTGAAATTCCATAAACCGAATAATTCAATGCATCCCTGTTCAATAAAAACGGATGTAACTGTATTGGACACACTTTACATCGGCATTTTCTTTAATATGACAGCAGTTTATTAGTTTGTCTTATGCTAAACTGAATAGTTCAGGTGCCCCAAAACCTTCCCCATTTTCAAAGATTGTCTGTAATATAATTAGACCATTTTTTCATATCCTAAGTTTGCATAAATTTTAATATCATCGGATATCTACGACCGATAAAGCAGCAAACTGCATTTTACGCGTAGAAGAAGGGGCGTATGCAAGTGTCTTGACGTTTTATGACTGTCAAATACAACATTCCGTTTTAGAAAACATTTGTCTCCATAGACCTTTATTTAAGACTAGACGAATGCAACTGAAGAATAGTATAAAGAACTAATGCATTCAAAACGCAAGGCAAACTGTTTTACTAATTTGAGAAATAGAAAGCAGTTTGGTTTCGTTTTTCTTAAGTTTTGATTACATTCCTAAAGCGATATTTTTCCTTTTTTTTCGGTGTTTAATTCCTTTCGTTAGAATCTAAGGCCACAAGAAGGTCACCTGTTTGAGATTTAGGGTCACCAGTTACTGGGAAGGTCTTTTGTTCTGGGTTTAACCACTTTCATTAGCATCTACATGGATACAAGCTGTTGCGTGTTCCTAATTAAGGGCCACCAGTTGCGAGGAAAGTCTTTTATTTTGGAGTTTAACGATTTCAGTGAGCATCGAAAGGCTACAAATATTCTGCTATTCCTAATTAAGAGCCACCAGTTACAAGGAAAGTCTTTTATTTCGTACCTTAACCACTTCCGTGAGCATCAAATGCTACAAAAGCGTTCTGCTATTCCTAATGAAGAGCCACCAGTTACAAGGAAAGTCTTTTATTTCGTACCTTAACCACTTCCGTGAGCATCCAAGACTACAAAAGCGTTCTGCTGTTCCTAATGAAGGGCCACCAGTTACAAGCAAAGTTTTGTTGTTCGTAGTTTAACTACTTCCGTGAGCATCTCAGGCTACAAAGGACTCTGCGGTTCCTAATTAAGGGCCACCAGTTAGAAAGATGGTATTTTGTTTCGTAGTTTAACCACTTTAATGAGCATCTAAGCCTACAAGCTGTCGCTATTTCGTAATATAGGGCCACCAGTTACAGGGAATTATGTCTCATCAGTCCGATCCGTAGAACAAATGACCTATGTCTCCTTAAGGACTCAAACTCGTTAACATTTCGACGAATGGTCAGAATCCCACGCTTCAGACCACTCGACCGCCACCTGTGAGAAAATATTCTGCTGTATCAATTTTTTTGAAAATGATGATTGTTTAGCTTTAGAAATGAAATAATGGGATTCCATTAAAAAAATGTGAGGTATATTTCTCTTCGCTATTGTTTTAATGATGTTACCCTTTATGCAGGTGTCCCTGTCTCCGAAACTTTATTACTTGTAGCCGATAATAATATTTACTGGTCGCCGCAATAACTGCTGCCTACTGTTGTCCACTTACAGTTTTAATTTGCGTCGTAAAGTATTGCTCTTCCTTCACATGTCAAAATGTGTTCTCTGCTAATTAATTTCATACAGAATTTGGTACAATAGTGAATATTCAACGTAAGAAGTTAGATTTCCATACGAAACACTGCTGCTTTACAACTCTACTGTTGATTGTTGGCTACCCGACAAATAACATCGTAAAGACGATTTTCTGTTCTGACAATAAAAGACCTATCCTTGAATATTCACTAATTGGATATTCAAAAGAAATTGGATTAGAAATCAATATCGATAAAACAACAATAATGTAAAACCAACTTAATAATAGCGAAGCACAAGAAAATATGAGAATAAATGATAATTAAATTGAATGTGTGAAATAATACATACATCTATGAAAACTAATTACCACAAAGAAACAGGGAATTATGGAAGAAATTGACAGAAGAATAAAAATGGGGTAGACTGCTTTTGGAATGATAAAGAAGATTCTCTGTAGTACAATAAAGCCGGAAAGCAGCAAAACTTTTCAATCAATGTATAATCACAATTATGACATATGGCGCTGAATCCTGGCCTATCAAGAAAAACATCTTAGAAAAATTGCAAAAAACACAACGTAAAAAGGAAAGATCTCTACTAGATGCAAAACTTCAAGATAAAATAAGGAATGCAGTCATACTGTAAGATCCAGAACAAAATATTTAGACATAGGTAAAGCGGTACTTAGTTTAAAATGGAAATGGGCTGACCATATACCAAGAATGGAAAAATAACAGATGGGCTAAAATAGTAACAGAATGGAGACCATACAAATAAAAGATAAGAGTGGGAAGACCACAGGGAAGATGTACGGATGATATAAACAAAATTGCAGGAAAGCTATCGAATAGACAACAGGAACATTTGGAAAGAGATGAGGGAAACCTATAGCCTCAATTGGCTATAAAAAGTGTTAGAAGAAGAAGAGTTGGTACATGAATATGTACTCAGTACTGGCAGTTGTGCATTTCTTTGTATTCCTAAAAACAAAACGAATTTTTGGATAACAAGAATTATACCTTTTCCGTCGTAAAATACCACTAAGAAATGTTTGCTTCTTTATAAGAAATGAATTTCATTCTCGCGCATGCACATGCACTTGTCTTTATTCATCATTGCGAGATGTGACCTACAGCTCGAAAAATTCGTCGTATACTATTTTCACAACAGTCTCTATTGTGCTCATATCATTCTTGCGCGAGTAGGAGAATATAAAATTTACATGTCGTGCTTCTCAGAAACTTCACCATTAACTCAGATATGGCAACATTCATCCGTTTTACACTCTGTTCTCCGCATTTTATTTTTTGCGTGGCTGGTTCTTCTTCTTTTCCATTCTCTGTTTTTTTTTCTCCCATGTGATGCCTGAATAAAGGGTGAACAAATGTGAATGCCTCTGCCTACTGAAATATTAATGTTGTTAAAATGACGCGAAGATGGAAGAAAATATTAGATAAAAAATTCACAGTATCTCTCTCTACAGGTGAGTAAATACGAGAGAGCAGCGAACGGTATCTGACAGAAGACATTCTTTATTTATAAATTTGAATTTTATTTATCGTCTCTCTTATTTTTACATCAATGAGAAGTAGATGTTATATACATGTAAGCAACTCACCTACCATCTTATTTTTCATTAAGTTACAAACTTAATGTATGTTGTTTGTCACGGCTGAATACTGTTTGTCACCGCTGGCACTTTACTTTTAAGCCTATTTAATTTTAGTGGTTAACATGAAATTCCAAACAGAACGAGACTTGAATAAAACTGCTTCTTTGCTGTGGGTAGGAAAGGTATTCTAACAATTTTCGCTACCTCGAGAGTTGTTTATAAGGTTAAAACGGAAGAAAACCTGGTATTAACTTATTTAAGCTTTGACAGGGATTGAAAGAAAAAAATAAAATAATAGCCTTTATGCATTAAAGAAGAAAACCTCATTTTACCTATTGCTTTTAAATCTCTCCGATATCTGAGGAATCAGATATCGGAGCTATACTGACCAATCGTGTGTACTGGGCTTGAGTCAATGATTTTGTATTATCAATCTTTTACTCTGCCCGAGTTCAGTTTTAATAGCCCAAGCCCGCAGTATACCAGCCACAGCACGAAGTTTATATTGTGAGATAGAGCCTGGACCCCAACGATCCCGCCAACTATGACTGGCGGTGGTCAGTTGCATTAAGGAAACTCCGAAAAGGGTCAGTTCCGTTCACAGCCTCCACCGGTTTATGGGCCAATGGCACTCAAGAGAAGCCAATCTTTAGTAGCTTCTATCCGGTAAGAGATCACAGAACTCAGTGACTCCATCAAAGTCTTTTCAGCTGTTGAAAAATTGCACTTATCGAACCTCAGTATGTTTAGGTATGTATGCATATCTCCCAAGCTCTTTAATGCCATATTGGAAAATGTCTTTTAATCACTGAACGGGAAAAACAAAGGGATAAAGATTAATGGAGATTATCTACTCACCTTCGTATTGCTGATGACGCAGTCATTTTTGCAACTACCCCATCTGACATGCAGAGAACTTGCTGACAAGGGTAAAAAGGTTGAATTAAAAATGAACTTTCAGAAGACAAAAGTGATGTACAATGCTTTTACAAAAAATGAAGATTTATCGATTGATGCAAAAGAGCTGGAAATAACAGATACGTACGTTTATCTTGGACAGTAGATATCATGTGAGGGTCACATTGATGAAGAAATTAATCGGCGTATAAAACTTGCCTGGAGATCTTTCGGAAGAAACATCATAATTATCAAGAGCAATATGCCATTATGTCTTAAAAGGAAAGTGCTTGATCAATGCATCCTTCCAGTGCTTACGTATGATGTAGAGACGTGGACCTTAACTAAAAGAGACATACAAAGGCTGCACACAACTCAAAGAAGCATGGAGAGGTGCATGCTTGGTGTAACCAGGAGAGATAAGAAATGGAACTCGGGGATCCGAAAAATGACAAGAGTGGAAGACATCATAATCAGAGTAAAATTCCCTGAAATAGCAATGGGCTGGACATACTGCCAGGAGGATAGACCATCGATGAACAGCCGAAATTTTAGATTGGATTCCAAGGGATAGGAAAAGAACCAGAAGAAGACCACATGGGAGATGGGTGGATTAAATTCGAAAGTATGCGGGAGTAACATGGAGGAGACTGGCACAAGACAGACCGTTGTGGAAGAGGCTTGGTTTCATCCAGCCGTGGATTGATAATGGTTGATAATGATGATGATATAAAAATAAGAGCTCTTATTTCTACCTGCTGAAGTAGATGCTGTCTACAAGCGTTGCCTGGGGGATACCACGTGGAGATTGACTGTTCATCCACGAAATGGTTTTATTTTAGGTATTTGTTATTTTTTTATTGTTTTTGTTTTTTTCATTCTATTTTTTTTAATTTCTTTTCTAATAATACCGCCTGTTGCAGTCCGCTTAACATATTTTGATATGATTTGATGCAACAGCAATTCTTAAGGGCATTTCACAATCTCATTTGTAGCACAAATAAGATTGTAAAATAACCGAAGCATTAATGTCCCTATACAGTTTTGCCAAGAATTCGTAGTAGGTACAACGCCACTTCCATTCTATCCCTGTTCCTCGAACTTTATATAATTTGTGTCCGGAATGTACCAATGGTTTTTCCTCAATTCGCTGTACATAAACCCTATGTTAGCTTTATAACCACTGTATGAGGAATGATGCAATGATATCACTGTTTTTCAATATGTCGGTGGAGCACCCATTTTCCAGCAGAGATCATCATATGCAGGAGTCTTCCTGTTGCACCCACCGGGTTTTTCAAATTCTTCTGTGTGACTGTTTTCAATCGTTGTGCTGTCTCAATTGATCTATCAGATAAGGATCAGGGATTGGAGTGAGTGCAACTGGCCCTTGCTCCTATGAATAACCTTTTTAGGCATTAATACAAATCATCTCTTTTAGTCTTCCGCTTTTTTGCCCTTGCAATTTACCGATGTCTTTCTCAACAGGGAGTGAAGAAGGGACCTCTATCTGTGCACAATACGTACTTTTCTCAATAGAATAAGCAGGGAGCACCTGAGTAGAGAAAGGGGAAAAACCCTCGTCGGCGTGCTACGAATTATCCAGTATCCATATTTCTTGAAGAAGCTTTTCCTTTGCCGTAGAGACCCATTAATACGTGGCCTATTTCATTTTCTACCGAAGCCGGTAATAAATAACCCTCCAAAGTCCCGACTTCCAACCAGACCCACGAATTTTGTTCCTCAACTTGAATGTGTAAGTCTCTCTCTCTCTCTCTCTCTCTCTCTCTCTCTCTCTCTCTCTCTCTCTCTTCTCTCTCTCTCTCTCTCTCTCTCTCTCTCTCTCTCTCTCAATCTCTCTCTCTCTCTCTCTCTCTCTCTCTCTCTCTCTCTCTCTCTCTCTGTCTCTCTCTCTCTCTCTCTTTCTCTCTCAATCTCTCTCTCTTTCTCTAACAATCTATTTCTCTCTCTCTCTCTCTCTCTTTCTTGCTCGTATGCCAAAACATACAAAATTACGTTAAAAAAATAAAATTATCCTTCTCTGTCTGTGTCTCTCTCTCTCTCTCTCTCTCTGTCTGTTTCGGAGCCCGAGCTCGAACCACAATAAACATTATGCAGCCGAAGCCCGTTTCCCGGCTGGCTCCGCATCGATCTTTCTCAGGATCGGGCTCGGCTCGGCCCGACACAGCACTGTTACCCATGTGACTTTCCTACGTCCCTGGACAATTCTGCCTTTCCCTTTCGGAAGCAGAATCCCCAAATTATAGGCGCGACTGCTTATGGCCTTAACGGCTTACTGCAGTCTTTAAAACCCTAAATAAAAATTAAATTGCTTTTAATTATTATTCTTGAATGAAATGAAAGCCCATTGCTTAACTACAACGATACATTTAAACTGACACTTGATCGTGTAAAATAAAATGGGTTTCACGTTGACAACATGCAAATATGATTAAACTACACTCGTCTTCACAAGAATTAAGATATTTGCAAATGAACTTTGAATTGTCCTCTATTACCTATGCTTACCAGCTCTCGATTCGTTTTCTCTGCTCTCCTCCATCTGTCTCGGAAGCTCAATCACGTTTGGTCATGCATTTTCGTGCCCCACCTTACAACTGAGTATCTTTCAGCATCGACTCACGGTACTTCTGCGACGTTTTCCACCATGTAGTCGCCTGGATCTTCCTATTTCGCATTTCTTTCTCCACAGATTCGCTACTTGTGTGATTTCCCCTTTTTGTTATCTCGCGTGTTGCAATGTTGTTTCCTGAATTTACTATAATTTTATGTTCTTACTGTGTTAGTGTTTTCTTCTGTCGCAGATTACTATAATGGTACAGTTGTTGACTTTGTTTTTTTCATGAAGTTCGTGTGTTACTCTATATTGTTTTGCCTTCTGACCACAGTTCAGCGCTATTTGGTTGGTGTTTTATAATACCTTAGCATATATTCTAATGTTGCACTTGTGTTACTTCATATCTTCTGATATGCCGCTACGCTCCCCCTTGTTTGTGTGCATACTCTTTTCCTTTCTGTGCAACTTGATGTTCGGCTGGCTTTGCCTACCAATGTCGACACCCTGATATTGTGGTCAGACCCCTTCTTTGAATATACAGTAGTTAACGATGAGTTGATCTCTAGCGAAGAAGTTTTCCCATTTTTACCGACTCTGTTGATAACGATGTCACTGCGCAGCGGTGCTGCGCTTCTTATGTTTGATCTCAAGTTTGTGATGCATAGTGGATATACATACATTGCCTCATTTATGTTTTCTGTAATGCAATTTTCAGTGTTATCTCCTGTGTTTGTAATTCCATTATACCATTAAACTGGATACCACTTTGGTACACACAGTTACTAAAACCAAACCCTGTGCACAGGATACAAACATGGTGTGACTAAAAACGTTCGGTCGTAAATTTTGTTCCCTTCCTCAAAAGATAAGTTTCTTTATCACCATGTTATCGTATAGGGTGGACATGGACACATTCGCGAGCCCACCGTAAAGAAGAAACCAGGTCAAAATTGAATGCACAGTGTTTAAACATCCTCAGCACCCAATCATCAAAACTGCTCACTTAGCCCTATATTTGTCTCCTCGGTGCTATTCCAAGGCTTAACGGGAATAACGTCGATGTTATCCCAATAATTTTAAGCGATTAAATATGAAAGCCTTAGTCGAAAACTGTTCACTTTCAAAATTGACGGAAAATAAATGTCAGCCAAATGATGTGTATAAATTCCGTAACTCTTATGTGTAGAAGTTCCAGACGCGCAGGAGCTGTTTTCCGTTTTCAGTTTAACGGCCACCGAGAGAACCTCGACGGGATATTTGCAGTCACCCGTCCCTAATTCCCGGGAACAAAAAAAAAGAGAAAGAGAGGGAGAGAGAGAGAGAGGGCAAGTGCCTTGACCCCTTTAAATAAAAATAAATCCATGCCTCACTGGGATTCGTACCCGGACACAATCGAACAAATTGTCATCCAGCGCTTAGACCACTGCCCGACCGGGGCGGCCACAAGAGCTATGTTCACTCTTACTGGGAATGTATTTGTAGTAATACCACTATCAATAATATTTAAAATATTTTTTGAATGTACACCGATGATTCATTACATTATGACCATCCCCAGCCTAGAGAAATGAGCATGACTGGAGACCGAGCTGTGGCGAAGGGGATGTTCACAGAGCAGTATATATACAACCCAAGGACCGGCTTTCGGTTCGTAGAGTGTTTGGAGTCAGAATGGAAAAAGCTGCCGATTTATCGGAGTTTGATAAAGGGAGAAATTGTGATGGCACGGCGCTTCGAAACTGAGATATCGGAAACGGCGCGGCTAGTGGGTTGTTTACGTACCGATTTAGTAAGTAGGTATCAAAAGTGGTGCACAGATGGTCAAACAACGAACTGTCGTCCAGCTGTGTATCATCGGCAGCTCATTGATGCCAGAGAGGAGCGGAGACTGTTGTTCACAGGGACCGCAGGGCCACAGTGCGACAAATCACCCGCAGTTACAACAATGGTGATCAGGGCAATGTGTCACAGCACACAGTTCATTGTAGCTATCTGCGCATGGTCATGCGTAGCCGAAGACCCAGTCGGGTATTCATGCTCACTGAACGTCATCCCCAACAACGCATGAAATGGGCCCAAGATAATAAAGATTGGATTCAAGATTCCTGGTGAATCACGTAGACGTCTGAGCATTGACACAACTCGCTTTCTACCTTTTCTCTAATATTTTTACCGAATAATTCTGCCAAAAAGCTGAGCAAAATATGCAATTTTTTTCACTTCACTACAGTATATAGATAAGTCCGAAAGTTGAAGATACTGCTACGAAAGTCGAAATAACAATATATTTCCTAAAATTGACGATCAAATAGCACCGATTGTGATAAGTGGCTCATTGTTGAACCTGTGCAGCTATTGAAGAGTTGACAACGTAAGATCATGTAGAAAATAAAATTAAAACCCCCATTATGTTTTCTATTTAATTACCCATACATAACGAATATCCCTATTTAATACACTTGTTCTTTCTCGATTTTCCGAAACGTACTCTTCAAATCACGTACATCGTGGAAGTATGTCGGTATATAAACAAATAACTACAATACGTAATTACGATCGCACAACAATTTTCGTATTCACATGAAAACAAATGGCTTCACTGCTCTCATAAAAACAGGGCTCAAAATCGCAGCTAATTGGAAAAAACCAAAGAATTCAACTTGTAAGTTTGTATCTTTAGCCTACAATGACTTCTGATTTAGACATAAATGAGAATTTCGACAGCAAACGGTTCGTAGAATTTTACTGCACTCAGCGTTCGTTTAATCGACTCTCTATGAATAAGAAGAAACAGTGTTAGTAAAAACCGTTAAAGTAAAGTTTAACTGTTTTTAGTAAATTCGTGATATTATAGAATCCCATCTTCTGTTAGATTTTCTTAATTCTGCTTTTTTATCTGAAATGTTTAAAAATTTGCTTTTATGTAAATAAAACGCTCTTAGACCAAATATAGAAATACACCATTATATCAGACCGCAGCGAACTTCATAATAGCTAACAAAGAATCTTATTTTATATGGCTTCCGTTCAGGTGACTTGTAATTAGTGTGCCATGTGTTTGAGGGACGCCTTACAACTGTCATTTAAACTACCTTATTAAAGTGCGAAACTCGGATCTTCAGTTCACAGCACTTGCGATATTCGCAATCGATTTTCACGTCGTAGATCGAATTATAAATTCCGTGGGAAAATAAATGCTATCAACAGAAGTGTTCTCCTGAAACTGAATGAAGTACTATTAAGAAGTGCATATCGAAATAGCTTTTGTAACTTCAAATAAGCAAGTCTCCATTTGAATACAAATTTGAAGGTCTGATTCCGTCTATTGACGTAAATTATGAGGTGAATGCTAACTCAAATAATATCCGAAAACTTGAAATATTTGAATACTTGAAGTTTTTTATTTGGCTTACCTTTGGCGTCATAATTTACACCAATAGATGCAATCACATCTTCATATTTGTTTGGCACACTGGTGTAATCCCTTATTTCATGATGTTTGCGTTTTGAAAGAAGAGTGTCAGTAGCACAGGAAGATGGAATTATCAGTCTCACATGAAATAATTGCTGAATTTTGTTCCTCAGAGTGAAATAACAAAAGTGATAGGATTGATTTTTAGTGCATCACAGAGCAAAGCCATTTAAGTGATGCTTCGTGAGATAGAGGGAACTGGAGGGTGGCTTTATCCTTCAGTTTTATTTTTGCAATCTTAGGAATTCAGCTAGATTTGCGGAAGCAGTCTATAATGAATAAAGCTTCTTCTAAATTATAATGAATACAACTTCTTCTAATGCTTGTTGTGTGTTGGATGATTCCAGAATATATATATGAATAAACTTGCCTGCTAGTAGTGTAGTAATAATAATGAACAAGCTTTTAACTGCTAGTAATGTTGTAGTAGTAATTAAGATGAATAAAGTCTTATGCTGGTTGTTAATAATAACAACTAATGAAATAAACCTAACAGCCAGACAGAGGTCTGACAGTACTATGAACTGAGAAAAACGTACTTACTTAAAAAGCTTTTATTAGGAAAACTTCTGGAATCATCCAACACACACACACTAGTCACATTAATCGTATCACAATAATGAAGAAAAAACCTAATCACATAGAACGAAGCTCTTGGCACAAAATAACGTAGCTCTACTTACATAAACGAAGCTCTCCCTACGCACATCAACAAAAAGCTCTCTCCACATAAACAAACGCTCTCTGGCACATACACAACAGCTCTCTGGCACATAAACAACAGCTCTCTGGCACATAAACAACAGCTCTCTCTACGCACATCAACAAAAAGCTCTCCTGGTATCGTTGAACGCGCCTATTTATACTGGCTACCACCACGTCATGACTTACACTCATTGCCAGATCTCATTCAGCGGGAGAAATAACATCTCGTTCAGTAAGAAGATAATTTACATAGTAAAAATAAAATAACCAGAGATAGTAAAAATCAAAAGGAAAGCGAATCTAAAGTATAAGTTACAAGTCGTTGCAAATATTCAGATACAGTGCTGAACAGTCGCCTAAATGTGTTACTTGTAACACAAAATAAAAATCATATTATCCGCAAACCTCCGTCTTTTGCCAATCTTTATTTATCCAAAACGATGTATACAGTTGTGTTGTCGTCTTAACATTTATACTTCTTGGAAAAAGTAAAGATTGGAAAAAGAGAGGTGGGATCTAACCTGGCTATTTTTGTTAAAGTGAATGAAATGGGAGAAGGCAAGTGATAACAAACTCATTAGTGATGTAGTGGTCTGCAGCGCAGGTTCTAGCCGATGAAATGGACAACCCCGGGACCCAATCCCGGAAAAAATAAAAAACGTAGATATGTGTTTTCGTCATTACGTAATTTTGTTTTCTTTCTTTCCCAGCAATAGCAGAAAGTTAGTGACTAACGACTTTACTCAGTTGAAGATGATAGGTTCATTAAAATTCGAAGTAAGAAACAGGCACATTCCTCTACTGAGGTATTTAAATTTAATAAAACTAAGTATAAATATAAAGACCAGGAGATTAACTACTGCAAACATGATGCATGAAAAAATTTTGTTACGATATTTATCTGAAGTAGCTCACCAGAACAGATATCACTTTCAAATATGTGGTAGGCATTTAGATAAGTGTGACGATCTTTCTAAATAAATGATTCTTATCATTTTTGGTATGGGGATGTTAACCACCTTGATCATTTCTGGTGTCATGATGAGGGATGAATATTTCAACAAATATTTCCGACCGCCACTTGGTCAGAAATTTTCCTTGTTTTGTACTCCAAAGAATATTCGTGAAATGTTTCGTCACTGCCATTTGTCGAGCTTGAAATTAAGTTTTGGACAATCGTATTCAGTTTCTGTTCTTCAGAGACCTGGTCAAGGATTCACACTGATTTTGAACTTAACTCATATTATTGAAAACATTAACAGGACTTTATTCCTAGTACAGGATATGATATGCCACACATAGACCGAAATAGTTGGATATTGATTGACTAACGGGCATGCTAAACGGTTCATGGTTAGGTGAAAAGTTACACAGTTCTTTTTCAGGTACGATAACACAGTCAGTCCAGGCTATACTGTGGAAGTTATACACTGCGAGACAGGATGGTACATAAATATACATGATTCAGTCTGGTAAAATACTTTCTGAAATGTCTAGACCGCAGCCTGACTACTACTTATAACTATTTGAAGAAATAACAGTAGTTAGTTACCAAGACCTACGCTAATCAGTCGCAGCAGAAAGATAGTTACAGGTCCTCAATGAATTCCATCTCTTGTGTATCACTTAACCTAATTATCCGCTAGACGAAAACTGCCCCGAATATTCCTCATGTTTCCGCGTCCGTCACTTCATGTTTCTTCGAGCCTGGACTTTGGACAGCCAGTCAGAAGCTTTCACGCTGCACCACACGTCCTCTGGGTTTGTCTCTCAGTACGCCACATACATTACCCTTTATTATTCCTAGGGTCTCTCTCAATTTCCGAAGTCCATATTCCAAGCACAAACATGATCACGCCTCTTCCTTTTTGTTTTGATCCTTGCCACAAAATTACCTTTTCTTGCTCACATGAAATGGCGTCGCACTATCCATTTTTTAAGTTGTTTCTTTTTTTCGTTTTTCAGAATTGAGCATTTAATAAGACATCCCACAATACTCGCATTTTCTATTTTTTCTTTTAGTCATCCCAGAATTACATACCATCACAATTATAATTTCAGTTTTTTATATGTTTCCACACATGGTAGTGCTCTTTCAGTGAAAATAAATCAAGTAAAAATGTGTAATAAGTTCATTTTATGAATTAAATTCCTTCCTGGGGAAATAAAAGCCTATATGTCTTTGGCAAAACTCATGCAGTTTCCATGGATATTTTTATAGTCTTTTGATGACATATTTGAGATCATTAGATCTCTAACAGATTGCACAGAACTTCTTAAGTTGTGAATTATGGCCAGAGAATGAACTTCCAAAATTGCGAAGTAGTTGCAATATTTAAGTTTAACATTTTCAAGCAAGTAAATAATTATCCCTATCCTGAAAGAAAAGACATTATGGCTACTGATGTACTTTGTATCGCTCATGAAAAAGTCAGTAAACAAATAATAATGAATAATTATTTGAATTGTTTTGCTGTTCAAGATCGGCAATTTCAAATAAACCTCTGGATAATTCTGCAAATTGCATCAAATTCATACTAATATCATTACTTAAATGACTCATACTTTTGAAATAAAACTGAGGCTTCAAATTAAACAGTTGGCATTGTTAAAAACATTCCAATTTTGGTACAACTTATATCTTTGCAAGGTCAAAAATTAGTATTGCAACGTTTGTAAAAAGTGTAAAATAGCAGTATTGAAATGTACAGAAAAATAATGGTTCAATCTGTTACAAACACTTTGATGAAATGAGCATAATAAAATTTAACTTCATCTGTCCACCGTTAGAATCATTTCTCATGATCAGTTAAGATATTTGATGAGTTAGTGATAACCTTTTGCACAGGATATTATTTGAAAAGGAATCATTAAAGCACACATTTTCAAATATCGTAATTTTACCAACGAGATCTAAAGTTATAGAAACTAATTTCATATTTCAGGTTTTTAGAACTGTGAGAAAACATTTTCTACGAAAAGTATGAATTCAACCAAGTTTTTCTTATTTGTTTTCTGTTTAAATCATAACTTTTTCAAAAGCCTTCCAAAATTCTGAGAATATGTTTCAGAATTGAGAAAAAAAAATGACTTACCCAGAGGGATTGGTCTCATTTCAACTTCACTGATGGTTGAAGTCACTACTTCCTGGTCACCTAAGAATCAGAAAAAATGATTAAGCACCGAGACAAATACTTCCGACTTTCAAATTTGTTTTCTAGTGTAAATAGTAATAACAATGAGTTTGTGCTAACATTAAAAAATATCCAATGAGAAACTAGTATTTAGTAAATTCTACGCCAATTATGAATTAGTAAAATTCTATACCAATTAGCAGTTAGTAACATCCTACGCCAATTAGCATTTAGTAACATTCTGCACCAATTCTCAATACAAATTTTAAATCTAATGGTTTTTCAAATTTCGAAGTTGTCGCGGTGTTGTAATTGCCTACGCGTTGGCTTCAAACCGTTTGTCCGAATGAGCCCAAGTTCAAATCCAGGTTGATGCATTAGTGGCGTGTTTTTCTCTTAGTGCACTGACTCTCTCCTTGTCCTGCAACCAGTAGCTCTAAATTAGGGACCTGCGACTGCTTGTAGACTATTGAGTTGCTCACGACAGTTGTTAAACCCCCTAACTAAACAAAATAAAATAAAATTCCAGTTTCTGTACTTTTGGACAGGAAAATGAATTCATTTGAAAAACAACCGTTATGAAACAGTAAATGGAAATTATACTAAAGAAAAGCAAGGGTATATATGATCCAGATTCTTATCATCTCCGCATCGAAACAAGAAGTTATTCATGAATGGAATACGGGATTACAAAACACAATACAAATTTTGAAAATGACAATCCGTTTTTTGATGTAAATATGACAAGGATGGTAAGTCAGATAATATCCGAAAACTTGAAAATTTCATCGTCCTGGAGCGGGAATCGAACCCGTGTCTTCCAGATAGCGCCCGGGTATCCTAACCACTACACCACCCAAAACGACCAAGTCTTATGTTTCCGATTAATTTCGATATAATTATCACAGGTTTCGCTAGTAGGAGCAATCAGCATTCGTGTTTATCGAATTTGGAGGTTACGAATCCTATCCCATGATTGCCCGGAGGAGCAGAAAAATCAGGAATGGAATACGGGATTACACCATACAATCATCAGGGGGCTATCTGGGAGACGTGGGTTTGGTTCTCGCTCCCGGACGACGAAATTTTCAAGTTTTCGGATATTATCTGACTTACCAGCCATGTCACATTTACACCAATTAACGGATTGTCATTTTCAGAAGAAGATATTTTTTGGCATCTCTCAGTTTTCGTTTTTCGGTGTTTAACGAACACAGTTAAAACACGATGTGCTATAATCAGTCGCCAGTCTGTAATTTAAGGCCACTGGCTCCAGGGTGGGCAAGAGCTTGTGCCGAAAGATAAGCACAACATCAATGCTTCACGGGGATACGTATCCACCTCGGACAATGGTTAGAACCCAGCGCTTAAAGCACTGCGCCACGTGGGCAGTTTTCGCCTCGGTGGCGCAGTTTCACTCCTCCCCAGCCCAGCCCACGCATTCAAGTGGCGTAACTATGCATTTGTAACTGGAGCGATGAAGTATCAATTGTATAAGAGCAAATTAAAAATAGTTTAGGAAATCTTTTGGTAGCTGCATAAGCGATCATTGCACACATCAAACACTGACTGTAGATGAAAAAAGCTGAATCTTAAATGTTAGATCGTTGCGCAATCCAATATTTTGAAATAAACGGCTGTATGATTTATTATTAATTTTAAATATTTTACAGCTTTTATTTAATTTCAAAACACTGATATGTTTCTAGTAAAAGTTTTAATTTTGCTAATTTTATAGCTGATGCACTAACCTAGCTACAAAGCCGTGATGAAGCGCTTGGTTAAAACCCGTTATCTTTCCAATGAGAAAAATTACATATTTTGACACATAAACCAACCAATGCTTTGCTATTATCAGATAAATTAATTGCTGTATGAGTCACATATTCTTCTAACACTGCATGATTGTTTTCATATGGACTCTACTGCATGTATTTCTTTGCCGACGTATGCGTAACGGCTGTTACGAAAGTCTAAACAGCTTTATTTGGTTACGTTTTCTGCAAAAAAACACAGGAAGAAACTGTTTAAATATTTAAAAAATAATTTTTAAGTAGAGTACAATCTTTTAATAAACAGTAAGATAATATATTATGATGATTTCTGGATTAGTTATGCAAAGGGCATACAATATTCGCCCAAATTCTATACACACTAACATCTGAATTATAAACCCTTATTTAGATGTACGTAAACGCAGAGTATCTGTTAAATACATGGTTAGGTTCGACCCCACGTGATCTAGGCAACTATTTAAGACTACTATTCGCCAGTAATCGCAAGTACTGTTGATCATAGTGGGAAAAACAAAGGATCGCTCTCGAAGTTTTATTAAGGGTTTATCATTGGTCACCGTATGGCTGGAGGGACAATTTTGAAATCGGCATAAGTGACAGGTTTCCCCAAAGGTTACATATCTCTGGTCTTTAATCCGGGAAAAAGTAAATCACGTTGCTTGTCTAAGAGACATAACTTTGACTGGACGCCATTCAGTCGGGATCGAGATCGCCGTCGTCTGAGAAAGCTTGTTCGAAGAAACAGGACTTCCTATGTGCAGCAACTTACAGAAACATTCAATGAAGACTGTTTCCGTCCCTTATGTTTGCGAACTGTACGAAAGGAAAATAAAGACGATTATAAGAACGAACACATTAACGATGTTAATTCATTTCAATGATAAACATTATGTGGGGTTTTTTGGCGAAAGAAACATCGCAAGTTCCCAAAATGGAGACAGAAAGTTCGCAAATATGTTTTATCTTTTTTTTTGTGGGAAGTTCAGATGTATAACAAAAGACCTCAGGTTCTCACTCCTTAGAAAGGGCGAAACCTTTTTCTACGAACTGAGAGTATCGTCAAGGACACTATGATTTTCACAGATACATTGTTCATTTCGACCTGCCGCCTACAAGTCTGAAATGCATACATACTCTTTTGTATCATTATAACAATGTGCATTGTATTGCTACAGATGTACTACGGCGGTAGGATTGCTTTCTTGGAAGGAGGCACTCACGAATGAATGGTCTGAAGATAAGCGAGAACGCGCAAGGTAGAATTAAAGGTCCAGTAGCCAGATACCCAGAAAACGCCTAGGGGTGGGGCAGGTGAAGGGCGCCAGAGGTGACCCACGTGACCAGAGAGGAGAGCAGCATGAACCGGTCAGTGGAGGTCAAGGTCAGCGCCATCGCCCTTAAAACAGGTGCAGCGTGAAGGAGGAGGCCACTCCGAGAGGATCTGTTCGTCAGTCTGTCTTCGGAAAGCGGAGGGGATAGTTCTCCGATAGATAGGAAACGCGACGCGTTTGCCTTGATTGTGCGGTGGACTCCCGAAGTTCACGGGAAGCAAGCGAACACCTATCCTGGAAGAGATATGTAGCCGCTACAGAAGGAATCAGCCCATGTCAGGTATTCCGGTAGAGTAGTTGATGTTATACTACTGAATTACGGACTTTTAGTACAGTCTACTGAAACATCGATTAGAGAAGGATAGCTAGAAGACTATTCCTTAAGCGTCGACGAGATATAGGTCTACCTAGTGTCAAGGAGACTCTTAGTTAGGACTTCAACGCAGAGTGAGATTTCTGCAGAATATCGACCATCTTAGCTTGCGCGTTCCACGATACTGGCCAGATCCAGTCATAATGAGGCCTAACGTTCAAAAGCGAGTAATCCGCCGCCATCAAAATTTTAATGCATGCCGAAATAAATGTTTTGTATGTGTTTTAACCAAGAGTTCTCATCAAATTATTATTTCTGAAGGTGAATATATTTCCGTATGATCAGCTGTTGTCGCTCCGCCTCCCCGGTTCACAGATTTTCATATTAAAGTGGGGGAGGCTTCGTTTGATCGCTCGAACAGTGCGTGAGAGAGAGAGAGAGAGAGAGAGAGAGAGAGAGAGAGACAGCGCGTTTCTGGGAAGCGTAAAAACCTCTCTGGTTGTTGGGACAGCCCATGTAGTGCGGACGCTTCGGATCCTTAAATAGGAGGCGGCGCTAAGTCACGTGACGACACGTTCGCTCTTGCAACGATCTTTATTGGCAGTCGTATGGCTACACGGAAACCATTGATTTATGCGAAGTTGTGTCAAGA
Organism: Macrothele yani; assembly: GCA_039090855.1. Lineage (NCBI taxonomy): Eukaryota > Metazoa > Arthropoda > Arachnida > Araneae > Macrothelidae > Macrothele > Macrothele yani. The sequence continues at coordinate 163,241,384 of CM077011.1, forward strand.
ACACAGTGGCTGCACACTGGAAGACTAGAAAAGAGACTGTAGGCAGAGATTTCAGGCAGAGTGTCATGAAGCAATAGATCCAGTTTGCCTTGTAAACAAAGCTAAAGGTTCTTGAGGTGGTGTTATTGTGTGGCACACGTTATGATGGTAAGGGATAGGTCTTTTGATAATGCTGAATGCTGGGTGTTCCTCAAGCATCATCTGAACATTTTTAACGATAAGGTCCATCCTGCAATGTTGACAGTTGTTTCCAACAGGTAACAGTTGTTTCATGGAAGACAGCATTGTCGTCCATCGCTCAAGATGTGTTCAGATGTGGTTCATCGAGAATGTCAGCGACTTCCAGTATCTTCACTGGAAACCATAAAGCCCGGATGAGAAATCCATTGAGATTGTATGGGAGATGTTAGAAAAACATATACGAAATCAAACTCTTTTACCTTTAAGTCTGAGGCAGTTAAAGGAGTGTCTAACGGATGCCTGGCATGACGTAGATTCACTCCAACATCTTGTGGAATTTATGCGAAGTCATATCAAGGCTGTATTTCGGGGTATAGGAGGTCCAAACCCGGTATTGAATAGAAGTTTCTAATTCAGTGGTTGCAGTGTGTGTACAACACAAAGATGATAAAACGCAACTGTACGAAGTTTGTACCGAAAGCAATGCAAAATTCGGCATAACTTTTTTATTAACCGACAGAGGTCGTTCAAAATACACATGTTGGTAGAGTAACTCTTTCTCTATAGTAACACTTCTTCTTCATTGCACGTAAGTAATGGATTCCAAGCAGAAGGAAAATGCCGTCATTTAATTCTTGACGAAGGAAGGATGCAGGCTGTCCGACATCCACAGAAGGCTACATAATGTTTACAGAGATGACACCATGGACAAGAGCAATGTGCACAGATGAATGAAGAAGTTTAAAGAATGGGAAACCAACATTGAAGAAAAAACACTCAGTGGGAGACCATCATCTGAGACCACGGACACGAATCGTCAGCGAGTGGATGAATTGATTCGCTAGGAGAGATGAGTCACAATCCGTGAGCTTGTTGCACAACTGGACTGTGGTCACAATGCCATTCAGAAGGTGGTGGAAGACTTAGGGTATAGGAGAGTGTGTGCAAAGTGGGCATCTCGGCAGTTGACACCCGATTTGAAGGAGAGAAGGATGGAGGTATGCTCTGATCTGCTGGAGGCGTTTGAAGGCAATGAAGACACAAGGTTTACTTTTCAATATGGTGATAGGAGATGAAAGGTGGTCGTATCCTTATGATTCGGAAACCAATTTATGAAATGTCGTCACACATCTTTACCAAAGCCTAAGAAGTACAAGCGCCAGCTAACAGCACAGAAAGTCATGGTTACCGTTTTTTGAAATAACATTATCTTTTATTTTCTGGAACGTGGCCGTATCGTGACCAGCGGGCGGTACATTGAGACACTCAAGTAGCTTAGAGAAGCCATAAAGAGGAAGAGACAGAACAAGAATCTAAAAAGTATCCACATTCACAATAACAATGAGAGACTGCACACATATTTGTCAACAAATCAGGCGATGAGAAAATTAGGCTAGTAGGTGGTCTCCCATCCACAATGCATCTCAGATCTGGCGCCCTCCGATTTCCACCTGTAGGTGCAATGAAGAACAGTTTCCGGGGACAACGATTTCATGTCACGGCTGAGGTGAAAGTGGCTGTTAAAGAAATTTCTACAACAGTCTACGCTTGAATGTTTTTCAAAGAAGATTCACGACTTGGGTTCAACGATGGCACAAATGCATCGCTGGTGATGGACCATTTCGAGTAGTGTCTTTCTATAGAGAAATAGTTACTCTACTAACATGTGCAATGTGAACAACCTCTGTTAGTAAATAAAACAGTTATGCCCACTTTTGCATTACTTTCGGTACAACTCTCGTATATTAGGTAAAACAAATTCAGAAGTTTTTCAAGCAATGGTATGAACGTTTGGCCAACGGAATGGAATTTGGAGTGACGGATTTTAAATTTGAAGTATAATGTATAATATCTTAAAAGCTTGTCCAAATACCAATTTAACGGCTATCATCATGTATAAAATGAGAAGGAGAGCGTAAAACGTAAGCATTTTTTCTCTAGCAGAAATATGTAAAATGGATCTACAGAGCAAATATTATTTACTCCGGTAGTTGAGCGGTACGAAGCCCTGGCTTATTTTTTTTTCCGTCACAGATGAATTCTGGTTCGAATCCCAGGTTAGTCATGGAAGGTGTTCTTATCATACAGCGCTGGCTCTCTCCCTTCCTTCGAGCCAGTAGCCCCAAATTAGGGACTGCCAACAGCTTATATCCTATTTAGTTGCTCAACGTGGTCGTTAAACCTCTGAACAAACAATAAAAAAATAATATTGGCGTGATTTTTCTTCTCAGTTACATATGAGGTAGCTTAACTATAACTGCCAATGGAGACTGGTATTTCTAGAGCAAACTGAAAGAACAGAGAAATCACGAAATTGAGCAAGAAAATGTATGTGTCGGGTGTGAGATCATTTTTACAAGGACCTACATAAGTGCTAGAAAACATTTTTACCAAATGCCACAGCTTGATGCTAAGAAAATTACCGAAAGTAGGCAACGTTAATATAAAAGTACACTTACAGAGAAAAGAACAGCCGTAGAAAGCAATTTTATGCGAAATACGTAAAAACAAAATGCAAGCTACGAAGTTTAAAAAGGTTTCGCGAGTGAGTGGTCGTAAGAGATTTGTTGAAATATTTGCTTTCTACATGTACAGAAAATAAAACGCAAATTTTCGGTTAATGGATATGTGTTGCATTTGAGTTAAAACACCCAAATTTGTCCATTGCTGATAATTTAGGAAAGAAACTCAATTTACTTGTAGGCTTAGGAAAACCAGTATCTAAAGTTTATGTGGAAAAGAAAGAAAGGAAAGCGGAAACCATATACATTTTAATCCTAAATCGAACAAGCAAAATATCAAATCAGTGTATGTTTCTTCATTAGCGAAGGAAGAAATACGTACCAACAGAAACATTAATACTTTCAGGTGTTGCGGAGCTCTCAAGAACATCAGCTTATTTCATTTACTATTAATTAACTTTCTGAAGCTTTAACCCAGCATGTTTCTACATATTCATTTATTAGTGGCAAGCTTCATAGAAAGCTTATCCGTACTGCGTTATCTTCCGTGAAAGTAAGTATTTAACTCTTTCGTTAATTGAAGTTCCCGAAGATTATATTTTTTAAATTTGAACTGCCGTTTTCCTTCGCAAACATAATCAATTATTATTTTCTACTTAACCGTCTAATCATCCAAAACAAAATCAACCCTGCATGTGCTGAATTTATATATGTTTTTGAAACTTGTTTGATCTGTTGTGTAAACTGTTAAAATTTTGATGATGATTTCAATTATTAATATCGCAAGTATTGAAATTCACATTTTTTGGTTCTTCCGTGAAATCGTTTATAAAATACGCTCAGTATGCAAAACATAAGAAGTACATTGATGCGCAGGTGACGTGGTTATCTGTCCCGCAGTGGCAGGCGGAAAAGAGGTGGAAAGCAGGCCTTCTCAACAGTGAATCGCCATCCACGAACATGGATTAACGTGGTGATCGGAGCGATTTTTTTCGTGGACGCATTCTTCGCGCAAAACAGATGGATCATTCTATCGCCTAAGTAGTAAGGACCCTAGGGTTCCCGACAGCAACCGTATCACGGGTGTTCCTCTGGTATACAATCAACGGATGTACCAGCGCCCAGAGAGGAAATGGTACGGCCCACGTTGCATTCTCTGGGGTACGGGAGCCGCCGCCCTCCTCCGGTGCTACTGTTAATCCTGTTTTCATCTATAGCGAACTGAGTGGAGGTTGCAGATGTGGCGTCGACAGCATGCGCTATGGCCTCGTCGTACCAGGTTGGGTCTGTTCAAGGTTGTGGTGGCTCTGTGATGGTTCCGGAAGCCTCCTATGGAAAACATTACGTCCCTCAGTGTGTGTCTGGAGAGGTCCGTAACCACTTCACGATACCAGCATGTGCTGGCTGTTCACCTATACGCTTGCATGGCCTTCGAGCATGGTGGGGCCGATGGTCTCTTTTTGATGTGGATAATACTCGGTCCCACCGGGCTGCAACCACCCAAGCATGACTCGAGGAACGCTCTTCTGAGTTTAGAATAATTCAGTGGATTACACGGTCCCCGGATTTAAACTCTGCGGAAGATCTCTGGGGTGCCGTTGAACGAAATATCACATCCATGGATCCTGGACCGCCGTCTCGGGCAGAGTTGGGGACAATGCTGCATCAGGCATGGCTAGCATTACTTCGGAAAACATCCGACGTCTGGTGGAGAAAATACCTTGGAGTGTACGCGTTATAGTGGGACTAACGCGCTATTAGATAGGTGCCTCTATTTTTTTGTCCCTTGAGTGTAAATGACTTCGAGAAATGCCTTTTATTATCACTGACGGGATGTTTTACCCACCTGACGAACCGACTACAGAGGTGATGAACCCTGGACAAAATAAAAAAGGAAATACTTAATATACACCTATAAGTTTTAAGATCGAGGAACGTGTTACTATTCAGGAACAGTTGAAAGTTGGTGTTCCCACCCAAACGGTGATTTCCTCATATTTCGGCTCACTTGGTATCTTTTGTGCAAAATCACAAATTCAGTATAATATTATTACCGACCGATTGATTTTTATTTGAGTAAGTGAGACATGAGAAGTTGAAGATTGAAGAAAAATATTTATACGCACTGGTGTCCAAAATTTTCGTCACAAACACTAAGGCATAACTACCAAAAAATACACACAGTAGAGTTTTATAATTTGGACCTACATATATCGGTAATACAAAAACACACAACAGAAGAGGAATGTCATCACCACATGCGAAGGAATCATACGCGTGACAGCATGGCAGTCCAAAATTAATGCAACAATTTGCGCGGATTTCCAATGTCTAATACTAGTGATTACTCCGAACAGTGATACAGTTCGTACAACGAGCCCTCATTCCTTTTACAAGAATGAGGGTTTCCGTCAATAAATGCCACTCATCCACCAAGCCTTGTCGAAGTCCTGCGAGGGTTGTGGGAGGGGCGCTAAAAGATTAAAATTGCTCTTTTTAGAGTATATTAGGCATATTCTCTGTCAGGCTCAGGTCCAGAGATCTCCAGAATCTGTCCATGCAGCGAATATCCTCAATCTTCAGGTATTCGTCAACAAGCCGAACCCTATAGGAACGGGTGTATATCGTCCATACAAAAGAACTGGGTGGGGGACAACTCCAAAGAAAAGCTTTTCACAGGGCTCTAGAATAACATCCTGTAGCCTGCAGCAGTCAGAGTGTCTTTTGTAAATACGTGCAGCGGATTGCGTCCATCCGACATGGTAACAGCCCAGACCTGGCGTAATCTATCACCGCTGTGGTCAGTTTACCTAATGTTGGAGGGCAGATTTCAGCTTCCCACTTCTCTCCGAATGTGCACACTTCAAGAATCCGTGTGTAGGCTGTACTTCGTCTGGTCACTGAAGAGAATACAAACCAATTGTTCCCAACAACATGGCTAAGGTCCAGCGATTATGTTGTAGTGCCCAATTTTGGCTGACTTTTCTCTGCCATGCGGTGACACCATTTTCCTTCGTGCATACAGACTTCTCTCTTGGAGTCATTGTTTTTTGTTGGAGGTTTTACGATCACCGTGAGTAACTCAATGGGCTATAAGCAGTCGCTCGTTCCAAATTAAGGGCCACTTGTTCGAAGGATGGGAGAGAGCCAGCGCCGTAAGACAAAAACAACATCCATGCCTCACTGGGATTCGAACCCGGACCTATCTCAGACAAACGATCAGAAGCTATTGCTTAGACTACTGCGCCAGAGGGGCTGCAGTCTTCTGCAAACTGTTTGACACAATATCGCGGTTCCCGTAGGAGATAAGAGGTCCTGCGAGTATTACTTGGCTGTTGACGCTCTTTGGCGATGAACTGTTTGGGACAAATACCGATGATCGTGACTTGTTGTATAAAGCTCGGGCACGTCCTTGCCCCGGCCTTCTGGTTACAGCTCCGGTTTCCTGGAAATGTCTCCAGAGATTAGAAACGACTTGCCTCGACATATTCCGCCATTTTACCACCTCAGCTTTTGATTGCCATGCTTCGAATTTACCGATCACTCTTCACCGTAACGAGTTTTCTAAGAGATAGTGCGGAGTCATTCTTCTATTAACAGTTCAACTCAAGTACCAATTGCGACAACCAGGTCAGAACAACGTTTATCACGGTGGCATACCTGTTAGCTCGATGACGTAGTTGTCGTTCCGATATTTCCATAAAAGCAGCGCAGTGCTGCTTGCTTATCTTGAATTAGCGTTTCTCTTTGCACATATCTCTGAAAAATCTTTACAGTCGGTCGTCTTGTTTTGCACATATTCTGAAAATTGTTTTTGTCAGGTTAATTTTGAAAATGAGTTAATATGTTTGAAAGACGTACAGATAATTTAAGCTGATAAATATGCCACCCAAGAAAAGGAATTAAGAAAGGGTAGAAAGCTGGCATCTACAAAATACTGATGCCCCAAAAGCGTCTATCTGAGTCTACACTATGTACAGGCAGCCATGGCTGGAACGACAGGCAACGTCGTTCCACTTCGAAAGCGAAACGTACCTAAACACCAAAGTCGTCGAAAGGTCAACATATTCCGTTCATAAAACGGTCAAGCGACAGAACGGCGGAGCTTTGAAGGCAAAGGTTCTATCAGGCTACACCTACCATGAACGACCGGCGGCCGGCAGTAATTTCTTTCGGAAAAAAACACGGACTTTCACGGAGAGAAAGTCTCGAGTGCGAGTCTTTAAACAGTGAAGTCCGACAGCAACGAGAATATGAAAACATCATACACAAAACAATAAAATCGTAATTACATTATGTTTGTCAAAACTTCATTGTAGGGTACAATGGTGTGTACTATGCATACATACCATACAAGAATGGTGCATAAAGACGCAAGTAACCCTACAAACTCATGCTTCAAATTGAAAGCTGCAAAAGAGGGTGGGCGCTTGTTACATAAAATATGGAGTCAATCTGGAATATGGCATCCTCCAAAAACAAGTCTTAGCCATAATAATAAAATTCAGTGAGTAAGAAGACAGTGAAAACAACTAGCGAAATGCATCAGTTTTGAGGCTTCGGATGGCTTAAGTAATACATGGAAGGCAGCCATATTTCTCCAAAACGCGTTATGTAGATGTTAAATGGGATTGAGATCTGGAGAAAATGCAAGATACTTCATTATCTGTGTAGTTTGTACATTAATTTAGCGTCGGCGACGTTAGATCTGCGGCGACTGTCACTATCCGTTATGATAAAGTGTACTTGAGCCCCACTAGCATACGACCTCTCATAGACTTTCATGTCGTCACTTTACGGCAGTCACAGGACCTTTTGTTTAGAAACGGGAAGTCGGCGCCGCCACCCCATTAAAAACAGTACACAAAGGAGCATCACCATCACGAATAGCGCTTTGGATGACGTTATGAAGTGTATAGCAAGCCTCAGCTTCTTTCCAGACTGTTTGGCATCTGTTTTTTGATTCGAAATTGAAACAGATATTCTTGTAAAAGACATTACGCCACTTCAAACAGGGTTATCTATGGCTGGCGCGTAAAGGCTCACATACAGCAGTGCTATGGTGATAAGGTATACAGGTTTGAAGCCTTCTGGTAACAACAGATGTAGATTCTTTTGGCTGCGATGAGATCCACATACAGACTGGTGCTGTTGCTTTTTAATTCCTGTTACCCAATTATATGATGTAATGGTTGTCTTCAGAGGTTCAGAGTTGGAAACAGGTCTCCAGAATGTTCCACATGTTTGAAGTTGGTTGCAGAGCTTTGAAATCACGATATCAATGACGCCAGAAAATCGGTTGGTTGGCAGTGGTGTAATCTCCCAATGACTTTAATTGCTCTGAGTATTCTCAGCATTTGTTTTTATGACATGACGACAAAAACGGGGCTTTTTTTACGCTTTCCAACCGTAGGTTGAAGCAGCGTATATGATCCAGCTTTTTCCGTCCGTCCGTCTGTCGGCACGATAACTCACGTAAAAACGGTTCGATTTCGATGAAATTTTAGTATGTGGTAGGGGACCACCAGTGGACGAACCCTATTGAAAATGGATGAAATGGGGTCAAAGGTCACGCCATAAGAGCGGAATTCATTCAATTGCCCTTATGCGTCAGAACATGCGTAAATATGGTTCGATTTCGATGAAATTTTAGTATGTGGTAGGGAACTACATGGGCACGAAAGCAATTGAAAATTGGTAAATTGAGGTCAAAGGTCAGGCAGGGCATAAGAGCGGGATTTATTCCATTGCCCTTATGCGTCATAACTTGCGTAAAAATGGTTCGATTTAGATGAAATTTTAGTATTTGGTAAGGAACCACCTGGGGACGAACCCTATTGAAAATGGGTGAAATGGGGTCAAAGGTCAGGCAGGTCATAAGAGCGGGATTTGTTCCATTGCCCTTATGCGTCATAACTTGCGTAAAAATGGTTCGATTTAGATGAAATTTTAGTATTTGGTAAGGAACCACCTGGGGACGAACCCTATTGAAAATGGGCGAAATGGGGTCAAAGGTCAGGACACTATAGTGGGATCCATTCCATTGCCCTTGTGCATCATAACTTATCAAAAAATGTTTCGATTGCGACAAAACGTTATCATGTTGTTCCGGAGGTATAGTGAACCGGTTCTGTTGAATATCAACGAAATGGGGTCAAAGATCATTGCACAAAAGCAAGATTTATTCCACAGCCATTATTCTCATAACTTGCGTAAAACTGCTTCTATTGCGAAAAAACTTTAGTATGTTATTCTTGAGGTGTACTGAACTGGTTCTGTTGAATATCATCGAAATGGAGTCAAAGGTCAGGACACAGAAGCGAGATTTATTCCACAGCCATTTCCCTCATAACTTGAGTAATAATTTCTGGCATGTTGGAAAGCGTATCATAATCAATGCATTGCATGATTTTACTAACTTGTTTATTTATGCTGGAACGTTCAATGTTGTACTTATAATAGGTTTCGGCTTCAAGCAGTCATTTTATTTGACATTCTGGTTAGCAAAATTATCCTGTTGGGAATCGCTAGTCAACACATGTGCTTCGACATTTCCTTCTCTTAACACGGCAGCACAGTAAACATTTTGCATGAGAACCGACTGTGTTTTTGTAATTTAAACTCTTTTATTTTGGATCAAGGTTTGGTGGAGAGTATAAAATACAGTTATAAAAAAATAAAAGAAAATAACAAAGAAATGAAGAAAAAGAAATATGCATAAAGATAACAACAAAGTGAAAAAACGGTTGTACTAACAAATAGCACAAAGAGGGAGAATGCCGAGAAAAAATAAATAAATGAAAGTCGAATATCTCTCTCACACATATGCAACAGATCAAAACCTTGACATATCCAGAGAGTAGATTTGGTGAGATTCCTAATGTTTACAGGTGTAATATTTTTCATAGTGCTCAAAGATTTTTCACACACATAGCAATACGTAGCAGAAGGAAAACTAACCGGTATCTCGGACAGGGATCCAAAAATGTATATCGTACTGGATGCGTAGCTTTCACAAACGACTACTTCCGTCCGTACTGAGAAAGATGAATCAGTAGAATAAGGTTTCCCCACACTGACATATGTCACTTCTAATACAAGCGAAGATCAGAGTTTTTCTCCGAGTTGGTACATCCTCTCATTAGAAATGTCATCTTGATACCCAAAAGACCAGATACACCGAATGAATATTGAATCGCAGACGACTGTGTCATAAGCGATGAACATAACTCAGCAGAAGCTTCCCCAGAAACACGTTACAGCACTGACGCCAAAAGAGCATTCGCGTAACGACGAAGAAATGCACTCCATTCTCAATGAAGAAATAGTTTTAGACGTGACGCTGAAACTAGTCGCCATCAGCAGCAGAAGAGTCTCGTTAGACGTAAGTGGAGCACATTTCTCTGCGTCTGAAAGTTCGAATGACTGTACAAATTGAATAGGTTTTATCAGTCAGTTTCGCTTTCGAAAGCGAAAACTCAATGTGAAAAAACAAAGGATTATCTTGAATCTGTAATGCTCGCATTACACTTCGAAAATGGCATGATGTGGCAATGTGAATTTTCTTCATCATCCCGGAACAGAATTTCTGGGATATTCCAAACAACTCACATTTGCAAAACAAAGAAGGGGTAAAAATGCGTGTGGGTAAAAAAAAAAAAATAGAGCCTTTTGATTTTGTTACAAGTAATGATTCACTCAAGATAAACTTGAAGACTCAGGCAGGAACGAGGTTTGTTAAAACACATATTTCTCAGCAACGGATATCGAAACCAAGCCCTCTCACTCCGGAGTAAGTTGCTCTCCCAACTAAGCTACACGAACAGAATGTATCACTGCAGATTTGTCGTTCTGACATGTGCTTTACCACCGTAGTAGGTCACAGGCTTGCATGGAGCTTGAGCTCTTTTCGATGTACACTGAGATAGCTTTGCATTAGGAACACCCCCCGTTTTACATATTCGAAGCGATTAAGAAGTACCACGTGATATGAACGCCACGTGGGCTAGTATGAGTTGTGCACATCTACCCTCTGTACATAATAAGCAAACGGTTTCCTGTAATTGGGGTAACTGGGCAACTTAAGACTGTTTCACTGCAGCCAGATAGTTGGAGCCCGGAGGGCAGGTGCCAGTATTTCGAAAACAGACGCACTTGTTGGCTGCTTCCATACTACTGTACCAAGGATGTACTAAGACTGGATTAACAATGCACATACATCCAACAGAAAGCTCATATTGGTGACCGCCGAGCGGTTGATTCTAGCACTTTCAGTCCCTGTGTCGAACCTGTTATACCTGAACTTTAGGGCAAGGTAGAAACCCAGCACATTTTTATTTCTTTCAGTACCTGTGTCTAACATAAAATACAGACCTTCTACTGTCTCTGATTTATATTTCGGCCGACAGATGGCGGGATGATACCGTGTTTCACCGAGTTCAAGAAAGATAGATTCACACGAGAATGACGCTGCTGCACGTGTTTCAACAAGTTCTGCAATAATAGGTAAGGGATATAACATACCCGGGCATTTTCTGGGAGACGCGGGTTCGAGTCCCGCCCCAGGACGATGAAATGTTTCAAGTTTCCGGATATTTTTTTTTTTTTGATTGGAGGTTTAACGACCACCGTGAGCAACTCAAATGGGCTATAAGCAGTCGCCCGTCCCTAATTTAGGGCCACTGGTTCCAGGGAAGGGAGAGAGCCAGTGCCGTAAGACAAACACAACATCCATGCCTGACCGGGATTCGAACCCGGACCCCTTACGGACGAATGATCAGAGGCCAACGCCTTAGACCACTGCGCCACCGGGGCGGCTTTCCGGATATTATCTTATCTTTAAAATTTGTATTATATGGTGTAATCCCGTATTTCTTTCATGATGGGAAGTCTTTTTGTTTCACATTTCAGTGTGATATTAGAAGATTAACATTGTAAATGATGTAACAATGCTTTTTAGCTGAAATTCAAATGTAATTGTTTTGGTTCTAGTTCACTGTTTAACGTGTTCGACAAAAGTACTGAAAGGTTAGGACACACTGGGCAGCATGCTGTGTCTTCCTGTTTTCAGTGCTATGTTGCTGTGTTGTGCTTTTGCGTTTTTAGATGTTCTTTTTTATCATGTGTCCCTTTTTGTTCGTTTTATAAAGTAACAGAATATTGTTTTGTTTATTGGAACTTGCATTTGCGTGCCTTGTGTTTTTGTTATGCTTCAATGTGCCTTTTGTTCAGAGGAAATTAATTCATTTCTCCCAATAAAAATGTATTTGCTCATGTGTTAGTTTGAATTTGGCGTTACTTATTTCATCTTATTCTATTCCAGATGGAGTATTTCCAACAACATCATTCTATAAAATTAGCATAAGAAAAGATAAACTCTACCAGTCCATTGACACAAAGGAAGCAGTCCTAGAATGTTTGGCTGCTGGAGCTAAATCAGATATTGATGATGACTGTGCAGATTACGGTGACGAAGAATTTGAATTGGGCAAAAATTCTGATAAAGGTTCCTCAGAAACAGAAGACGGTTCCCTGTCTCTTCCACTAGGTATACAGAATGGCAAAAGAAAAAACAAGTCTCCAGCTACAAAATGGGTGAGGAGTGCAAGTTTGCCTTGTAAAGAAAACTAGAAAGGACATGTTGAAAAAACCCAAGTCTGTTTACTCCGTTGGATTATTTCAAAAGGTATTTAGTAGATGATTTTTTTGAAATGGTCGCATACCAGACAAATCTCTACTAAGTGCAAAGTGGCGGAGGAAGTGTAGAAAACTGTGATAATGAGATGAAAGCATTCTTTGCTATACATATCATGATGGGTACTTTGGAAATTTCCTACAATCAGACCCTACTGGAAAACTGCAAAACGTATACCGGAAATTGCGGAAGCAATGACTGCTAACAGATTTTTCAAACTTAGATCAGTTCTCCACTTGGTAGACAATTTATGTCATGACCGAAACGATTGCGTCAGACTGTGGGAAGTGAAGCCCGTCTGTGATATCTTTCGCAAGCGATGTCACCAACTCCACTTGAAGAGCATTTATGTATCGATGAACAAATGATTAATTTTAAAGGTCACCTAGGATTCAAGCAATACATCAAGGGAAAACCTAAACCTTGGGGAATAAAAGTTTTTTTTTCTTTGTATTCAGTCAAGAATTGTTTACGGTTTCCTCGTGTATCAAAGAAAATCAACTCCAAAAACTGAAAGCTTTATGAAGGACTTCAATCTGGACGGTGGAGTGGTGCTGACTCTAGTTAAACGTATCCCACTTCACCACAATCATCAGTTACTTTTTGACAACTACTTTAACTCTTTGAAGTTTATGAGCCTGTTACATCTCTAAGGAATACATGCTGCAGCCATTAGAAAAAATAGGATACAAGACTGCACGATTATAACTGAAAAACAAATGAAAGGTAATCACCGTGGTGATAGTGATGAAGTTGTGAATATGAAAGATCATGTGTCAGTTGTTGCTTGGAATGATAACAAATACGCGTATTATTAGCATTTAATTTTACGGGCATCGGTACAGAAGATAATGTCATATGATGGGACAAGAAATTAAAGGATCACATTTCTGTCTATCGTCCTCAAGTAATACAACTATATAATGCCTGTATGGGAGAAGTTGACAATATGGATCATCTTATGTCCCTGTACAGGATATTCCATCGTTCAAAAAAGTGGACCCTACGAGTTATTTTCCACTTTGTAGATCTTGCTGTGTGTAACTCTTGGTTAAAGTACATGTTTGCTGCAAGAATGAACAAGCTACCCAGAAAGGAGCAGAAACGGCTGATGGAATTCCGTATGGAAATAGCCAAATGCCTTCTTCAAGGAAATTCCGCAAGCAGTTGCATTCGAAAGCGTAGGAGGCCATTAAATGAGACTTTCAAAAAGAAACTGAAGATGCTGCCTGCTATCCGCCCAATATTAGATGTACGATACGACAACTTTGGACACTTGCTGGAACAAGCAAACACTTCTTCACAAAGATGCAAACTTGAAGGATGTAAGGGCCAAACACGATTTAAATGTTTGAAACGTAATGCTTACTTATGTATAGTTCGTGATAGGAATTGTTTTGTCACGTTTCACGTGAAATGAAGGTTTGTAACATTTCTTTCGAGGTAATATTGATATTTGTATGCGCATTTTGTTTTAAATGAACCTTCAAAATTCAAATAAAGATTTTCATTTTATGATCACTTTTTGTACTCCTTTGAGTCACGGTGTCGAATATATTCGAAACTAATTAACTAATTATCTAATTGTTAAATTAAGTTCAAACTTTCTACAATGGTTATTTGGATGCATTTGACAACACAGCCAAAAATTCAAATGTTTTCGTCAACAAGAAAAAAAATAAGTACTGAAAGGGCTAGAGGTAAGCGTTGGATGTCACGACTGGTATATCAGCAACGACGTGCAACAGTCACCCAGTTTACCCACCAGTACAACAGTAGTGCAGTTCTACCTATTCCTACATGCACCGTTTGCCTGGGGTTAAACAGCAGGAGATCAACTAAGGTGCTCATGATGACGCACTGTTATCGTAAACAATGCCTCTCATGGGCCAAGGAACGTTGGCAATGGACCCTCGACACATGGATGTTCTTTTTGTTTTAATAATTTTCGGAAAATGCCTAGTGTATGATGCTCCATTGACGCAATTTAATTTCCTCTGTATTAAAAAGGGCATTTACTAGCTTTCAAGCAACTTACTGCTGCTATTAGTTGACTCAGTGGTTACTTTCCACGTTTGGACACTTCGTTTCTTTCCATTTTTTCCCACTCCCTTAAACTTCAAGATAAAAATGGAAAGAGGAGGATTGTGAATCTAGTACAGAAATTCCATTGCATGCCACATTAGTGTTTCCCCGAAATTAAGGTGGACGTCAAGTAATTTTGCATTCTATACTCCCAATGGAAAAACTTCTGTACACATTTTATTCACAATTAATGCGTTCCCAAGGATGAAAATTTGAACATCGATTAAAATAGATTCATTTTATAACTTGTAATACTTAATATTTTCTAAGACATAACCATAATTATGCAATCCAACATGTTTTGGTCAACTGACGTCATCAAAATACAGCTCGCGCCATCTTTTTTCTGGTTTCAACACCACCAAAGGAAAAGTTATTGATTTTTAATATAATTATGGTTATGTTTTAGAAAATATTAAGTATTCCAAGATATAATATGAAGCTATTTTAATCGATGCTCAAATTTTCATTCTTGGGAATACATTAATTGTGAAGAAAATGTGTAGAGACGTTTTTCCATTGGAAGTATAGGAAGAAAACTTACTTGACGTCCACCTTAACCGGAATACAGATTATCAAATTTTTATTGAAACTGAAATAAATGCAAAGAAAGTAAAACAAATGTACGCGATATATTGCATTACATTACTCTCCCAAATGTGCCATTGCAGACTTCCCAAATATGTATAAAAGTATTGTGACGTACTACAGAGGTAAAAACATGTGTCAAGACGACAAATCTGCAGCAACACATTCTGTCCGCGTAGCTCAGTTGGGAGAACGACTTACTCAGGAGTAGGGGATGCGAGTTAGATGCTCATCGCGGACAAACTTGTGTTTTTACAGCATGCATTTTTAAAAGGATTCCAAAAATACACAATTACTTTGACAGATTCAGTTTGTCTTTTACATGTCTGTGTTTATTCAATATTTTCAGTTTTTTTATTTTGATAAATTCAGTTTATTTTTAAAAGTTCTTTGTGTATTCTATATTATCAGCTTAACCGTTGGTAATTAGTTGCCTAAAGAAATATCGCGTATTTGGAGTTATCTCTCAAGGATATCTCTGGGTTTACCTAGAATAAAACGAAAAACCTTTCTTAATGACGAAGAACAAATCCTCCTATTAACCTCCAAAAGGTTAATGTGATTAATCTCTCAATCTCACAGAATGCATTTTTATTGTTTTTTTAAATCAGGATATACGATTTGACTCATTATCATTCTGAAGAAAATTCCAACATTAATTATATTTATGTTTTAAATAAATTCCCGTTCTTCTAATCACGGAGGAAAACAAAACATCTTAATTCCTTTGATAGCTAATTTACCTTAATTGCCCTAAAGATTAGAGTTAAAAAAAATAAATAAATACTTCGAATCCGCAAAGAGGTGACATACTGGGTTAAAACGTCAACAGAAAGGCTAGCGAGCATTAAATCTTTAGTGTCTTCCGCTTAAACGAAATTGAATCAAATCGTGAAAGAAAAGCATTAAATTTATCTAAGAAAAATTCTGCTGGTGTTGTATAACCGCGAAAAATCGAATACCCGCAAGTAGTTCGTGTCTTTGATTTACATGTCATCAGCTGCTGGTTGGAAATTTTAGAAGTACTAGTAAAATCCCAAGACATGTGTTGTTTAGTTCAAATTGAATTTTTTCCCACGAAGATTTAAACGAACAACATAAAGTAAAAAGTTATTCCAACTTGGTTTTTATATATAGCACGGGAGTAAATTCATTGTTAAGTTAGGTAGAATAATTATTGCACTACAAGTTTTCCGAACTGATATATTACAATAACAACCAGTTTTCATGTGACCCTGTGTTTCATCCTTAACATACAGTAGGTTCAACAGAACAGTCCCACTTCTTTAAATTCAAAACACATGTATTATACTAGGAGATCTTTAATTATTTTATTTTTATGAATTATTGGGATGTAACAACTGAGATGTGTTATATTAATACAAATGTATTTGGATAGGTTTTACCTTCATTAATATGGCTGCACTGAGAAGTAAGGTTCTGCAAATGCACCACGCGAAGAGAACATGAGTATTCTGAATTCTCTGACCTAGGACAATCACTTTATCACTGTCTAACGACGAACACCAAGGCTGTATCCGTTTTTCCTTCTATGCTTGTCTTTGTTTCCTTTACACGTACTGTTCACCTTATGAGAAGATTAATAAATGCCTTTAAGAGTCGTATTCTGAAAATTTTGGTTTCGAGTCAGCCTTAAGGAATAGCGATAATATTCTTTTGGGGACTAACAAGGGAAACTCTCGGACCTCCCGACGGCAATCGTCAACTTTCTGTGGTGGACAAGCATGACACCAAAGTAACAGGTGTGAAGTACGGCATTTCGCAATTGCCTACAACCCCTAGAACATGTGTGACGTGCCTGCCCCGCAGGAAGCACACGACATAAAGGAAGATAGCAGCAAGAACGAACGTCTGCGTAGCTCAGTTGGTAGAGTGACTTGTTCCGGAATAAGTGGGCTCGGGTTCGATTCCCGGCGTGGACCAAAAATGACGGAGAAATTTACTTCGTTATAATGGCGCCCGAACTTTCGGGATGACCCGGCTGTTAAAGATCTCGCAATGGTGGGATGTTCTTTCCTCACCGCGAGACAAGAAAAATAAGAGAATCCCTTCTCCAGCGCTTCAAAAAAATAAATGTGTGTGACGCTGCATTCCACACACCAGATTAACTGAGAGTTCTCAGGTGCACGTTCTACAGCGGATGGCTGTATGCGACGATTCATGATCACGGCTATTCTGTGGGCCCCGGCCCTCTTTCGAAGGGGAGGTGGGACGTGCCTGAGGACGCACACGACATAAAGGCAGATAGCAGCAAGAACGAATATCTGCGTAGCTCAGTTGGTAGAGCGACATGTTCCGGAATAAGTGGACTCGGGTTCGATTCCCGGCGTGGACCAAAAATGACGGATAAATTTACTTTGTTATACATGGCTTATAAAAGTGGGACGCCCGCCTGTAATATATGCAACCATAAAGTGTCAAACAACATGTAAATGTGGGTGTAATGTGATTGGGTGATACTGCACATGTCTGGAAGGTATCCTGAGTTGTGTACGTCAGTGACTGTTAAACGTGAGTAGTGTGAGACAGCGCACGGGCCTGTTCGTACGGATACAAATATTGTGCTGCGTGTTTTAAGACAACGTATTGTAATCCTCAGGTTGTAGTATAGATACTGATGAAAGAGGTGACGCAGAAATATCAAGCGGACGACAAGGCTTCAACGTACATCAACAGGCGAATTTCAAGGCAGTTGTATAGCGCTTTGGAGCTACATGTCATTGGAGGCGCTGACATGTTTGAAGGACAGACATTGTGGCGTGATAGTGATTAAACGTCGGACTCGTTATCTGAACATCGGGTACTCCAGCACACAACGTGCCAGCAGTTCGAGTTCCTATGAACCATCACCCCCAAAGTGAAACGGAAAAGCATTCACGAACAGTTTTCCGGACAAACCATGCACAGTGCCTATGACAATGTGAAGGTAGCAAAGAAAACCGTTGCTGCCTTCTTCCAACACACTACCATGACGTGGAGTGAGGTATGTATATGACATTTGCAACTTGATGGTGTTGTACGTGGTGTCTCTTGACATTTAGGTGCCTCATATCTAGCAGCTAAATGCTGTTTGACACTTTATAGCTGCATACATTACAGGTGAGCGTCCCACTTTTATAAGCCATGTTCTAGGGGTTGCGGCCGATTGCGAAATGCCGTACTTCACACCTGTTACTTCGGTGTTATGCTTGACTATCACAGAAAGTTACGTGGCGATTGTCATCGGGAAGTCTGATAATTTCCCTTGTAAGAGTTTTTTTTATATTACGAAGTAAATGGACCAGCATACACAACATAATTCTCTCAGTGATCCTATATTTGCGAAGTATTTCGTGCAGATTTATGAAGAGAAAATGGCAACAGGAACTTCTTTTCTATTCGCGTTTGTTATACACAGAGTTATCTTTTCATTAGGAACACCTACCTGATAACACGTTGGTCCACTATTTTGTGCAATCACGCCTCGTAGACGCATAGGAACACATTCTACAAGGTGTCAAACATTCTCTATGCCTAACCTGACCCATGTCCGCTGCAGCAGCTTCGTCAGTTCTCGCCGATTCCGTGGAGAAGGATGAGCAGCTCTCACACCCCGGTCCAGCTTGTCCCATAAATATTAAATTGGGTTACAGAAAGAAGAGTTTTGGGGCCAAGACAATGTGCCGAATTCGTTGTCGTGTACTCCCATTAGCTACGCGCACCCAATGACACGATGCGTTGTCCTGTTGGATGAATGCACTGTGGCTTGGTTAGACATGCTGCCGATATAGATGGTGTTGGTCATTTAACATGTCCCTGTAACGCCCACCATTCAGTGTTTGTGACATGATAACCAACAGATGGACAGAGAACTTGCCAGAAAAAGCACCCCAGAATATTACGCCACCCTCCCCTGCCTGTTTAACCCCAACTCTGTAAGTAGGGGACAGGGCTTCATGCTGTTTGTGCCGTATCCAATATTTGAAATTATTTTAAATATATAAACATATACACAATCGAGTCACATTATTGTAACCACCTCCTACTTTTGAGGTCAACAACGCGTAGCCAATGAATGAAGGGACGTGTCGTGAGCTGCCTTGGAGGGTATATAAGGTGTGCTGTAGGCATTCTGAAAACATGTCATTCGTTGCTGTCATGGGAATAAAAGGAGCGATTTATCAGATTTGCAAAAGAAGTGATTATCTGCTTTCGGGCCAAGGGTGCCAATATTTCTGAAATAACGCAGTTTGTGAACTGTTCGCGTGCTGCTGTGGTTAAAACGTATCGTGACTAAAGAAATGGCATCATTGCGAAGAATCGAACTGGAAACTGAGGAGCACCACATGCCATTGATGTTAGAGGGTAACGTCTGCTTCGAAGGTGCGTGAGGGCCGATCGACACGCTACAGTGGAGTAACTCACTGACCGAATAAACTAAAGGGCTACCGGAAGTGTGTCTAAAACCACAGTTCAGCGAACGTTGCTGCGTGTGGTGCTCCGATGCAGACGGATAGTCACTGCACCTATACTAACGAAAGTGCATCGCATAAAAGGCTTACATTTGCATGGCAGTATCGGAATTTTACCTCCGCTGATTGGCAAAGGATTGCGTTCTCCGATGAGTCACGTTTTCTTCTTCATCGAACGGATGGACGTTGGCGTATAAGGCAAGAAACATCGGAGAACAAACACTCTCCAACCTTGCTGGAAGAACATAAGCTAGTGGAGGCAGCGTAATGGTATGGGGAATGTTTTTGTAACATTTTCTGGGTCCACTCGTGCCTGTGGAAGGCACTATGAACCAAATTCGTTATGAATCCATCCTTGCACAACACATACACCCCCATACATGCTGATTGTCTTCCCTGGGGCAGATGGGATATTCCAGCACGACAATGCGACGTGTCACACAGCTAGAAATGTTCGAGAATGGTTGCAAGAGCACGATGAAGACTTCAAAGTACTTCCCTGACCCCTAATTCTTCAGACTTAAACCCAATTGATCATCTGTGGAACCACTTCGGTCGTGTTGTTCGCTCTATGGATCGTCCACCACTTACTCTTCAGCAGCTGTCAGATGCACTGTAATCAGCATGGCTTCACATACCTGTGCAGACCTTCCAGCACCTTACTTAGTCAAATTAGGCCGTCTAACTGCTGTCCGCGCTGCACACGGCTGTTACTCTGGATATTAGCTGGTTTATCACAATAATGTGACTCGACCGTGTGTATATATATATATATTTAAAGGGGTAACCAAAAGAGCATCCCCCTCGAAAGTGTTTCATTATATTTTTAAAATGCGACTTGCATTACGGAAAATGCTTTAATTTAATAAAAATGCAACAACTTACAATAGCAAATAAGGATTTTATTTTTTTCATCTATTTTTCGTCGACTTTTATTTTGTCCTGATGGATTTCAAAAACTTTCATTTTCGGTCGGCCCCCGAAAAAAAAAAATATATATATATATACTCCCCTGATGCTGTTTACATTTGTTTTACTTTCTTTGCATTTATTTCAGTTTCAATAAAAATTTGAAAACTTGTCTTCTGGTAAACGCAGAAAAACTTTCGGGAAAACGCTAGTGTGGCATGCAATGGAATTTCTGTATTAGATTCACAATCCTCCTCTTTCCGTTTTTATCTTGAAGTTTAAGGGAGAAGAAAAAATGGAAAGAAACGAAGTGTCCAAACGTGGAAAGTAAGTACTGAGTCCACTAACGGCAACAGTAAATTGCTTGAAAGTTATTACACGCCCTTTTTAATACAGAGAAAATTAAATTGCTTCGCAGGAGCATCATACACTAGGCATTTACCGAAAATTATTAAAAGAAAGAACAACATAATTCATCTCTGACATTTAGCGGAAACCACGCCATGTTTGGAGCGCATGAAAGGTTGGCACTAATGTCAGCAGAGCTCCTTTCTTGAAAGCGCCCCCTGATGGTAAATTTATGGTTTTCATAAAGGTGGCGAACGGAAATACAAATAAGTCATCGCTACACCCAACGTTATGTGGAATGCTGGGTGTGTGGTTGACATTTATGGACGGGGTCTGGATAGAAACGCAACGGGTATGGACAACCACGCGTTCCTTCAAGGTGGCCACACACCTGTAAACACACGACGCGTTATTTTCCGTTGATTACCCACGCCCAAATATTTGACAGTGCATGAAATATCCGGGGGAAACAAGACTTAAGTATGGACATCAAGCTACTTTTTTGTCGTGTCACCAGAAATATTCTCTTGAGCGTAAATGATGTTTTTATTAAAGTTTAAACAGCACGGCGTGATTTGTATTCGTCAAAAAACAAGAGATATTTCCATTTCCTTTTAATAAAAGCAGATTTCTTCCCCGAGAGATTATATTTAAAAACCGTGTTGGAAAACATGTGAATTACAAGAGAGGGACAGGAAATTTAATGTTTAGATTTCAACATGCATTGAGGCTTTCGTTAGAATGCGAGATTTATTCAGCTATAAAAAAGACCGTGCATTTAATGCATTGTTGGCACACGTGCACACGAAAAGCATTCAACTTGTGCGTTGACTGTGCTTAAATAGCAGCACTTTGATGGACTTAAAGTATTTTTACATTGGTATAACCTACCCCGGTGGCGCAGTGGCATAAGAGCTGGCTTCTGACCATTCGTCCGAGTTCGGATCCCGGTAAGCTATGGATGTTTTCATGAAAGAAATACGGGATTACACCATGTAATACAAATTTTGAAGATGACAATCCGATTTTTGGTGTAAACGTGACAATGATGGTAAATCATATAATATCTGAAAACTTGAAAATGTCATCATCTTGGAGGGGGACTCGAACCAGCGTCTCCCAGATAGCCCCCGGGTACGCTAACCACTACACCACCCAGAATTCAAATTAAACGGACACTTGAGACTTGGTCGTTCTGGGTGGTGTAGTGGTTAGCAAACCCAGGCGCTATGTGGGAGACGCGGGTTCGAGTCCCGCTCCAGGACGATTAAATTTACAAGTTTTCAGATATTATAAGACTTACCATCCTTGTCACATTTACACCAAAAATCGGATTGGCATCTTCAAAATTTCTATGGATGTCACCAACAACCAATCGTGCTGATATCACCAAACTATGAACATGCCGTTTTATACACGATAAAAATGACAAAAATGGCATTTAAAAACCTTTAATAATAAGTTAAAACCAATTTCATGAGTACTTTCAATCCTACTTTAGGACCATCCGCAGATGAAATGAACACTACCTAGAGATCACACAGGTTAATATAACATGCACATGCCCTAGGGGGTCCCCCTGTCTCCGGTTTTAGCAGAAATTCTGCTTCAAAATCTAGAAAATCAAGCTCTTAGCAAGTGTAGGCTTTCCCCAGTTCTTTACATGCGATATGTAGATGATGTTTTATTAATATAGTGTCCGCAATGGTGCACAAAACACAGCGTTGGCAAGGACTGTTTGCGGAGGAGGATATGAACCTGAATGGGACAAAGCGGCAGTAGTGATGACCCCCTTCAAGTAAGTCAGCTTTGTTATTAGCAGATAGTTTGTTAATCTTAAGAATACGGACTGGTGCTGCAATGATGAGGTTCCGGTATCTGTATCGGGAGAATGGAAGAACCTCATACAATCTGGACGCCACAACCCTATTCCTCACCTTGAATGCTGACTCAATTTCATAGGACATTAATTGCTTACGTCAATAGTGTGTTGAACCTTTTTCATGCGTATACGGTAATATGGCAATGTGCATGTTATATTAACCTGTGTGATCTCTAGGTCGTGTTCATTTCATCTAAAAACGGTCCTAAAGTAGGATTAAATGTACTCATGAAATTAGTTTTAACTTATCATTAAAGGTTTTTAAATGCCATTTTCGTCATTTTTATCGTGTATAAAACGACATGTTCATAGTTTGGTTCTATAGATGTTTTGTTTGTCTAACGAAATTGGCTCTCTTGCTTCCTTGGATCCAGTGGCTCTAAATTAGGGACGGACGCTTGATATATCCCATTAAGTTGCTCACAGTGGTCGTTAAATTCCCCCAAAAACTACTTTGGTGTAATATCTCATATAAATAACTTGGAGACATACCAGATATTGATTAAATACCTCTATAGCGTTGCTTTTTCTCTTCGCATGCACTGCTGGTTCGATTTTTGTTTTCTTCTTAGATCGTTCCACTGCTCCTTCCTTTGTTGATTTGGAGTAAAGAACCAACATAAGCTAATTTTGGTGGTATAAACAGTCGTCCGTTCCTATTTCGTGGATATTGGTTCACGGAAGGAAACAAGCCGGCGAGGTATGACAGAAACACCAAACATGGCGCTCGAATCCACGCCCATCACTAACGCCCAGCTAGAAAACGGCGCGTCTGACCACTGGCTCACTGGGACGGTCTTGAAAATGTGATTGTTTCGCAGCGGGAATCGAAACTTTTATCTTGATTTCCAACCGAGATTTTTTTAGCATTAACAACACTGACGGTCGTTTTATATTTGCTGGTTTGCCGGCCACTCGGAAATGAGCTATAAGCAGTCTCCCGTTCCGAACTTAGGGTCAATGGTTCCTGCAAAAGGAGAGAGCCAGTGCTGTCAGAAAAACACAATATGCTAGGGCCATTTGTCCCAGGGAACAGGGAGATCTAGTGTACAACCAAACACAACAACCATGCCTCATCGGAATCTGAACCTTGATAATCTCGGGTGGATAGTCAGAAGCCAGTGCTTAGGCCACTGCGCCACCGGGACGGCCTGACGATTCTGCAGCTTCTGCTATCTCAGTGGCTATCAAGTGTATGCTTGTTCGGATGTTGTAGTCTTTTTCGGGATTTTACAACCACCACGATTATTTAAGATCACAAGCAGTCACTTGTACCTAATATGGTACCTGTTGATAAACGGAGAAAAACGAATCAGCTCAATAGGTCAAGGATGCCGCACATACCTCATATGGTAATAAAAGGGACCAGCGTGGACGATTAGCCTATAGCCCAAGTCTCTGACCACTCGGCTACCAGAACGGATCCAGGTTTGCAACAAGACTAATTGGGTCCACTAGAATGTTCGTACGCAAGAGGTAGGTATAAATATATCATATTTGCAAAAGGTAGCAACAACACTATTTTCTGGGGTTCATCATATGAGTAAAAATCAATAACGGCACATATATGGCAATAAAGAAACTTCTATAATATATATATATATATATATATGAATACACGCAGAAAGTGGCTTAGAAAGCATTAATAGAAATTCTAATCCTCTAAATCATATGTTGTCTCCTGCAAAAGTGCTTGTGATCCTTTCTGGATTGTAGGTTGCATATCACCTATTACAAAGCTTATTTCTGTAATATTTTCGTAACATAAATGCTGTCATTAATCATCTCCATTGGTCCATTCCTTGACAGAATTCTATTGTGCAAGACAGTAATATTTTCAAGTTCTTAAAAGAGTTCGTCAATTAGTTAATAATTAATGAAAGCTTTTCTTCTTCGAAAATAAAGAGGGGATGGATGTGCTTGCCAAATGTGCCTTCGTGAATGGCGGTTGAGTTCCAATATGGCATATGCATAAAAAATCGGATAAAATGCGCTAAGTGGAAAGAAAATGATGAATATAAAATTAATCATAAAAATTATACGCGATTATTTAAAGTGTTTATAGTAAATTAATATAATTGTACAACTGCGTCACCCTTAAAGCGAAAACTAATTACATGACACATAAATCCAGCATATTTTATTAAAAACCTAAAATGAGAAAAAAATACTCATAATAGGAAATATAAATAACGAAATCACGGCTATTTATTAAAAAAGTTTCTTGGGGTTGAATGATGCACGACGCAAACCTGTGTTTTTCGTACTGCTCGGGGCGAGTCCTGATCTCTGACAAGACGCTAATATAAAATCTTATTTATAAGGTTTCTATGAAGTTTATTTATAAGGCTTCTATGAGTCCTGATTTCTGGCAAGACGCTAATATAAAATCTTATTTATAAGGTTTCTATGAGTCCTGATCTCTGGCAAGACGCTAATATAAAATCTTATTTATAAGGTTTCTATGAGTCCTGATTTCTGGCAAGACCCTAATATAAAATCTTATTTATAAGGTTTCTATGAAGCTTATTTATAAGGTTTCTATGAGTCCTGATCTCTGGCAAGACCCTAATATAAAATCTTATTTATAAGGTTTCTATGAAGTTTATTTATAAGGCTTCTATGAGTCCTGATTTCTGGCAAGACGCTAATATAAAATCTTATTTATAAGGTTTCTATGAGTCCTGATCTCTGGCAAGACGCTAATATAAAATCTTATTTATAAGGTTTCTATGAGTCCTGATTTCTGGCAAGACCCTAATATAAAATCTTATTTATAAGGTTTCTATGAAGCTTATTTATAAGGTTTCTATGAGTCCTGATTTCTGGCAAGACGCTAATATAAAATCTTATTTATAAGGTTTCTATGAGTCCTGATCTCTGGCAAGACGCTAATATAAAATCTTATTTATAAGGTTTCTATGAGTCCTGATTTCTGGCAAGACGCTAATATAAAATCTTATTTATAAGGTTTCTATGAGTCCTGATCTCTAGCAAGACGCTAATATAAAATCTTATTTATAAGGTTTCTATGAATCCTGATCTCTGGCAAAACGCTAATATAAAATCTTATTTACAAGGTTTCTATGAAGCTTATTTATAAGGTTTCTATGAGTCCTAAACTCTGGCAAGACCCTAATATAATGTTAGTCCTTATGGAATTGTCTCTTTTCGTTCCCTTGAAGCGGAGTCCCGAATAAGGAAAGTTGGGGAGGAAGGTTCCTATCCTTACACGCTACAGAGATCATTGAACTAAAAAGTACCGAGTAGGTACGTTTCAGTTCTAATAACAATACTTAAGGCTACTAAAGGAAACCCACTAGACATGCAGATGTGCATTACAGAAGCCAAAATCATTTTAAATGATCCCTGTTTCTTCCTAACGGCATATTACTTTTCCTCAAATGAAGTGCAACCCAGCTCACAATAATATCAATTGTTTCTTCCAGAGATTATGTCAGTTTTATAATTAATTTCACCGATATCTGTATTTCTAAATGACGTTTAGATGAAACTACTTTTCAAAATGTAAAATTCGCTTTTAACGCAATCAGTATAATTTTTGGAGGAATTCTGAGAAAGAATTACAAACATTGCTTTTCATCAAAGCATAGCTGTGTGGAAATTGTGAATGAAAAATTTAATTTGACTGCTAGCCAGTGGAGTAGGAAACTTCTCCTCCAAATATGACAGCATCTAATACGTATCTACATAGAGAAATCGGTCTCATACTTAGTGTAAATAACACGGCATTTTTCAACTGCGGGACCTCTTGTAATTCTTATAAAAGTTTGCTTAAAATAAGGATAAAGGATTAATTCCTACTGAAACAAACTACTCAAGTAATTATTCAAAAAACGGACTCGCATGATTTAATCATATTTAGAGATACATGGAAAAGACAGCTGGGTTTTGTCAAAATTTTTGCAATTTTTGTATGGGAAAAATGCTCGCGGGTATAGATTATTTCCGTCAGAATAAACCAGCCACCAGCAAGGCTCCATTCTGTCCTGATCTTCTGTTCACTCTCTTTTGATACTTAACACCTCTCGTGGAGAATAAAAAATGTCAATATCTTAATGAAAAGAAAACACAAACTTTCAAATGTTAGGCATCAGCAATTTTTTATTTGCAATCTATGACCTAACGTATGTGGAAAGTTCAGTTAATTTCTTCTCAGTATTTCCTTATCACAGCAAATTATGCGCTGTTTCTCATTTCATTGGATGGTTTAACGTTGCTGTGATGTACATCCATCTAATATGATACTTTGTATAACTCATTCTCTTCAAAACTGTATGGTTAATTACAAACATTATACATCGTCTTTACGTTTAGTCATCAAGTATTACAGTTATCTTCGTCATCAAGTATTACAGTTATCTTCGTCATCAAGTATTACAGTTATCTTCGTCATCAAGTATTACAGTTATCTTCGTCATCAAGTATTACGTTTATCAAAACTTACTAAATAAAATGTAAAAAATATTCTATTCAAAAGCTGGGTGGTTTATTACAAACATTATACATCGTCTTTACGCTTCGTCATCAAGCATCACAGAATGGAAAATGACGTCCATCAAAACTTACTAAATAAAATATAAAAAATATTCGATTCAAAAGCGTGGAATCTATTATACCCAAATTACATCGGGCAGAATGCGGATTGTAAGCATATGATACTTGATGTAGCAGCTATTCAACTCAGTTCTCTATATCTGCGCATTTGTTGGGATTCTTTGGTTCAGTGGAAAAAGGCGTTAAATAATGAAAGGTGTTAGTAATAGAAACAAACGTTTAAATTTCTGAAAGCAACAAAGCAGAATAAGCTTGGATATCATTTCGCATCTTTGTTGGAATCGTACGAAAGCAATAGCCTGATTTAACTGTTCGGGGTAGTGTCACAGAAAATGTCGATCGGATACAAGAAAATATATTTCAAGTTGCAAACATATCGCCATTTCCTTCAAAATAATACCTGCTGAAATGTTCAAGAAAACATCAAACAGAAGTCATCGTGCTTTCCACGTTTATAAGTGAGTCACGGAAAAATTCTCATTGGCCGCCACAGGAATAGAACCCAGGTCTTCCAGTTACACGCCGGATATGCTTCCACTGCACCAAAGTAGCATCGAGTTCATCCAGACTCACATACACTAACTTCTAAGCAAATTGGCAGATTGCTCCTTGGAGCACCATTTTTGGTTAATCCTTAGCATTGAGCGGGGCTCCAAAAAGCAATCTGCCAATTGGCTTGACAGTTAGTCTACGCGAGTCTGGATGAATTCGATGCCGCTGTGGTGCAGTGGAAGCATATCCGGCGCGGAACTAGAAGACCCTGGGTTCGATTCCCGTGGCGACTAATGAGAATTTTTCCGTGACTCACTTATAAACGTGGAAAGAGCGATGACTTCTGTTTGATGTTGCTAGTCCATATCAAATGTTTCTATTAATTGTTAAAGAAAAGTTTTCTATTCAGAAAAAGGTAAAATAAGAATAGAACACAGTTTTTAGATAAAACACTATTTCCTCAACTGAAAAGGATTAGCACTATTTTTTTCTTGTTTTCTGATATAAGAACTACCACGAGCAAATTAGGAACTTAAAACAATTCTTCGGTCCTTAATTTAGGGCCATTGATACTTCCAATAATTCAACCGCGACTTCAGCCCCACACCAGCTTGGCGAAAAGCCAGGAATTTAGGGATCTGACCATTCCGCGGAAGAGGCTTTATTTTTCGATGTTTGACGCATAAACCACATTACTGCTGTTGCTTGTTGTCGTATCATTCCTTGCTATGATTTGCGCAATACCGATGCGTTTGATCAAAAGTACTCTTCATATAAATTGCTTAGGCATAGCATTGTGTCCCTGATATACTGGGAAACTCCTACCATTTGTACGTGCACTTGCAGAAATAATGCTATGTATTATATCACATTGTGAAGAAAATTGCCTTTTTTTGGACAAACATTCAAGTTGTTAACTAGAAAGTACAATAACAAGACTTTAAAATGTTATAATTTGGTTTGTAGAGCCGCGAACGGGATCATACATGATCTACCGAGCATTTTAAAGTCCTACACATATTAGTTTCTAGTTGACTCTGGTGTTCCCTCAGTAATTTCTGAATGTGATCGTTTTTGTCTGTTGCTTTTGAGTACGCGAGCGAAGAGAAAACAATTTTACGGCCCTTTAATGCAGATAATATTAAAAACTCTTAAAGTAAAATTTCAAAAGATTCAACATACCTACTCATTTAAATATTGAAAAGACGATTATTATCTTACGCGGCGAACTTATTTTACGAAGCTCCGAAATGTTTTTCCAATCTGCATCTGTAGTGAAAAAATATGAGGAAAAAAATAACTCCAACAACTAATATCCAGTTCTTCTCTCGTCGGTTTTAGGCAGCCGAATGCTGCGGAACTGTAAACCTTGACACGAGAGTGCGCCCCAGAATTTACAGTATGATAGTCCATTCGAAAGTATTCGCTGTTATCGCTGCTGAAGAAATTCTTTAATTATCCTAGGTTTTTCTTCCCTGTTTCACTAATTTAATTTTAAAGAAAATCCGTTAGCGTTTCTTCGCCATGAGCTCTGTACTAGCTACAGAATCAAAAGATTTAAATTATATTCCTGAGTTTTCCTTGCAGTAAGGATTACACTCGTTATTGATTAGGTATGACAAAGTTTATTAACGTTCGTCCTGTGTATATTCCCCCTTTAAAATAGTTCACTAAAATGATAACAGATACCACTGAGTCAAGTTTCATTACATTGGAATGATAGTGTTTTATTAGGATTGTAAGCCCTTTAGTTGTCGAAGTTATTTCTACACCAGTAACTTCGAGATAGGCTCCCATGTACTCTACTGCACGATATTCGCTTGTCACGCACTCGCGAAGTTCTTCCAAGGAACACGAATGATTGCTTCAATGATTATTTCGAAAACCAATCGTTTCCAAACTGCATCAGATGACGTCGAAGTCTCAGGGCAATTTCCTGGGGAAACAAATTTTACGATTAGCATTGTTTCACGGATGTCTCTTACTTGGACTGTGACTGGTAAATGTTGTGGTTAGTGGACTTCGGAAGCATTATTTTTCCAGCATTAAACTTATAGTTATTTCCAAACAAGCTCTTTTTCTTTGTTTGGCTGTGATTTGTTTTTGAAACACAGCCAAAATCTAGTTTGTAAGGCCATTTCGTTCCTAGAAGGTTTAACAACATCCGAAAATTGTTGTAAATCTCGAAATCACTTTCTCACATAAAAAATCGTAATTGTTTCTCACTGGATATGAAAATTTCAAACTTTGTTCTCAACAGATCAATGACTCATCAGTAATTTATTCCAAATATACAAATTATCCAGGGGTCATATTAAAATACATACGTAAAATGTCTGTTGAATTTCCTACTAAACGTACTTGGGACATTTGTCTTTAACTTAAACTTCATTTTGAATTTATGTTTCTATGTTACTTCTGCTTCTAAATTTTGTTCTGTCTGTCACGTTACTTCCGCGAATTTCCTGATATGTTTTGGTAAGACTAACATTGGTCAAAGTTAAATAAAATCACGATGATAATAAAAAGATGTGGATAGGATTAACTGATTGATATACATATATTGATTGTCATGTTAATTTAATGGTACGAGCGTTTTATATCTAAGTGTTGTTGCATGCAACAACACTTAGATAGAACAACACAAAGATTATATTTAAGTGTTGTTGCATGCTATTGATGCCATCATGGAGCTTCTAAAATCGAGTTACCTCGACAAGTGGCAAGAAAGTAAAGTTACTTGGATATTTACGAAGTTTCTCATTCATACGAACTCTGGCGGCATTTTATTTGTTAAGATTAAAGTGACGGTATTATTTTAATACATGATAACCTAAACGTCTCTAATTTCACCGACACATTACAAGCCATGGGATCGTAAACTGTTCTGTCTCATGTCTCGCGTCACTTATGAAGTTTTTAGGAGCCTTCATGAAAACTAAACCTAATGTGAAATTCAAAAGACTTAAATTCGTTTATTATATGGACATGCATTGCTAATAATGAATAGTTATATGAATACAGACACCAGAAGATAGGAAATGCTAATTACTAATGTTAATATTTGAAAATGTCAAAATTTCAAAAAACGTCTTCTACACTGAAAAAGAACAAATTGTTATTTCTGTCTCTTAGTGAAATGTGTGCGTTTGTTTAATTTGACATAATACGTCCAGAAACGTAGATGGATTGGATAAAGCAGCACAAATGTTCTTTTCCACATTTATTTCAGAGCGATAGTTCGAATTGATTTGTGCACTACTGCAGAGAAACCTACTGCTTCACCCAATCAAGTCCAGAACGGTATTCAAACTCTCAGGGCTCTATTGATGATTTCTATTTCTGGATACTCACTCTTTTCTTACTTCCAAAATCCAAGTAAATATATAGTAGGAACGCCGGTGAGCAACACAGAATCTGAGGAAAGACCAGTTAATTTTTATTTTGCTGGAGTTACGAATCTTGGTTGCCGACGGGCTTGTTGTGGGTCTCTGATCCAAATGTGTCGATTAATGACTTCTGGAAAGTATTTTGGGAAATGTGATTGTAAAATTATCTGTAAACAAACATTTCAGATTAACTGCTAGGTGACCCTCATTATCTTCGAAAAACATTTCAGCAGAGGAAATATATGTCAGTTCTTCCACTCTCGACTCGCAGTTTTCATTTCCACAGACCTAGTGTTTTATGCTTTATCAATTATTTGCTGTATGTGGGACTTATTTCATTGCAATGCTGTACAAAGCAAGTTTAAATTTATGAAAAATGCTATAATGTTGTACCAACTTAAAATAAAGAAGTTAGTAGCAATGAATTGTTCAGCTTTAATGCGACTTGCTTCCACCTGGTAAACATGCAGCCGTTTTCTCAAATCATATACGCCAGAAAGCGCGTTACCTCTAGGCAGCCATCAAAATTACAATAGTACAATACAGCAATATACTCAGCTCTCTTATCGATGCACAGTTGACGAAAAAGACTTAATTCAATCTCTGCGGTTTGGTTTGATAAAGTTCACTACTTTTGTAGCTGTTTCAAGTTCGTAATTTATCGAAGGAATCAAATATTACGAGGCAAGAACTTATGTGTTAATAAGACAACGGACACACTATAAATCAGCAGCTTTGTTGCGTATTAATGCTGTCTTTGAATGAGTGTAACAGAAATTATGTCCTATACCTCTAATGCAAATTCTTTTGTACACATTTTCTCGAAAACTATTACTTTGTAGAGTTTAAAATTTTATGCACAAATAAAAACTACCCATAACTAATACGTGTCGCAGTTATTTTTCCGAAAAATTTGTTAGATTTGTTTTTAAAATTAAATTTATCTGTCTCGAAAGTATTCGGGTTTAGTGCTAGAGGGCGCCAGAAGTTAGCTTGGCAGTGTTTCTGTGTGGAAGAAACGAAATCTCTCATTTCTGTCTGATTTTTTTAATTAACTAGGCCAAATAGAAATCAAAGAATGGGCATTGAAGTGAGATCGGAATCTTGTCTTACATAGATCATCTTAAATTTTAACTTACGTTCATTTTTTGAAGAGAAAATGTGTACATTACTAGAAAACACTTGAATGTGAGACAGAAACTACGCCTTCCTACTAAGCTCCACCCCAAACAATGTCATTGGTTAAAACGTAACAGCGCGTATTTTTTCTTTTTATTGTGGGGCCAACGAGAGACCGCTTCCATTCTGAATATGGTAAGGTGTTCAGTCATTCGCTGACGCCAACTACTGGGACAATTCCCCAAGACGTAAAAGACACGCCCATGGAGTGATATTTTGCGCCATCTATCGCAGAAGATGAAGTCTAACACTCATTCAAAGACAGCCTTAAAAGCTCGAGATCTACCATAGCGGCCTGTCATTAAACGTGCTCCATTTATACTTACAGGAGCAAGTTTTGTCCAATCAAAATTGCTTTTATCCATAAAGGAACCACCGATTTCAAACAGATCCTCAGATTTACATCTGGCTATTTACACTTTAAGAATTACAACTCTTCAATAATTTTATATGAAACGCACATAACATATTAAATGAGCGCCATTATTGCTCTGTGTTGCTCCATCAAGTTCAAAGACAAAATATCTACCTTTCAGTTCTTCAACCAAATGATCATTCATATCGTGAGATATATCTTGAAAACGACGAGTAATGAGGATATTAAACAATGTGACACTCAAGGGATGTTTTGCAACACATTCACCAAACGCAATTGAAACCATTTCTACAGCTGAAGACAAACAAAACAAGTTCTTCAGCAATCACATATGTTTTTTGTTTGTGAGTTTGTTTTTCCATTTTGCCATACGTTAATTTGCGTGATACAAAACAAGCTTTAATGGCGATAGAAGCTATCAATAAAAATGTTGTCTCTTGTTCATTTAGTTCTTCACCTTGCGAGAAAACTGCTTACGTAGTTTATTTATTAATTTGAAGTGGGCAGTTTCTAATTGGCGTTTTAATTTATTTGGTAACATATTTTGAGATGGCAGCACTTTCGGACAAACAACGCACTGAAAATGTTCTACACCATGTTTACTTGCCTATGTGAAATCCAAGTTAAAATATCTGTCGTCACACTTCCTATGTTTAATCCTCGTCTCCTTGTTACTCAGGGACTCCGTCATTAGGCGTTTTTATATTCATATTAAGAAATATATCCCTGACACCATGACAACAGTGACAATATTTTCAGTTAAACATTTCAAAGGTTCTTCAACAGAAATGAAAAAGAATTATCGGAAAGTGCTGATGGCGGATATATCGAAGTTGTTTTTGCTTTTAACAGCCCAATTAATGACATTGGAGAAGTACAGCCGTGATGGAAGGGGGATCACCGTTAGCGTCATATCAGTTTCACCTGCTCTCTCGTGGCAAGGACCGAAAACTATTCACACGATAACTGCAAATTCTACAAAATATCAGTCATGCTGGTTAGCTGTGTTTTTCGCAGTGATCGGAATTAAAAATTTTCTTTCAACTTAATACAACGCATTCCCTCATGGAATGTTACGACTCCTCAGGGCGTCGGGACGCACATTTTAGAAACCCTCATAATACTGTAGATTGTATTTTTTATTTAAGTAGACAGCGTTTTTTTTATATAAAAACACAAATGTAAGAAACATTGCATTTTTTATTTAGGCCAGTTTTTGGTGTGTCACAATTTCTTACATTCATGTATTTTTTATATATTTTAGACGTGCGTTTAAATGTATGAATTACCGGAATTTCGTGTACATCGTTTTCCGTTTCGTTTTGATACCACTTTTGTTTTGCCTATTTGCA
Source organism: Macrothele yani (assembly GCA_039090855.1). NCBI lineage: Eukaryota > Metazoa > Arthropoda > Arachnida > Araneae > Macrothelidae > Macrothele > Macrothele yani. The sequence goes on from CM077011.1 coordinate 163,275,370, forward strand.
TTAATTTTTGCTTAACCCTTAACTACCTGTTCTGTGAATTCTAATTGCCAAAGTATGAGCCACTCTGTTTCGGTCAGACTGATTCTCTGTCTTTGTGAAATTCATGTTAATAACCATATGGAAGTTCGATTGCTGTCCCATTCCCGTAAGACATGAAATCATGTGATAGGTACAGCGTCATACTTTCCCCAACACTAATTCGAACATAACACGTATTTATTTGTTGATATAACTTGAACAAACCCAATCACCTTACATACACTGCCTGACAGAGAAAGTGCCACACCATGAAAGGATGTTCGAAAACAGACCAATCTACAGACACACATAGATAAGTAGGTCCTGAACAAATGATTTAACTGTCATACAGACAAGGCTTCAGTGGCCGAATATACATGATGATAAGCAGTGTGGCTTCCATTTTGGGCGATACGGCGTTGAATCCGACATGGCATCGAGGCAATGAAAGTCCGAATAGTGTCCTGGGGTATCGTGGACCATGTGATTTTGATCCAGGTCCACAGTTCATTTTCATTTTGCGGGGGGTGGGAGCATACTCAATCGACGTCCAATCGTGTACCACAGGTGCTTGATGGGCGAGAGGTCGGGGGATCGTGCTGGCCACGGAAGCATCCGCACATAATATAAAGCATTCAGGCTGATCCGAGCGGTATGCGACATGGCGTTATCCCGTTGTAAAGCGGAGTTTTGGATGTCCTGTAGATAAGGTAGTGCCACCAGCCGGAGCACCTCGTCAACATAGCCGCGTGCCGCCAATGTGCCCGTAATGCCTCCCAGATGTGAGAGGCTGCTGCCGCTGATACAATGACCCCACACAATGATTCCACGTTGCTGGGCCGTGTGGCATTCCACAATGGCGGTGGAATCCTCCCGTTGGCCACGTCGCATCCAGACTCTCACACGGCGATCATCCGTGGTGAGACAGAACCGCGATTTGTCGCTAAACACTGCACTCTTCCATTCGGCACCTCACGCAGCTCTGGAGCAACAACATCGCGTCAAGCGGGGCCGACGATGGCTCGCTGTTAAAGGTAGCTTTCGCAACGGATGACTGGACAGCAAACCAGACGCAACCAATCAGCGTGACACTATCCGAGTCGATATTAGAGCATCCAAGCCTCCCCGTACACTCCGCAAAACGTCGGCCGTTGTGGCCTGTGGGTCGATTGCGGTGATTGGTCAGCTCGGGCGTCCGTTTCCGTGACACTGTCCTATTACGACGTTTCACAGATATTTCCTAGGGACCACTGCCTCAAAATGCGGCCGACGGTTGTGGCATCACGATGCGTTTCTTCGGCAATACGATGCAAGTACCATCTGGCGGTACGAAGGCCTACGGTGACACCTCTCCTGAACTCATTCGTTTGACAAAATCGCGTACGACGGCGTCTTAACGGCATGGGCATCCCTTGTTCGTTCTGCAGACACGGTTATGCTAGAACCACTCACTTCTCGCGGCCGTGACAACGTCTTGACTGATGGCCTCACTGACTGGTTGTCCGCTTATATCCCGCGCGCCGTTCATGCGGTTGGACTGCAAATGCAATCATTTGCATAACTTGTACGTGTGCACGAACCCTGCAATTTGCATAGCGCTGCGTTCACGTTTTTGTGGTGTGGCATTTTCTCTGTCAGGCAGTGCATTACCGAGATTTTCCTTCCTACGATGGATAAGAATTTTATTGTAAATTATTAAGATTATAGCTATGAGTGGTAAATAAATTGAAAGTATCCTATAAAACTGCAAATTTGTAGGAAAATATTCCTGTTTGCTTTAATAAAATGTGAATGTCCTTAAGAAGCATTTAATTGGTAGCTTTTTGCAAGTTACATAAGTAAAGACGAGAAGATGATTCATCTGAGCAAAAACTCGAGAGTAAGTAGCTAGTACAAGCACACCACCCATGCCACAAACGGGTCTCGAACCCGATCGTATCTCGAACGAGAGATCAGCGACAAACGTTGTATACCAATCGGCCACTGGCTCGTCACACAGAAATCATCACGTTATTTCTAACGTTGGTAGATCTCGTGAAAAATCACCTTAAGTAACGATTCCTGTTCATTTCCCATAATTGCAAATGAACTGAGGGAAGAGATGATTTAACTGCGAAACAAGCGATAACGTACTGTTAGACAAATATATATCTACCTGTATTTGTCGTTAGTTAGCAGAAGTGTATCAGTAAACACTGTATAATGGTAACTCCCCTGGAACGTTAGAACCTAAACATAGTATTCCGCTGTCACATTCCAATCACATACAACGGCTGCCTTGTGTGGCATGTTGTTGTGGATAACAGACGATGAGAATCAGAATTGTAGCGTTCTCTGTACACGAAGTGGGACAACCAGCTTTTCAATTAATGATGAGTATCCCGTCGCCACTCCCAATTCACGCAGCAACAGCCCCCAAAGCAGAATCTGAAAGATACTCTGGACACTATAGGATAATTACATGAATCGTTAAGGGAATGGCACGGCGGCATGAAATAGCGACCGTGCTGTTTGAACTACAGAGTGGAACTTTATTTCCGGAATTTATTTTTCAAGCAGAACTGCTCAGCATGTTTCATGCGTGCATATTCCTTGGGAAACCGAACACGTGGCAAAGCAAGTATTTACAACCTTCTAGCGTAGATGCAAAAGATATGGGACATTATCTAAAACGGTTGACTCGAAGACTTAGAATGAAAATATAGACTCGATACATTAACAGTAGCACTCGATATCGAGACTGGAGAATTGGCAATGAGTAAGCCACGAAGAAAGAAAAACAGAATGTCATTTATGAAAAACTTTAGAAATCATTCCATTGGCAACGAAGAGCTCGCTGCCTTATTAAATAACTAATCAAAAATGACTACCAAACTAATGGCATATTTAATTGCATTTCATAGATCTGTTGTTTTAGTGAGTTAATAATTCACCAGAGAAGTATTCTGCAAATCACGATAGCTAAAAATGACAGCCAATTCATTGCATTTAGTGTTGCCACGAATTTACTTTTGTGTATCAATAATTATGTTTATTAAATTTTATAATTGGGATTAATAAGTTTTGTGATTTAGTAATGGCCAATGTACGGATTAGTTAATTGCATCACTTTTTACATATACTTAATTTCGTTGTTGATATCATGCACTTTTTTTATTAATTTCGAATAAATTAAAATCGACCGGCCAATCTTTTTTTCGTAATACATTTTCTGTAATATTTAAGCTGATTACATTTAGTGCATTTTATTAATTTTTTTATGAATAAAATGTATATAATGATAGAAGTCCACATCTAAAGAAATTACAGGCGTTTAAGTTTAACGTATGCAATCAATTGTTTTTAGAAAATTCCAGATGGTAGATAAAATAATCACATTATCATACCGTGTTTCATAAAATCCACATTTCATTATTTTTAAATCTCCAATAAATATTCAATTTTATTCAGGCTCTTTAAAATTCAGGTTACCTGCCGTATGGAGCATTATGAACATAACGTTAGAAATTCAACAATTATAAATTTTCGTTCACATTAAAGAAGCTTGGATTTCATTCCCGAAATTGAAGCAGGTTCGGATTGGTAAAAATCCGTGCAAAGAGAATATGTATCCTACTTAATCGACAAAAACATGTGATGATGTGTAATTTTCTTGTACACTGACGGAAAAAATACCGAAACCAAGAAGGGGTTGTGTTAGATAAACGACAGTTGGTAGGCAGTTAGAGTACATCTGTAAGATGACATTTATGCAAATTTCGCGCTCGGCGCATAGCCTACGTGTGGCGCTAGTAGCGCCCCTCGGAACATGCAAAACAGGTTTGCTGTAAATACGCGCTGTAACGTTCGTGAGCGTTAGTTATCGTTGAGATTAGACGTAGGGTGTTGATGTTAGTCAAGAATGCTTTTAAGAAGACGAAGAAGCCATTATCAACAGCTCACGGAGTTTGAACGAGGTCGTGTAATAGGGCTACGATAAGGTGGATCTTCTTTCCGCAATATTGCAGTACGACTTGGCAGGAATGTAGCCACTGTGCATGATTGATGGCAGCGGTGGTCAAAAGAAGGTACTGCCTCAAGAAGACCGGGTTCCGGCCGGCCACGTGGCACTACTAAAAGGGAAGACCGCCGTGTACGGCGTATGACCGTGGCGCATCGTACCGCGTCTGCGGAAGCAATTCGAGCTGCAGTTGCCACCACAGTGACACAACGAACTGTTACAAATCGGTTACTTGAAGGACAGCTCTGAGCCAGGCGCCCTGTAGCGTGCATTCCACTTACTTCAAACCACTGCCGTTTGCGACGTTAGTGGTGTCAAGCTAGAGCTCATTGGAGGACGGAGTGGAGATCTGTTGTGTATTCTGATGAAAGCCGGTTCTGCCTGGGTGCCAGTGATGGCCGTGTGTTGGTTAGAAGGAGGCCAGGTGAGCGCCTGCAACCAACCTGTCTGCGGCCGAGACACACTGGATCTACACCTGGAGTTATGGTCTGAGGAGCAATTTCCTATGACAGCAGGAGCACTCTCGTGGTTATCCCACGCATCCTGACTGCACAGTTGTACGTCGGTCTGGTGATTCAAGCTGTTGTGCTGCCATTCATGAACATCATTCCAGGGGTGTTTTCCAACAGGATAACGCCCGCTCGCCCGCATACCGCTGTTGTAACCCAACATGCTCTACAGAGTGTCGACATGTAGCCGTGGCCTGCTACATCACCAGATCTTTCACCAATCGAGCACGTATGGGACATCATTGGAAGACAACTCCAACGTCACCCCCAACCAGCATTAACCGTCCCTATATTGACCGACCAAGTGCAACAGGCATGGAACTCTATCCCACAAACTGACATCCAGCACCTGTACGACACAATGCATGAACGTTTGCGTGCTTGCATTCAACATTCTGGCGGTAACACCGGTTATTAATGTACCAGCATTTTACATTTAAAATGGATCTTCTCGCGCTTACATTAAGCTGTGATCTTGAAACCTTAATCGATTAAATATGTTACCTATACAAATGTATTGCCACCATTTCATTAATCTACAACTATTTTTTCATGGTGTTGGGATTTTTTTTCCGTCAGCGTATTTGAACAATGAGTGGATTTGTCTGAGTAATTCGTTTTCCATTTGGATGTTTACCCACTGTGCAGCATTTTCAGGTTATTCCGTAGTTTTCAACGCCTACGATCTAAGTAGTAATCTCCAGTTACAACAGTAACACCCGGAAGCTCAATTATTACGCAAAGACCGAACGACGACAATATTAAAAAGGAATTAAAAAGGAGAAAATTGTAAATCCATTTAACGCGACATTTTATGAACACAAGGAGATCCAAGCGTTCTCCAAATTACGATTGAGCTTCTTTACACTAAAATAAATGCACACAACACTTCTGAAAAACAACGTCTTATCTAACGGCTTCATAAAAACAGGATCAAATTTGAAATAATAGTTTTAATGTATTCTTAGGGGCAATAGTCATTTCTTCATTCGAACACTAAGCACTTTTTTGAAATGTCACATTCATTTATTGCCTTTGTTATCTGAACGATTAATCCCTGAAGAAGCTTAACCGAAGTTAAAATAAAGATTGCAGTCCTTTGCATTTTTAATACGTCGCTATAAAAGGATTTATTATTTTGCTTGATTTCTTATTCTTATTTTGGGTTCTCTCGACAGAATTAACAATTTCTGAATTTTTTTTCAATGACAAAACTTGAAAGCCATATCAAGTTAGTAGCACAAGACGACAGACACTGAAAAAGGCTATGGGACTGTAAAACCTTTCTTTTTACCGACAGCGCGATTCGAACTCAGATCTTCCTACTCCGGAGCGGGTGTTCTCCCAATTGAAGTACGCCGACAGCTACTCGCTGCTTCATTGTCCATTTGAATCGTACGTCTTACATTGAGAAAGCATTTATTGCAGGGTGGATGTGTAATAGGACAAAGGATTTGAGTGGATGTGTTTGTCACATTCAAGCTGAAAAGTCCATGTGCGGTTCATTTTTTTTCACGTTGTTATGCTTCTTTTTGGGTTCATCCACTACCATGTGCAAATTTGTGGGTTATTAGCAGTCGTCCGTCTCTAATTTGGAGCCACGATTCCATTAATGGGAAAGGGCCGCTGTAAGACAAACACACCACAACTGCTTCATCCGGGACTTGAACCCAGACTGACCAGTCAGAAGACTACGTCTGTGATCACTTGGCAATGTGAACAGCTCAATGAGGCATGTCATAGAAATTAAGAATTTAAGCTAAACTCGATTATATTTATTAAAATACACAGTTGTTTCGTATTAGTTTCTTAACTGCTGAGAAGTGCGGACATAATTCAATGCTTAAAATACGTGTTCCAGCAGACAATTTTGTTCAACTTCCAATAATAGTAATAGTAATAACTAAATAAGTATAAATGACACGGTATCTGTACGAACAATTGAATAAGAAAATCAAGGTACTTTAATCTAAAATACACATGAGTACTTTCGGGCCACTTTGGTCCCATCTTCAGATATGAGGTGAACATTTGAACAGTGCTGCAATTTATAGAAACCAGAGCAGTATGGGTAAACATAGTATGTGTGTGTGTTACGTCAGCGATGTTTAAGGTGGAGCTCCCCTGATTCGTCCAGTCTCCTTTGGGTGATTATATAATATATTGTTCCATACAGGTAGTAAATCACATGGTATATAATCATTAAAACATTTGTTACGGGCTTTACAAATATATACTTTCGGTCAATAACAGCATTGAATGGGATCTTGGCGTTATTAGGATTCTTGCATAGTCCCAATGCGGGTAGAAAGCTCCATCGTTGACAGTTCGCGCCAAGGTAGTATTTTGAAGCCCTGCCTTGATGTATTTGTGTTCCCGTACTCTGCAGGAAAGACTACGAGCTGTAGATCCGATATAACAAGAAGAAAGCTGGCCCGTTTCATCATGTAAGGGAGTGCTGTAGATACCCCGTTTTTGCTCTTCCTGGGTTCTTTCTCGATCCTTTCGGATCATGGTTAGCATATTGCGAGATTTGGTGCCGAAATACAAGGAGAAACGGTGACAGATATTTCTGAGGGGTTTAGTGAGAGCTGGAATATATTCTATTGAACCTACGTATCTTTTAGAATGATCATCAACACGCTGTAGCGAACAGCCCAAGGTGGTTCTGACACATGAATCAGTTCTGTTGATCAAGTACGTAGGGTATCCAAATGCTTTAGCAAGGCCAGTTCTCCAATGGATCTCCTCAATACGAGTTGGACGGTCAGAGGAGTGAGTATAGCCTTTTTCAGAAGAAAACGTAAAGAGGCAAGTTTTTAATTAGGCGGGTGGGTTTAGTCATAAGCAATGGGCTTCAAAATACTGACTTGGGGCGAAATGTCAGCGATGGAACTTTCTACCCGGACTGGGACCATGCTGGAATTCTAATAACGTCAAGATCCCATTCAAAGCTGTTATTGACTGAAAGTCTATATATTTGTAAAGCCCGTAACAAATGTTGTAATGATTATATACCATGTTATTTACTACCTGTATGGAAAAATATATTATATAATCACCCGAAGGAAACTGGACAAAACGGTGGAGCTCCACTTTAAACATCGCTGACGTAACACACACACATACTATGTTTACCCATACTGCCTTGGTTTCTATAAATAGCAGCACTTTTCAAATGTTCACCTCACATCTGAAGATGGGACCAAGTGGCCCGAAAGTACTAATGTGTATCTTTAGATTAAAGTTCCTTGATTTTCTTATTCAATTGTTCGTACAGAGACGGTGTCATTTATACTTATTTATCATGAATGTACGAGTGAGTGGTTTTAAATTGTGAATTTTACCGCCATGGTTTAAGGTATGTCTCTTCACCGCTTTTAACAACTATTTTAATGAACATGTTTGAACGTGCTGCTAACATACTCAAGACTGTCAAAAACAAGTTGGCAAAGGAAGTAACACATTTGTCTTTCTTGACAAATTGTCGTGACCTTAACGTCATACCAAGGTTTCTAAAGGTCCGAGCTACCCCTAGATCTGAAAGAGATGGTATAATCATAAAGACAGCAGAAATTAAAAGGCTATCCCAGGAGATCCGTTCCAAGCGAGGATACATCGACTACCTCCAAAAGAGAGCATGCAATTCATATTTAATTTTGTCATAAAAAAAAACAACCCATCCTAGTTTTGTGTAGAGACAAATGTTTATCTTGTCCGCTATCATTGATAATGTAATCGGGGCCCTACACCGTACCCATATTGGGAAATCAAGAGGCCTAGTCGACTTAGAAGTTAAAACAAGAAGACTTACAACCCGGAACATAAAATATGAACATTTACCTAAACATGAACCATTCCTAAACCTAGGTGATTTTCAACTGAATGAAACCGAGCAAAAAGCCTTAAAACGGGGTCTTAAATATGCCTATCCGGCAAAACAACCATATCTCTACCAAGTGATTCCTCAGGTAGAAAATGTAATTTGTACCCTATCTGAACAAGAAAGGGACTTTACACGCCAAAAAATCGCGAGAATACTTGAAAAGAGATTAATAAGATCCAATACTGACCAATTCTGTGATGAAAGAAGACACCTTGCAACTTTACGGGCGGAGCCTACTATAGCAGTAAGTACAGCCGACAAGACATCACAAATTATTGTTATAAATAAATCTGACAACATCGAAAAAATGCATGATGCAATCTCAGAAATCCCACACGTCGTTGTATCTAAAGACCCAACGCATAGAATTATTTCTTCGTTGGGACAATTAAAGAAATGTAATTCTTTCCCTTCTTGCTTTGATCCCTCACTTCGACCTCCACGGGGACCTCGAGTTCCCAGCATTTTTGGGAAGTTAAAGCTGCATAAATCGGGGCTTCCACTTCGCCCACTTGTCTCGGGCAACTCCAGCCCAACCAGGCCAATAGAAACTGCACTCTCTAAATACTTGGCCCCTCTTACTCAAGGATCTACGTTCTGTGTTCGGAATTCTATTGAAGTAATCGAAAAGCTAAAATCAATTCAACACCATGGAGGCTCTTTTATTCTTGCCTCACTTGACGTCGTGGCATTACATCCAAATGTGCCCATCCATAGCGGTATAACTATACCATCGGGATCAGAGGAAATTCTATCCCACACTCACCAACCTGCTTGGCCAGAGTGGTGAGTTATGGCCAAACCCCTCCAAAATGATTCCACAACTTAAATCTTGGCCCTCAGTCTCCGGCAGCTGGAATGTACCTGGCCAAGGCAGCGGCAAGTGCGACATGAAGGCAGAGGGTGCTAAGAATCCCCGGAGGACCGGACTAGGCTGCCATCTGATGCTGACCTTGGCTACTTACAATGGACGCTCCCTATCTTCTGATTCAAGGCTTCTTGAATTGGAAGAGGAACTACAAAGGATCAAGTGGGACATCGTGGGGCTAAGTGAGGTAAGGAGAAAAGGAGAAGATCTCATCGAACTGAAAAGTGGACATCTCTTCTACTATCATGGGACAGATACTGGCAGAACTAGTGGTGTTGGATTTATAATAAACAAGAAACTGAAGGATAAAGTTGTAGAAGTTGAAAGTTCCTCTGACAGAGCTGCACGACTTGTTATCCAACTCTCGAAAAGATACCAGGCTCAGATTATTCAAACTTATGCACCCACCACAAGTCATCCTGAAGAAGAAATTGAAGAATTTTATGAGGAAATTTGTCATCTAAATAATAAAGGTAAGCAGCACTTGAAAATAATTATGGGAGATTTCAATGCAAAAATAGGGCAACGGCAACAGAATGAAACTTCAGTAGGTAAATTCGGTCATGGCAACAGAAACCAGCGTGGAAATACTATCGTGGAGTTTGCAGAGGCAGAAGGGTTTTTCATCTTGAACTCCTTCTTCAAGAAAAAGCCACACAGGAAATGGACATGGAGACATCCAAATGGGACGACAAGTGAAATTGATTTTATTATGTGTAACAAAAAATTCGTCATAGACGACTGCAGTGTGCTAAACAAGTTCAACACAGGTAGTGACCATAGATTGGCGAGATGTAAGATGCACCTCAACACTAAACTTGAACGTGGCAAGCTCATAAGACAAACAAAATCTATTGACATAACCAACCTTAAAAAACACCATAATACCTTCAAGTTAGAACTGAAGAACAGGTTCTCTGCTTTAGAAGGCCTAACATCGGAAGAAGTGGACATCTCTGAAGTTAACAGAAAAGTAACCAAAGCTCTTATGGAAACAGCAACAAAATTAGCTGGGTCTAAGAACAAGTTGCATGTGAACAAATTATTAGGAAAAACCAAAATGTTGATGCAAAAAAGAAGAGTGATGAGGACAACTAAAGAAGATGTGACTTCCAAATTGGAATATATAGAGCTATGCAAGACAGTAAGAAAAAGTATCACTGAAGACGTAAGGAAATTCAACTGTGAACTAGTGAGGAAAGCAATTGAAAACAACCAAAGCCTAAAGATAGCAAAGGGACATCTCAGTAAGGGAAGAAAACAGATTATGGCACTGAGAAAAGAAGATGGTTCTGTAACAAGAAATAGAGGCGAAATTTTGACAAGAGTGAAAGATTTCTACTCCAAATTATATGAAAGGGATGATATATGCACTCCAGACATCATGAAAGATACCAGTACCAGAGTTCCTCCAGTCCTTCCAGCAGAAGTTGCACATGCAATCAAGAACATGAAGCGAGGAAAAGCTCCAGGAGAAGATGGAATTACTGTAGACATCATAAAAGCAGCAAGTGGAGAAATCGAAACAGTACTCGCCCAAATTTTCACTCGATGCCTTAATGAAGGAAAGATTCCTGAGGATTGGAACACCGCTACAATGATCCTGCTACATAAGAAAGGTGACATTGAGGATCTCGGAAACTACAGACCTATCAGCCTCCTATCAGTAGTTCATAAAATCTTCACTAAAGTTCTTTCACACCGCTTGAAGGTAGCACTAGACATGGCTCAACCGAGAGAACAAGCTGGATTCAGGAGTGGCTACAGCACAATAGATCATATCCACGTGCTGAGAGAACTAATTGAAAGAGCGAGGGAATATGAACTTCCATTGTGCATGGCTTTTATCGATTATGAAGAAGCCTTTGATTCGGTGAAACCATCAGCAGTTACAATGGCTCTGAAAACCTGCAGTATTGAAGATGCATACATTAATATTATTAATAACATCTATGAAAATGCAAGTGCAAAGATTAGGCTGTTTGAAAATACAACACACGTAAAAATTGGAAAGGGAGTGAGACAAGGTGACACCATATCTCCGAAGCTCTTTAATGCCACATTGGAGGGTGTTTTTCAGTCGCTGAGCTGGGAAAACAAGGGGATAAAGATTAATGGAGATTATCTAACCCACCTTCGTTTTGCTGATGACGTAGTCATTTTTGCAACTACTCCATCAGAGCTGCAGAGTATGATCCAGGAACTTGCTGACAAGAGTAAAGAAGTGGGATTAAAAATGAACTTTCAGAAGACAAAAGTGATGTTCAATGCTTTTACAAGAAATGAAGATTTATCGATTGATGGAGAAAAGCTGGTGATAACAGACACGTACGTTTATCTTGGACAGCAGATATCAAGTGAGGGTCACATTGATGAAGAAATTAATCTGCGTACAAAACTTGCCTGGAGAGCTTTTGGAAGAAACAGCATAATTTTCAAGAGCAATATGCCATTATGTCTTAAAAGAAAAGTGTTTGATCAATGCATCCTTCCAGTGCTTACGTATGGTGCAGAGACGTGGACCTTAACTAAAAGAGACATACAAAGGCTGCAGACAACTCAAAGAAGCATGGAGAGGTGCATGCTTGGTGTAACCAGGAGAGATAAGAAGAGGAACTCGTGGATCCGAAAAATGACAAGAGTGGAAGACATCATGATCAGAGTTAAATCCCTGAAATGGCAATGGGCTGGACATACTGCCAGAAGGACAGATCATCGATGGACAGCCGAAATTTTAGATTGGATTCCAAGGGACAGGAAAAGACCCAGAAGAAGACCACATAGGAGATGGGTGGATGAAATTCGAAAGTATGCAGGGGTGACATGGAGGAGACTGGCACAAGACAGACCGTTGTGGAGGAAACTCGGGGAGACCTTCGTCCAGCAGTGGATTGATAATGGTTGACAATGATGATGATGATGGTACCTTATTAAAAAGCGTTCATATTTCCAGTTTCAGAATATTGTTTACCAACAGACTGATGGAACTGCGATGGGCTCCCCGCTTTCGGCCACCCTGGCGGAAATCTTCATGCAGTATCTCGAAGAAAAATTTCTGAATGATGATCCCTTAAAACCCCTATTATACTCTCGTTGTGTGGACGATATTCAGCTTATTTGGCCACACTCAGTCGAAGAATTAAATATATTTGCCAATGAATACTCTTCACAGACCTCATCCATAAACTTCACTATTGTGATTGAACAAAATTATAAACTACCTTTTTTGGATATACTTATATCACGCTGACCATTTAATAATAATTTCATATCATTTTCTCTCTACAGAAAACCAACAGCTATACCAACTATGATTCCCTATGGACTCAGCCCACCCGCCTAATCAAAAACTTGCCTCTTTACGTTTTCTTCTGCGAAGAGTCTATACTCACACCTCTGACCGTCCAACTCGTATTGAGGAGATCCATTGGATAACCGGGCTTGCTAAAGCATTTGGATACCCTACGTACTTGATCAACAGAACTAGTTCACGTGTCAGGACCACCTTGGGCTATTCGCTACAACGTATCGATAATCAATCTAAAAGATACGTGGGTTCAATAGATTATATTCCAGCTCTCACTAAGCCCCTCAGAAACATCTGTCACCGTTTCTCCTTGTATTTCGGCACCAAATCTCGCAATATGCTAAACATGATCCGAAAGGATCGAGAAAGAACCCAGGAAGAGCAAAAACGGGGTATCTACAGCATTCCATTACTTGGTGAAACGGGCCAGCTTTCTTCTTGTTATATCGGATCTACAGTTCGTAGTCTTGCCTGCAGAGTACGGGAACACAAATGCAACATCAAGCCAGGGCTTCAAAATAAAAAAAAAATACTGCTTTGGAGCAAACTGTCAACGATGGAACTTTCTACCCGCATTGGGACCATGCAAGGATCCTAATAACGCCAAGATACCATTCAATGCTGTTATTGACTGAAAGTTTATATATTTGTAAAGCCTGTAACAAATGTTGTAATGACTATATACCATGTGATTTACTACCTGTATGGAACAATATATTATATAATCACCCAAAGGAGACTGGACAAAACACAGGAGCTCCACCTTAAACATCGCTGACGTAAAACACACACATAATATATTTACCCATACTGCTCTGATTTCTATGAATAGCAGCACTGTTCAAATGTTCACCTCATATCTGAAGATGGGACCAAAATGGCCCGAAAGTAATCATGTGTATTTTAGATTAAAGTTCCTTGATTTTCTTATTCAGTTGTTGTACAGAGACGGTGTCATTTATACTTATTTATCAAGAATGCACGAGTGAGTGGTTTTATATTGTGAATAATAATGACAATAATTCTCTTCTCTAAATATAGTTAGGTATAATTGAAGTGACTCTTGCTTTACTATCTTCTCACCTCGACTGCATAATGTTTCACTTTTATTTATTTAACAATCATTAGGCAGTTGCTCCCTCTCCACATGGTAGCTCCTCTTTCTCTTAATTCTACCTTCGTAATTCTAGGTCCCATGTAGTCTTAATGTTTTTTTTTTTTTTTTTTTTTTTTTTTTTTTTTGTGTGTTTGGGAATTAACGACCGTCGTGAGCAACTCAACGGGTTCTATGCAGTCGCCTGTCCCTAATTTAGAGCCAGTGTTTCCAAGGAAGGGATAGAACCATTGCCATAAGACAAACACAACATACATGCCTTACCTGGATTCTAACACGGCCCTATCTTGGACGAATGGGCAGAAGCTATCACATAGACCATTGAGCCACCGAGTTTCTCAGTGATCATAGAATTCATCTTGGATGTTCATTAAAACATCAGTCATTTAAATTGCTTCATTTACCTCCTCAAAAATTCATAACTATCATATATTCGGTCACACCGAGCATTGCTCTCAATATCTTTTCGTCAGCGTTTGCACTGCTCTCCACGCAGCCGGTCATTAGCTAAATATTAGTAAAATTGTTAGTCAACGTTCTCTTAGATGATTATTCTTTAATTCTATTGAGAAGCATTTTATTGCACAGATCACCTGATATTTTTCTGAGTGATTGAAGCGTTCTACCCGTTTTCACCGCATTCTTTATTCCACATCGACATCTTTGTCTGACATTGCTCCTGCTTACGCCAGGAACGCGTTATCACGTCCTCTTTGATAATAAATTTTATTCCCATCTTATTCAGCTCTCTATGATTTAGTTTTGCGTATTTTCAGAATTAAAATTGTGAGGTTATTTTCATCTCTCTACGTTTCTTTATGCTTGTCATAAAGTGCTGAATCATGTGTAAACAACACGACCCGTGCTGCTGCTGTTTCACTGACTTCTGTTGTTAAGACTTTCGTAGTAGCACACAATAAGTGGCACTTTAACTTATTCTTAACGAAATCGTGCCCTACGGTCAAAATGTTTTGCCTTCCATGCGTTGCTTTTTACAGGTGTACGGAAGTGTGCGTATTTCTTTTATCAGTTGTATGTATATATGAGAGGTGTGTCAATATTGTTTAGACGAATACACGGTAAAAATGAATAACAGGTACTATTTAAAAAAATCACTTTGTTCCAATTTCATTAATGGAAACAAAAAGTTGCCAGTTGGTGCCAGGTCAAGCAAATGCAGTGCATGATTAAAGGGAGAAAAGTCTCGTAATTAGAAGATTTATGGCAAATGTCGGACAGATATTTCGCTTCCCAAAATCCTCTCTTAAAATCCTATGGACTGCCTCATGATTAATACCCAATTTCTTCATGATCGTTCCTGGAGTCTGTTGACACTTTTCGCTATGAACTCATGGACATTTTCAATATTTTGGAGGTCGTCGGCATTTTCACACCAGGGAACGCCGTCAGTTAAGTTCCATCCTTCACAGAAACGCTGGAACCACCAGTTGAAAACACACTTCAACTTTATCTGTTTCATCCTCTTAAACTTCATTCAGCAATTCCTCTTAAACTTCTTTCAGCAATTCCTCTTAAACTCCATTCAGTAATTCCACTTTAACTTCCTTCAGCAATTCCTCTTAAACTTCATTCAGCAATTCCTCTTAAACTTCATTCAACAATTCCTCTTAAACTTCATTCAGCAATTCCTCTTAAACTTCATTCAGCAATTCCTCTTAATCTCCATTCAGCATGATTTTCTGGTAAGGTGTTTTCTAATTCGAAGCGAATTTTGATATTCGTTCTTTGCTCTATTTTTACGCGATTACAAAATGCACCGACATCAGCTGCCGCGACACGCTGAATGCGTCATACTCCTTTTCACAGCTCCGTGACGGTTACGGTCATGTTCGGTCATGCTTTTACCTGCTACGTGCAAATACCGAACCTTTCACAACCTATCATTTTATGCTTTACGACAGCATTCACAGAATATTATTGACACAGCTTGTGTTTGATTATTACTGTTTACCACAAAAAATAATATTTAAAGCAATTCTATTAAAATATTGTTTGAAATTTTTCAGAAAATAACTGATATGTTTTGCTCTAGTGCAAGAGATATAATTACGTAAACTAATACCGTGATAAGTGTTTACTTCTGAAGCTTTCGATTGCTTCATCATTACATAGATACCTAATGCTGGATTATACTGATATTTCAAGTTTATTTTATCTGCAACTGATTTTGATTACTAACCAAATGTAATTTAAGATAGCAGATAACTTAGCTTACTCTATTGGCTGTAGATTTTTAAAATAAATGGAACTACTTCGATGCGCCTTTTTATTTAAGTTTCACACCAGATCAGCAGTTCGAACCTGAATTTGAAAGGATCGTATAGTCCAAGGGGCTTCAAAATCAACCTGAATTTATCCATCTAAAAGAAGTGAACGATGCTTTGTTTTTAGTGATACCATCAAAGCAGAGATGATGCCATCTGTTACCACATGAGGGAGAACACTTATCGCGGAAAATCAGAATCACACAGGCCTTAATTTGAACGGCTTTACCGAACGTCAGATCTTGTTCTTCACATTCATCTCGAAAATTGCTAATGTTGCTCAAAAGAAATCCTAATTATCCATTTATTAAACTAAACTAGGATGTGGTAGCATTCCTGGCAGTGCATAAGCATCTGGTAAAGACTTCAACACAATTCAAATTTTTTAAAGTGATCGAACTTGAAAACCTAGTAAGTTAATCACATTTAACTGGTTTTCATCAAAGCAGCATTGCCTTGAAATTTCTATTAACATGTTTTCAAGTCTCGTGATTGCTCATAATTAAGCTTGAAGGAACATTCGACCATAGTGCCAAAAACGCGGACCTAGATGTGCTAAAGTGCTACCATTAATTAAACAATAACAATGTGTTAAGCAGAGACAATACCTATTAGGTGTGCAACTTAATTCTCCGCCATACGCACGACACGTTGACAGCAAATCGAATACGTACCTAATCAGGGAAATAATCCCCGTCGTGTTGGATACATTTGAGCCATTGGTCAGGGAGCTGCCGAAAGACACTGCGGAAAACAAGAGGGCTGTCTCGAGTTGATAAAATCATCAATACTTGTGTGGACCTCCTCGACAGAAGTGAAGTGCGTATCACTCAGGTGATGTTGCAGGAGCGAAAGAGGTGATAATCCGACAGGGCGAAATCTGGAGAATACGCCGGGTGGGACAAAATCTCCCACCCTAGGTCGGAGATCGTATTTAAAGTTGTTTTCGCGGTGTGAGGACGCGCGTTATCCTGAAGCAACAGGACCGACCTTCTGCTCTTGCTGGTGTATGGCCTTTTTGCCTTCATTGTGTCACTCACATGAATGAGTGGCTGGCAATAACGCTGAGTATTGATCGTTTCACCAGGTTTGAGCAACTCATAGTGAACGACAACGCGCTGATCCCACCATATACACAGCAACAACTTCCTGGCATGGATCGGTTTGGCGGTACTGGTAGTAGGCTGACCTGTATAAACCCACGAATTGCACCGCTTAGGATTATCGTAGAGGATCCACGTCTCATCACAGGTCAAAATCTTGTGGAGTAAATCAGTCTTCTTGAATCTGGAGAGCAAGGACACAGAAACATCGTAGCACCTAGACTTGTTCGCAGCTGTGAGTTGGTGGGCACACAACGGCACTCCTTGTGAATCCGTCCAAGCTTGTGCAGGCGCATTGCAATGGATTGATGTGTTACTCCGAGTTTCTATGTGAGCCCTGATTATGTGCGTCAGGGATCCGCGTCAAACAGTTGTTTCTGTTCTTCATCGTCAACTTTCTGTGGCTATGCCGGACGTTCTGTATCACGGAGATCGACATTTCCCTGCTTAAACCGCTGGAACCACTTCTTACACGTACTGTAGGACACAGAAACCTCACCCAAAGCAGCTCATATCATTTGCCGGGCTTCCGCGGCACTGTTGTTCAGCTGAAACGCGAACAGGAGGCAGAGTCTCAAATGTTGCTTTTCGAACGACATTGCTTTCACCACCACTTTTCGCCCCTTATGTCACTACAGCTGTGAGCGGTTACGGTTGCCTGGAAAGCTGTTGGATGGCGCTGCAATCAGCCATTATCGCACACAGCTATTTACAATTTCCGACGTTCTATGATCGTGTGCGGTTAGTGGCTGAAAATTAAGTTTTACACCTATATGTAACGATATTTATTCCATCGTGTGATACCTTGTCTATTTCGTAATACGTGTTTTCGTGTTACACTGGTTACACAGGGAATGTCGATACATTTAATGAGAAAACCCTAAATTGAATCAGCACCTTGTTGTTACGTTGTGATCTGTGACCACCTGGACCTGAGAGTTTCGTATATCTAAATAAAGCCTAACATTATCTGACGTATGAAAATTAATGAAGAAATATTCCTCATAAATACACGCAGTAATCTCATATTATGACACTGAATTATTCTTGTTTGCTGCTTCCATCTTGTAAAATCGTATCAGCAAACTTTCGAATCGCATCGGTATACAGCAGGAATCAGATCTGAATATCCCGATTTCCATTTGAGGGTGCTATCATCTATGCAACCCAGAACAACGAATTTTCAAGTGTCTGAATCTAAGAAATTACCGCTTAGGAGTCTGAACAGGTTTAGATTATCGCTAAGAAATTACCGCTTAGGAGAATGAACAAATTTAGATAAGCGCTAAGAAATTACCGTTTAGGAGGCTGAACAGATTTAGATCTGAACAGATTTGGAATCTGAACAGATTTAGATTATCGCTAAGAAATTACAACTTAGGAGTCTGAACAGATTTAGAATTTGAAGAGATTTAGATTATCGCTAAGAAATTACTTAGGAGTCAGAACAGATTTAGGTTATCGCTAAGAAATTACCGCTTAGGAGTGTAAACAGATTTAGATTATCGCTAAGAAATTACCTCGAAGAAGTCTAAACAGATTTACATTATCGCTAAGAAATTACCGCGTAGTAGTGTAAACAGATTTAGATTATCGCTAAGAAATTACCTCGAAGGAGTCTAAACAGATTTAGATTATCGCTTAGAACTTACCGCGTAGGAGAGTAAACAGATTTAGTTTATCGCTAAGAAATTACCTCGAAGGAGTCTAAACAGATTTAGATTATCGCTAAGAAATTACCGCGTAGGAGTGTAAAAAGATTTAGATTATCGCTAAGAAATTACCTCGAAAGAGTCTAAACAGATTTAGATTATCGCTAAGAAATTACCGCGTAGGAGTGTAAACAGATTTAGATTATCGCTAAGAAATTACCTCGAAGGAGTCTAAATAGATTTAGATTATCGCTCAGAAATTACCTCGAAGGAGTCTAAACAGATTTACATTATCGCTAAGAAATTACCGCGTAGTAGTGTAAACAGATTTAGATTATCGCTAAGAAATTACCGCTTAGGAGTCTGAATAGATTTAGATTATCGCTGGTCGGTGCGATCTGATGTTTCACCTAAATCATCAGTACCTCAGATATGGAAATCAAGGAAGAAATATTTTCCATAAATATTTCCTCCGGGAATTCCCACTCCAGGACGACGTAATTTTGAAGTTTCATGATGCGATGTAACAGACGCCCCGGCGGCTCAGGGATCTAAGCACTGGCTTATGACATTTCGTCCGAGAAGTTTCCGGGTTTGAATCCCTGCGAAGAATGGATGTCGTGTTTGTCTTACGGCATTGGTTTTCACCCTTACTTGGCACCATTGACAATAAATTAAGGACGGGGACCTCTTATAGCCCATCGAGTTGCTCAAGCTTGGTATTAAACCTTCAATCAAAAAAAAATTATATTGCATGCAGAATGAACCTCGGTAATTTAGTTCCAGTAATTATGATGTATTTAGGTTGACATAATATGCTTCCGTACGTTATATGACTTGTAAAAATATATTGTTTTGACACTATGAGTGTCTGAAGATTTAAATTGCTTGTTGAAACTGAAAAGGTGCAGTTTAACTCCTGCTCGTAGAGCTATGAACTGACAATTGTAATTAACTACATAAGTACACCCTCTTAAGTATAGAATATTATCAAACCGTCCATAGTTAATTAATCAGCAAATAATACTTACAATTCAACGTGCCAGTTTATTCCGCTCTTTGTCACATCTACGTTGATTTTCGATCATTTCACAGCAACAAATGCTGCTACCAACATGCACGTGAAACTACTAAATCGTTATCTTGCAAATACATGATATCAAATTGTTATATCGGTTCCGTTCAACAGTTCTGTAACTCAAAGGTTAACTGCTTTTAACAAATCGTTATCATTTTTTCGCTTTTAGGAAACTGCACCTCGCTCAGTTGAAATTACACAAAACAAAAAAATTATATTGCCCGTTGACTCAATGTCGGTGTTGCCAACTTAGGAAACTCGTTGGGGAAATTAATATTATTTCGTTATGGCCGCATAGGTTTAACGAGAAGAAACAAAATTTAAGTAAGAATGAAAAAAACCCAAAAGGAAGGTTATATTAGAGGTACATGCCATATACTGTTATGGACATTTATCAAACCTAAAGGACACAACATACTCTTATTTCATGGATATTTCTCCTCTAAAGACAAGTACATTTGTGGAAGAAATTTCTCTATAATATTTGTTGTTTCATTTTATCCTAATGATTTCATTTCAAGCTTAAGACATTTCATACATTTTTTAAATATGTCTACTATACCTATCCGCATTTTATCAACTTATTGCAGGTTTTAAATTATTTCACAAGGATTCTAAAATCTCATATCGTTATTAATAAAAGCGTTGTGATATATATATATATACGCGAGCATCTCCATGGTTTGAACACGAGGTTAGCATGCCTTTTAACTGAAGGACTGCATTTCGGATCAGAGCACTTTATTGGACATGACAGCTGCATCCATGCGGCGATATGCTGTGATAGGTCAAAGCAGCGTTCCTGCCATAACATCGTCGAAATGCATGGCGAATGTAGCAATTATGGGGCAATGTTAAATTTATTTAGATCATAGAATCTCGTAGCGAATTATGCTCTACGGTACTTTGTGTGTGCTTCTGGTTCCGAGTAGCGGAATTTGCGTAGAATGTAGAAACTCATTATATTCGCAGAATGCTTCGCTTAATTACTCGGGTTAAAAGCTCCTAATATTGAACAAACACATTAAATATTTCTGATTGGCCAATTTGAAATTAACATTACGAAATGCATCTTTCACAGCGTTGGTCACAAAGTAAAATCGAGTTGATCGCAATTGCCTGCAGAGGCTGACCCCGTCCACAAAACATCTTAGAATATATGTATAGAAAAAAAGATCGTTAGATACAAAAGCAGCAAAACATTATTAACTCCGGTCGTGTATCAATCCTGCGTTAAATAAGCTATTTCATTAACTACTCATTATTGAGTCATAGGCAATAAATAATCCGAATGCAAGGTAAGTGATTCATAAATTAGTTGACTATTTAATGAAAAGATATCGATATCAACAGGAAAGAAAGGAGGAAAAAAATAGGTTCTAATTTAATTGTTGTAAAGGAACAAAGAGCTTTAACGCTAGAACAAAGAAAATATGCTTCTTATATTCGGCCTTTATGTTATTCATTTTAGTTGTACTGTTTTTGTTCGTAGTGCTTTTAAAAGTCATAAGCGAAACATCAAAAACGATCGAAAACCAATTCTCTCAGTTATTGAGCTGTTTTACGTCTGCTGATCGATGTTGATGTTTAGTAGAATTTCAATGTTGGTACAGGCTTTCTAACTACGCACATTTGGTTTTGAAAGCTTTGTGTAATCAGGTCAGCATAAGAAAAAGCGAATGAACACTTGATATATCTTATTCAGTAATATTGGGTGGATGCATAAGTTCAAGCCGCTTTATTTCCCGAGTGTTCCCCAGGTCAGTAGTCACGGTGAAGGTGGCCAGTTGTATATCAAAACGTAGCACGTAATATCGCGCATCTAAATCATATATTGCGTTGTGTGACTCTGGCTAATGGTGTTTTGATTTTCAAGTCCGGAGTTATGGAGTGTCAAGTACAGAGGAATGAGAATTTCCGACATCTGCTCCTCTACGAGTTTAACAAAGGATCCACAGCCGCGGAGACCATTCAACAAATTTGTATTGTGTATGTAGAGGATGATACTGCTCTGAGGACAGCGTACAAATGGTGTGAGTGGTTTCGAGGTGGCAATTTCGACCTCAACGGCTGTCCACGCTCAGCTCGTCCATCTCAGTTGGATGAGGATCATTTGAACTATCTCATCCACTTAGATCCGCGTCAGACCACACTCGAATTGTCCACTGAGATGGACTGTGATCAGGCTACATTGGTGCGACACCTGGAACGTATGGGAGAGGTCTAGAAGTGAGGGTCTTGGGTGTCTCACACACTCACCGCGGACACCAAGATTCAGCGTGTTGCCATATGTGGTTCTTTGCTCGACCGTTATCGCGAATGCTCTTAGCAACACAAACCCTTTCTGTTACATATTGTTACTGGAGATGAAACGTAGTGCCTGTACGCGAATTTCAGGCATCGGAGGGAGTGGTTAAGCCCAAACAAAAACCCCACACCACTTTCAAAACATAACCTTCATCCTGCGAAGATCACGTTGTGTGTCTGGTGAGACATGAAAGGCATTATACACTGGGAAATGCTGCCGGTAAATCGGACCATCAACGCTGCACTCTATTGTGAGAAACTCCGCCGTATGGAGGGAGCAATTGAGCAGAAACGGCTCCATTGGCGCCATATGGTGTCCTTCTCCGACAAGATAACGCACGCTCTCACAGTGCAAACATGACTAAAATGGCCATTCAGGACATGAAATGGGAGATCTTTCCACATCCGGCCTATTTCCTAGATGTTGTCGCTTCAGACTATCACATGTTACGATCTCTGTCGAATGCACTCCGTGGCAGAACTTTCAACAATGATGTTGATCTCGAGACTTTCCTTGACGATTTCTTCACAGCAAAACCTGCACGTTTTTTTCAGGAATGGCATTGCAGACCTATTCAGACGTTGGGACAACATGGTAAACAATAGGGGGAATACATAGTTCCGTTTTCCCTTTTGATATTATACATTCCTGTAGAACGGTGAAAAAAAAGGCAAGAATTTATGCAACAACCCAATACACTCAATAGACAAAATATTAGAGATAGCGGTGAAAGGCAGCTGACATGGGCATCCCCCGCCCCAAGTGGAACAGAATCAAAGCGAACGCAGGCGATAAATAGGCGAACAACAAGAATTCCCAACTGTACATCGTAATCGACAACCATAGATAATCGTTGTGATTTGAGCGACTTTGCTCGTGCACGCATTGTTGGCGAAAGACAGATGGGCGATTCTATCGCCCAAGTGGTAAGAACTCTAGAGTTTCCGAGAGCAACCGTATCAAGGATGTATGCACCATGACTATACCATCGGCAGACGTAGCAGCGGCGAGAGAGCAAGCGGTGGCGGACCTTACGCTACTGATGACTGGGATCAACGTAGACTTTCCAGGCTCGTACTGACCGATCGCCCTGCAACGGCGGCGCAAATCACATCCGGGTTAAATGTCGGAGCCCTAAGCACCGTCAGCAAGCAAAAATAGCCGCCCACGCTGCATACTCTGGGTTACGAGAGCCAACGCCTTACTCGTGTGCCACTATTGACTATTCGTCATCGGACATTACGTCTCGCCTGGTGTCAGGAACATCAAAACCGGACCTCTGCAGAGTGGCGCTGCGGCGTGTGGTCAGATGAATCCTACTTTCAGCTGTACCGAGCTGACGGGAGTTTGCGGGTGTGGTGTCGAGTGCTTGAGGATAAGACTCCGTCGTACCAAATCGGCTCTGTTCAATGCGGCGGTGGCTCTGTGATGGTTCGGGAAGTCACCTCATTGAACGCATTAGGTTCCTTTGTGTGTGTGTGTGTGTGTGTGTGTGTGTGTGTGTGTGTGTGTGTGTGTGGAGAGAGGCCCTTAACCTGCTTGCCGCTACTACTAGCATGTGCTGGCTAATCACGCACACGTTTTCATGCATTCGCGCATCCTACGGCAGATAGTCTGTTTCAGTAATTCATGCGATTTTCAAGAGATAGTTCATGTGCCTAACGTTTTCTCAACTGCGATACGTTTTATATTAAAATGATTTCACAAATGTTGTCTGCGCACGAAAATCATTAAAAATTTGAAGAATAAAACCAAATTTATTTGCAAATTAAAATAATTTAAAAAGCAAGAACTTTCGGGGCACTCATGGCCCCATCGTCAGGTTAAGTGTCGAAAGAATACAGGGTCAATCCTTATAAAGTATATGTAATTACCCACAATACATGTCACCATCAGACCCGAGAGGGTGCCAGGTTACAAAAGTTTATGTTCAAAAAGCGAAATAAATTACGTAGGTTCTTCATCAATGACTGGTTGTCTGGAAGGAGCTACCAGCCGCCTTCACTGGATCGGAATATAAGCTGGGAGGTCAAAGTTATAACAAGAGTCACCCAATTTAATGACATAGAGGCTTTCAGTGAAAAAGGCAGTGTGTTAGTGAATAGCTGAGTTTAAGATTTTTGCATTCTTCCAATCCGGTACATAACCTTCTTGATTAACAGCAACAGTGAAGGCCGTGTTAGATGATCCTGAGCGGAGGCCATATTTGTGTTCTGCTAGCCGTATGTTTAATATCCGAAGGGTAGATCAAATGTAAAACATGTTAATGCCATTGTATACCTGTTGAATCAATGGTATGCAATAAACACCAGGTTTAACCAGTGGTGATACTTTACCTCTATCTTTTCTTACGAACGAAAAAATATTCCTAGTTGTCACACCGAATGAAAAATTGTCTCGGTTGCATGCTTTCTTTAGGATAGACACCATAGGACGGTAAAATTAAATCGTGCTAATATACTTGGTTGAAGTAGATGTATCCCAGATTATATTCCGAGCCAGTAGATACGGTTAGTAGCCCCTTCCAGACAACCAGTCATTGATGAAGAACCTACGTAATTTATTTCTCTTTTTGAACTTTAACTTTTGTAATCTGGCACCCTCTCGGCGCTGATGGTGAGATGTATTATGGGTAATTACATGTACTTTACAAGGACTGAATCTGTATTCTTGCGACACTTAGCCTGAGGATGGGGCCATGAGTGCCCCGAAAGTTCTTGCTTTTTAAATTATTTAAATTTGTAAATAAATTTGGTTTTATTCTTCACATTTTTAATGATTTTACTTATCGTGCGCATTTGTGAAATCATTTTACTTTGCCGTACGAATAAACACTTATGTTTTCTGTACTTTTTATATTACCGACGGAAATAGCGAAATACCTCGAGACATTTCTATCGAACCACGTCGTGCTCTATCTTTGTCAGCAGAGTATATGTGCAAAAGTCAAAATCTTAAAACTTTACCCGGACGACAAAAATGGGTCTCTTTGACATGATATCCGTTTAGCCAAAAACAGATTCCAACTGGTTGTTTGTTTCTTTGAAAAGGCGGGGAGGGTAACTATCCCTGTGAGTGAGATTAAGTGCCGTAAGCAGTCGCCGGTCCATAATTATGGGCCACTGGTTCAAGGCAGGGGACACAGCTTGCACTGTAAGACAGTCACACTACCGTAACTCTCCAAGGAGTCGAACCAGGGCCCACTTGAACTCACGCTCAGAAACCACCGTTTGATCTCTGCGCGACCTTAGCTATTCTAGCAGAAGCGGTAATAGAGGAGACTGTAATGTTTTTTTAATTAAATGGATTCACTTATAACATTATTTACCGTACTGTTGGTAATTTTTCTAATACTGTAGCATCTTTACAAAATCCTTAATTTATATAAGGATCAGTATTTGGCTTTCTAACGACCAAAAGCGATTTGTCAGTTTACTTACGGAAAAATGTCTTTCGTTTGGCTCTTCAAAGCACATCACAAAAATAACTCGTCAATGGTAATCATCAGAAGCATCCCACGGGTTATCTTAAGCACAGTTAGTAGCACTATGCTCGAACAAACTGAGCCTAAATATCTTAAGGTTCTAAGAATCGCAGTCGCGATACAACTTTATCAGAAATACACTGTACTGACAAAAGTTACCGGACACCTAGAAGCGAAACACAACAGAGCATTTATTGACATACATTAGTACTGTGTCGGTCCACCTTTGGCCTTAATGCATGCACTAACCCTTCAAGACACGCTCTCGACAAGGTTTGAAACACAGCAATAGGTATGCGCTACCATCCGCTAACTGTTACTTAGTAGTAGGCCTTGGTTTCAAACACCTTCTGCGGCACTCTAATTCATTCCATAGGTGTTCTATGGGATTAAGATCAGGGCTCTGTGCTGACAAGTCAACACACGATACGGAATTATCGTCTAATCGCTCCGTAACAGTCCTTGCTTTATGTCTTGGTGTACAATCCTGCTGGCACCAACAAGGCTCATTTTCACAGAGTTGGTAGGGTATAATTGTCCAAACTAACGAGGTAGACGTGCTTGGTAACAGGTTTGTCCACGATAACCAATGGTTCGGGACCATTACACGAAAAACACCCCCACACGAGTACACTGCTAACTACAAACTTGACCGTAAGAACAGTATATTGTGGTAAATAGCATTTCCCCGGCTGTAGCAATACCCACACATGGCCATCAGACTAATGGATCGTGTATCTTGATT
Organism: Macrothele yani; assembly: GCA_039090855.1. Lineage (NCBI taxonomy): Eukaryota > Metazoa > Arthropoda > Arachnida > Araneae > Macrothelidae > Macrothele > Macrothele yani. Next base: position 163,301,727 of record CM077011.1, read on the forward strand.
CATGTCCATAGGACCAGTTTCCATTGATCTGCGGTCCATGATAAATGTTCTTTACAACCATGCTAAATGACGAGTAGCATTCCGAGTGGAGATGAAAGGCTTATGAAGAACCGCACTACCCCGGTAACCTATGTAATGAAGTTATATGCGAATGGTACGTGTACATACCGAGGTTACAACATTTGTACTCACCTGTACACTAAGGTCTTGGGCAGTAGTACTTCGTCGATTAGCTGCAACGACTCTCCTGAGGCTTCGACAACCTCTATCACTGATTTTCTTTGTTCTGCAGGTACGTTTCGCTGCTTCAGACACGCCATGTGTCTCTCACTTATTCAGTATAGCCAAAACAGTTGACTTGGGTATGTTTAACCGCCTCTCGGTTTCTCTTATGGACAATCCACTAATATAACACCCAACAATCTTTCCTTTCTCAAAGTCAGTTTTCCCCCGCCGCGACATTTTCACTCAACCTTACAGAGCGATATGATCGCGGTCAGCTGCAGGCTTGTTTTTATACCGTTTGCAATTGTACCGCGCATCTTAGCAAAGCACCGGATACGTCCATTTGCTTTTGAAGGGGTGTTCTCATTGGCCATTACCGGTGGCGGCAGATGAGAATTTTTCCGTGACTTATAAACGTAGAAAGAGCGATGACTTTTTTTTTTATGTTCCTGGTCCACGTCACCTGTGTATTTATCATTCATTCGCCTTCTAGTTATTTGTTCAGTTGCTGCTGTTCATCTGTGGTGAATCCCCAGCATTGTGCGGGGCTCCAAAGAAGCAACCCTGCCATGTCGTTTGTAAGTAGGGAGAATTTCGAGGTCGCTGTGGTGCAGTGGTAGCATATGCAGCGCGTAACTGGAAGACCCTGGGTTCGATTCCCGGTGGCGGCCGATGAGAAATTTTTCCGTGACTCTCTTATAAACGTGAAAAGAGCGATAACTTCTATTTGATGTTCCTAATCCACGTCAACTGTGTATTTATCATTCATTCGCCTTCTAGTTAGTTGTTCAGTTGCTGCTGTTCATCTGTGGTGAATCCCCAGCATTGTGCGGGGCTCCAAAGAAGCAACCCTGCCATGTGGTTTGTGAGTCTGGAGAATTTCGAGGCCATTGTGATGCAGCTGAAACATATCCGGCGCGTAACCAGAAGACCCTGGGTTCGATTTCCGGTGGCGGCCGATAAGAATTTTTCCGTGACTCATAAACGTGGAAAAAGCGATTACTTCTATTTGATGTTCCTGGTCCACGTCAACTGTGTATTTATCTTGAACTTTTAGTTATCATTTCGTAGCATTTTTAGAAATGAAATGTCCGAAGCGTCTCAAATTTTTCTAAAATTAAATAGCCTGGATTTACTGGTTTGGAATGTGACGAAAACCCGGAATTCTGGGCTACACCCGCATTACAAACAGGTCTGGGATAGTATGGTCCGAGGAATCGCGGTACCAACTGTTTTGAGCAGATGGATGTAGCGACAGTCCCAGGAAGCAATGGATACCCAAGGGACAGTGCAGGCCAGCAGTGGCTCAGTTATGGTGTGTGATGCTTTTATCTGGTACGCATTAGAACCCCACGTACATCTGAAGCTTCCTCTGATGGGTAGAGGCAACGTAACCATCCTTGGGGATCATTTGCTTGTCATGAAACCACTCTAACGAGTGCGACCTGTTTCAATACGACAATGTGCCACCCCACACATCCACAGTTGTCCTATAATGGCCGGAGGAGCATTCCACGGAGTTGGCATCGTGTCTTGGCCGTCTCCTTCGCCGGATTGAAACGCCATCGAGCACATTTGGGATGTTGTTCAACGTACTGTCAATGCTAGGAATCCTCCACCGGCGAATATTATGGAATTGTGAGACGCTCTTCAGGAAGCATGGTGTTCACTGTCTTCTCCACAGTACTGAGTGCTCGTAGATTCCATGCCCCATCGCGCTGCAGCCGTTATTCGATCGCGAGGAGGACCAACACGGTATTGGAGCGGTATCTCTGGTTTCTTGACACTTAAGTGCAAATATCGATTACTTGAAATTGGCTTCCCACACGCCAATGATCATGTTTTCGTCCAGTACTGATGTTCTGCTGGGATTCATTTTACATGAGCGCTAGCAGTAATTAGATCAATAAAATCTTAGCAAGATGAGGCACGTTCCTTTCAACCAGTAAAATTCTTCATAGACGTTGGCTATGTTTGTTTACTTAGAGCGTAATCCTTTCTTAAATTTGTACAGCATAGTATGATGTATATCCGTTTTGTCGTCTTTCAGATTTTAGTGCTAATGTAATTTTTCTGACTGATGGTATGAAAATATACACTGCTTGGCATTGAAATTGATTCACCCAGAAAGAGGTGTGGTACAAACATGCAAATCTCAGAGCGGGTTTTCCCACTCGAGATATGCAAACGGTATTAAACCGGAGCCGATGACCTCACACGTTCATGAGATAAAGATGCGAACAGCAACAGGGATGTATTATGTAGAATTTTTGCTTGTACTGGGAAACTTTTCAGCAAAGGCCGAAAATGCAGGGTACGCATTAGGTTTATCGCCTTTTGGATGAGTTTCAGAGAGGAAGAATTGTAGGTCTGTGTGAAGCGGGTTGGTATACACGTCGCATTTCTCTGCATGTGTAACGCGATGCACGAACTGTTGGATGCTGTGGGCACCACTGACTAAAAGAAGGTTCGTACGTGTGTCGGACAGGCAGTTAAGGAGTCTGACAGAAGTCAGCCAGCCTGGACAGGAGGATTCTTCGACACGCTCGTTGGCCACCAGATACTACTGCAGCCGACAATCAACGTGTTGTGTCATCGGCGATGGACGTTGCCATGTAAACCGAAGTTTACATGCGGCAATCCTGCGCAGTAGGCAACCCGTGCGTCGACTGCATTTGACAGCCAGCGATCTCAGCGATCATTTGGCTTGGAACTGAAGTCAGTATAAATCAGGCAGACAATATTTCGGTGATAGGGAAGCGCTCTGCTGAGAGATGGAGTGGGCCAAATGAGTGGTATGAGGTACTCTGGATGAAGCATGATAGCTGGTGCTACTGTCTATTCAGGCGTCTCCCAAACGGCCATCTTTTGGGGATTTTCGGGAAAAAACGTGGAAAAAGTTTTTTCCAAATGGTGGAAGACAAATTCAGTAACAATGTGAACAAAAACCGATACTAAATAAAAGAAGTCAAAGGAGCCTATTAAGAATATTGCAAGAAAACAAACCACATCCTGGGAAAACGCGATAGAACTCAATTTTGGTGGTCTGATGATTTTATCTGAAAGCATACACCGTAGAGACAAAACAATTGAGACCACTAGCTAAATATCACGTTGATTATCCACGTGCCGTCTGAACGGCAATGGCGCTGCAAGATCTACAGAGGTGTGTACAAATTAAGGACGAGACGGTTTTTCAAATATAACATCGTGCAGAAGCGCTCCACATCGACTCAAATCATACCATAAGATCCCTAAGATGTAAGAATATGGGACACCTGACCAAACCCGTCCAAACAAGGAATCCAAAGGATACAAAGGCACTTTATTGAAAAGGTACCTTCGAGCACAACTGGACAGAAGACAGAAATGTCCATGTGACAGGCGGCTGCCAAGAAAAATCCACTCTTTAGTAGGAGATATGATCACCCCTGACTACTTTGCAGGATTTACAACGTCTGTCCATGCTGAGGATGAGGTTGTCAAGGAGCTGTTGAGGCATCGCGTCCCATTCCTCTTGTAGCGCCAATCGCAGCTGCGGAATCGTTCCTGGCGGCTGGTGACGTTCTGCCAAGCATCTCCTGAGAAGGTCCCGCACGTGTTCGATTGGATTTAGGTCCGGGGACCTTGCGGGCCAATCCATGCGTTGAATATCTTTACTCCCCAACAGCTCTGCGACAGCCACTGTACGATGAGCGTTGTCGTCCATGAAGAGGAACTCAGGACCCACAGCACCTCTAATCAGACGCACGTGAAACAGGAGGACCTCGGTACAATAGCGAACACCAGTGACTGAATCTCCTTGGAAGATGTGGAGGTCAGTACGGCTACCAAGCATGATATCGCAACAAACAAGAACTCCGCCACTTCCAAACCGGTCCCTTTCGATGATGTTGGAGGTGTGATTGCGTGTTCCCTGCTCTCTCCAGATGTGTACACGACCAGAATCGCTCGTCAGACTAAATCGGTTCTCATCCGTAAAGAGAACTCGACCCCATTGCTGATGTTTCCAGTTCTTGTGTTCCTGGCACCACAAAAACCGCCGTCTCCGATGAGCAGGCGTTAATGGCACACACCGTTTTGGTCGTCGTGTAAATAGACCACCTTTATGCAGCCTCCTAGCTACAGTAAAACGCGATAACGGACGTCCAGTTGTCTGTTGCATGTGCCTCGCGCTTTCTCCCGCTCTCTTCTCGCCTGTCTCTTCTCGCCTGTAGGAAAATATACGGGTCGTCCGCCGTCGTGGTTGCTCGTGGACGACCACTGCTAAACTCTCGGACAGCTGTTCTTGTCGTTTGAAATGCTCTCCAAGCTCGTGAAACGATGCTGTGAGCGATCTCGAACTGCTCGGCCACACTAGTCACAGTTCAACCTTCTTCCAACTTCCCAATGACGCGACCTCGGGTAAAGTCATCCAGATGTCGTCTACTGGATTGCCTGTTGGCCATATCACACGGTGGCAGCAACTCGACGTCGTTCAAACCGATGTTCACCGTGCGATAGCTTTCTCCGAATTGCTGAGCGTACACCGTCCATGTGCTTTATAGACTTCTGACACCCCCCCCTCCAAGTCATGCTGCACATATGCGCATGCCCTACCGTACCGGTCCCTAGTCTATGTCATGAGTGGTCTTTCGGTCCGTTGTGCCTGCTCGGCCTGCTCGTTCCGCTGTAATGCTAATTTCTCCTCTTCGTCCTTAATTTTTGCACACCAGTGTATAATCGTGTCTTCACATATGTGGTACCAACACATTATCAGAACGTCTTTTAACACTTGTAAGTTAAATAGATGAAGCGCCGCAGGTAGGATTTGCTGTTGTAACACAAACCACAGATGCTCGACTGGATTAATGTTTGGGGAATTTGGAGTACAGAGAAAGTCTTCTTCGTGTTTCGCAAACCATTCTCGAACATTCCGCGCAGTGTTGTATAGTGCATTATCGTGTCGAAATTCAGCGCTACTAGAGGAGTGCCATGAAATTATGTACCTGCTCTACAATGATGTTTTAGTAAGTCTTAGATGACACACTGTTCTGCACATGAATGACTGAACCCTAGGTTTTCCCAGCAGAACACTGACTAAAGCATTACACTTCCTCCACCGGCTTGTTTATATTCCACGGGGCATCCTGATAACAACACTTCTTCAGATTCACCTGAGCAGGCGACCTCCTTCTAATCATTCAATGTCAGGTTTTAGTATTTACATGCCCATTATACACTTTTTTGATGAGGGTGAACCGAAGTTAGCTGTCCACTTGGAGCGGCCTGAGGTTACACTGACCTATCATTTTAAGCAAGTTTAGATGTACTGTGTTTTGGAACTCATTACTCTTTTCACCCGCATTCAAATTCCAGCCGATTTGCGCCGCTGTATTCCATCTGTTCGCTCGTACCATATAGGATAGCGTTCGCTCACCTCTAGCTTAGATGTCCCGGGTTCGGACCACTTTCAGGCGGTTCCTGGTATTCCCTCCCTGGTACCAATTTTTGAAGATACTAACCACGACAGACTGTGAGCCCCCACACACCTTAACCATCTCGGGAATGCTCTGATCCAGTCATCTGCCGATTACAATTTGTCGTTTTGTCAAACTCGCTTGTTAGGTACCTTTCCGACCTTGAGGACAGGAATAACACTGATTACCACCAAACAGAAATCATCGCTCTTTCCATGTTATTAAGTGAGTCTCGGAAAAAAATTCCCATTGGCCGCCACCGGGAATCGAACCCAGGGTCTTGCAGTTACACTCTAGTCATGCTACCACTACACCACAACGCCCTCGAATTCCCCAGACTCACATTTGATAACTGCCAAACAACATGGCAGGTTGCTACATTGAGCTCCGCACAGTGCTGGGAATTCACCAAAGATGGAAAGCAGCAACTGAACAAATAATTAGAAGGCGAATGAATAATTTATTCAAACACTCAACCTGCATCAGGAAGACCAAACAGAAATCATCACTCTCTACACGTGTTTTCACGGTGCGGAGCTCCATGTGCAACCTGCCATGTTGTTTAGCAGTTATCACATGTGAGTCTTGAGAATTAGGGGCAGCTGCGGTGCAGTGGTAGGATGTCCGGCGCGTAACTGGAAGACCCTGGGTTCGATTCCCGGTGGCGGCCGATGAGAATTTCTCCGAAACTTACTTATTAACGTGGAAAGAGCGATGATTTCTGTTTGGTGTTCCTGATTTACGTCGAATGTTTGAATTAACAGTGCGCAGCATCAGGCGTTATTTATATTGTTCAGTTACCTTCACACCCGCCCCAGTTCACCTGTAGTTGCTTCGGTTTGCATAAAGATTCCCAGGTCAAAATGTTTTGGCTCTTCGGTGTATGTATATCTACCGCTCTTTAAATTTGGATTTCATAATTTGAGTCACGTTTTTATTCAGAATGAAGATAATAGAAATAAATTTTTTAGTGCTCAAAGTGATTTTTATCTTGTTCAGTTGAAGGGTAACTTCTGGAAGAAAAACTAGTCAAACTGCAGATTCAAAACTATAACTCACAGCAACAACAAGACTAAGAGAAACGCAAGCTGTTTGTTAGCATGAATAAAGGAAGACGTAATTTAGTCTGCAGTTAATATATGCAGTGTATATTTTCAAAAAACCTAGTTTCAACGCCCTGTGTTAAGTATTTCTTGAAACTTATTTTTTAATGTGTAAGTTGTTGTTATATTCTCTCGCCACTTGTTTACCAAAACGTCAGCCTGCGCTCATTATTATGCAATATTTTCTACTCTTTTGTCTTGGAGAACCCAAAAGATAATAAGAGGAAGATGATGCATCGGGTTAATGTCGATTTTCTTTCACACCGGCGAAATCTTGAAATTGAGTGGTATGTGGTAAAGCAACCGCACAAATGTTTTTATCGCACTCTCGTAATTAACCAAAATATTTATACAAATCATTCAATTCTTAACGTTTTACCGGAAACTCATGAATTATTCAGGTTTTCCAATTGGATGGCCTCGAGTAAATGGGGGGAAACATTTTGGAACAGAGTAATCGAACTATCTATCCTGCAGCAGCAAATGCGAATATTCGCACAAAACAAAACCCATCCCCGTATAACACCTTACGAGTTCGACATCTGCAATGCAAATTTCAATATAGCCTCTTTTCCCAACCGCCCAAACCCTGTTTAATCAGAAAGCCAACAGCTGTCAGACCGTGACCGGCCTTCAGAGGAAAATATCCTGAATATTAAAATCCGTCTTTTCGGTTGTTGTAGCGTGGCAACGCTCTTTCGCGGGGTAATAACACCAGCGCCATCTAAATATTCATGCCAAATTCTACAGCCTAAAATGGATCACACCCTGGATTAGTCTGTGGTTTAATTATTCAAGACCAGTTAATTTTGATGGCTGCCTCGATCGTCTGTGATATGTGATCAATGGAAGCCTCCGGCTGCAATCCATGAATGAGAGAGCGACGAACAAATAGGTCGTCGCCTTTTATATATAAAAATACCAAAATCAAAACCGGCAAACATACTCTTACAGATCTCGAGGAAGATTGGTATGCAAATTCAAAATTCACGACGATGGAAATTAAAATAAATTCGCAATTACGGTATTAGCACATATTATTTCAAATAACTGACAAAAAAATTGTCATTCAAATTGAATAGGTCTTTTTTTTTATATAACAAATGTCACTCAGATAGAATAAAGAATACAAAACCACAACTAGAATTTTTAATAGCAAAAGAATATGTGCGCAACTTGATTTGTCGCTGCATGTGGTGAAGCAGTTTCAGGTATAGTGGCAAGTGTAAGGACTTCCACTTCCAATGAAGTATCGTTTCTTAAAAGGATAGAGTGTTTTAGCAATTTCAATTTTGCAAGACATATGGTGTCATGTTAATTTTTAATTGATGCTTGAAATGCTTGTGCAAATCAACATGAATCCATTAGTAGAACGAATTGTGACTGTTTTCTGAGGTTGAACAAACTGCACCTGCACATTTCCGTGACTGTCATCAGAAACTTTAGAGTGTAATGGTAAGAAGGATTCCCATCCAATAAAATAAAGGTTCTGTAAAGTGTCCATGTAGTTACTAATTTCTTAAGAGAGTTCCTTCCTTACATCGAACTTCATCGATTGCTCCGCATGATTTGAAAAAAAACTGAGTTTAAATTGCTCAAGAATATGTGTATACAAATTACCAGGGTCAGTAATAAGTTCGTAACGTTCCACGGTACAGATGGAGAAGCTCCGCCGAACAAGTGGGATATGCGTAGTAAGGTGGAATGTATCCCGCGCCTGATTGGGGGATGTGCTCCGCTGCTCAGACAGGTAGGCATGCGCCGCGCCCAACACATGTGTGCCGCTCATACGAGACGAGAATGTCTGAAGAGTAATTTGTTGTTTGTGTGCTCCTACGCCATTATTGGAAAAAAGGGCTGAACGCCATAGCTTTCGCCAAGACAATTTGTAGTGTAAAATGCGATGGTACAGTGCACCATGCAACAGCAAGAAAATGGTTCCAACGCTTCCAGTCCGGAGACGCTGAGCTCATTGACAAATCTAGGTATGGGAGAACAGTCACCACCAGCACCAAAGCCCTGCGTCTAGCTGTAAACAGCACCCAGGAACCAGCACCCGAGGATTATCAGAGGAGATCCATGCATCACAAAAGACCATGGTTCGTCACCGACACCAGCTCAGTTTTCACTCCAGATGTCCGCGAATAGTTCCCCATGATTTGAATCCAAAGCAAGCTGAAGAGCGTGTCACTGTGAGTCGAGAAGTTTTGCAAAATTCACGCAACAATCCGATTGTGGCGGAGAATCGTAACGAATGATGAGAAGAATGTCTTTTCTACGTTATCCTGATACCTAAAACCAATGGTTGTGACCAGGGGAGGACGCTCAAGCAGTTGTTCAAAAAGGGCGTTTTGAAGTGAATACAATGTTGTGTGTATAATGGAATTTTGAGGGCCTTGTCTACTGGGTGCTTGCGCCACATGGTCGGGCAGTCGATGGAAACCTGCATGCCGACGAGCTGCAACACGTATACGACGTTTTATACCAGCGTTACCCAGCAATGGTGAACCGTAGCAAGGTCCTCCTGCAATTCGACAACGCCCCACTTATGCATATGTCACGGATTGTCCGCCAGAAAATTCAGGATTTGGATGTCGTGAAAATCCTACTACACCCATCCTATAGCCCGGATTGATCCTTTGAATTTTCACCTGTTTCGTTCAATAGCTCACTTCATGGCTAACAGACGGTTCCATTCATTCGAGACTGTGAAAGAGGGCATCACTGAGTTTCTTCCATCTCAGCCAGTCGCCTGGTATAACAAACGCATTGCATCTTTGGCTGAAAGTTAGCGAATGACTACAGACCATATGACCATGACCATGGCGAAGAACTATAGACCATATGACCATAACCATAACAACGGACAATAGACCATATGACCATGACCATGGTGAAGGAGAGTTCACCATGACCAAGGACTATAGACCATATGCGCATGACCATGGCGAAGGACCATATGACCATGACCATAAAGAAGTACTATAGACCATGGCGAAGAACTATATACCATAAGACCACGACCATGGCTTAGGACTATAGACCATATCTCCATGACCGTAGCGAACGACTGTAGACTAAATGACTATGACTATAGCAAAGGACTATAGACCATATGACCATGGCGAAGGGCTATAGACCATATAACCATGTCAATGGTGAAGCACTATAGAACATATGCCCATGACCATGGCGAAGGACTACAGACCATATGATCATGAATATGGCGAAAGACTATAGACCACATGACCATGACCATAGCGAAGAAGTACAGACCATGGCGAAGGATTATACCCTATAAGACTATAACCATGGCGAAGGACTATAGACAATATGACCATGACCATGGCGAAGGACTATAAAAAAGACTATAGACCATGGTGATATGATCATTACCATGGCGAAGGACTATAAAAAAGACTATAGACCATGGTGATATGATCATTACCATGGCGAATGACTATAGAACATATACCCATGACCATGGCGAAGGACTATACACCATATGATCATTACCATGGCGAATGACTATAGAACATATACCCATGACCATGGCGAAGGACTACAGACCATATGATCATGAATATGGCGATGGACTATAGGCCATATGAACATGACCATGGCGAAGGACTATACCCCATAAGACCATAACCATGGCGAAGGACTATAGACCATATGACCATGACGAAAGACTATAGACCATATGACGATGACCATAGCGAAGAACTATGTACCATATGACGATGACCTTGGCGAAAGACTATAGACCATATGTCCATGACCATGGCGAAAGACTATAGACCATATACCCATGACCATGGCGAAAGGCTATAGACCATATGCCCATGACCATAGCGAATTACTATAGACCATATGACCATGACCATGGCGAATAACTATAGACCATATGACAATGATCATGGCGAAGGACTATAGCCCATATGGCCATGACCATAGCAAACGACTGTAGACTAAATGACCATGACTATAGCGAAGGACTATAGACCATATGACCATGACCATGGCGAAAGACTATAGACCATATAACCATGAAAATGGCGAATAACTATAGACCATGGCGAAAGACTATAGACCATATAACCATGAAAATGGCGAATAACTATAGACCATGGCAAAGGACTATACACCATGTGACCATGACCATGGCGAATGACTATACACCATATGGCCATTACCATAGCGAATGACTCTGGAACATATGCCCATGATCATGGCGAAGGACTACAGATCATGAATATGGCGAAGGACTATAGACCATATGAACATGACCATGGCGAAGACCTATACACCATATGACCATGACCATGGCGAAGGACTATAGATCATATGACGATGACCCTGAAGGACTATGTACCGCATGACGATCACCATGGCGAAGGACTATAGACCACATGTCCATGACCATGGCGAAAGACTAGAGACCACATACTTATGACCATGGCGAAAGACTAGAGACCATGGCGAAGGATTATAGACCAATATGCCTATGACCATGGCGAAGGACTATAGACCATATGTCCATGACCATGGCGGGTGACTACAGACCATATATTCCCATGACCATGGCAAGGACTTTAGACCATGACCATAGCGAACGACTCTAGACCATGACGAAGGAGTATAGACCTATAGACATATGTGGTAAACATGTGATACTGGAGTGAACCTTTACCCCAAAACGCTGCGAACGTATGACTCACCCTGGTATAATCTATTGTATCTATTGGTCCGAAGCACAGGCGTATCGCTAATTCTTCCTATTAGACCTGACCCAGTCCACAATGAAGCATAATTGGTGCGTTTAGCCTAGGGTGCTGTTTCTTTCCATTCCCTGGAAGTAGTCGCTCTAATTTATAGACAGACGACTCCTTCTAGCCTAAGACGCTCATGGGTTACGCTAAATCATGGAGAACACATTAAACATTAAATTGGGTCTTTAAAATCCATATGGCATAATTTTAAAGTTATACAAATGGACGGCGATGCAGCGTTAGAGGCATATAATCATTGGAAAAATTACAATATTTTCAAATAACGTCTTATTTCTTTTAACTGATTCACAAATCTCCATCTTAATGAGCTTGTTGACGTGCATGAACGAAGGTTAACGCTAGTCACGAAATATGGTGTCTTCAAATTAAGAAACCAGTTTTCGCAGGACTCTACTTCATATGATTGCTCCAGGAAGGAGGTAAAGAAACCTAAGTCTCATGTCAGGTGATTTGAAAGCTCTAGACAACAGCGACTATGCAGCACTGGAGGCAGTCATCTTTCAACGACTCCCAATACTCTTACAGGACGCCCCTTTCCTTTTAAGCACTTTGCAATTTTCCATCCAAATGAGCTTTGTTGATCGCCATCACCGATGGTCAAGACATTGCTTCATCAAATAAAAAAATCCCTGTTTTTCAATGGTTGTCTTTAAAATGTTTTCTCCAGGACTCAGATGAAAGATATTAACATATCTTGAACTCCGACGGAAGTTTCCAAATATATAATACCTACAATCTGATGAACATATTCGTGAACACATTTATTTTTGTGCAAATGATATTTTGGCTGTATCCATTTTCTTTTTGGTGGAGGATCTGCCTAAGTGAGATATATGTATAATGCTGTATTTAGCTTTTGCGGCTCATAGATGTTTATGATTTAATTTTTTATCGCCTCTTAAAAATTGTACACTGCAGCGTTCATCATAGCATTTCATCATATCTAAAAATTACAGAAAGTACTAGTTCTCATACACATGGATTTATTCAGCGCTTAGCGTATGCAGCAATGCGTGTCATTGCAGAAAACGATATCATTAGTCGCGGTAAACAAGGGCGACCCAGCCTACATCTTAATTGATTGGAAATTTTGATTGTTTGGTTACTTTTCCTCCCAGTATCATGCCTTTAAATGCAGTTATTCCAAGATAAATGAGTTGAAACATTCCAATTAGTAACTCCAAATTAGAAGCGGGAATTGCGTAGCTTAGGGATTGAATTCCTGGTGTTCCCTCTTTCTTGGCCTGTTACTGAATTTATTGTGAAATATGAAAGTCACATAGTTGGTTTCAATTCCCTACTTCTCTGTTCTTTTGAACAAGTGTCCCCAAAGTTAGGGATGGACCATTTTTTTCTAATCTTAGATATTCACCTCAAATGAATTATACTTTTGTCGACATCTAGCATTGTGCCTAAGGATTCCTGAAAAGGAAATCCTTTCATTATTGAACTACACAACTGGTATAGTCTTACTATCCCACGATACGTTTGAATGGTTGATGAATATAGTATGAAAGGAAACAAAATAGCATAAATTAAATAAGAAAGATGACACCGAATTTTCGGTTGTAATGAACACGTCTTTGGAATCCTTTCCGACAACAATAACATATTTCAAAGTTATTTATAGTTAGTGGAATCCATTGCAGAAAACAATAAGCTAAAATCAGCGGCATTTCTACAATCAATAAAACATGTAGAAAGATAAACAGTTACGTTTCCCTACTAGCGGTTGAAAAGTCTGTTACAAAAGTTAGCAAAGTGTGCTCAAAAATTTATCTTAACTGAAGAAACATATCAGAGAAAAAGCAATTTTTATATTAAGCTTTTTCAAGAACAGAACAGAGGAAAACATAATTTTACGCCCTACCGGAAGAATTTTGAACAATGGAGTAGAAGAAACTATGTTAAAGGTATTCTTCGAAGCAAAAGCTACGGTAAGGAAAGATAATTTTTGATAGATCACTCTGTAGCAGAGATAGTGAGAAAAATGTTTCGACGTTTCTGCCACTGGTGGGTGGATTGTGCACTTTTGGTGAATCCAAAAATGGATTAACCAAAAATGGTGCTCCAAGAAGTAATCTGCAAATTGGCTTTGCAGTTAGTGTATATGAGTCTGGATGAATTTGAGGCCGCTGTGGTGCAGTGGAAGCATATCCGGCGCGTAACTCGAAGACCCTGGGTTCGATTCCCGGTGGCGGCCAATGAGAAATTTTCCGTGACTCATTTATAAACGTGCAAAGAGCGATGATCTCTGTTTGATGTTCCTGGTCCACATCAAAGGTCTGTATTAATTAATACTTCCCATCTTTACTGCAACAAACGGCATGTAGTAAACATGAAATATTTCAAAGGGACTTTTAGAAGAGGAGACACAGCATCAGTTCACACTAACACCACCTAACACCAGAACTGTGAGCAGCAAAATTTCACGAGCTGAGGCAAACTGTTCCACGAGGTAAATTGTATACGGCGTACAAAAGACTTTTTAAATTGGTCTTTTAAAAGCTGAGATATTAACAAAAACCGATAAGATATTAGCGTATCTAGTGGAAAAAGTGTACACCATTTTTATAATAAATTTACAAAAACTGTTTTCGCAGTTAGCAGTATCCTACCGAAAAAACATTTTCTGAATTATGTTTTTAGGCGAGCAGATGTTGCTCTAAGAAAAATTTAAAATTATATGCAAAAGATTTCCCATCCGAAACGCTCACCCACAAATATTTTTTTTTTTCAAATCGCACTGTTAGAAGTAGGGATATCGACAAAAATAAGATATATATCTTATTTTTGCGGAAAAGTGTGCCCTGTTTTCACCACAAGGTATGCTCAAAATGCTAGCCGTGGTGTTTGGTATTAGGCCGCAAAATAAGTTTTTAAATCGAGATTTTAGAAGCGCAGATATAGCCTCAAATGTCAGAAACAAAAAGATACACTTACGCACATTTTATCCAAACCTTTCTTTATAATACTTCGAAATTATATATATAGAGCATTTCTCACCAGGTGGTTTACCAATCTGACCATTTAGAAGCAGATATATTGGGCAAATTGCAATATAAAGATACACTTACGCACTTATTAGCCAAACCTTTCTTTATAATAATTGGAAATTATATGAATAACATTTATCACCAAGAGGTTTTCGAATCTGACTTTTAGAAGCAGAGATATCGGGCAAATTGAATTTAACTTTACGCCCTTTAGCGGAAAACCTATGCATTACATTAAAACGAAAATGGACCAAAATAGTATTCGTTATATAGGGTATCGAATGGAAAAAGGATGTTTCAATCGGATGTTCAGAAGTAATCATATTGAAGAAAACGTATTTTAAAGTCAGTAGCATCTTCATTTACGTCCTCTGGTGGCAACGTCATGCATTTTAGGAAAACTGTAAAGCAGGGATCATCGTTTTCACAATTCAAGCTTCCCAATGTAAAAATAAGTTTTCAAATCGAGCAAATAGTCGCAGAGATATGGTGTCCGTAGACAGACAAACGGACGAAGTGACAACATAAACACAACCGTTTTTACAAAAGACGTGGTAAAAAGCATTTTGCATTTAATTGTCTTTCTCCCTTGCAAACGGCAATATGAACAATATCCTACTCGGTACTTATTATTTTCAGATAGATAGCTGATAAGAAAGACTGCAGGCTGACAGGCAAACATTCCTCAACATCCCGTCTGGCGGTGCTACATAATGGTAGAGTGCCTGGTGTATGAATATTATTCTTATATCGCGTGACCAGCAGAATTTAGCAATGCATACTTGTAAAATATCATAGTATCTCTAAACCGAATGTACTCTAGGAAAGAGGATGTTGTGGAGTTTATATGTTGTTGCGCTTTGTTGTACAGAGTAAGTTCTTATTTTCATGTGAGTTTTGATCTTATGGATACCTGAAAAGTATGTTAGTGGATCTTTGTTAGATTAGCCTTTTTCATAGGAATCTTTAGTCTAAAAAATCATAATTACAGTATTTTATAGTGTCACGAGAAACAAAGCCCATTCACAGCGCTAATGAGGTCTCTCGTGCGGTCTGTACATAACCGCTTTTAAAATATTAAACTTAAATATTAGGTATAATATGAAATAATTCCTAAATGTGGTAAACACATGTTATTTTTCTGCGCAAAGAAATTCAAATCTTGCATTTCTGCAACGACATATTTTTCACACAAAATTCTTTTAGCGTATCGCAGAGGAAATGATAAAAATTTTGTTTTAGAAAAAAAGTTCCAAGATGCTCAAGCCGAAAATATCAGAAAATAATTTATGAAAACCAGAGTGTTCTGTCTTTAACTGCCCATACGATAGTAACTAACAAACGTTCCGTGTGTACTGGGAGATGGAAATGTATGTGTGCTTGTGTGAATTCAATTCAATAAATTTTTCGAAACAAGGATACACAAATAACTGTAGTTATTTAAACATTCAAAAACTTGGACACTTAGTATTATTTGGTGATTTGATAATGGAAGAGATATTACAGAACAGCTTCCGACTCAGACTAAAAAATAAATGTCAAAAATGAACACTGTCACAATGAAATACGGTGACACCTGCCTTGCAAGGTCATCCAGGGTTCTAAGAAAAAATTATCATCTTGACAGCTGACTGCCAAACAGAATTTTGTTATTTAGGATTGTGTTTCACTTAATCTCTCATTAAGAACCGGAAGACTGGAGAGTGGAGTAAGGTTTTCGAAACATACGCACGTTTTCTCAAGCCGGGTATTCCTACCACATGTTTTCCCGTGGAAATGAAGTTAAAGATATGCCAAATGAAATTGTAGCGTTACAGCGGTTGAGCTTTTAAGCCACTTTTAACCTTCTTTCTCTTCCTTACAGTCAGCTATATGTTTGTTCGTTCTCCATCTAGGGCTGAGCATCAAGCCTGGTCAAACAAAAACATGGCTGCTATGCGAAAAGAAAGGCTAGTATCGTTAAGATGACAGAGATGATCATTGATCAATTCCATGGGCTTCTTTTTTTTTTTTTTTTTTTTTGATTGGAGGTTTAACGACCACCGTGAGCAACTCAATGGGCTATAAGCAGTCGCCCGTCCCTAATTTAGGGTCACTGGTCCCAGGGAAGGGAGAGAACCAGTGCCGTAAGACAAGCACAACATCCATGCCTCACCGGGATTCGAACCCGGACCCCGTTCGGACGAATGATCAGAGGCCATCGCTTAGACCACTGCGCCACCGGGGCGGCCCATGGGCTTCACGATCCCATTTAGAACAATTAAAGATCGAATATGCTTACACTAATTAACAGAAAACCATTTTTTATTGGGGGATTAACGACCCCCGTGAGCAAATCGATGGATTATAAGCTGTCGCCCGTCCTTAATTTAGGGTCACTTGAAGCCAAAGAACCAGTGCCGTTAGACAAACACAACATCCATACCACAAGATGGGCTTGGTTTCGAACCCAAGCCCATCTTGGAGGAATGGTCAGAAGCCAGAGCTTAGGCCACTGTGACACCTGAACGGCCACAGAAAATCATACCATCTCCAAACATAGTTCTAAAAACTTGACCGAACCCAAGAACCACCCACCATTCACATATTCTTGTGAAGGGTGGTGACAAAGAAACAGGCGTTTCATATTTTTTTTTACTCACAGACTTTTCATATTCTTTCTCGAAATTCCGAAACAAGATTTTTGAACACGTTCCACATGTTGATGACCGTGCAATGCAGGTATATTTCTTTATTCGTTTCAAGAATGGTTGCCAGTGCCCGTCAAATAAGGGTCTCTTATACGTTGTTGTCCGACAAAAGTGTTCACATCGGCAGCTGCCCACAAAATGCAAATGATCACCAACACAGATTTCACCTTAATTAGCAATACAAGTGTTTCAGAAAATTTCACATGAAATTATACTTTTTTTAAAGCCAATTTTTGATCACATTCTAGACTAAGGCGTATAAGATAGTGTAATTTAACTGTCAATGCATGGAAAAGGGAAAACTATTTATAATATGGATCATCAAGCAGACTACAGAAGAAACTGTTTCTTCTGTCTTCTTAAGTCTCTTTAAGAAGGCGGCGGTTCATGGAATTTGTTCTTGCGTACTTATTTTCAAGTTTCAAGTAAGTTTTCAAGTAAATTTTTTCACTTGTCTCCAAGTACAGAGTAATATTATATTAAACAGGTGAAATAAATGTTCGTGCGTACACTCATTTTCATAAAAATCTGCGCACCAGGAAAAAGCCGTGCGATTAACGCGCAGAATAGCTACTGGGAGTGCAAGACATGCAAATGATTCAAGTGTCGTGCGATTCCTCATGTCCGGGCGTCCAAGACCGGCGCTGCAATCACAATCCTTGGGGCTTATAAGGCGCCTCGCAGGGGAATCTTCATTCGTGCTGAAGTACACGGCAAGAGTCAGGTGAGATCCCTGAGCGATAGACATGCCGAGGAGCCGCCGTAAATGTGCGTACGGGCTACTGAGAGAGTTTGAACGAGGCCATATCGTCGAGATGAGAGAGGCAGGGCAGCCGGCGCGCCGAATCGGCAGACATTTGGACCGGTCGGACAGTACGGTACGATCTTGGTGGGAGCAATGGACACGGGAAAGCACCCAGACACAGCTGACTGGCTCTGGACGACCCAGACACATCACCAGCAGAGATGACCGTGGGATCGTAAGAGCGGCACTCACATGTGCAACGACGTCCTTGTCCAATATCCAAAGACATCTGGTGGCCGTACAAGGGACTCCTCTGTCTGCCTGAACCATTTCCAGACGTCTGGAAGAGGCGAATTTGCACTCTCGAAGGCCCTTACATTTTCTGCCATTAACACCTGACCATCGTCGGCGTCGATTGCAGGGGTCTCAGCAGCGAGCAACTTGGAATGCTACGCACTGGAGATGAATCCTGCTTCTGTACAGGAACGGTCGACCAGCGTGTCAGAGTGTAGAGGACCGCAGGTGACCGCTACAAACCCAACCTCACTGTACAGTAGCACTCGTCCCGAACTGCAGACGTGATGATCTGGGGAGCCATCGAGAATGACAGCCGACGTCCCTCGCAGTGATTCGAGTGACGTTGATAGCCCATCTGTACGTACAGGAGATCCCGCGGCCCCATGTCCTGCATTTCTTAACGGGGCGGCCCGGAGACCTTTTCCAACAAGATAACACCCGACCGCACACGGCTGAGTTTCCCCAGAAGGAAGATCCCTGCTACAAATGGATCTGTCACTCTCACGTGTTCAACTGGTTTAGCTTCGGGTGACTGTGGGGGTTCATTTTCTCATTTTGAAGGCACTGCCGCCGTGCTTGTGGAATCACTGTTCGACGATCCAAGACATGTGGAAAGCACATTTTCCTGCTGAAAATAGATTTATACATCAAGGGATACCATGTATAGGCACTTGTCTGCCTGGTTCGCAATAATGTTAAGTACCTCATGGCGTCCAAATGTTTTCCGTAGGTATTAAAATGCCCAATGCCGTCCATTAAAACTGACCGTACTATTCCCCCCGTCCACCAGCTTGTACAGTTAACAACAGGCAGCTCGGATTCATAAATTCGTGCTGTTGTCGTATATTCAGACGAATTTATCGGCGTCTATTATCTAAATTCCTGATTCACTGATCCAGGTGATCTTTTTGTAGTTTTCAAAAGTCCAGTTTTGGTGGTTTTGGTACATGGCCGTCGGATTATGTTTAGCCTCTTCACACCAATACGCAATAGGCTGTGTATGCTTAAAGTTTGCCTCTCGCTGTGGTAATTATCTGTTTCTTGAAGCAATGCAGTTTGTATGTTACTTCGCTCAACACCCTCCAGTCGCCGTTGATCTCGAACATCGACTAGTAATCTTCATAAACAAGAAGACCGCCGACTGCTTGTTTTGGTATTTTCGCAAACACTTAATAGCGTTTTTTTTTGCATACCCGTGAAGGGTTGCCGTTACTGACAAGTCTGTTCCTACCACACTAGATCCCACTACCCTGTCGCTTTTAAAGTCGCCTAAGTCACGAGCCTGTCCATTGTGGCCGCTATCAATGCTTCATGCATGTCTAAATTCCTTGCCGTAAGCTGTACAAAGCGCTATCTCAAGGCTACAGTTGCACGAGTAGGTGAGGATGGCTCGATAATGTTTGCAATTGGGTGTTCCAGATAATTCGGTACTTCAATGCATGACTATATACGAAATGGGTTAAAGGGCTTTGGGCCAATATGGATCGCGACATCGTTCGTGAAAGATAACATTGCTAACTTGTGTTGTGACTCTTTCTATTTTTTCATAGCAGTTTTTAGGTTGGTAACTATTTTCTTTTCTTTTTCCAGATTTAGTTGAACTGAAAAAGGTGAATGCAGGTGTCAATTATTGAGAGATAAAAGAGAATAAAACCCTTCATAGATCCATTTGAAGGAAATGTTGCCGAAAGAAATCCATGAGGACACGTGGTTAAAATTAAGGAAATTTTGACTTTCATGTTTCCTCTCAAAATCATGGTTGCAGATTTTAAGCGTTTAAGTGACAGTGGAAAGCTTCTTATCCTGTACCATTGTGAATACCACTCATGCCCTGAATTTACAAGGCCGCAGAATAACACTGAAGCACATTGAGACAGCATTAAATACTTCCTATAAGTGAGCTCACAAAATTGGGATCAATATTTCAAAACAGGAAGATTTTCCGAGGTGAGTCCTTACAACACTTAATGCTGATCAGAAGTGGGGAAAATTGAAATCTGTCATGGCATTATGCCGCGTTTTGAGTTAATAAGCCTCAGCTATTTGCGGCGGTATGCCACTATGGACGAAACAATCGTGCACAACTTCGACCCTGCAGCGAAAACAATAGGAAAACAGTGAAAACATCCCTCTTCTGTTCTCTCCAAAAAATATCAAGTGCAGAATCCGGATATGAAAGCCATGGCATCCGTCTTTTGGGGATGCAGAAAGTTGATTTTCTCAAACGCGGTGTTATTTTCAATACAGAGTATTTTGTCCAAAAAGGTCGTCCTCCATAAAATCAATGCACCAACGAACATAGTGTTTTGGAATCAAGCAAAACAGCGTGTCTGTAAGTCCAAGCTATTACACTATCCACCCTATTTTCAGAATTTCGCTCCATCGGACTATTTCCTACTTCAAAATCTGAAATCTTACTTGAAAAAGCAGAAGTTCGACAGTTGTAATGACGTGATCGATGCAAGTAGCAAACAGTTTGACTAAAAAGCTTCTCACTTTTATTTGATTCTATTACAAAACCTACTATATCATAACCAGAAAGTGTGTTTAATTAACCATTTAGACCACCGGTTTTACGTGAACGATTGGCGTTCAAACATTCTGTGCTGCCTCAACAGAAATGGTCACATAGCCGCCGGATTCTATGAAACCTATAATAAAACAAATCGCTCCTCATCACAGCAGTACCGACCATAACACTGTGACACGCGATAAGCGCTCCGTTGAAGAGTTTTAACTCTTTAACCGGTTGGAACAAATTAACTCTGGGTTAGCAAAGTGAGCTGAATCAGCTTGAACGAATATATTCACTTTATAGGAACTGAGCCTAACGCGACCGAACAAAAACCTGGCATCAGAAAGCGTTTGCGCAGTTTTTTTAAAGTTAGCTTTGTTATTCAATATTGGCTTATCACTCAAATTAACTTGGATCTGTTTACCAAGCTTTGTTATTCAATTTGGTTTATTATTCCAATTATCTTGGCCTTGTTTTTCAAGCTTTATACTTCAAAGCGGTAATTTCGGAAGATGACTGAGCCTAATTATTTCCTACTTATTATTTTACAAGCTAAAAGTGTTATGTCATTGCCAACGAACCCAAGAAAAGAGAGTGATATTCGTACCACTTCTTTCTATTTAAGGCCATGATGTCATTTTCGGAGGGACTAGCTTTTCCCCGCGATACCTCAGGTCAATTTTCAGAGAACAAATAACTACACGGAAGAGCAATTGAATTCTAGATACCTGTCTAGTAACGTGTAGCACCACCTTTCGCCCTGATGACGGCGGCGATTCGTCTCGGCTTAGACTCGACAACACACCGGAAGCGTTGGGAAGCCATGCGATACCACGACCCCTGAACAAGCTCCCACAGTTCATGAAGATATGATGATGGGGGGGGGGGTCAGGGCCTCGAATATATATCTCGATGGTATTTCAGATGTGCTTGACGGGATTGCGGTCAGGTGACCTAGCTGGCCAAGGAAACTAGGTCACGTTGGTGGAGTGTTCATCCCACCATTCGGATACAATTTGGGAGCGAAGGCACGGTGCATTGTCTTGTTGCAGGATGAGGTCTCCAGTGGGACGTTGAAGACGCACAAACGGGAGCAAATGGTCGTCCAGTATATGCCGGTAACGTCGACCTGCGAGGGACGAGGTCACACTTACCAGAGGTCCCATTTCAGTCCACGTAAACAGTCCCCAGACAAGAATCTCATCTCCACCAGCTTGAAGGGTACCCTGCTGGCAAGAAGGATCTATCTCTTCATGTGGTTTGCGCCGTACTCGTATCCTGCCATCTGCATGTACCAACGTGAATCTCGACCATCAGTCCAGGCAACATTTTACCCCATGTCTAGGGTCCAGTGGCGATGTTCATGCGCCCATGCTAATCTTTGTACCTCGGGATGCGCGGTCAGTAGTGGTACCCACGTGGGACGAAGGCTTCTGTACCCCATAGCAAGGAGATGGTTCTGGACGTTGTGGCTGCTTAGACGTTTTTGTGCACCAGCGTTAAATTGCCGAGTGATTTCAGGCACTGTGGCCCGTCTATCTACTGTTACAATGCGAGCTAGCCGACGATGTTCCCGCTTATCTACACGCTGTTGTCCACGGCAGTTAGCCCTTGCAGGGGTGGGTTTACCATGTTCGATGTACTCATAAATCCAAGTGCCTGCACGACTTGCGAGATGGAGTGACCCATTCGTCTGGCCCCGACAATTTGCCCACGATCAAATGAACTTAGATCCTTCGTCTTACCCATACTGCGTCCGATTCTTACTTATTTCCGTCGCACTACTCCTTACATTTTTGGATCTCTGCATACCTCATGTCGTTTCCGTTTACAGGGCCGCCCACAGCGCCACATTTGCATAACGCCAGCTGTCTCTAATTCAATTGCTCTTCAGTGTATACATCGGCCGCTTAAAAGGGTAATCTCCGCTCTAAAACCCAAGGTATCATTACTATACGAGCGTCTACTTATCGCAGATGTCATGCTGCTGGTTAGAAGCAAGTGACTGAAACATCTTCTTTCTTATGTTATTACGTAATCAGTCAAAACGTATTACAGCTAATCACCTTCCTAAATGCTAACGTTGAAAAACAAAGCTAAAGAGAACGTAACGATCACTAATGAGCACGTTCACATGTTCCAACCGCGGTCGGTTAACTCTTTAGATAGAAAATATATTCTTTCGGACATGCACGGATGAGCTATTTCATTATGACCACCATCAGCCTAGAGAAACGAACTCGCCTTGTGACCGAACATTGGCGGAGGTGGAGTTCACAGAGCAGTATATATAGAACCCAAGGACAGGCTTTCGGTTTATAGAGTGTTCGGAGTCAGAATGGGAAGAGCTGCCTATTTATCAGAGTTTGATAAACAACAAATTGTGATGGCACCAGCGCCTTGGAACTACAATCTCGAAAACGGCGCACCGCGTGGGTTGTTCATGCCTTGCTGTAGTGAGCACGTATCAGAAGCGGCGCACAGATGGCCAAACGATGAATCGTCGTCCCGCCGTTTATTGTCCGCAGCTCATTGATGCCAGAGGGGATGGGAGACTGTCGCTCATTGTTTACAGGGACCGCAGGGCCAACGTGCTAGAAATACCCCGCTGCCACAACAGTGGTGATCCGGGCAATGTGTCATAGCACACAGTTCATCGCAGACTTCTGCGCATGGGCCTGATTAGCCGAACACCCAGCCGCGTCCCCATGTACAATGCATGTCATCGTCAACAATGCACGAAATGGGTCCAAGATCATTGAGATTGGGCAGTGGATGACTGGAAGTAAGTGGCCTAGTCTGACGAATCAAGATACCCTGTGTATCATGCAAACGACCAAGCGCGGATGCGTCGATTACCAACGGAGGCTATGGCACCTGGATGCACTGTTAGGCGGAAATATGCCAGCGACGGCGGTGTTATGCTGTGGGTGATGTTTTTTTGGGGGGGGGGACAGTTGAGGCTCCGTTATCCCAATAGCCCCTGACAGCTGTTAGATATCAGATCATGGTATGTACCAAGTTCACCCATTAATGGCAACTGTTTTCCGTGTTGGTAATGTCCATTACCAACAAGATAATGCGCCATGCCACACTGCCAGAATCGTCAAGGAATGGTTTCAGGGACATGCTAGTGACTTTCTTTTAATACCCGGGAGTGACATTAACTCGATTCTTTTAATTCACCTGACATTAACTCAATCAAACAGTTGTTGCTCATTTCGAAAAAGCGGATTCTCGCTAAAACACCACGACCCTGAAATGTACGGAAACTGGAGGACCTGCTGTTGAACTTATGGTACCAGATACCCCAGGATACATATCGCCACCTCATCGAACCGTGATAAATGGGGTCCTACAGTTCATTAGGTAGGTGATTATAATATAATGACTGATCGGTGTATATTCGTTCTGGAATATTTCAGCCACATTTTCTAACACAGAGTAAATAACTTCCAGCCAGTTAAATTGTTAAGAGGGCACCAACTTGAAACCAAAAATAGGTTTTAGAGCATTTCAGCTTGAGGATACATCATAAGTGTTTCTCGCTGCTGGTATTTCTGCAGCTGCGCTTGAATGTGGAGCAAGATCAAAGTGTGGTTCCCGTTCTTACAGCAATCGGGACTACTTTACTTGGGCACATTCAGATAACTGCTCTAGCCAGAGATACTCAAAGTGTCCGCGAAGCACAATAAATAAATAAATAAATGAAAATAAGAAAAAATGTCGATCGATACCAACACTGTAAGTCCCAATTATCCTGTTGTTTACAAAATTTTCTTTGTGTGATTAATAATAGCATTTCTCTTACACTACTTTTGGAGACAGAGCTTGGCACGTAAAGATTTGAAAATGGGAAATTAATTTTCTATATATCTAAATATTATTCATTGTCTCCAGGAACCGGAAAGATCCTAACCCCAACAAAGAAAAAGAAAATATGTTGAATATTTATTTAAGAAAAAAATGGGAATGACAAAGATATCTCGCAGCACTCCAAATTATTACGCTACACAAACGCAGTATTACCAAGCAAAGTTTACCCTCTTCGTAAAAATCTCATGAATATATTATGCCTATTTTATGAAAATGTTGAATCATCGCAAAATAGGAAAATGAGAGATTTAATTAAAGCTAATGCATTTCCGAAAATGAAAACAGGTTAATTAAACAAAACTCAATTATTAAAAGCGGTGAGAAATTATTATTTCATAAAAATGAGATTCCAGCGTGCTTCATAGAGAAAATTTAATCAATGCTTAGAAACAAAAATTGCCACGGATAACGAGTCTAATCCGAAAACAAGACATTTAGACTCATGTGCATTCCGGTAAATAATTTGTCCTTAGAGGAACACAGTATCGTATGAAACCTCACTTGTGTTGTCTCTCATTAAATAAATCTGCTTTTAGATTTGTTATTACTGAGCAACATTTCAATAGCTTTGTATTATGCCCAGTGAACTTTAACAAGGAAACATTTTTTTAGTATCTTTGCTGATATCGTTTGATCGAAGTACACGTGGAAATGGAACGCGTATTGCCACGGAATATGCGTTGTTTCCTGACATGTATTTTATCTTCATGATCCTTCGTTCACCTGCAAAATATGAGTTATGCCACACGAGGCACGTTCTTTTACGTTTATTTTTATCCGTATGCAGCGCATGCGTTTGGTCAGCTAAGATATCTTTTGAACAGTTTAAGTATTTTGCACAAGAAGTAATCTAAGGGAGAACCTGACTGTCTTTGTGCGATGTGCAAAACTCACTGTGTTCAAATTGCAAAGTTAAAACCTCATTTGCAATAAAAAAAAAATACAAGTCAGTTAAAATACCGCAAGCAACATCGTTCAAGGCTGTAGCGTCCTCATCATCAAGATTAGTGCCACCCCATGTAGCACAGCCTTGCAATCTAACGTACGTCGAACACCGAACAACCGACTTCTATTCCTAAAGGACGGCGGCTCAATGTTGGGCTTACGTTAAGGTATAACGCTGTGTTACCTGGGACAATCACTCAGCAAGCATGCAATAAATACCATCTAATAGTTCCATGATGCAAAATTCCCAAACGTGAACGTCCAAAATCATGTACAAGATGGTAAGAAAACCATACCATCCGCTGTGGGAAACATAGATTCTTATAGTGTCTTCCACAGGCGGTGAATGATATTATGCAGATCGATATTACAGCAGGTATTTCCAAATTTAGTAATATTCACTCTTTCTGACAAAAGTAATGGTCGTTTGTTACACGGTGATGCAAGAATATTGACATTTTCCCAATAAGGTAAATAATCTCCTTGATTCACAGTTTTTTTAGGGATGTGGGTGTAGAAAGAGCATACTTCTGTTATGCTACCTCGAACACAGTCTTTATAAAGTGTTGCAGATTGCTCATACTTTTGGCTACGCCTCGGAAATATTTCTTGAACTATCGTTCAATTTCAGGCGGTTTTCTTTTACCACACTTCTTCCCGAGGTTTCGTGTCCCTGTTTTGTTGGCTCTATTGATTATGCCCCGCCCACTGTCTCTATTTTGAAGAAATTTTGCAAAAACATAATTTAGATTTTGGGATCCGTACCACGGAATGTGTCCTCACTTGTAAAAGATGACCCAGATTCGATACCGACACTCAATAAATTTGGAGTGTACTATTTCCCACTAGTTCCTCGTGACCCCCTCTTTACTGTGAAATTCTCATAGGCTCCACGCTTCGGACCCTTGGTGTTCAGGTAGCGGAACATAAATATGCTCTTAGGACTGGTTCTACTCTCAAAGCCCTGACAAAAACTGAATCAAGGAGATTATCTACCTGATTGGGAAAATGTCAGTATTCTTTCATCAGCGTGTAACAAACGCGCATTACTTTTGTCAGAAAGTTTGTATATCACTAAATTTGGCAATACCTGCTGTAATATCGATCTGCTTAGTTTAATTCCCCGCCAGTTGAAGACACTAATCGAATCTATGTTTCCTACAGCGGATGGTATGTATTCCGTGCCATCTTCCACATGATTTCGGACGTTCACGTATGACAACAGTGACTGTTCATGACTGTTTCATCATGGAGCTATTACATTGTATTTATTGCGTGCTTGCTCAGTGAATGTGGCACTAAGCCTGATGATGGTGCCGCTGCGACCTTGAAAGATCTTGCTTGCGGTATCTTAACTGACTTGTGTTTTTAATTGTAAATAAAGTTTTTAACATTGCAATTTGAACATAGTGCGTTTTTCACATCGTACAGAGACAGCCTGGTTCACCATTAGATTAAGATACCTTCTGCTTGCCGTAGCTAAGTATTGTCTCTGATACGTCTGTTGTCCTTATGACTTCTCTTTTTAATCGCAAAACCCAATGTTTTTATGACGGGACGCGCTGTGACGTCTATTTTAACCTCGTTTTTGAGTTTCCTTTTCACATGAAAATATATATTATCCCGCTATAAGTATATTATCACTTCTGAGTGCCACAAGAGGACTTCCAAGCTTATCCGTATTGTTTTGCAACAACTGTTAGCTAGTGAAAATGTAATTAAAAGGTGATGCTCTCGGGAAATGTGAGCTGCGAGTCGACAACCGTGTAGTCTGCAAGATGTGTGACAAAGATATTATAGTCCTTTAAAAGGCATATTACCTGTTCTTGAATGATGAATGTACTGTTAAGTTAGAAACTTCACGAAGTTGCATCATATGAAAGGTGAATTATAAAGCTAGAACTCAGGACAAAATAAAGAGCTGTAAATTAAATCATTTCATTAGCCATTTTATTCCTCGGCCACCGTTTGTTTCTTCTAAGTATCAGTATAACGAGCTAAGTGACTGTAACAACAAGTTAATACTAATAATATATGTTAACATATTTTGTCTTTATGATCCCTCGTTTCATGTGTAGGCTATGAGTTTTGTCTTTGTGATACCACTTTACATGCGCAAAACACGAGATTTGCCTGCAAGGACATATCATTTCTTTCTATGATTTCTGTTTCCATGCATTAAATCTGACTTTTGCGTGGAAAGTCATGCCTATAAGTCTTTACTATTCCATTTTATAAGCGCAAGACATGAGTTTTTTCTGATAAGCTATGTCATTTTGCGCGCATATGTGTAGTAATTTCAGTAAATTCCTTTTTAATTCTACTGCTTTACTTCTTTTGAAAAATAAAGTAACATGACGTGTTAGATTAGGGATTATTTTCGAGTGTAAATTCCTGAAATTCACCTCTTTTTCCTCCCAGAAAGTATTCCAGTGCGAAGTGAATACTTTGTCACACACGAAGACTGTCGCTACGTTATGTGCTTAACAAAGTACCGATACCTTGTATTACCGTTATACCGTAATATGTCCTTTAATTGCAGTCCCAGGTAAATTAACTTCATTAATAACCTCTTCATTCCAGATGTTTTAGGCATTCAGTATTAGTCTTAAAAACTAGTTTAACCAAAGATAATCAAATATTCGATACGCAGGTAAAACGTGAAGAAATTACCAGAACGAATTAAACGTTTTGAGGTACACTTAATATTGGGTCCTCCGCCAGTACAAAAGGCGCGCCACTGGGTGCCGAGATTATGTGCAAAACTTGAGGTTGATGACGTGCATTTCGCTCGGAGCCACATTTCTTTATCAGGTAAGTACAGCATCTAGGTTGGTAAACGTGTTCTTCAGGTGCTCTTAGGTATTTATTGGAACAAACTGTTAAGCTTGGACGCATCAGCAAGAGAGAGGTGTGCAACTGAAGGAGAGGAAACACTGGACAGCATAACTGCACGAAAATGGTTCCGGCGTTTTCTATGCTGGGGACACCAGTCTGGAAGGCAAGCGAAGGTCATGACGTTTATCGATCACCAACACTGACACCCGGTCGAAGCTGTGACAAAATGGTTCTTGCGTTTAAATGATGGGAACATTAGTCTCGAAGGAAAGCCGACTTCAGGACGTCTAACGACCACCAAAACTCACGCCCTGGTCAAAGTTGTGACAAAATGGTTCTTGAGTTTCATTGCTAGGGGCACCAGTCTCGAAAAAAAGCCGAGGTCAGGACGTCTAAAGACCACCAACACTGACTTCCTGGTCGAAGCTATTAGAAAAACGTTTCGTGGTTCTCAATGCTGGGGATACCATTCTCGAAGGGAATCCGAAGTCAGGACGTCTAACGACTATCAACACTGACACCATGGCCGAAGCTGAGACAAAATGGTTCTTAGGTTTCAAAGCTGGGGAATCCAGTCTCGAAGGCAAGCCGAGGTCAGGATATATAATCAGCAGCCACACTGACACATTTGTCGAAGCTGTGGCAAAATAGTTCTTGAGTTTCAATGATTAGGACACCAGTCTCGAAGGAAAGCCAAGGTCAGGACTTTTAATGACCACCAACACTGACACCGGGGTAGAAGCTGTGACAAAAAATGGTTCTTGAGTTGCAATGCTGGGGAAACCAGTCTCGAAGGAAAGACGAGTTCACCACTTCTAACGAAAACCAACACTGAGACCCTGGTCGAAGCTGTGACAAAATGGTTCTTGTGTTTCAATGTTGGGGACGCTAGTCTCGAAGAAAAGGCGAGGGCAGGACGTCTTAAGATAAACAACACTGACACCCTGGTCGAAATTATGACAAAATATGTTCCTTGCGTTTCAATGCTGGGGACACCAGTCTCGTAGGACAGCCAAGGTCAGAACGTCTAACGACCAAACACTGACACCCTGGTAGAAGCTGTGACAAAAATGTTTTTTTTTTTGCATTTCAATGCTGAGGATACAAGTCTCGAAGATAAGCCGAGGTCAGAACTTCCAACGAGCACCAATACTGACACTCTGGTCGAAGCTGTAACAAAATGTTCTTGCGTTTTCATGCTGAGGACAACAGTCTCGAAGAAAAGCCGAGGTTAGGACGTCCAACGACCACCAACCACCAACACTGACACCCTGTCGAAGCTGTGACAAAAATGTTTGTAGCGTTTCGGTACTGGGGGCACCAGTCTCGAAGGAAAGCCGAAGTCAAGACGTCTAACGACCACCAACACTGACACCCTGGTCGAAACTGTGACAGCAAACGCCTGCACGGTTACACGACAACTGGCAGCTGAGGAGGAGTATTCCCAATCCACTATTGCACGTCATCTGCACACCGGCATTGTTTCTCTTCCTGGTACTCTGGAAAAGTTCCTCAGGAATTGACTCACAAGCAAGACGAACAACGTATCGCTCTCTGTTGCAGATAGCTGTCAAATCCACAGAGCTCCGTATTGGCTCCGTACCGTCACATGATCAAAAGTGAATATTTTTACGTTATCATATCACTGGGAACTAGTGACTGAGAGCACATCAGGAAGGAAGCCAGTTGTGCAAAGAAATTTTTTTTAGGAAAATCATGCTGTGCATTTCGAGATATTGTGGAGGCCTTGTGCACCGGGTACTCGTGCCAGACATGGCTCGATTTTAGATGGAAACCTCTATAATGAACAATTACAGAGGGTCCATGAGGGTATGTGCCAGCGCTGCTCAGTGCTCATCAATTAGAAGCTGGGTTTGTTGGAAGTTGATAATGCCTCAAGTCACATCACAAGAGTGGTCCGCCCAAAATCATAGGAATCATTGAAATATTTAAGATCCTACACTATCTTAAATACAATTCGGACCTTGTCCTCATCCCACTACCACCTGTTTCGTTCATGATCTACACTGAAGAGCAACTGAATTTGAGACAGATGGCGTTATGCAAATGTGGCGCTGTGGGCCGCCCTGTAAACGGAAACAACATGACATATACAGTGATCCGACAATATAAGGAGTGATGCGACAGGAACCAGTAAGAGTCGGACGCAGTATGGGTAAGACGAAGGATTTAAGCGCATTTGATCGTGAGCAAATTGTCGGGGCCCGACGAATGGGTCACTCCATCTCGGAAGTCGTGCAGGCACTGGAAGTGTCACGAGCCACTGTGTCACGGGTGCACTGTGAGTACATCGAATCCGGTAAAACCATCTCTGCAAGGGCCAACTGCCGTGGACAACAGCGTGTGGATGAGCGGGGTCATCGTCAGCTAACTCGCATTGTAACAGCGGACAGACGAGCCACAGTGCAAAAAATCACTCTGCAATTTAACACTGGTGCACAAAAACGTGTAAGCAGCCACACGATCCAGAACCATCTCCTCGCTATGGGGTACAGAAGCCATCATCCCACGAGGGTACCGCTGCTGACCGCACATCACAGGGTGCAAAGATTGGCATGTGCGCGGGAACATCGCGACCGGACCCTAGACATGTGGTAAAATGTTGCCTGGACTGATGAGTCGAGATTAACGTTAGTACATGCGGATGGCAGGATACGAGTACGGCGTAAACCACATGAAGCGATGTATCCTTCTTGCCATCAGGGTACTCTTCAAGCTGCTGAGGATGGCACTTTCGTCTGGGGACTGTTTACGTGGACTGAAATAGGACCCCTGGTAGGTGTGACATCGACTCTCACAGCTCAACGTTACCGCGATACACTGGACGACCATTTGCTCCCGTTTGTGCGTCTTTAACATCCCACAGGAAGCCTTACCCTTCAACAAGACAATGCACCGTGCCATTGCTCCCGAATTGTATCCGAATCGTTGAATGAACACTCCAAAGATGATATAAACGTGTGGTCAAAATTAATGAAAACATAAAAGTGTGTTTTATTAATAACGAAAAATCCTGACTTCTATGAGAGAATATTATAACATTTTTATATATTTTATGCATTTGTTTAGTGAATTAGCAAAATTGACGAGCACACCTTGTCATGCAGATGTAGTTGAGTTGTAACATTTCCATTCTTTGAGTCAGCGATCAAATTATTTAGAATCAACGACCGTAATTAGGAAAGTATGAAGATTATTTATTTTGTCTTTAGGTAGTACTTTGTCCGTAATTTCAGCGTGAGACCATAACCTTCAACCAAACTTGAATCCATGTATAACCGCATCATTAAAAGTTTATGAAAACAAAAAAAAAGTTGCATCAGTGTCAAATCTTTGAATTTAGCAAACGAAGTCACTTGGAAAGAAACGCAATTTTCTTTGCTGGACATCGACATCGAGTATAATAACGTACTACCCTGATTCAACAAAACGAGGAGATTCTTGGAAAAGGAGATAACAAACTCCAAACTCTTTTTAAAATATCAAAATATTTTTTCCAGTGAAACCAAAGGAAAGAATTATTTTTTCTTCGGGCATGCAGTATGAGTTTTTTTTAACATATTGTTGGACAACCAAGAAAACAGAATTGCCGCAGAACGCATTTTGTCACGGACAATTTTATACTTACTCTTATATTTTAAGGGTTAATTTGTGTTTTCCAAAAATTAATGCGTGCATTATGATATTCATCAAATTATTTTTTTAGGCGCCATGTCATTTAACGATATCTCTTTTTAATATTCCGCTGCGTTTGCTTAACATTTACGCCAAATTCGTCTTAGCGAAACTTTACTCCCGTAATGACAAGTTAATGCTGTCATGACACACATTTTTCAGCTAGTATGGAATTAAATGCTATTTTTATAAACTTCATAGAGATTACTCACAGATTCAAAATTTTATTTTAAGAATAAATGCATAATCCTGGGAAAAAATTTGCATTAATTGAGTACGTAAAAAAAAAAGTTTCAGAAAACACTCACTGCTAAGTCAAGACAATCTTGTAACCATTTTACTGTTACAAAAATTTCTCTGTATCTTTTTGTGCTCCAACCTTAAAAAAAAACTAAGGCCAATGAGCTGTTCGCGATATTTTCCTTTTCGTGAATAAGGATATTCCAAAGTTAGTAATTAATTACCGCTATGTAAAAACATTACCACCAATCTTTTCGTCTTCAACCAGAGAATTTGATTCTTTAGGCTGATAAATGTTCGAGTACTTCGAAGAAAACCACTAAAACAAAATAAAAAAATCTTAATTAGTCGTCTGGTTATATTTCGCCTCGTTAAACATTTCCGCAAAATTCTCGAGATATTTGTAACTAGCGCACACTAAATTTATCATGTCTCCAGTAGTAAATGTGATCACATCACGTTAGAGATGGTTGGTTCCCTCGCGAAAGTGTATATAATGCTATTTATCATCAATTTCCGTTATAATTCTGGTTATTACGGGCACGGAATGATCGAAAACATTCATTTTATGATAAACTTTGTGTAGTGATTCAAGATTGTTGCATCATTTAGGTAAGATTCAAGAGCACAGCGCTGTTTTCTAGGAAATAATGACCCAGTGAAATTAATTTACTAGTACGCCTAACAGCTGAAAAATTAACTTAAAACTAATCAACTCTTTCATATATATATCGTTGTTCAGAACTGCAATTACTGCAGGGCATATCTTGTTCAGAAACGAATTCTGTATTTTCGAACAAGATATCCCTGCAGACTGGGAAATATTTAATAGCTAAGCACCGTCACTTATTTGTTGGTTTTATGTAGCAATTTAAACTACAACCAACTAGGAAAATTCGAAATGCGGCTTACTGTTTTACTGCGAATGTTTCCCATTCGAAATGTGGTTTACTGTTTTACCGCAATGCAGGTAACATATTCATTCAATCATGCGAAGTTGTATCAAGAAATAAAGAGAAATATGTGAATGAAACTGATACCGCAGGCTACAATAACTGTCAAAGGCTAACACGTCCGTCGCAACTGTAGTTAAAAAAACGCCACCTGCATCGCGCAACGCTGCACGTCACTGTGGCTCCGTCGATGAATGTGTAAACATTGAAGATTATCTTTCTTATGGCACAGCTATCGGACACTATGCCGTGTTAAGGTGTCTTTCAGCAGAAAGAAATTAAATTCAGGAAAACATTGAGGCATATGATTGTAATAAGTGTATGGGACAGAAAAAAAAGGTTTACGACTACGCAGAAAAGTTTAAATCGGCAACAACTATGTGACAGACGAACTATGTTCAGTTAGCCGGTCAGCGTCGCAAACACAAGAATATGTCATTTAAGAAGACAGACGAATTACTTAGTGCGTTGTGGCTGACCACTTTGGCATAAGTTATGCTTTTTTTATTGTGGGTTTAACGACCACCGTGAACAACTCGATGGGCTATAAGCAGTCTTCCGCTTCTAATTTAGGGTCACTGGTTCCAGGGAAGGGAGAGAGCCAGTGCCGTAAGACAAACACCCATGCCTCACCGGAATTCTTACCCTGACCCATTTCGACGAATGGTCATGAGCCAGCGTTTAGACCACTGCGCCACCGGAACGGTGATTCTGCTTATACAAAGGTGCAAGACGACTTACAATACCCGAAAGTGCGTGTCAGGTCAGTACCGAAACAACTAACCTAACTGCAGGCAAAACGTAGTATCGAGATTTCGACAAAGTCTTTGCAGCATTTTAAAGAGATTCAAGTTTCCTGGAAAGTTGTGCCAATGCATAAGAGAACGAGGTGGATCATTAAAGCAAGACACCCCTAATCTCCTGCAAAAACGAAATTCTAAATTGTCTTCTTAATTACAAAAATTGCTAACTTTGTTTACCTATATTCTTGAATACATATTAGAATACAGTCAATGAAACGGAAAAATTGTTAATAGTGCTATAAATTTAGCAAAAATCTGCTTTTCGCAATAATAGAGGACTTTTGTCAAACAACATTCGCTTTTTGCACTACGACAATATTTGCCCATGAAGAGCGGATAAAACTATTGACAATTCAGAAATTCAAGTATGAGGTTTTTCCACGTCCACATTACAGCACAAACTTCGCACCAAGCGATTTCTGTGTGGTAGCGATGAAGCAATGAAAAGTGCGATGCAAACACGGATTCAATAACAGCCGAAAAACGTTTTCTTCTGTTTGATCAAGAAACCTGTGGACTATTGCAAAATGTTTGTTGAACTGCAGGAAGATTTCATGCAAAACTAATGCTACAGTTGCGTAGGTTTCACTTTGTTTTTGGTAAGTCTAACAAAATTTCCTTTACTTTTTGAATAACTCACTTACATTCAGTAAAAGTAAATGCAAACCCCAAAACCAAAACACAGTGAAACATCCATTAACAGACACCTCGGAACGACGATAACCACTGAAAAATGGCAAGATTTGTTAAGTACAAAACAGCTGCCGTAAGATTAATATTTACAATAATTTTCCGAACTGAGATACCTCTAAGCAGCCGATAATACATACCCCTTTTAGTTGCAAAATATTAGGTGTACAAATAAGTTTTAAAGCGTTTTTTGTGTGAAGTATACCGCTAATTTGCATATCTGACATTCTCCCGCGTGGTTGTCATGCAACCGTAACTGGTCCAGAATATGAAATGTGACACAGAAGTTTGCCCAACAGTCAAACGCACTTCCACATCGGCAGGTGAAAGATGGCGAGCGATACTGCATTTATTCGACACTGCATTCGTTACAAATGTCATCAAGAAAACAATTGCTGCAAAAGCATGTGCGTCGATCTGTTCTGTTCTGAGGGAGAATACTGTATCGAAAAAAACTTGTGAGTTTTGGTTTAGACTGTTCAAAGCAGGTGCTTTTGATGTTAGCGATCGAGAACGTAGCGGCGCCCCGCAGAAGGTTGCACATGATTCGTCTAAAACGCAAAAAGAACTAACTGAACAACTGCGGGTAACTCATCAAACCATTTCCAATCGTTTACGCGCAATGGGAAAGATTCAGAAGGTAGGAAAATGAGTTCCGCATGACCTGACCCTGAGGAGCAAGGATGAACGTGTCATAAAGTGTATGAATGTGTTGAAATAAAAACCCAGAAAGTCTTTCCTGGGGAAAATCGTAACGGGTGATGAAAAGTGGATATGGTACAACAATCCCAAACGCAAAACGCACTAGGTAGACTCCGGTGAAGCAACGACGTCAACACCGAAACGCAATATTCACTCCAAGAAAGTTCTGCTGTGCATCTGGAGGTATATGAAGAGTGTTCTCTATTATGAACTATTGGAACAGGGTCAAACTATTACTGCTGATTGCTACAAGCAATAATTGCTGCGGTTGAACAAGGAAATCTATCGGAAACTACCATTCACAGGCAAAGTATTGCGTCCGGTGAAATTACTGCATGACAAAGCTAAGCCTCATGTCGCGAAATCTGTCAAAGACACGTTATTGACCCTTGGCTGGGAAGTTTTGGAGCACCCGGCGTATAGTCCCGACATAGCCCCTTCATACAATCATTTGTTCCGATCGATGCAACATAGTTGGTCTGCTGTACGGTTCCGGACATGTGAGTGCAAAAATGGGTTGACGACGTCATCGCGTCACACGACGAACTATTCTTCAGGACTGAAATCAATAAACTGCCCGACCCATGGCGGAATGTGATAGATAACGACGGCGTATATTTTGATTCGTAAAGGTATTGTTTTTTTCTCTCAAATTACTTATTGCGTTGTCTCATGACGCTTTAAATCTTATTTGTACACCTAATAGATCTAACGGACACCTTGCCCCCTTAGAAATGTAAGTAGATTCTTCGCTACTGCGAGGAAGGGGATAAAAATGGGACAAATAGTATTGGTAAGGAAACTGCACCTCTGGTAGGATTCGTTGAATAACGGCGAGTGCAATGTTGTGCTTACGTAAAAAGAAAGAAGTTTAAGTTTAGTTCTACGTGAGGCTGTTCTCTGCTTTCGTGTATGTTTCTTTCGGGCCCATGCTACTGCGTTGTTGTTTTCTGGTTCCTCGTATAATAACCGTTGGCGACAGCGCCTCTTGGTTTGATCACTGTTTGTTCTGTTCCTGTTTTACCGAGTTCGGGTAGCTTACTATACTGTTCTACTTCGCTGTCTAACATTCTTCTTTCTTTTCTTTCCTATAGCGTACCCTAGTCGTGATATTCTAACTCACTATTTATAATGTCATTTTCTGATTCATAATTTTACAGAAGATCACAAGTTTATGTGATTTACACTTTGCTAAAGCTTTTCAAAAAGTTCATTGTGACATTCTACTTAAGAAGTTAAACTGTCTTGGTATCAGTGATAATTTACTGTCCCTGTTTAAGTATCCTATCTTTCTAATCAGGCACAGTCTGTTATTGTCATTTCGATGTTTCCAGATCAGGGATACCCCAAGACTCAAGTATAGGACCACTTTTGTTTCCCATATGCACTAATGACCTAACGTTTTTACATTGATGGCCCTTATCTCTTCTTCGCTGATTATCTCAAATTCAATTGCAATGCTCTTGATGACTGTCTTGCTATTCAAACTGACAGCAATAACGTACTTCAGTGGTGTACGTTAATTTATCTCAACATCTCCAAGTGTCAAACCCAATTTTTTTTTACTACAAAGCTAGCGACTATACTCGTAGCCGGATAAACAATATTCGGGAATGGGAGTTACATTTGATCCCAACATGAACATTAAAAGCCATATCCAAAAAATGTAGGTTGAACCTATTGACACCTTGGATTCATCATGCGACTTTCTAAATGTTTTTCCTATACGTAGACAATTATTCCGATTTTTGAGACCACAGTCCGACCTTCATTAGAATATGGTGCGATCATTTGCAGCACTAGCTTCGTAACACTGGAAAATGAAATAAATTGAGAATGAAAAAATAAAATAAGAGTTCTATCACAACTTTTTCACAAATTTATTGGTGTTTATATCTGGGATTTAAGTTGTGGCGTCATTTTGGAGGGGTACGGGGTTTGGCCAAAATTCACAACGATGGTTAAACGGGCTGGTGAGTGTGGGATAGCATTTCCTCTAATCCCCGATGGTACAGTTATACCCCTTATGGCAGTCGTCAGAGCCTATTTTGTATGAACAAGATCAAACACGGGAAGGCGGGGTTGACATTTTTCAAGAAGAGACTATGAAAACGCTTTTGATTCTGTGAAATCATCAGGAGTTACAATGGTTTTGAAATTATGTGTACTGAAGATGCATACATTAGTATTATTAATAACATCTGTGAAAATGCAAGTGTACAGATGTTCGGATATTTTAGGATACAGCGCTAATAAAAATTGGAAAGGGAGTGAGACAAGGTAACACCACATCTCCCAAACTCTTTAACGCCGCATTGCAAAATATCTTTCAATCATTGAGCTGGGAAAACAAAGGGATAAAGTTAATGGAGATTACTTAACTCATCTTCGTTTTG
Source organism: Macrothele yani (assembly GCA_039090855.1). Taxonomy (NCBI): domain Eukaryota; kingdom Metazoa; phylum Arthropoda; class Arachnida; order Araneae; family Macrothelidae; genus Macrothele; species Macrothele yani. The sequence continues at coordinate 163,339,689 of CM077011.1, forward strand.
AAGAAAACAAAAGTGATGTACAAAGATTTTACAAGAAATGGAGATTTATTGATTGATGCGGGCAAGCTGGAGTTAACCGATACCTACATTTACCTTGGACGGCAGATATCAAGCGAGGGTCTTATGGATGAAGAAATAAATCGAAGTATAAAACTTGGTTGGAGCGCTTTTGGAAGAAACCGTAGAATTTTTAAAATCAATATGTCATTATGTCTTAAAAGAGAAGTGTTCAATCTATGCATCGTTCCCTGCTTACGTATGGCCCAGGGACGTAGATCTTAACTAAAAAAGATATACAAAGACTGCAGGCAAACTGAAAGAAGCCTGGAGAGGTGCATGTTTGGTGTAACCAGGAGAGATAAGAGGAGGAACTCATGGATCAGGAAAATGAAACGATTGGAAGACACCATGATCAGAGTAGAACCCCGTAAATGGCAATGGGCTGGACATAATGCTAGAAGGACAGACGATATTTTAGATTGGACTCCAAGGGACAGGAAAAGACCCAGAAGACGACCACATGGGAGATGGGTGGATGAAATTCGAAAAGATGCGGGAGTAACATGGAGGAAACTGGCACAAGACAGATCGTTGTGGAAGAAAATTGGGGAGACTTTCATCCTGCGGTGGATTGATAATGGTTGATAATGATGATGATATCGGGGATATTCCGACTGCTGATCTTTGCTGTCATTCTTCAAGATGACCTCTCTACATTTGAGAAGGAATGCTCTCCAACCTAAGCTTCTGTGCGGGTATCATAAATGGAGAGATAGATGATATTCAAACTGTAAACCGATTGAATTTCCATGTGCCAGTTTCACAAAGAATAGAATGTGAAGTATTTGCTGTGCCATTCTGTAGGCCTGAAACTAGGAAAAGTTTTCCTTTTTTCAAAATGCACAGGTTTCACAACTAACTTAAAGAATGTCCGGATGCTTTTAATGTAAATTATGATTTCTTTCGTAAAGCATGTTTTTACAAGATTGTAATTATTACTTTTAATGCATTATGATTCTAACCCATAATGACGTTATAGCAGTATCTGTAACTATATCTGCGGTCTGTAGGGATGTGCTTACAAATAAAATAAAAAAAAATAATGAATAAAAACAAAACAGACTTCGGACACCAGTTTCCTAAAATTATTCACACAAATGATATATCTATTTAATTATCATACTGAGTTGCATTCAATATTTGGATAAAGTACTGCAACCGTTTTTCTTCGTGCAAATAAATGATACAGGTGTTTTAATTTTGCACAAACGCAAGGAACTAGCAATGTTATCTTTGGCCTAACCTCCTGTACAACGAACATCTCAACAACGGTCACTTATTGATAACAAGAAACAGTACACCAATTATGTGGGAAATAGTAATACTATACTAGTGATCGGATTTATTGGCGTAGGAAACAGACATACAATCGTTTCCAAATTTTCGCACATCAACCAGATGGCTTTTTCAAGGAAGTTAGACAGAAACTTCAAACTGAATAATAGAACGCTTTAACAATTTGAATGCGGGAACTTGACTTGACAATAAATATATACGACGTCATATTCATTTTAAGATATGAAGCATCACGTTGGTTGTGCGCGCGGTATCCTGGTAGGGAGAAGGCGTTATTCTTTCTGTCCCGCAAAATACAAAAAAGCTGTCTTCCGTTCTCGAATTCGAAGAGCCTTCGACGTTTCCTCCGATACCCATTCTAGACAACACGAAATTGAAAGCGTCATCAAGTTGGCCACTGATGCAGGATATTCATTGAATCAGTTACGTAACTTTATCCAAAAAGTCAGGGTCAAACATTCTAATCTTCCTATGCCGCATCTACGTTATCTACGCTCAATTCCCTACATACCAAATGTGTCTTACAAGGTCAAGAACGCCCTCAAGAAGATGAACTACGGCGTCGGCATAAGGTCTTCATCTTTATATACCTCTCTCCTGCGTAGCAGGTTTTTATGCGATCCCCCTACAGTATTCGGACGGCTCTAAACGTTACTACAATGGAATGACCAAGCGTTCGTTTGGAATCAGAGTCAACGAACATAAAAGAGACACAAAATACGGTAAAGTAGCCACGGCCCTATCCAGAGAAGTCAAATTCAAGTCCGCTACTCCTATGTGGAATGATATAAAGAAATTAACTACCTATTCTACCACTAAATGTACAGCCATTCGGGAAACCTTGGAGATCATTACCAACAGCGATACTTGCAATGACAGCGTCCCACTCGAGTTGCCACGAATTTGGAACCAGTTCAAGTAACGTCTTCTCTTTACCTGGATACAGTGCCCACAACCAACGTGATGCTTCGTATTTTTAAATGAATATAATGTCGTGTATATTTATTGTCCAGTCAAGTTCCCGCGTTCAAATTGTCAAAGCGTTCTATTGTTCAGTTTGCAGTTTCTGTCTAACTTCCTTGAAAAAGCCATCTGGTTGATGTGCGAAAGCTTGGAAACGCTTATGTGTCTATTTCCTACTCCAATAAATCGGATCACTAGTACAGTATTACTATTTCCCACATAATTGGTGTACTGTTTCTTGTTATCAATAAGTGACCGTTGTTGAGATGTTCGTTGTACAGGAGGTTAGGCCAAAGATAACATTGCTAGTTCCTTGCGTTTGTGCAAAATTAAAACACCTGTATCATTTATTTGCACGAAGAAAAACGGTTGCAGTACTTTATCCAAATATTGAATGCAACTCAGTATGATAATTAAATAGATATATAAGGGTCACTTATTTTCGGTTCGAGCACTAACCGTTATTCGGAGGTTTCACTATATAAATTAATATAAATCAATGGCAGTTACTCATCAGCATTCATTCCCTTTTGCGATGCGTCACATATTCAAAATATCGGTATTTATTTATTGCAAAATTTTCATAATTCAAGATGTGCCTCGCCAAAAAAGGTCTCCTTAGTAACAGTCCCTATATCATTTTGAAATTTCCAGGCTATTCTTTATTATTTTGAATGCAGAAAAAATAAAACTCAGTTCGATTTTCTAAAACGTTTGTATTATTGGGTGTGTGCCTAAGTTCTACCAGTTTTTGTAGGCTACAAAGAAAGGAGGAGAACACAACAAATAAGGTACCTAGGATTTCACATAATCGCCATCATTCTGTATGACCTCTTGCCATCTGTCTATTAGTAGGTGAATCCCACGCCGAAAAAACTCACTTGTTTTAGAGTAAAAAAAGTCATGTAATGCCGTTTTCACATCGTCTACATCATCGAAAGTTTGGAGATCGGAGGCGTTCTGTAACGATCGAAAACGGTGGTAATCCGTAGGTGCCAGGTCAGGGGAATACGCCGTGTGAGGTAACACTTCCCAACCAAAGTCCAGTAACTTCTTCCGAATGATTAAAGCAGCATTATATCTGGCATCATGATGATGATGGATCACGCCTTTGCGATTGACGAGTGCTGGCCGCTTTGAAGCCAGTTGCTCTCACAATCTTTCCAACTTTTTTTTTTTTTTAATGGAGGTTTGACGACCACCGTGAGCAACACAATGGGCTATAAGCAGTCGCCCGTCCCTAATTTAGGGTCACTGGTTCCAGGGAAGGGAGAGAGCCAGTGCCGTAAGACAAACACAACATCCATGCCTGACCGGGATTCGAACCCGGACCCCTTACGGACGAATGATCATAGGCCAGCGCCTTAGACCACTGCGCCACCGGGGCGGCCTTTCCAACTGTTGACAGTAGAGGTCAGCATTTATCGTTCGGTTAGTGTTAACACCTCCCAGTGGATTATTCCCTTCATATCCCAGCAAACACTTAACAAAACCTCTTTGTGATGCAGTCCTCCTTTTGAGGTCGTTGGAGCAGGCTCCGCACCTTGACATACAGTCCGTAGACGTTTTACGTTACGGTACAGTACCCATTTCACATCACGAGTTTCATTTCGTCCCAAAAATTGTTAATTTATGTGAGGGGAAAACAAAGGATTACAGGTACGGATTCTCTCCTCTCGTTGCTTTGTAGAAAGCTGGTGCGGAACCTAGTTACCGAAATCAGTGAAGAACCCAATTGCATGCATCCGTCTTTTGACTGTTGTTCTACGTACCGACAACGTTTCTGTCAATTCCTGAAAGGTTGGATGTGTGTAATTTGTTATGGCTTTAAGCACATCCTCGTCAGAAACCACGGATGGACGTCCAAGACGTACTTGATCTTTACAGCTGCTGTCTTCGTCCCGGAATTTCCGAAACCAACGGCCACATGGGCTATCATCAACGGCATCCTCCCCATACATGGGACAGATGTTGCGGCAAGCCGCGGCTGCAGTACTGCCTTTATCGAACTCGTACAGCAAACAATATCTAATGTGCTTCTTATCGCATGCCATGTTACACCGTCCGTGATTTTCATTACGAATGACGTACTTGGACAAACCTGGTGCCTCTATATGCTCTACTGCTCACGCTTTATTGGCCAAAAATTCTGCATCACTGCGTCATCTGTGACGTAACTACTCCGACCGCAATTTGCATCTATTAAAAAAACAGGTAGAATTTTTGCACGCACCCAATGTTATGACATTCATTCAAACATTTATAGATACCATATGGAAATTTCTTCCGTAAGAAATGCATTGTGTCAAAGCTGTATTGTATCTCAAAATACGATCGATAATAATGTTCGCAATAGTTCGGTAATGAAAGAAAACTATACCAGACTTCAACCTTTAGGATCACAAGCAAAAAATAAAATTTAAGAAAAGTTTCAATGTTCAGCTGTTTTCCATGACATAAAGGAATACAGAAAGGAAAGAAACAACAGGTTCTCATATTTTACGGTCCTGATTTATTTTCGTTGATTGAAGATGACATGTCATTTCTCTTAACCTAAGGAACTTCGTAGATCGATTAATTGGTCGACAGGAAAACGAAAAAATCGCTTTGAAATTAAAAAAAAAGGGTGAATTACGGAGCACAATATTTGAATAAATTTCCTTTGTGTCACCTACACGGAGAAATGAATATCTATAGAGAAATCAGGAGAAGGCACTTCTGAAAGCGGTGTTTGTTCCTGTTATCTTCGAAAAAGCCCTGGAGCTACAGGAGAGTGGTTCTCAAGATTTCGCTTCTCTTCGTCGTGATTTCTTTTCTATTGTGAACCTATTCGCTTCAAGATCTGTCATTCTTTGCAAAGTTTATCACCATTTGAAAGATTCACGTCTCTAGACGTGCAAAATGATCTCTTTTGTCTGATAAGGAAAGCTACGCTTCTTCACCTGTTTTCCCTGAACAGAATTGTGTGTTTGTTTTGCATGTGTGTGTGTGTGTGTGTGTGCGTGGATGTCGATGATTCTCCCGCTCATACTCGAGGGCTCTTCACCAGGCGAGGCAAAAGTACTAGGATAATCTTTCTGTTTATACATGGTACGACAGTAGCTACCGTCCATTACTTAAGCACGGTGCGGAAAGAAGATGCATCCATGTTTCGCGCTAGACAAAACGTGGATTTCAGGTAATTGTTTTTTTTGAAATCGCACAAAATTCTCTCTTGATGACTCTTCTGATAACTTTATAAAATATTTCAAAGAATGGAATGAAATTTTCGCATTAGTTGACATTCCTTGAGACTTATTACTAGATAGCAGCTGTTCCTGAATGTTGTCAGCATTTCTAAGGGAATTAATTTTTTTATGCTTTTTCATGAGCAAAATGATATTTTCTTGCGTATGCCGGTTTTCAATAAACTTCCATGTACAAATATCGTGTATCTGATTCGCGTCCAAAATTCTGTACTGTCTAATGTTTTCTACATTTTTTTGAGAAATTTTTAGTTTCATTTTAAGTGCTACTGTAACTCATGACTTGGATTTGAATTAATCGGAATAATATAGTTTATGTTCTTGACCACTTGCGATTAGAGAACATGAAGTGCAAACTTGAAATTTCGCTTTTCTGTTATTTTGTTTTTTAATTGAAACACCTTTAATTTTAAATATCTTTTGCGTCGAATTTGCTAGTTGTAAAGCACGAAATGTTTTGGTCCATCATGCGATGAAATTGGTACTTAATTACAACAAGTTAGTAAAATCATGCAATGCATTGATTATGATACGCTTTCCAACATACCACAAATCATTACTCAAGTTATGAGGAGAATGGCTGTGGAATAAATCTCGCTCCTGTGTCCTGACCTTTAATCCCAATTCGATTATATTTAACAGAACCGGTTCAGTGTACCTCCGAAATACCATCATAAAGGTTTGTCGCAATGGAAGCATTTTTACGTAAATTATGATGCATAAGGTCTATAGAATAGATTCCGCTCCTGTGTCCTACCCTTTAACCCCAATTTTCACCCATTTTCAATAGGTTTCGTCCCCAGGCAGGCCCCTACAACATTCTAACATTTCATCCAAATCGAAGAATTTTACGTGAGTTATGACGCATAATGGCGATGGAAGTGATTCCGCACCTATGTCCTGACCTTTGACCCAATTTCGCCCATTTTTAATAGGATTTGTCCCCAAGATGTAGTGGACAATAGCGTTTCTGGGTTCGAATGGCAGAAGGTGACAATAGGTATACTAAAAGAAAAAAACGAAAATTTTTACGCGAGTTATCGTGCGGACGGACTTACGCACACAAAGCTTGAGGTAATGAGGCACATGGGAATCGCGACTATCTGCTCGCAAGAGTGTGACGTCATAAAACTTTAATAGGATCCACACACAATGCGTGACGTAATGAGACAGATGGCGTGACCGCGCGCCAACATCTCAAGCGCGAGTTGTGACGTCATAAGATCGTCCCCAGGTGGTCCCATACCTCATAATAAAATTTCATCGAAATCGAACCATTTTTTCGCACATTATGACGCATATGGCAATGGAATGCATTCCGATCCTATGTCCTGACCTTTGACCCCACTTCACCTATTTTCAATAGGGTTCATTCCCAGGTGTTCCCCTGCAATATACTAAAATTTGCATCGACATCGAACCATATTTACGCAAGTTATGACGCATAAGGGCAATGGAATGGATCCCGCTCCTATACCGTGACCTTTGACCCCACTTCCCCCATTTTCAATAGGGTTCGTCCGCAGGTGGTCCCTTACCAAATACTAAAATTTCATCAAATAGAACCATTTTTACGCGAGTTATCGTGCCCACAGACGGACAGACGGACGGACAAAGCTGGAGCATATACGCTTCTTCAACCTACTGTTGGAAAGCGTAAAAAAGCGATTTTAACGTTTGAATTACCATCCTTCATCTCACAAGATTTGTATTTGAAATCGATTACCCTAAAATGTGTGTTGTAATCACTTAAAGGAAACAAGGCATTGAGAATTAGAAGCAGCTCATTGTATTTTTTAAAGTGGTAGTGCTGTGTTTTATCGTATTTACTGTGGAAAATCACTTTCCTGGAACGAAAATTCGCAGAACATTTACACCTTGAATTATTTCAAACTTACGTGACTACGCCACATAAAGGTATCAAAATTGTGATACAGTTGCTCCCTTATCTTTACTTTATCGACTGTTCTAATATAATTAATACACACTGTTGACGTGGATTAGGAACATCAAACAGAAGTCATCGCTCTTTCCACGTTTATAAGTGAGTCACGGAAAAATTCTCATCGCCTGCCACTGGGAATCGAACCCAGTGTCTTCCAGTTATGCGCCGGGCATGCTACCATTGCACCACAGCGGCCTCGAATTCTCCAGACTCACATACGACTAACTGCCAAACCACATGCCACAATTTTTCCGTGACTCACTTACAAACGTGGAAAGAGCGATGACTTCTATTTGATGTTCCTAATCCAAGTCAATAAGTATGTATTAATTATCATTCGTCTCCTAGTTATTTGTTCAGTTGCTGCTTTCTCTCTTTGGTGTATATCAAAGCATTGTGCGGGGCTCCAATAAGCAACCTGAAATGTGGTTTGGCAGTTAGCCGTATGTGAGTCTGGGGAATTCGAGGCAGCTGTGATGCATTGGTAGCATGTCCGGCGCGTAACTGGAAGATCTGGGTTCGATTCCGGTGGTGGCTGGTGTGAATATTTCCGTGACTCACTTATAAGAGTAGAATGAGCGATTGCTTCTGTTTGATGTTCTAATGTAGTTCACACTGCTATGTAGACAATCAACTGGGGTAGTCCTTTTACTTCTTTATTGGATATCAATCAACCGGGGTAATCTTTTTACTTCTTTATTGCACATCAATCAACCGGGACACATTTTTTACTTCTTTATTGGATATTAATCAACCGGGGTAGTCTTTTTACTTCTTTATTGGATATCAATCAACCGGGGCAGTCTCTTTACTTCTTTATTGGATATCAATCAACCGGGGTAGCCTTTTTACTTCTTTATTGGGCATCCATCAACCGAGGTAGTATTTTTACTTCTTTATTGGGTATCCATGAACTAGGTAGTCTTTTTACCTTTTATTGGATATCAATCAACCGGGGTAGTCTTTTTACTTCTTTATTGGATATCAATCAACCGGGGTTGTCTTTTTACTTCTTTATTGGATATCCATTAAACGGGGTAGTCTTTTTACTTCTTTATTGGATATCCATCAACCGGGGTAGAATTTTTACTTCTTTATTGAATATCAATCAACCGGGGTAGTCTTTTTACTTCTTTATTGCACGTCAATCAACCGGGACAGATTTTTTATTTCTTTATTGGATATTAATCAACCGGGGTAGTCTTTTTTACTTCTTTATTGCACATCAATCACCGAGACAGATTTTTTATTTCTTTATTGCACATCAATCACCGAGACAGATTTTTTATTTCTTTATTGGATATCAATCAACCGGGGTAGTCTTTTTACTTCTTTATTGGATATCCATTAACCGGGGTAGTCTTTTTACTTCTTTATTGCATGTCAATCAACCGGGACAGATTTTTTATTTCTTTATTGGATATTAATCAACCGGGGTAGTCTTTTTACTTCTTTATTGCACATCAATCACCGAGACAGATTTTTTAATTCTTTATTGGATATCAATCAACTGGGGTAGTCTTTTTACTTCTTTATTGGATATCCATCAACCGGGGTAGTCTTTTTACTTCTTTATTGGATATCCATTAAACGGCGTAGTCTTTTCACTTCTTTATTGGATATCCATCAACCGGGGTAGTATTTTTACTTCTTTATTGAATATCAATCAACCGGGGTAGTCTTTCTACTTCTTTATTGCACATCAATCAACCGGGACAGATTTTTTAATTCTTTATTGGATATCAATCAACCGGGTTAGTCTTTTTACTTCTTTATTGGATATCCATCAACCGGGATAATCTTTTTACTTCTTAATTGGATATCAAGGTTCAAAGAATACCATGATCACGGCATTTCTAAAAACAGCCTTTCTTCTGTTGTTGGCTTGTAATTATTTATTTTGTTGCTCTCCATCAATCGCTTCCAAGTCCTTATTTGGTAAAACGAAAATTTAGTTTTCTTCTCCGTCTCATGAAGGGTTTTTTAATATGGATATTCTCCTGAAATTGGGTTATTTATGCCACAGTTATTATTTCGAAACTCATGTTCACTTGCTTTTGGAAATAGCACAGGAACCCACAACATTATTTGACAAAAATTCCTTTCAGGTTCATTAACATTTTTCTTCCTATATCCTTTCAATAGATCTATCGTTTGTGATTTTGAGATGCCACTAGGAAAAGCAATTGAGACTGTAGCACTAAATTTGGCTTTGTTATTATGAGAAATAATAGACTTCCGCTTTCATTGGTTCTTGTTATTAAGTAGTGGGTATTCTAAGTTTCTTATGCTTCGTGTCGTTTTAAATTTACGAATATCTGTTATATCCCTATTTATGACAACCAGCATTTCATTAAAATTACGGTTGGTATTTCACACTATCCTCTGCAAGGGCGCATAGAGTTATGTCATCGAAATATAAAAAAATGTTTGATCTCCCGCCTTCTGCTCTGCCACTACTGAAAATATCGTTCAGTTCGTGATATACACGGTGATTCAAAAAGTCCATGAACTCTGAATTCAAATATTTCTACCACGAATATAGTGATATATAACTATTTTTACATACTGTTATATTGACACTCATACTTACAGGTAATGAAAACCACTTTACAATAGATGCTGGAATTATCTACCATTCTGTTGAAGGCACAAATTCACCCGACGACACATGTTGGCGAACACTCTTTTGAGCGTGTTGGCAGGTTTATCCCTCACGGCTGTAATGATTTTGTTCCGCAGGTCCTGCACCGTCTTAAGGTTGTTGTAGCCAAACAAATAAAAGTCTGGAGAACTCAACTCTCGTAATCGAGGCGGCCAAAGTTTTTTCGAGATTACCCGATCGTGGAAGAACTCGCTGAGCATCTCCATTGTGCCGTTTAATGTGTGGCATGTTGCTCCATCTTGTTGAAACTAACAGCAACGTTCGTGTTCTTCCAGTATCGCTACAAATTGATGGATGATGTCTGCATACACAGCGGAATTTACAGTTGTGTCGAAAATAATGGCCCTACAATTTGCCGTCCAGACATGGCGCACTACACTCCAACTTTCTGACAGTGAAGTCCAACCTCATGCAATGCGTGTGGATTCTCAACAGTCCATATGCGAGTGTTTTGGCTATTGACATATCCATTCGAATGAAACCATGCCTTGTCACTGAAAAAAGTGTTGTTAAGCTGTTTAGTCTCATTGTTGCGCTTGAAACTCTTAAACAATTGGCATTAGGCAATGCGTTTTTCCGAGTCAAAAGGACATAGCCCTTACACTATGCGAATTATGTACGGCCGTAGCTTTAAACGTTTACTACCCATCCGGCAGGCTGAATATGATGCCCCTGACCCTTGAGACAGCCGCCGAAATGACTTCCGGGGAGAGCGCAGCAGGGAAACGTGGATTTTCTCCAAAAACGTGGTCGTCACCACGGACGGCCGGCCGCTTTTAGGCTTCTCCTGAACACAGATTGTCTCGCGAAACCGGTTCACAGGGTCATACACAGTTGTTTTTCCTGGTATACAGGATCATCACGAAACTTTCTTCGAAAGAGCCGGATGCAACGTTGGTACGACTTTTCCGGAAAATAAACTTCTAACAAAGCGACTTTCTATTCTTGCGTGAGACTCAATGGCTGACCGAACATTACTGCATGCTAGTGCTCGCTGTGGTGATGCAAACAGCCATCGAAAAAGAAAAAAAGAAAGAGAGCGAGGGAGAGAGCTATGTGTCCTGTGTGTAAGCCCCAGCACGGGAGGTTGTTTATGATGTTTTCTGCGGACACTTGAAAATGAGGGGTGAACTGAGAAACGAGAAGAAAAGGGGAGTGATTTTCTTGGAAGGACACCAGCCAGAGGAATGTTACTTGCGCGTCCAGGCAGTTGCTCCTTTCTTTTGTGAACGAAGGAAGCACTATGATGTAATGTCAAATGTTTTCTGTTTATGTGTTGTACCGTTTTTGTGCCTTCGTCTGGTTTCATTAAAAAACATTTATTTTAAATTCCTGCATTTTTAATTGGAACCATGCTTATGTTGATTTGCACCGACCTGCGATGATGAGGAACGGCTGATCATAACAAATGCCAAATACGTTGGCGAACGCCACTACAGAGAATAACATGTGAATGGAATCAACACCACCACATGTAGTAAAATGTTTCGTACAAACAGGGAGATTCACAACCACAACCAACATGAATGAAATACAGCACCCGCTTAAGCGTAGTATCACGTGTCGCAGCTCCTTCCACAAGGTCGCACACAACAGTCACAAGCAGCAACAGTGGGATTTATTTTATGGTTTTACAGCAAATACGTTTTAAAATATAGAGTTCAGGGATTTTTGAATCACCCTGTATAACATCTGCAGATTACAATCAAAAGAAACTGTAGCAAGAAACGGTTATTGGGGGAACTCGCGATATCTGCAGCCCACTGCGTTACATAAGGGAAGTCACTTTACATCTCATCAGTGGCACAGCAAAATCTCTCTTGTGTAAACTATATCACTGCGATGATTGTACACTACCAATCATGAGCAAACTGGTAACAGCATACAGGGAGTGAGGATAACGTTTTGCAATATTTGTATAAACGCACGTGCTGCGGCGTGTATGTCACGTGTTTAAACTATTTCAAGTCGCGCACTGCAGTCAGTCGAAAAGGATATAAGATGTTAACCGTTGCTCTGAACAGCATTGCATGTCGTCGTTCTGTCAGTGGTTGGGAGGCCTAAAAGATGAACAGCCACAACCGGCTAATTAAGGAACTTTTGCTTTACGAGTTTGAACTCAGCCATAACGCTGCTCAAGCAATACGAAACATTTGCCATCCGAAAAGGGGAAGGTTCCGTGGACCGCAGCACCGCACCCAGATGGTTCAAGAAATTTCGCTCAAGTGACAGAAACTTTGACGTTCAGCCAAGGTCAGGTAGGTCGCTTAGCGTGGACTGGAAGGCGATGCGTCAGGACGTAAAAGGAAATCCGTCAACCAGCACTCTTAGATGGTCAGGCGAGCTGGGCATATCACATACCAACGTGGTTCGTCATCTTCAGGACCTCGGCAAGGTCTACAGGAGCTGCCGCATTGACTCTCACGAACTGACGCCAGCTGAAGCAAACCGCTGTGTGGAAGTGTGTGCACGAAACTCCTAGAAAACCCGCGCGGTGTAAGTTTCATTAAGAGAATTGTTACGAGAGATGAAAAGTTGGTCTACTTCCGTAATACTAACACACAACGGCAGTCGTCGAGCCCGTGTCAGCTTTCTTAACATGTTGCCAAACGTGTGCGTTTCGAGCTGGAGGTGATGCTCTGCGTCTGGTAGAATTTCGAGGGAGTAATCCATTACGAATTTCTTCCAGACGGTCGGACCATCAACGCCAATTTCTAATCTCAACAGCTGGAGCGGATGTATGCCGTTTTGGAGGAGAAGTACCCGAAAATGGTGAACAGAAAGCGCGCTCTCCTACAGGAGGACAACGTTCGGCCTCATACCGCGCGAACGACCCGAGCAAAACTCCTGGAACTTGAGGGCCATCGAACTGATGCCACACCCAAATTATAATACGGACCTTGCCCCGTCGGATTATTACCTTTCCTGACCATGGCCAACTTCATTCGCGAGCGGCACTTCAACAACCAGGAGGAGGTGGCAGCTGGGATGAAGTAGTTCTTCGCCTCGGAGGACAAGGACGAGTATCGCTGCGGAATCAAAGAAGGCAGACAGATTACTTAAAACTGTGCAACACGATGTCCTGTACTTTGAATGCTAATCAGCTTTCGTCGTAAATGTACGTATGAAGACCTAAAGTTATCCAAAGATTGCAAAACTTTCGACTCACCCTATGTACTTAGTATGTACTGTTGCAAGGATAACTTACATAGTGTGATCGGTTCTAAGTAAAACCATCGATTAGGGTAGTTATTCGTATGCATACGTACTTAATGTAGTTGTTCGTGTACGCACTCAGCATAGTTATTTGTGTGCATGAATTACCTGAGTACTTCAAATACATGAAGTACTCAGATTGCGAAGAAAACTATATAAATCTTTACTGTAACTTTGTTTTATAATGTAAATTCAATATGATCACATATTAACAAGTTGACCAGTCGATGAATCTGAACAAAACTGCGCCAAAGATATTCTGCTCTTCCCAAACAGAAATGTTCACATAGCTGCTCAGTTTTCAGATTTCTTAAATCCTCTAATTTCAGCAGTACCGACCGTAGACCTCTCATCATAGGAAAAAACTAATTCCTCTGAAACGCATATTATGCTATTAAGAAACAAGTTACTTAAACATCTCTTCTTTCTCAGGTCCGTCTTCATTAATATAGCAATTTTATTAGTCAATCAGTCAAACAGGATTATTGTCAATCTTCTTCCTAAACAAACACTTTAAAAAACAAAGCTAAGGTGAACGCAACGGTTTCAGATGCGCAAATTCATTCCTTCCAGCCACGTTCTGCCCACTTCTTAGATAGCGAGTATATTCATTCGTGCTGATTTCAGCACATTTTTCTAATAACGGGTTAATTTGTCCCAGTAGGTTAAAAGGTTAACGTTTTTTTACAATAGATGCACTAACATGCAGTTTGCCACTCCGGTGGCGCAGTGGTCTAAGCGATAGACTCTGATCAATCGTTCATTTAACTGAGCTGCTTACTCAGAGGGATTGACAATCTGAACATATAATAGATACATCCCGTTTTTCGGCTATCTTGCAATTTTTAACTTTTACAACTCTCGTCCGTGTTCCGTGATTGAACACCGTTTTATGATAATTAATTGAATACTTAGCGATGTTCATTTCATATATCGCTCTTGAATACGCTTTGTTAGGTCTTCCCACTACATATTACTTATTTTGTTTCTACTACTCTATGTGAAGATAGAAGTCTTGGTATGGACCCCTTTATTTTATCAAGCATTATTTGCTCAGAGAAATCGTGGACATATAGAAAAGTTTTATTCTCATTAACTCCGAAGTGTTATTTCCGCACGTCCGTTTAAGAGCGCGGTATCACTTATTTTACAGTTCTAAAACTTCATGTTCCAATAGAAATCTTCAGGTTTTGTGTTAACCCTTTAACGACCGTAACTCTACAATCTATTATCACTCTAAATACCATAAGGCCCGAAACTGTCTCTTGTTTCACTTCTTTGTCTAAATAGACTGACTGTGACTCCTGCTGATCCCTCATAGGTCGTACAAATTTACAGAATACGTAACGGGAGGAAATCTGACTCACTCTAGACAGCCGTTTCGGCCAGCTATGGTCGTTTGTATGTACGGGCGTTTAGGGCGTTATGTTCGTTGAAGGGTTAAAGTCACTCCTTGTGAGTGCAAATTTATCAAGCCCATTGTCGAATTTGATAATAAAGCACAATTTTAAGGATATAAGTTTAAAAGACTAACTGAAATTGAAAGCATATCAAGTACAGCCGTCTATTTTAAACCCGAAAAAAAGCTTTTAAATACGAATTCAAACGGTGAATTCAAAATAAAGAAAATCTATCTAACATAGGTTTAATATTAACGAATAAGAATCCTTATTAGTGTGACTTTAACAAATTTCACTTTTCATGCCCGTCAAATTTGAATCCGTTTGCATGCTCGTCAAATTGGAATAACACGTTTCATTTTACATAACCGTCAAATTCGAATCAATATGATACAGAGAAAATACGAATTCAAGCATTCCCTCGAGAATGCAATCTATCCACTGCATTAATCAAATTTTAAACACAAACAGTAGCTGCATGAAGTTCAAACGAACAGTTAAGAATAAAACGCTTTTGTTGAACATAGTGAAACCACAACGCTCTGTAAAAGCCTTCAGGAGAAGCTCTTTTGAACACTGAAGAAACGCATAAAGAGTATCGCTTTACGGCGTGAAAACATTTTTCGCAACGCTTATTCTTTAATCGAGGATAATATTTAATTAATTTATTTTAATTCCATAATTTCCATTACCCTTGTAAATTGAACAGCAAACACAGAAAGGAAATAGCATCACTTAAAGCTTACTGTCCATCAGTAAGGAAAAATAAAATCGAAGGAGCATCTTTTGAATTTCAAAAACGCTGTAAGAACCTAGATTTAACTGCCGAACGATCTTTTAATGTTTGGGAAAGCGAGGATTTAAATTATTCATAGATTTCGTTTCATGATTATCTTATCAGCAGAGGAATTTCTTTTCTGCACTTCTGAAGCGCTTTCTTTCTGTTTTATTCCAAAACAATGTGCTTGCGCAAAGGAGACAAAAAAAGTACGAAACATTGTTCTCATATAATGGGGTATAAGGTTATGCTAAAAAAAATGTCGTTGTACAAGTACGGCCATTAGTCAAAGTGCCAAACAAATAATGGCTCGTCGGCGATTCAGGAGATAGCAGCCAAAATAAAAGATTCAAAGATTCGTTTGTTTGGTGTCCCAGTGCAAATGAAATCTCTGATGTGCAGATAAAATAATTGCGTAATGAAATGAGGTAGTAAAGTTAATGGTATACTTCACTTGCGTAAATGGCTTTCGTAATTATAGATGGGAACAAACCACATTCTAAATTGCTTCCTTCAAAATTTTGCTAGCTTAGCGCAAGTAGTACATAATATCCGCAATAGGACTTGTCATGGGATTATTCCATTCATATATGGATAATTTATCACTGAAAAATTAGTACTATATAAATAATACGTAACGACCTTTTATAAAGCAAAGTTCTTACCCTGAAGAACGATTTTGAGTGTTCTTCATTTTTTAACTAGGATTCAATTTTTTCCGGAAACTGTTGATAACATTCTAAAGTTTCTACAAGGTTGTACGTTGTTTAACTTCTCGTTCATTTCCATTTCTCGCTTTGGTTTCTGAGATATTTCTCTGAAATAGCAACGTGCAAACCTTCTTCAGAAGCATTTGTTATGCTTGCAACAAGGAACATATCAAATAGTATGCTACGAGGGCCGTCTAGAAAGTAAAGAACGTTTGGCCTTGGCGAACGAAGCAGGCGCCCCCTCCCACCAACACCATTATCGTCGCGGCGGCATCGAACACCCAGGTCTGTTCGCTCGGTCGGAGCCAAGCAGCGAGGTAATGCGGACGTTTGCCTTTTCATTAGGGGCCGTTGAAATGTATGACAAAATCAAAAATCCCGGGAAGTGTGAAGTAAGGAGGGTGATACGCTTTTTGAACGCCAAAAAGGTTCACCCTATCGACATTCATAGACAAATAACGGAAGTCTATGGTGAAGAGGTTATGAATGCAGCATCTGTGCGGAAATGGTGCATCATGTTTAGCAAAGCAAGATCAAACATTCATGATGAAGAACGTTCTGGGCGACCCCCTCTCGTCACTGAAGCAGTCCAGAAAAAAATTGAAGACAAAATTCAGGAATTTGTCTCCAAATATGGTGGCAAATGCTTGGGCAATATTGTGACAGGTGACAAGACATGGGTCTCGCATAACACACCGGGAACCAAGCACCAGTCAATGGAATAGCATCATTCCCGGTCTCCATCAAAACTGAAAAAATGCAAATCAACAATCACCACACGGAAAGTGATGGCGACGGTGTTTTGGGACAAAATAGGCGTCCCTTTGATTGATTTCATGCCACGAGGGCAGACAAAAAAACTCCGAAGCCTACTGTCAGACGCTTCATTGGCTTCTACGCGCCATGCTGAACAAACGGCGTGGCATGTTGTCCAGCGGCATTGTTCTTCTACACGATAACGCGCGCCCTCACTCCTCTGCAACAACTCAAGGAATTCTTCAACGTTTTGGCTAGGAAGTTCTTGATCATCCGGCATACAGCCCTGACCTAGCGCCTAGGGACTTTCATCTGTTTCCTAAGCTGAAAGAGTTTTCAGGTGACCATCACGTTCACAATGATGATGAACTGAAAGACGTTGTCACTGCATGGTTACAAAATTTAGTGGCAGTGGAGTATAACCGACGGCATCGAAAAATTGGTGCCACGCTATAAGTGCTCCAATTTGTATGGTGATTATGTCGAAAAGTAGGTGAATTATTACTGTAAGTGTCACATAAATATTTGTTCCCGACCACTTATTGTTTTTATTTTATGACAAAACTTTCTTTACTTTCTGGACGACCCTCTTATATAACATACCAGGCGACCCTATGACACCCAAAAACAATTTGTTGCCATGCAGCATTCAGTACCACTCCTTCATTGTTTGAACCTCATCCAAAATACATACAGGGGTTGGATAAAATAATGCAAACACCTAAAAAATAGAGCTATGTCTTTATTAATAAAGTGTTGGACCACCATTTGCATTTAATACAGCTTCCAACCTTCTTGGAATAGATTCCAACAGCTTTTGAATAGTCTCCAGCGGAATGTTGTACTATGTCTTTATTAATAAGGTGTTGGACCACCATTTGCCTTTAATACAGCTTCCAACCCTTGCGACGTACCTGCCCGCAGGACGCACACGATATAAAGGCAGATAGCAGTCAGAACGAACGTCCGCGCAGCTCAATTGGTAGAGTGACTTATTCCTGAATGAAGGGATCCGGGTTCGAGCCCCGGCGTGGACAGAAATGACGGGGAAATTTACTTCGTTATACCTTCTTGGAATAGATCCATACAGCTTTTGAATAGTGTCCACTGGGATGTTGTACTATGTCTTTATTAATAACGATAAGGTGTTGGAGCACCATTTGCCTTTAATACAGCTTCCAACTTTCTTAGAATAGATTCATGCAGGTTTTGAATAGTCTCCAGTGGAATGTTGTACTATGTCTTTATTAATAAAGGTGTTGGACCATCATTTGCCTTTAATACAGCTTCCAACCTTCTTAGAATAGATTCATGCAGCTTTTGAATGGCCTTAAGTGGAATGTTGTACTATGTCTTTATTAATAAGGTGTTGGACCACCATTTGCCTTTAATACATCTTCCAACATTCTTGGAATAGAGTCTTACAGCTTTTGAATAGTGTTCAGTGGAATGTTTTACCATTCATTGACCAGAAGATCAACCAATTGCGTCAGAGGTGTGCAGGAAGGTATCTGTTTCTCACTATGTTCTCCAAAACTGCTCACAGTTGTTCGATGATAATCAAATAAGGTGACTGAGCTGGCCAAGGCAGATGTTGAATTTCATCTTGGTGCTCCTCAAATCGAAACTGAAATGTTCTGGCTGTGTGTGTACGGGCGCATTACCAATTTTAAAAATGGAATCATTTTTGGCAAACAGCATTTGTAACATAGGATACTCCTGATCACTTAGAATGTCCAGTAAGTTGCTGGAAGTAACTCGTCCATCAGGGTTAATGATGGGGCCAGCCAATACTAATATACGGCCGCTCAAATCATTACAGATCTACCCCTTATGTTTGGTTGCTATACAGACTTTCTGCATTGCACGCTACCTTGTGGGTTACCCATACATAAACCCAACCTACGGTTGGGAGTCAGGTACATGGGGACACATTGGACTATATGACACGTTTCTAGTCATAAGCCGTCCAGGTTTTATGCTCATGAAACCATATTTTTTGCATTGTAGCGTTGGTTTCTGTGATTAAAGGTTTAGCAATTGCACCGCTTCCGTGGTTGTTACTTCTGTAAAGTTTTCTGCAGACTGATTTTTTGGAAACATGGTCTTTTACGTGGATATTGAGTTCTACTGTCACTTTTGCTTCAACAGTACTCTGTTCTTTGGACGCACTCCTTGCTAGCGTACGGCGCTGCCTCGCATTCAATCTCAGTTTCCGCCCACTCTTTTCCATTACCGATAAAGGCTGGACATGCTTTGTGTACGCAATCATCATTCATGCCACGCCGTGGAGATTGTCAATCTTGGTACACTAAACAGCTTATTTGAAAATGGTTAGAGACACTTCTGCAAAACGAGCTCACACGATTTCTCCTTGCTGAAAGACTGTCAGGTCATCCATTTCACTGACCGTACACTGGCATACAACCTAGAGACTACACACAAAGGAAAGATACACACGAAATAGACACGAGGTTTTTGGTTCATTTTTTCAGAGTAGCCTTCACGAGTAACATTAACCCTTATAACCATCGTGTTCATATATATTAAGATGATACAACGTAGTTTGTAACAGATATTTATTTATTCAAGCCGACCATGGTTTCGCTAGGTATTGACTTAGCTTCATCAGGACGAATGGCACGTAAATATTCAAATTTTATATATCATAAATGGTGTTTACAGTCACGTGTTTTGGTTAGATGCTTCCATGCGCTTGACAGAAATGGGGTGGATGCCATGTCATTAACAAGTTGCGAAGACTTCTGATATATATGGAAAGCTTCCAAGATATCACGTTCGGTGGTTGAATCTGGCTTGTCAATTAGTTTTACTTCTTCAAAGAGAAATTTATGGTCCTTTCCGTAACAGTGTTTAGCCATCGATCACTTCTTTAGGTCACAGATCCGAATGTAGGTCATGTGCTCCTTTAATCGATAACACTAGGAGCTACTAGTCCACCCTTTATAGGAAACGCTTCATTCACATGGAATATGATACATTCCCCACGAATTTTCGTTTTCAACATAGTCCTGTGATCCAAAAAAGTTCATTTTTTTATGGGTTTAAAAATCACCTTAAAATGAAAGGTTTTGAGAAGTTTTGAAATTTTGAAGGCAATTTCACGGGAGAATGGAATAATGGCAAAATTCTTTCGCAATGGGCGCATCACAGGAGTTAACATGGAGATAAGCTTCGGTTTCCGTAATTTTGTTAAAGCCTTATCTATAATCGGTCGGCTTGAAAAAATAAATATTTGTGACAAACTACGTTGTATTATATTAATATATATATATATATATATATATATATATATATATATATATATATATAATCGTCACAAGAAGACTGTAGTTTTTGAGATCAAGAATCATTGAGTTCATATTACTTTATCCGACCGTTGAATATACAATATTTATCATATTACAATTACTACCAAATGAAGCAGTTGCTACCAAGGAATAATTTTGAGTTTTTAATGTTGAATTAGCTTAGAGAATTTCAGTAAGGACTGAGAAAGGGATTCGTCTCAGTTTAATGCATCTTCGAAGAGAGAACCATCAGTCATGCACGACAAGACTGTTCGCTGGGTTTGACTAAGAAGCAGCGCTAAAGAATTCTCCCTTGCCGTAACTCGGTGGGACATTAGTGGATAAGAGAAGAGTAAGGGTTTCAAAGACTACGGTAGACGTCTCAAGACGGCTAAACGCCAGCCGCGAGGAAACGTGCGGTAAGAACGTCAAGAGACGGCTAAACGCCAGCCGCGAAGAACGTCAAGAGACGGCTAAACGCCAGCCGCGAAGAACGTCAAGAGACGGCTAAACGCCAGCCGCGAGGAAACGTGCGGTAATTTGTAAATTCCACGCAGAACCAATGAACACATCAGTATTTGGGTATTAGTAAAAGTAAACTGATGGCATTGGCTTCTTTCTGGCTGTACATTTCCTCAGCTTTTTGTGAAGGAACAGTAGATTTAGAATAAATTATAATATGCTGCTCAAAATTCTCACAGTCAAGCTAGATAGTATTTTAGAACATTAGCACCACTTTGGGTACACACTATTAAAATATTTTTCTCCACTTCTGTTTCCTTTGTAGCTATTCAGAACTAATCTGCATCAGATCTGTTCTATTCAGTACTTCCTCTTTTCCTCTCTCTCCTCGTCAGTGGTGCGAGTCTTGTAAAGGTTTTCTACTTTTCAAAAGCTAACTTCATGACATGCGGCTGTCTTGGAAGGAAACTCCAATTGCTTTGTAAATTTACGTCAATGCTGGCGAAAATTTACACAACTTCATCAGATCAGTAAAGGCGGTTGCGAGAACACCTTAAAATGTCATCAGATCAGTAAAGGCGATTGCGAGATACGAAAGAGAAAAGACCGAACTTTGGAATTTAACTTATGAGATGAAGGCCGCGAGTGGCCTAGTGATTAGAGCAACCGCTTTTCCGGCTAGAATGTCACGGAACCAATCCCAGTGAGCTTAGTCACTCTGAACCATAAATACTTGCCCCACGCCCGTTGTGCACACCAAGTCACCTGCACAGAAACGTTGGACACCCATCGGAAATAGCATCGTTCCCAGCTCCTGCCCTCCCTTCCTGGAATTGCACTTTGTTACGTCATTGTTCTGCAATTCCCACTATGTCGACCATCACTTTCAAACTGAACCGGCTACCTCTCTCACGTGTCTACCTTCTTTCGTATCTGTAAGCATCGGTTCAATCAAAAGTCGTATCGTTTCTGACACGCAGCACAGCAGTCTCACGGAACACCACTAGCTACGTCAAAACAATTCTTGTGGATATAAACCCAAAATGTAGAGGTAGGCGGTTCAGTTTAAAAGTGATGGTCGACATAGTGGGAATTGCGGAACTATGGCGTAACAAAGTGCAATTCCAGGAAGGGAGGGCAGGAGCTGGGAACGATGCTATTTCCGATGGGTATCCAACGTTACTGTGCCGGTGGCTTGGTGTGCCCAACGGGTGTGGGGCAAGTATTTATGGTTCAGAGTGACTAAGCTCACTGGGATTGGTTCCGTGACCATCTAGCCGGAAAGCGGTTGCTCTAATCACTAGGCCACTCGCGGCCTTCATCTTATAAGTTAAATTCCAAAGTTCGGTCTTTTCTGGTCTAGAGAAATTGTGCAATACCAAAGGCTAAATAACATGTGAGTCATTCAGGAAATCCTTGAATTTTTAGGAACATACTTTTAGCTGTTAGTTTGTTATATAATAGCAATTCGTTTAACTGGATTGAATTATTTTTGGCGACATCAAAAAAATAGTATAAATATTATTTGGAAAACACTGTTTAGATTATACGTAGGTTATTTGTGGAGTGACGAGATAATATCGTTAAAGGCAAATAAAGTTTTACGTCCTGAGAATGCATTTCCAATTTTGCATCTGTGCAAATTTTTCTCAGTCCTTTGGTCGCTCTTTAAGAAATCAATAAAAACATCATATTCCTTAATCGTTTGCCGTTTTAGGAAATGTCCTCCGCTGAAAAGGGAGGCCATTTCCAAGCTGTCATCATGATATCTTAAAAGATTTGAGTCTTCTTTACTAAAGAATGATCACTTCTTTGCAATACACCCAAAACTGAAAAGATGATAGAAATCATTATAGTGTAATTGAATTTTGCGAGATATCACCATCAGTTTCCACGAGGAGTTGAATGCGAGATTTCGTCTCTAGCACAAATACTGACTACAAAAATTGGAACTCGGGTTATCTATTTATTTTTTTCGTTTTTCTTAAAAATTTAATCAAGGTGAAGATTACGAGTGTGCGTTGTTCTTAAATCAAACATCACTTTCGGTTGACAATAAAGATAGCAGTGCAAGAAAAGGATGATCGGAGCAGTAATGTACACGAGGGATATCTCCCAGATAGAAACCTGGACGATAAATTTATCGCATTAGATAGTTTAAAATAAAAATGAAGAAATTGCTCGCAAATACTCATTAGAAAATGGCGTTTCTAACGAAAGGAAAAATACTTCTCCCAGTTTTTGGTTATGATGTATTTTAATTTTAATTTATATTGAAAATAAATTTTAAACATTAAAACCCACAGCTTTATGTCTTTTATCATATTAGTTTTGAATTACGTTTACGCGTATAAGTGCAATTATATGCGTACACAACCTAAGCCTAAAAAATATTAACTTTCTACACAAGATTGACAGCCTTGGCTTTGCTCTTATAATTTTTAACGTGAAAACAGCAAGTGTGAATATATGTATATTCATCCATAAATGCACTCGAGTAACTGGACAAGAGACGAAGCGAAAACATCACTAATTCAGCACTGTAAGGAAAGTCATACCGAACCAGAGTGGACTAATATCAAATTGATTACTTCACGTCTTACCCATAGGCAGATCCTTCCCAGCAAAAACCGTCTTGCTGGGCCAGCATTATGTTGCTGCTACCGAACCGTCAATAGAATGTCCGGGCGGCCAACAGAAGGACCAGCACTTCAGACCAACAGCTGGCAAACAGTTGGCACCCCATCAGTTGTCATATACCACAACTGGGCCATCAGTTGTCCATCACAGACAGAAGCTGCCACAAGTGGCCCTGCAAGCATGTGCCAGAAAATATGGCTAGCCTAATGTGGCCCGCTAGTTTGCCGGTAGTGGCAGCCGGCAACCACGGGACGTAACTGGTGGCTTGCCGAATCTTGTCCGTCAATTTCCCAGTAGTAGCCATAAAAACAAAAATCAATTATAACCGCAGTTCCCCAAAGCTACAACTTTTTTTTTCTACTCTTACAAAACTTGTGAATTACAGCACTGCGCTGGGGAAATTTTCTCAACAGAGCGGAAAAACGCCCGTTTGGATCTGAGTGGATACGAACAAAGGCTGTCGGCGGGGGAGCTGAGCTCTCTACCGATCGGACTAATTTTCCACGCCCGAGCGTGTGCTTGAAGCTGTCTGTTTCGTGCGGAATGTGTAATCGAATGGTTCCCTCTTTCATTTTACAATATTGCGAGGTACTTTTTTCATAATAGTCAGTTTCATATAATTCATAAATTCATATTTTCAAAGTAACGATTGTTTTTTTTTACTTGACCTAAAGGGAACTTCATCCATTTTAAAAGGAGTGCACATACACACAGTCGCTTTCCAAAGTTTTGTACTGTCCGTGTCGATTTGAAAGGAGATTGTTGAATTAATATATATTTACCCGGGTTCATGGCACATTCAGTTACATTTTTAACGTTGTATCTTTACTTTCTGTTCTCCGAAGCTACATTTGTTTTAAACAGGAAAGATATTTTATTTTACTTCTCGTTATATTTATAAGTGAATTCCTCCCAGTCTTGTGTATTCAACCCATGGATGATTACATTATATCCACATAGCGTTTCTTTTATTTTTCTTTCAAATAATCAATAAATTTTGTACACGTGTAATTCTTTTTTTTTTTTTTTTTTTTCCAACAAACGTTTTTTTAATGCTTTTCCAGGACATTTGTTTCAACCGGTTTCAAACTTTTTTCTTGTTATTTGTTATTCATGGAATGGAGTGGGTGTATTTCATGGCTGTAATCTAGTGTTTCATACTATACCGCGCAAATTAATTGCGACAAGCTCTTTTATTCTCAGAATTGTAATGTGATCGCCAGTTGATGTCGAAAACCCACGCAAACCGGTTTTATCAGCTGTGAGGTGGTGTGACTGTTCGAACGTGATAGTAAGAATATGGTTTGACCGGTTTTAATTAGGAAATAGGCACTTCAGCTTCAGTTGTGAGCTTTCGTGTGTTACAGGTGGATGCTCGTTTTTGTTCTCTGTGAGTACATGTTGCTTTCGTGTATTGAGAAATGGAGTTTTACCCAAGGAAGCGTGCAAAAATAATTGCTCTGAAGGATAACACTTCTATGACAGTGAGGGATATCGCTTCTGCAGTTTGTGTAGGTAAATCAAGTGTATCAAGACTGCTTAAGCGATACAATGCATCTGGATCATCTTCTCTAAAAAGGAGAGGTAAATGTTAAAGAAAACGGAAAACAACTCCACGAACCGATAAATATCTAATCAGAAATGGTAAAATGAATCCAAAAAAAAAAAAAAAAGAAATCACCGACCTTCAAAGAGATTTTTTGGCTAGTGGTTGTGATGTTAGTGATTCAACTGTACGCCGTAGGCTTTCTGGATGTTGGCCGGAAGGCAAAAAAAAAATCAACGAAAAAATAATATTTTAATGCGAAAATGAAGATAAAATGTTTAGCATGGCCCAAAAAATATAAATCATGGACAGCTGACGACTGGAAAAAGGTAATTTTCAGTGATGAAACTCATTTATTTATGCAGGGTTACCAAGCAAGTGTCGTTAGACGAAGCAACTGTGAAACCTTAAGATCTGAGCATGTCAAACAAACTGTAAAACACTCTCTGAAACAGATGTTTTGGGGTATTTTCACATCAGATGGCACTGGAAGCTTAGTTCCTGTTCAAGGTATGATGAATTAAATTAAATACGTAGAAATATTACAACGTAGGAGTGTTCCATTCTTGCAAACTTTTGACGGGACATTTCAACGTGACTTGTCCTCATGTCACAATTCGAAATTGGTCAAGAATTTCATGCTGGAATATCAAATTCATTTGCTTGATTGGCCTGAAAATTCACCAGACTTAAATCCCATAGAAAACTTGTGGAATATTTTGAAGAGACGTTTAGGTAAAATGGACTGTACAACCGAAGAACGCATGATAACGAATACTATAAGAGTGTGGTTCCGCGAATATGAAGTCAAAAATATGTGCACTCAATTAGTGAAGTGAATGCCAAAACGAATTCAAGGGGTAATTTATGCTAAAGAAGGACATACTTCATACTAATACAGGTATTTATGAGTGTATATCAAGGCATAGAATGATATAAAGGCATAGTTTTGGAAAATAGAGTGATTTTTTACTTTGTCCCAATTAATTTGCGCAGTATAGCAGCTTAATCTGATATCTTCGTCGACGTGGAATTTCATTAGGAAATTAATTCGCCTCTCTACATATGGATTTGTTTTCTTAACGTCCACTAAAATAACACGATGGCGAAAGCGTTGTCTTCAACTAACTGGTAGCATGAGAGACACAGCAAGTGTTGCTTCTGCGCATGCGCAGTCCCGTTGCTTCCACCTGCTGTTAGGGTTGCATTGGTTGCCAGCAACGGGCCACTAGTGGCACTGGCTTGGAGGCCCACAATTCACAGCGATACTACAGGGCCATCAATGGCTCGCCAGCTGATAGCGCTACCACCAACAGACCACTACCGGGCCGTGAGCGGCAGAATTCAGCCAGCAGTGACCCATCACTGCCAGCTGGTGGCCAGCATTTCCCCAGCACTTGTGTTTTTACTGGGTTACAGCGGTATCTGTTACGATCGAAAAGACAAAAAAAATCACAACTATAATACCATTACACCAGCGG
Organism: Macrothele yani; assembly: GCA_039090855.1. Classification (NCBI taxonomy): domain Eukaryota; kingdom Metazoa; phylum Arthropoda; class Arachnida; order Araneae; family Macrothelidae; genus Macrothele; species Macrothele yani. The sequence goes on from CM077011.1 coordinate 163,366,163, forward strand.
AGCTGTCTTATGCATGGAGACACATGATAAAACAAGAAAAAGAACGAAAAATAAAAATTTGAAATCTAATGTGCAGATAAAAAAAGATGGAGAGCCTTACCCTCGCTAGATGGCGCTATCAGAAGTGTGCGCAATTACATCATGATCATGCTGACGAGGGTGACGGTAGCAGTTTTGACATCTGCTGCCGTTGATAATGACCACGGTTAGGTAGTTGAAACGCGTTAGGATGATGACTTTGGACGAGAGTTTCTACGCTTCTGTTTCACCTTGAGTATTTTTGTCGGTTCTATTTATCTACTTAATATTTTATTCTCGACTTTAAGAATTTTTATCCTTTGTCTTTTAATCCAAAAACTGCTTGCTTTCAACACTTGTTTACCTTTTGTTATCTTATTTGGTCATCGTTTTTAATCAGATTTAATGTCCATTTCTTTTGTTTAAAAACCTGTATTTGGTAACAGCTCTTAAATATTGAACCACATGATTAATAGCCGGATTAAACATCTATCAAGTTTATACTAACTTCTTAAGGTAAGCAAATGCTATTTTGCATTGTTTACGGTGACAGTTTTGAAGGTATGTTAACTTTCATCCGAGTGTCATGACAATGATGGAAATTTAAGCGTGTGAAACAGAACTTTAAAATAAATATTCTATACCGATAACATTATTAACAGTACATCGTTTTTTATTAATTACACTGAAATATAAAAGCAACTTTAGACGTTCTTTTATAGCTTCTTCACATTAAAACTGCGCGTAAGGAGGCATGAATTCATATGCATACACACACACGTAAGTACGTACATTATGAAAAGACGTTGAAACGGAGCTGGTAATTTTCCGCACAAATCATATGGAGTAAGTAGGTTAGGTTACAGGGAGTATTCGGCTCAATCTCTAAAATTAATATAGATTGTATATGTGTCCGTCTACAGGGTTGAATGCATATCATACCGCTCATGTGAAACTTTTACCAGACGACTCCACATACGCTGTTGCTTGCAACTAGAAACGTTCCAATCAATTGACAGAACAATCAGTTTGCACAGGTAGCAAACATCACACTGTGCGAAGATCGGCGGACATTTGTTGGCATGATTTCTCCAATTCAGGAGATCTGAAACAAAAAACTCGAACGGCGTTTCACTCTATACACAAGTGGTTATCGTTTGATGAACCAGAAAAAAACTATATATATATATTTGAGGAAATGGTGGCTTGTCAAACTCAAATTATCAATTTAGCTCAAAACAATTGACAATGTTTTTCTCTATAAAAGAAATACACATAACGTATCGCGTTTCTGGTTCTTCAAACGATAAAAGGATGTTTGCTGAACTAGCAGTTTTACATTTGAAGTCGATCGGTCCAATAGTTTTTGAAATATCATACCAACCATTCACGAAAAGGCTGTTTCGAGAAAAACGCGTTTAAATTTTCAAGTACAGTTTACGGAGGCATATCGAGTACTTAACGGTATTTTTCTGCTAATCTGCTATACCAGCGTCATACAGTGCTTTTTTTATTTGCTACGTAGAACTCGTTTAGACATTTGCTCGCTTCTACGCCTTGTACGAGCCTCTTTTGTCGTCTCGAGGCTGCATCTCGACGATCTCTGCAGACTCTGTTGGTCCCGCACGTTGGCAAATATCTTCGTTTGCTCGCCAATAACAATTCCTGTCGGTGTTATCATTTTCAGGACGGCAGGAAAGCTTTCATTAAAAATTCCTGCTGCTACATAAGCTGCCATTTCGATAGTTTTTAAGCCACAGTGAAGACGTTTGGGCGTGAACTGCCAAACAGTGGAATTGAAACTTTCATTGTTGTTTTGAGTGTCACCATCGAAAAACTTTTCTAGCAACTCTCTTGATGACAAATCGTTGTAAATCGGCTTTATAGCATTTTTGACATTTTTATGAAGTGGCGATTCGTGATTGAATTCGTCCAGAGTTTTTCAGCTTCGGCTTTGCGCCAGTTGCACCAATTCTGTGACCCCACTGGACAATAACAGATTATAACTTCGCCAATTTTGCGAATTTCGACTTGAAATTTAGTACACATATTCATAAGACTTGAAATAATAAAATAACGTGAAAAATATCTGTTTTCCACAAACAAAATTAGAATCCCCCACCACCACCACCCTTAATAGTCTGAAAGAAAAAAATATTACGTACACACACTTAATAGCGTGAGGCACCACATTTTGTACGCAGAACAGCATCCAAACGTCGTGGTACCGACGCAGTGAGGTTCCGGAACACAGACTCAAGTATCGCTGACCAACAATCTAAGAGTGCTTTGCGTAGAGCAGGCAGAGTTATAGTTGGGCATGGTTGATTACGAACAACCCATTGCAATATATCCCATAAATTCTCTATGGGGTAGATGTCCGGTAAAATCATGCAATGCATTGATTATGATACGCTTTCCAACATACCAGAAATCGTTACTCAAGTTATAGGGATAATGGCTGTGGAATAAATCTCGCTCCCGTGCCCTGACCTTTGACCCAATTTCGATTATATTAAACAGAACAGGTTCAGTGAAGTTTTGTCGCAATCGAAGCATTTCTACGTAAGTTATGAAGCGTAAGGGCGATGAAATGAGCCCCTCCTCTGTGATGACCTTTGACACCATTTCGCCCATTTTCAATAGGGTTCTTCTCCAGGTTATCCCCTAAAAGGAAATCGAACCATTTTTACGCGAGTTATCGTGCGGACAGACGGACAAAGCTGGAGCATATACGGTTCTTCAACCTAAGGTTGGAAAGCGTAAAAAACGATGGATTTTTTCGTTCCTTTCACAATTTGGAGATGCATTGAGCATATGAAAGATCTAAGCTTTTCCTTTTAGGGAAACTTCTAACATCTGGGAAATTTTATTAAATCGCTTTGAAACGATTTTAAAGCAATTGAACAGCAATGGAAACCATAGGAATACTAGAAATTCTGAGTTTGGTAGGTCTTGGATATATGTGAACAGGTTTTGGGGATCAGAACGTGCCGTTTTATGTTGAATTATTGTATTAGAAAAATTGATTTTTCTGCATTTCAGATGCAGAAGAAAGGTTAGTAAATTTTTATTCGTGGTGTACATATTTCCACTGAGAATGGAATATTTTTTTTTTGTGTTTGATGTAAAATAATATTAAATTCCTTAATTTTATTTTTCTTATTTATTTCTTTTTGTAAAGAGAAAAAATAACTTTCTACTAGTTCACACATCTTCTTTAGAAACATTTTTCTCGGAGCTCTTTAATTATGCAACTTTTGAGAACGCAATAAACTTTGCTCTCTAATGTGCGTGGAAGTGTAAAAATCGGCATACATGTCGATTAAAGGCAGTATCAATTAACTTTTGGCAAGGTTACGGGAAATATAAAATCCATTCGTCTTATTATTTATTTATTTTTTCGCTACTTTAAAACGCACTTTAATTTATATCTTCCTCCATAAAATATTTTTGATTTAACGATAAGGCGAATCGTTCAGATAATTGCAAATGTTTTTCACTTTTCATATGCGTGTCGTTGTCGTCAAATTAAATCTACAATTTTGTATATATAAAGACACTTTAATATTTTGATGAATATTAAATGAAATGTAGCATCCCTTAGGAATAAAGTGAGATAAAGTAAAAATAAAGAAATATGATAATGGTAACCACTGACATGCTACACGGAATTTCTCTGTTGTAGATAGGAGTATGAAAATACATTGAATCCTTTTCATCTCACAGGTGTCGTTGCTGGTAAAAATGGAATGAGTTATCGGAACTGGTGAACTGAAGCAGCACGCTTCCCGTTTCGTCGATCCAAGTCGACCGTAAAGGAAGATAATCTCCTTTACACCTATCGACTTTTCATACAAAATGACCGTAATAATATCATTGTGTAACTGAAGTCTGGCAACACGTCAGCTCCGTAGTACTCTCCTGATAAGGAGATGATAGGCTTTGGAGTTTTGCATTCGCCGCTTTTCCGTCTCGTGAGCTGGTAGCCATGAATAAATCAAGCGGTTCAAACTCGAGCAGTGCTGCACCAGAAGCTCACTCTTTAGTAGCTAAAGAGGAATGAGCACAGGATTCCTTGGAAGCTGTCGTTCGGGGAGAAAGGGGAAAGTGAATAATCCATTATTCCGGGCGCCAGTTTTTTTTTCTTTTGCTGGAGAAGTCGAAGAATACTTTGTTTCCACGGTGATGCACATATTAAATTAAAGCATTCGAGAGAGCTGTCTTTGCGGCTTCATTGATGTCAGCCTAAGACGGAGATGTCACTGAAAAGTGCAGTTCAACAACGATTTCTGTAAATACTCCATCAGTATTATCATGATGCTAATAATGATCAAAACTTCGATTGTGTTACGTACATCTCGCGAATTTCTTCTCCGCAGGTAAGCGACTGGTTAACAGGAAGAGTCCAGAAATCTCTCCTTGATTCTAAACATATTGTCATACGTTCCTTTCTCGCTTTTGTAAATGAATATGCACATTACGTATATGACTACAGAGCAATTACAAGTCGTCTTTTACCGCTACAATTCTTTTCTTCTTTCACACAATAATTTCATTATTCTTCCTATTTTCACTTTCAAACTAGAAATTACCTCTCCTAAAAGCTCATTAGTCTGTATGCTATCTATAACAATAAAAGTACAGTGATTGGCTGTAAATCGCATTAAGTAGAAGCTACAGAACGTAAAGGTTTGAAATTTGTGATAAACTTGCTGAAATGAACAGGTATCCAAGTGTGTGTGCACCTCGGAGTGCCTGTTTTCGAAAATTGCAAAATTTCAATTTATTTAATTAATTTCTGAAGCTTCAAACCAAAGCTTAATAAACAATTATTGAAATTTGATATTTCCATATGCTATACCATACGCTCACGCAATAATAGTCCTTTTAGCTTTTGCGTAACATTTTTTCATTACACTCTTCCGGAACAATATCTCATTACATTTTGCATAAACGTAGCAATATTCCATTGCACTGTTTTGTAAACTGCGGGAACCTCATACTAAACGCAACTGAATCGACACTGTTAATAACATGTGTCAAAATATTTCGCTATGTTTCTGAAGACTTAGGTGTATCCTTCCGCGACATTCACCGATGGATTTGTTAACGATTTAAACCACGGTTCTCCGTGTGTTATCACGCAATATAAATAGCTCCAAGATATTTTTACGGAAGATTATGGTTTTGTTTCTTCAATCATTGTTTCAGATTTGACATAAGGCATGCGATTTATCATATGATCTTGCTCTATACTCTGCTAAATTTCCGAAGTGTTGCGCCTACCATCCTGCCACTGTTGCGGTCGGGTTTGTTTATGTTTCAGATAGGAACTTTCAGTTAATTATAATCGCTATGTAACGTACCAGGAGATGTGACGTACCTGCCAGAAGGACGCACACGACATAAAGGCAGATAGGAATCAGAATAAAATGTCCGCGCAGCTCAATTGGTAGAGCAACTTATTCCGGAATGAGGGGACCCGGGTTCGAATGCTGGCGCGGATAAAAATGACAGAGAAATTTACTTCGTTATAATGGCGCCCGAACTATCCGGATGACCCGACCGTTCACAATCTCGTAATGGTGTGATGTTATTTCCACACCGCGAGATAGGAAAAATAAGAGCAGCACTTCGAAAAAAAAAATAAAAAATAAGGGGGAGATGATGTAACGTAGCAGGAGATGTGACGTACCTGCCAGAAGGACGCACACGACATAAAGGCAGATAGGAATCAGAATAAAATGACCGCGTAGCTCAATTGGTAGAGCAACTTATTCCGGAATGAGGGGACCCGGGTTCGAATCCTGGCGCTGATAAAAATGACGGAGAAATTTACTTCGTTATAGCTACAAATAATCCACTACAGCAAATCTCTGGCTAGTTATTAATATGAGACACAGTATAAATTCCATAAATTTTATTGGTAGTTATTAATAAGGCACATTGTACATACAGCTCTTGCTAGTTATTAAAACATAGGCGAAACCCTTAGGAATCGACGGTTGGTATTTTTTTCCCTTTTTTTTTGAAAAGAATAAACTCATATGAAACAACAAATGCGATTTTTATTTGATTGACAAATTCATTCAAACACATCAGTAAAGACAATAAGTAGTCCAGGTTCGTGATTTGTCTTTTGACTGAAGGTTTAACGACCACCGTGAGCAACCCAATGGGCTATAAAGCTGTCGCCCGTAATAGTTTCACTAATAATGGTCAACGTAATGTTTATTTACATCTCTACATTACGAGAAACGTCTTATATACGTGAATAAACTGGATCGAATGAACATTAAATTGTATATATACATCATACAATACAACGCAATCAGGTCTTCGAGAGTGTTCGCTGTTCAGATGAGAAGAAATTTGATAGGAATGCCTCCTAGCGTTGCTTTGCGCAAAGGTTCGCTCAGAAAATTCAAGACTTCGGACTTTCGACTATCTCGATTCCTCCAGGCTACCACTTTCAACAGCGCGTGAGTCAACCTCAAGCTTCTCCCATAGACTTTATATGGGAACTTTGCCGCCTCACAACGCCCGAACCGTGGAACCAATTTCATTTTTCTCTTTGACTGGCACATCTACATGGTAAGACCTTTATTTTGGTATCTGAACCATATCTTTAGGTTCAGCCGTTCTCTCACAATAGGGCTCAAAGTAAAATATCTTATAGAATTAATATATGGATGAGATACTGTGTAAGTGCCTATGGTAGTTATTAATATGGGAAAATTAAATCAGTTTACTAAATAATAATGTGGAACGCCTAAAATACATTTGATAGTCAATAATGTGGGATACCCAAAATCCCTGTGCTATATAATAATTAATATCATCATCATCATTGTTAACAATTATCAATGCATTGCTAGACGAAGATCTCCCCAGGTTTCTTCCACAACGGTCTGTCTTGTGCCAGTCTCCTCCATGTCACTCCTGCATACTTTCGAATTTTATCCACACATCTCCCATATGATCTTTTTCTGGGTCTTTTCCTGTCCCTTGGAATCCAATCTAAAATTTCGGTCGTCCATCGATGGTCTGTCCTTCTGGCAGTATGTCCAGCCCATTGCCATTTCAGGGATTTAACTCTGATCATGATGTCTTCCACTCTTGTCATTTTTCGGATCCACGAGTTCCTCTTCTTATCTCTCCTGGTTACACCAAGCATGCACCTCTCCATGCTACTTTTAGTTGCCTGCAGCCTTTGCATGTCTCTTTTAGTTAAGGTCCACGTCTCTGCACCATACATAAGCACTGGAAGGATGCATTGATCAAACACTTTTCTTTTAAGACATAATGTCATATTGCTCTTGAAAATTATGCAGTTTCTTCCAAAAGCTCTCCAGGCAAAGTTCGTACGCCGATTAATTTTTTCATCAATGTGACCCTCACTTGATATCTGCTGTCCAAGATAAACGTACATGTCTGTTATTACCAGCTTTTCTCCATCAATCAATAAATCTTCATTTCTCGTAAAAGCATTGAACATCACTTTTGTCGTCTGAAAGTTCATTTTTAATTCCACTTCTTTACTCTTGTCAGCAAGTTCCTGGATCATACTCTGCAGCTTTGATAGGGTAGTTGCAAAAATGACTACGTCATCAGCAAAACGAAGGTGGGTTGGATAATCTCCATTAATCTTTATCCCTTTGTTTTCCCAGTTCAGTGATTAAAAGACATTTTTTAATGTGGAATTAAAGAGCTTCGGAGATATGGTGTCACCTTGTCTCACTCCCTTTCCAATTTTTACGTGTGTTGTATTTCAATCAGCCGAATCGTTGCATTTGGATTTTCATAGATGTTATTAATAATATTAATGTATGTATCTTCAATACCGCAAGATTTCAGAGCCATTGTAACTGCTGATGGTTTCACCGATTCAAAGGCTTTTTCATAATCGATAAAATCCATGCACAATGAAAGTTCATATTCCCTCGCTCTTTCAATTAGTTCTCTCAGTACGTGGATATGATCTATTGTGCTGTAGCCTCTTTTGAATCCAGCTTGTTCTCTCGGTTGAGCCATGTCCAGTGTTATCTTCAAGCGGTGTGAAAGAACTTTAGTGAAGATTTTATAAACCACCGATAGGAGGCTGATAGGTCTGTAGTTCCTGAGAGCCTCAACGTCACCTTTCTTATGTAGCAGTATCATTGTAGCGTTGTTCCAATTCTCAGGAATCTTCCCTTCATTAAGGCATCGAGTGAAAATTTGGGCGAGTACTGTTTCGATTTCTCCACTTGCTTCTTGTATGATGTCTACAGTTATTCCATCTTCTCCTGCAGCTTTTCCCCGCTTCATGTTCTTGATTGCATGTGCAACGTCTGCTGGGAGGACTGGAAGAACTCTGGTACTGGTAGCTTTCATGATGTCTGGAGTAGTACATGTATCATCCTTTTCATATAATTTGAAGGAGAAATCTTTCACACTTGTCAAAATTTCGCCTCTATTTCTTGTTACAGAACCATTTTCTTTTCTCAGTGCCATAATCTGTTTTCTTCCCTTCCTGAGATGTCCCTTTGCTATCTTTAGGCTTTGGTTGTTTTCAATTGCTTTCCTCACTAGTTCACAGTTGAATTTCCTTACGTCTTCTGTAATACCTTTTCGTACTGCCTTGCATAGCTCTATATATTCCACTTTGGAAGTCACATCTTCTTTAGTTGTCCTTATCTCTCTACTTTTTTGCATCAATATTTTGGTTTTTCCTGATAATTTGTTCACATGCAACTTGTTCTTAGACCCAGCTAATTTTGTTGTTATTTCCGTAAGAGCTTTTGTTACCTCTCTGTTAACTTCAGAAATATCCACGTCTTCCGATGATAGGCCTTCTAAAGCAGAGAATCTGTTCTTCAGTTCCAACTTGAAGGTATTATGGTGTTTTTTAAGGTTAGTTATGTCAATGCATTTTGTTTGTTTTATAAGCTTGCCACGTTTGATTTTAGTGTTGAGGTGCATCTTACATCTCACCAATCTGTGGACACTACCTGTGTTGAACTTGTTTAGCACACTGCAGTCTTCTATGACGAATTTTTTGTTACACATAATAAAATCAATTTCATTTGTCGTCCCATTTGGATGTCTCCATGTCCGTTTCCTGTGTGGCTTTTTCCTGAAAAAGGAGTTCAAGATGAAAAACCTTTCTGCCTCTGCAAACTCAACGAGAGTGTTTCCACACTGGTTTTTGTTGCCATGACTGAATTTACTTACTGAAGTTTTATTATGTTGCCGTTGCCCTATTTTTGCATTGAAATCTCCCATAATTATCTTCAAGTGCTGCTTACCTTTATTATTTAGATGACGAATTTCCTCATCAAATTCTTCAATTTATTCTTCAGGATGACTGGTGGTGGATGCATAAGTTTGAATAATCTAAGCCTTGTAATCTTCTCGAGAAATGGATGAGTCGTGTAGCTCTGTCAGAGGAACTTTCAACTTCTACAACTTTATCCTTCAGTTTCTTGTTTATTATAAATCCAACACCATTAGTTCTGCCAGTATTTGTCTCACGATACTAGAAGAGATGTCCACTTTTCAGTTCAATGAGATCTTCTCCTTTTCTCCTTACCTCACTTAGTCCGACGATGTCTCACTTGATCCTTTGTAGTTCCTCTTCCAATTCAAGAAGCCTTTAATCAGAAGATAGTTAGCGTCCATTGTAAGTAGCCAAGGTCAGCAATCAGATGGCAGCCTAGTCCGGTCCTCCGGGGATTCTTAGCACCCTCTGCCATCATGTCGCACTGGCCTTGGCTTGGCCAGGTACATCCAGCTGCCAGAGACTGAGGGCCAAGATTTAAGTTGTAGAGTCATTTTGGAGGGGTTTGGCCATAACTCACCAAGCGCGTTCGTGAGTGTGGGATAGCATTTCCGCTAGTTCCGGTGGTATAGTTGTACCGCTATTGGCGGTCGTCAAAGCCCCGTTAGTGGGAACAGGATGCACCACGAGAATGCGGGGTTGCCATTTGTCAAGGAGAGGCTGTGATGTTACGCATCACCTGACCTTACATCCCATTAATTAATATAAGTAACCATAAATCATGCCAAACGTTTTTCCCCTGTAATATCTCATAATTAGTTCATTGATTTACGTTTTTTAACATTTCGAAAACGACATATCGTTTTAAATTGTTTTAGCAAGAGATATGGTATTAGAATTTCTGTATGCTTCAATTATTATTAGAAAGGAACTTTTGTATCCAAATGTTAGCAGCGAATAACCGCAAACTTCAACACTATCAGTCAAAAGTATTATAGCAACTCCGCTATTTCGCCTAAGAGTGTACCCATTCTGGAAGTTGAGTGCACATTTATTGCTCATTACATAGCGAATGTTTTTGTATTAGCAATAATTCAACAAAAATAGGGGCTAACGTATTATAAGGAAGATGCAGGCTGAAATTTCTCTCAGGAGCGAATTTATCACTAACTATCAGTTTCCTTTAAATCGAAATTTATCGTGGGAGCGAAACCTGTAGTAAGAAGAAATAACCTAAGTAAAAATCCATAAAATATAGAATTTCCTAAACGTAGCTGTTTCGTTTTGGCCCCAGCATAGTGCATTTAAGACATATAAAATAATAGTAGTATAATGTGGCTTTAAAGGTTGTAAAAATGCTTAGGATTAAGTTTAGATTCATGTAAAGCTTGTAGATTTATTTTTTGATTTGAGGTTTAACGACCAAAGTGAGAAACTCAATGTGGTATAAGTAGTCGCCCGTTCCTAATTCAATGTCACTGGTTCTAGGGAAGGGAGAGAGTTAGTATCGTAAGAAAAACACAGCATCCATGCCTCAGAGGAATTCGAACCCGGTCCCTTTCGGAGAAATGATCAGAGGCCATCGCTTAGATCACTGCACCACCGGGACGGCGAGCGAGTAGATTAGCATGCCATTTGGCGACTTAAATTTTTCTTTCCCGGATTATTCCAGATAGTTCGCTTCGTTTGTTAAAGTTTAGACCTTAATTGAGCGTGCAGTTCCACTCTGTGTTGTATCAGACAGTACGTTAATGAATCGTTCAAAAATCATATCATTTTCGTCTTCAAGACGAAAGGATTTCAACTAGTATAATGTACTAAGAACATGTCTTTGCGTAACATCGCTGAGTAGATGGCTTAAAAAATATCGTTCTCAAAATGTAATATCGCTGACAACTATGAATACAATCTGCTAATACAAAGTCACTATGCTTATCGAATACTGTTCTGCTCAACGTCTGCTCAAACAACATATTTACTTCCAAGCTCAAAACATTCCGTATCTCTTATTTACTTTTTTACACTCAGACCCACTGTCAGGCTGCTTTCAACTTTTCCAAGCTTGCCGGGAGAAACCCTTGGCGTTAAGTCAGGAAATATGTAGCGAGAAAAAAAAAGATTTCATGAGAACACCGAAAGTATTAGGAAGCAAAAATTGAAGATATAAGTTGCACACATAAAACAAGAGATACATTCTTCTTCATTTTTAATTTGCGCTTTAAGCTAAATTGCGTGGATGCTGGTATGTAAATATATGATCAACATGAGATCGTGGTGGCCAGAATGAAAAGTAGCAAAACGTTCCTTTCGTTCTCTTTGATGTAGTCATTAATAATTTATTTGGTGATTATCTGTTTAACTTTGATGAAGATTTGCATTAAATAGAACCTATGTAACTTTATAAATACCGGAGAAGCCCACCTGTATATTTACGCATTCTTTTATGGGAATAGTTTGCTTCACATGAAAACAATTTCCTGAAAATAAATCTCGCTAATTCCGAAGTGTCTAACGTGGTACGAAGTTAGCTGAGAACTTAATGTAGTTGGAAGTTACAAGGTTTAATGGGCAGTGGACAAGACTACGGTTTACAAAGTTTGGCACTGAATGAATGAAGAATTTGTTATAGCAACTAATTGAACATAATATATATAAATACCCAGATTTCCCTCTCTATAGAACTCTCTCGAGATGTCAAAGTTATTGCGTGCTATATAATAACTCTCGATCACTTTGAGATATCAAAGTGATCGTGCGCTAATCTAAAAACACTGGATCATCAATGAAACAGCTCGCGATCGCTTTGAGTTGTCAAAGTTACCGTGCACTAGTTTAAAAACATTGGATTATCAACAATTCCAGTGAAACCTGAATACTACAGAAGAAATATAGGAGTCGAATAAATAAATATATCGCTCTTTCCACGTTAAGCAACGCACAGCAACCGAAAAGTTGTTAATCGGCTGCCGTCTGGTAATTGTATCTCCAATCTCTCGATATCTAGCCGAGCGCGGCGGCCGATTAACAATTTTTCGGTTGCTGTGCGTTGCTTAACGTGGAAAGAGCGATATACACTGGCGTGCAAAAATCAAAGACGAGACGGTTTTTCGAATGTAACGTCGTGCAGAAGTGCTCCACATCGACTCTAATCATACCATAAGATCCCCAAGATGTGAGAATATGGGACAAGTGAGCAAAACTGTCCAAACAAGGAATCCAAAGGATACAAAGGCACTTATTTGAAAAAGGTAGCTTCGAGCACAACTGGACAGAAGACAGAAACGTCTATGTGACAGGCGGCTACCAAGAAAAATCCAGTCTTTAGTTGGGAAAATGATCACACCCTGACTGCGTTGCAGGATTTACAACGTCTGTCCATGCTGAGGACGAGGTTGTCAAGGAGCTGTTTAGGCATCGCCGCCCATTCCTCTTGTAGCGCCAATCGCAGCTGCGTAATCGTTGGGCGGCTGGTGATGTGCTGCCAAGCGCCTCCCAAGAAGGTCCCACGCGTGTTCGATTGGTTTTAGCTCCGGGGATCTTACGGGCCAATCCCAGCGTTGAATATCTTCAATCTCCAACAGCTCTGCGACAGCAACTGTGTGATGAGGTGTAGCGTTGTCGTCCAGGAAGAGGAACTCAGGACCTACAGCACCTCTAAACAGACGCACGCAAGGCAGGAAAACCTCGGTACAATAGCGGACACCAGTGACTGAACCTCCTCGGAAGATGTGGAAGTCAGTACGGTTACCAAGCATGATATCGCCCCAAACGAGAACTCCGCCACCTTCAAACTGGTCCTTTTCGATGACAATGGAGGTGTGATTGCGTGTTCCCTGCTCTCTCAAGATGTCTATATGTCCAGAATCGCTCGTCAGACTAAATCGGCTCTCATCCGTAAAGAGAACTCGACCCCATTGCTGATGTGTCCAGTTCTTGTGTTCCTTGCACCAGAGAAAACGCCGTCTCCGATGAGCACGCGTCAAGGGGCACACACCGTACTGGTCGTCGTGCAAATAAACTACCTTTGTTCAGCCTCCTGGCCACAGTAAAACGCGATAGCCGACGTTCAGTTGTCTGTTGCATGTGCCTTGCGATTTATCCCGCTGTCTGCCGTTTGTCTCTTCTCGCTTGTAGGACAATATACCAGTCGTCCTCTGCCGTGGTTGCTAGTAGACGACGATTGCATAACTCTCGGACAGCTGTTTCTGTCGTTTGAAATGCTCTCCAAGCTCGTGAAATGATGCTGTGAGCGATCCAGAACTCCTCGGCCCCACTAGTCACACTTCGGTTTTCTCCCAACTTCCCAATGACGCGACCTCGGGTAAAGTCATCCACATGTCGTCTACTGGATTGCCTGTTGGCCATATCACATGGTGATAGCAATTCAACGTTGGTCAAACCGACGTACACCGTGCAATAGCTTTCACCGAATTGCTGAACGTGCACCGCCCTTGTGCTTTATACCCTTCCGACCCCACCCCTCCTACGTCATACTGCATATATGCGCATGCCCTACCGTACCGGACCCTGATCTATCTTCTGAGTGGTCTTTCGGTCCGTTCTGCCTGCTCATTCCGCTGTTATGCTAATTTCTCCTCTTCGTCCTTAATTTTTGCACACCAGTGTATATTCACGTCGTATTTATTCAACTGACGCCATGAGTCATTTGTGCGCTGAAGAAATACGTTACTTACGGGGGGGGGTCTGTGGTAAGACACATTCTAATTGTGTGAGGAATGGAGATCTGTCGCAGTTGTTAAATGTGAAGCAAAATGTTGTTAGCAAGGTGGAGACTAATATGCTTCGGTGGTTTACCTATGTTGAAAAAAATGACTGATGAGATGCTTACTAAGAAATTGTTTTTAGCCAACGTAGGAGGAAGGAAAGACAGAGGAAGGCCAAGAAACTCATGGGAGGATCAAATTCAATAATGTCTGCATGAGAAAATGATTATGTGTATGAAGTACAGAAGATCTTGTGTATGGCGTGTGATGCATATCAGTGAAGCACAAGTTTATGTAAAGTAAATGGAGAAGTTTGATACGGCAACAGTAAGTAAAAATTGTCTGATAGTTTGTATTTCTTTGTGGAGCTAACCGCTGAATCTCAGAGGACAGCTTAGTGATGATGATGATGATTATCAATGACTCCAGTTTCATTTATCCGATCTACAAAATTTGAAATGAAATCTTAATAGCATTGCACTTTGAGTTTGCATATTAATGTAATCTAGTACAATTCGAATATTAATTTGCGCACTTTAATTACTTTTTTAACTTAACTAACTTTCAGAGTTTAGTGCGGATTGTATTTCACATTTTGGAAAATATCGATCTATCTAAACGCTCTAACCTAAAATAAAAACTTAAATCTTGAGATGTCAAAGTGAGCAAAATTGCGTCTAAGAACAAATGTCGCTCCATTAGCACATTGTCGATAATTTAGATAGTTCCAATTTGTAATACTAGATGTCGCATTATTCTGTAGAAAAAGCTTTGGTATGAAGTTTCAAACTAACCGTCGAATACAACAATCTAAAACAAGCCGTGAATGGAATAACAAGTGTGCAGGAGAAAAAGCATTTAACGTCAAAAATCGAAGCAAATGTTATTAAGGTAAGTTTACACGAAAACAACTGAACTACAAGAAAAATTGTTAAACAACAACAAATATTTTACGCAGAATGTTACTTATCGAGAGATCTGAGGAACGGAAATAATAAGCATATAATTTTCAGCTCTAACATGAATGAGTTCTTAGTATATACGTTTTTAACATATTTCCTTACAAAGATCCGGCGTCCATTTAATTTGTTTTCAATCTGCTTCCATTAAAAATTTCACTCCGTCAAAAGACGGGCAACATCCCCTACATGTTAATATTTATTTAAAGCTTAAAACCAACAATCGTAAGACGGGCTATAGGGCTAGTTTTAATATAAAGAAATAAAAAAAGTGATATAGCAAGTGTTACAAACTTTTATTAGAACTATGGCTGTCAGAGTTCCACGACGTTTGAACTAAAAGCCCCAACGCATTTATATAAATGTATGTGTAAATGTAGTTTTATAGATATTCAAGTGTTTGTTTATTTTTCATTCAAATTTTTCAATAACAAAAATAGTTAATTTGTAATTTAATGAAGGTTGGTTCCTATTTATCCTATGCTGACTAAAAGGCGGATCGTCGTACAGCTGGTGAGTTGCTTACTGTATTAAGTAAAAGGCAAATTTTCAATTATTGATTTGATTTATTCAGATTTTTTTATATTTATTTAAGTAAGGCAAAGGAGAAAATTTAACACTTTAGTTTCGTTGTTTCTAAATAAATCAAATCTATAATTGAAAATTTACCTTTTACGTAACACAGTAAGCAACTCCTTAGCTGTTCGGAGATCCGCCGTTTAGTCAGCATTGGATAAATGGATGCTACCATTCATCAAGTGAAATTAACTATTAACCCTTTAACGTCCATAACGCCCTAAACGCTCGTACGTACAAACGGCCAAAGCTGCCCGAAACGCCTGTCTAGAGTGAGTTAGATTTCCTACCCGTACTTGTTCTTCAAATTTTCTAGACCTATTAGGGATCAGCTGGAGTCACCCTTAGTCACTACTGTTGTTGTTAAACAAAGAAATGAAACAACAGACAGTTTCGGGCGTTATGATATTTAGCGTGATACAATATTTTTGGGTCATGGTCGTTAAATAGTTAATTAAATGAATTAACATTAATCTATTAAATTAACTAGGTGCAAAGTGAGTGATTTTCTTCATGTCGTACGAAGAAACGTCTTCCTGAAGATAATTCAGATGATTTACATTCACGTAGATTGTAATTTGTTGTCAATAAAGATAAAGGTTGTGAGTCAATACAGTTTAAAGACGGATTGTGGTAGGTAACCGAGGCATGGGTCCCTCCCTCCATAGTGGAGGTGGTACAGGAATTTCAGTATTCCCATTCAACTGTAGTAAGGCTGTATTGCCAAGGCTGTATTGGCAAAACGGTATTTTCAAAGTAACATCGCCTTGTAGACAGCACTATGGGCTGAGAACGGCAGTGGATAAACCTTGCCATCGACGGTTGTCCCGCATAGTTGCGATCAATCGGAGAGCGACAGGGACTCATATCATCATCAACGTGGATCAGGAAGTTTCCCTAAATGTCGCCATCAATACCATCACACGATCATTTGCCGTAATAGGGTATGGGAGACACCCACCCACTAGAATCCCTTTGCTAATAGGATATGGGAGACACCAACCCACTAGAATCATTGTGCTAACTCCTGATCACCAGACTGTACGCCTCAACTGGGCGAAATTACATTCTTACCGGATTTCGGAAAATTGGAGACGGATCTTTTACTACGATGAATCCCATTTCCAGTTATTTAGCGGAGACGGGAGGCGGCGGACCTGGGAAAACATCAAGAAGTGATGGAGCCGGCATGTCATTAAATAACTATTCGGGCTGGTGGTGTCTCGGTTATGGTCTGGGGAGAGTTCATCTGGCACCTTTGGAACCTCTGGTACGTCTAGATGTTGTTTCTTACTGGAGGTTTAACGACCACCGTGAGCAACTCAGTGGGCTATAAGCCGTCGTCCGTCCCTAATTTAGGGTCACTGAATCACGGGAAGGGAGAGAGAGCCAGTGCCTTAAGACAAACACAACATCCATGCCCCACCGGGATTCGAACCCGGACTCCTTTCGGACGAATGATCAGAGGCCATTGCTTAGACCACTGCGCCACCAGGTATGCCGTCTAGATGTATATCAGAACGGTACAAGCTATGTGCCCATTTCTGCACATCATTGGTATCCGTTCATGGATGTCACGCAGTAAAAGAATGGACACTTCTAGCAGGAGTTCGTGCCTCCCCACAGAGACTTGAATAGAACATGATCAAAATAGCATTAATGGGCAGTACCCTCCTTGGAATATTAACTTAGTTCACTGGAGATGAATCCTGTGGACACTATTCGGGATTCTGTGGAAAGATCCGTTCAAGCTTTGGGTCCTCCACCCACGGATCCGACGAAATTATGGAAAGTGGTGCAGTAATCATTGATCGAGATACCTCTGGAACGCTTTCGTGACGTAGTGGGCACAATGCCCTCCCGTGTGACTGGCCTTATTCGGGCAAAAGGTGAACCTACCTGTACTAGGTACAGATCTCATGATTTCTGTAAATTCAGTGTATCTTTTTTTTTTTTAATTGGGGGTTTAACGACCACCATGAGCAACTCACTGGGCTATAAGCAGTGATCCGTCCCTAATTTAGGGCTACTGGCTCCAGGGAAGGGGGAGAGCCAGTGCCGTAAGACAAACACAACATCCAAGCCTCATCGGGATTCGAACCCAGACCCATCGCGGACGAATGGTCAGTACCCATCGCTTAGACTATGGCGCCACTCAGGTATATGCCGTACGTTTTATTTTTTCCCAGGTAGTCATGCTTTAGGAGACTTAAAAATTACATTTTCCCAGAACTGGAATCGAACCCACATCTCCCGATTTACGTTAGAGCATGCTACCGTATCCCCACCCAGAAAACCCAAGCCGAAGAAACTGATGTTAAGCAGACGTAGCAAACTAGAACGTGAATTGGGATCTCCGGGTTCGACTCCCATTCCACAGCGATGCACTTTTCAAAATTTTTGAAAGGCGGTTACATGGGAAACAGTAAAATGCGCGGCATCTATATTTTGACAATGATACTATATACATTCTCACGTATCTATGGAGAATCATTTCTTCCCAGGATTCGCCTTGCAGTCATTTCTAATTCATATAATACAGTATCATATTTTGAACACAGACTCTGGCACATTAAGAATTTATTTGTTAGCACTTTCACGAAATTAGTACGAAATTCTGCTGTTTGCCAAATCTGGTTTACACAATGTCAAACTTGTTCAAAAGAAATATAACATTTTTAACATGAATTTATTTTTTGGCTACAAAATAAATTTTGCTATGATATTTAGAATTTCACATTAAGAATTACGAGAAATATGCTTCTTCTCGAAAATCTGTTTGACATGAAGACAAGTGAAAATTTTAATTTAGTTTCCTTTTCATCTAGTACAGAAATAAATAGTAGATTTAATATCTGAATTTAGATCTTCATGAAATTAGACCTCATCCTCAAAATCCCATGATGCCACTAATGTTAATTTCCAAAAAAATGGATATCATATAACAAGTATCTTTTTTGTGTCATCATGAGAAAAGAAATGATACGCGTCAGCTGATATTCTTATAAAAGGTGAATGTTATCGTAACACAAACCGAAATGTTGTGATAGGTTCGGTAACTTGCATGACGAAGACAAGTACATGAACAAACACAACTGCAACCGCCACGGACATGTGAGAAATGGTATGGCACACAGAGACTCTCACTATAGCTGATGTAGACGTACGATGTTTGCGGACTAGAATGGAACAGAGAACAAATCTGCATCAAATTGGGAAAACCCGCATCGAAACCGGATGTGATGCTGATAAAAGTTTACGGGGATAAAGCAGTAACCTTGAAGTGTATTTTCGACAAATTACAGGAAATACTTAAATCGGTTCTTAGTTCCGCAAAGAAAATACTTAATTCAGTGTAGAAGGTGCACGATCTCGAAAAATCCTGAAAAGATGAAGAAGGTGTGTGAGCTCATTGCAAATGGTAGTCTTCCAGCCAAACCTGGATTTACTGCTTCAAAGTGAGATGCATTAGGGCGAGTGATTGATTAGTAACTTGATATTAATAATGAAGGAGTCCGAATGATTATGAAACAGGATTTGGTTAAGGGCAACATCTGTTCACATAAATTTGTTCCATACTTTATGCCCACGAGCCGTTGCTGCATTCCCACCGTTTTCGCCAGATTTGGTATCGATTGGGAGCTTTTTGCTTTCCGACTAAAATTAGAGCTTAATTGAAAAAGCTTTTAGCACATTTCGGACATTTAAACGAACATGACGACTCGTCTGCAGGCGATAATGGAGAACTTTCCCCACAGCTTCCTGCAGTTCAATGAATTATGCCTAAAGTGCATTGTATCCGATTGGGATTACTTTAAAGGCCAATAAAGTAAGTATTCTTAAATACTTCCTGTTCATTTTTACCGTACATTCACCGAACTTTATTGGCATATTTTTATGTGAAGTAATGATATTAGACGGCAAAACTGCTCCCTAAAGTGCACACGTTTACGAGAAATGCATTAGAAAGCCGTTTACGGATATCTGCTCGTAGACTGCGAACAACAAATAAACTGTTGTGGCATTACACGATGTATATACTGCGTTTTCATTGTTTTCAAAGATTTCCATGCCACGGCTACCTGGTAACGTTTGGTACAGTGATTTTTTGCGCTGCGTTGCACCAAAACAAAATAGCTTCTCCTAATGACGAATAAAAGAATACAGCTTACAACATACCTGTACACAAGTAAATTTACACAAGAACTGGTAAAATAAGTAACAATCTTCAAACAAACTGATAAACGTAGCCTTTTTCTGTTGACAGGGCGTAAATGAACAAAAATGGTTGTTTAACCGAAATTGATGAATTGTTCTTACGTGTATCGAGCAGCAACATCGAATCACATAAAAGATAATTTCCTTATGTGCCAAATTTCCTCTCAATGCAATTTATCAAAACGCTCATATGTATAAACAGCCAGAACGTATTTTTATGTTAGGTGTTCTTAGAGCATTCAATGAACTAACTTCCAATCACCAAAATATCTTTTCATGCTGAATCAGTTTAGTACGATCTGCAAGTAACTCTGAATTACGATAATTTTCAAAGATGTAAAATCATTGGTTCTGCGATTGTCTTCCAAATTTTACTTACTTATATTTTACGCTAAATTTTTAATTAGAAAATGTATCTCAACATGAAATCGAAAACACATTTAATCAGCAACTGTGTACCTAAATATAGGTGCTAGGTGCTTCAGGGTGAGACATAGTAAGATATTAAGAGTTTCACTTGTTTATATTTATTTAAATGCAATACATTATGTTTTTTTATGTTTATTTACGTGTAATCGGCAACATAATTATTCGAACAAGGAAGTACTTTTTTCACCTATTTAAATCTGACCTCTGTGAGGAAGATGTTGAAAGAAAAAAAAGCTATCCTTTTGCTGTATATGTGAGAGTGCTTCAGAACAGGACTGAGAGAAAAATCAGATAGCAAGGTTTAGATTGAGTGGAACGTCTGGGTGACTAATGCAGATATTATATCTAAAGTGACCAGTTACTTTGGAAGATACAGTAGATCAAAAACATATTAGGTGGTTTAATAAAACGTTATGCGTCTCTTACAAGTGATGAAAAACACAGTTGGTGTCTGTTGTGCTCTAAATCAGCAGTCTCAGGAAAAGCTAAGGCTTGGAACAGAAAGAACGAATCTCAAAAAGTTAGCTAACCACAATGATCATCAGATAGAAGCATGAAAGGCAATTTTTGTACAGGTGTACAGGCGATTTTTGTACAGTTAATTTTTGTTAGAGGATTTTCACTTTGTACAGGCATGTTAAACAATATAAATAATTAGCTGAATGTCCTGATACACTGCTTTTCTGAATAAGAAACTCGACAAATATATTTTTGTTACGTGCTTCCAACAGTATCATAAACACGAAATAATTCATTACTAGGTAGGTGAATTAAAAGGTACGTTGCAATTAGCGCCATCTGGAGTGGGATTGCAGTCACACCGTCTTCTCGGTAGCGAAGTAGACAGTACGGCAGACCTACCGACGGGAGGTGTTTTAGTACAGTAACTGCGTAAGGCGTGTGCAGGAGGTAGTTCGTAATTGCGCTTCAACTGGATTCATACTCTAAATTGGTAGTGAGAGGAACCATTCGATTTTTGTGGGCTAAACGCCTAAATTGCATTGACATGCATCGTGCAATCTGTGCTGTATACGGAGAAAATGACTTGTATCGCCCGCCAATTGTAAAGTGGTGCCAACAATTCGAAAAGAGTCGAACAAATTTGACGGTCGAATACCGCGACTGCAGACCATCAATATCCAGTACTCCGGAGCATGTTTCCACCCGTAACGACATGATTTGAGATAATAGACGTATCAAAATCAAGAAAATTGGCAGTACGTTTGACGTTTCGTACGGGAGTGTGCATTCCCTTATGCAAGAGCAGCTGGGATTTCGGAAATTGTGTGCGAGATGGATGCCACGTTTACTCATCGAAAAGTACATAAACCAATGTTTCTTGTCGTGTTTGGCTCTTCTGCAATATTCTACTGAGAGTCACAAATTTTAGCGTCGAATCACCACAGGTGACGAAACGTGGTTTCACCATTTCACCCCTGAAACCAAATTGTCGTCCATATAATGGAAGCATGTCACCTCTCCAACAAGGAAGAAGTGCAAAGTCCAATCGTCTGCGGGAAAGGTCATGGCGACTGTTTTATTTGACTGTGAAGGTTTTGTTAACCAATAATTTCTGCCAAAAGGGACGACTGTCAATACTGACTCATATCGCCAAACGCTACGAATCTTGTTTTGTTGATTGTCGGTTTAACGACCACCGTGAGCAACTCAGTGAGTTATAGGCAGTCGCGCGCCCCAAAATTAGGACCACTGGTTCCAGGGAAAGGAGAGAGACAATGCCGTACGACAAATACAACATCCATACCTCACCGGGATTCGAACCCGGACTATTCTCGGACGAATGATCAGAAGTCATCGCTTAGACCACTGCGCCACCGGGGCGGCCTACAAAATTTGCGAAAGGCAATTAAGGACAAACGCCGAAGTTAAGCGAAAGTTTAATTCAGCTCCACGACAACGCCACATCACACACCGCACGGAAAATAAAGGCGTTGCTGCAGTCATTCACTTGGGAAGTGTGAAAGCGTCCATCGTTCAACACCGACGACCATTTCTTCGGTGAAATCAAACAGGACCTTAATGGGCAACGATTCCAAACCGATGAGGATGTAAAAACTGCGGTCCTCAACTGATTGCACCAAACTGGAGGAGACTTTTTCTGTACAGGTATGAAAAATAATCACACGTTCCGATAGATGTTTAGAGACCTTAGGCGACTATGTCAAAGAATGAAAAATGTACATTTAAACCAACAAATATCTCCTGAGCATAAATCTTTATTTGTTATTTTTATTCAACAGTGTAACTAAATTTCTGATTTCCCCTCTTCAAGAGAGTCTTAAAAAGCCATATCTCCATACTAAGATTTGCCGTGAAAGCAATATGTATCAGTCTTAGTTTGCTATTGCAATCAAATGGGATCACAAAAATGTCATTTCCTTCTTCATGGAAGAGAAACGTATTTGTTTCCCTGATACACATGCACCATCGTTTGTTGTATGTTGAACAAATATCTAAACAAGCACTCAGTGAAGGCTTACCACTTATGCACCGAATTCTTGTAGCTTTTGAAGATGACAATCCGATTTTTGGTGGAAATTTGACAAGGAGGTTAAGTCAAGATACTATCCAAAAACTTGAAAATTTCATCGTCCTGGAGCGGGACTCGAATCTGCGTCTCCCATATAGCGCCCGGGTATGCTAACCACTACACAACCCAGAACGACCAAGTCTCAAATTTCAGATTAATTTGAATATAACTATCTGGGAGACGCGGGTTCGAATCCCGCTCCAGGACGATGAAATTTTCAAGTTATCGGATATTTTCTGACTTAACATCCTTGTCACATTTACACCAAAGATCGGATTGTCATCTTCAAAATTTGTATTACATGGTGTAATCCCGAATTTATTTATTGTGGCTTTCTTTAAAGTTCTTTATTTTAAGGCTGTAAGACGTACAAAGATGAAGCCTATGATTATGAGATTGATTTTTTAAAGCTTCGTGTTTTGAGAAAGACAAGAGCTCAGTCGTATTATGTGTTACGCTCTTTGTAGTTCCATGATATTCTTAGAATTGTTCCAAGCCATGATTTTCTTATAATTGTCGCATTGTACATAAGAGCAATATGCCATTATGTCTTAAAAGAAAAGTGTTTGATCAATGCATCATTCCAGTGCTTACGTATGGTGCAGAGACGTGGACCTTAACTAAAAGATACATACAAAGGCTGCAGACAACTCAAAGAAGCATGGAGAGGTACATGCTTGTTGTCAGCAGGAGAGATAAGAAGAGAAACTCGTGGATCCGAAAAATGACAGACATCATGATCAGAGTTAAATCCCTGAAATGGCAATGGGCTAGACATACTGCCCGAAGGACAGACATCGATGGACAGCCGAAATTTTAGATTGGATTCCAAGAGACAGGAAAATACCCAGAAGAAGACAACATGGGAGATGGGTGGATGAATTTCGAAAGTATGCGGGAGTAACATGGAGTAGACTAGCACAAGACAGACCGTTGTGGAAGAGGTTTGGTTTCATCCAGCAGTGGATTGATAATGGTTGATAATGATGATGACATAAATTGGGAATTTTTCTCACTAACTCATAGACTCGCAATGTTCATCCTCTGGGGTTTACAGAGGATAATAATAACAAATAAATGATTGGATACTTACACTGAAAAAACTTATTTCGGAATTTCTCGTTATGGGAAATATGCCGGCGAGGTTTTCTGAAATAAACGACGTTACCTTAAATCATGACTCCTCCATTGGACCACCTTTCATTTTGATTTTGGTGGTGCGACTGGATTCGGACCAGCGGATCACAAAATAATTCGACCACAGGTTGGATGACCCATATTACCTCCATTAAGTACCACGGATATTTCTTTCTTTGCGTACAACGATCACTTCTACAGGTATTTATTTCATTTTAATTGAAATGGAAAACTTTCACGTTCAATTTTATCTGAATGGCTTCTTTTCTATTTTTTATAAATACGATCGATGATTTTCCTTTTCTCATAGCTTATAGCATGTATCGTCAAAATCAGCTGAATACTCAAGAGACGCAAATAGCGCATTAAATCCCTTTAGTTTTGTGGCGTAGTAGTACAAAGATTCGGCAAGCTTTCGCACTCCCCTGGGAAGCTTTCTCAAGGCAGTAGTAGACATAAAAATGCCGGGAATGGGAACACGCAAGGAACAAAGATGGTTTTTGAAAATAACGCGGGTGACATCACGAGCGTATTACACGAATTTTTATTACGCAATTATATGGTGTGTCGCTATGTGTTTCCATCTTTTAATAAAGCATGCCAAGCTCTTGGTAGTTCAGTAGAAATCATTGCAGGCTAGTTTGGTGGATAGAATTTCGACTGTTTACCTGATGACAGTTTCTTTAAAGTTCGTGTATGGGGCAATTCTTCTAATACTATTCCATAGAGGAGGGGCCGATGAATTCATGTCTTCTCTAGCGAAGGCTCTATTCCGTATGTCCTGGTTGACACTTTGCACGTGCTCTTTACATCTAGTGTCCAAGGATGGCTTTGTCATTCCGATATATCTCTTTTCCGTGTTCTCAGGATATACCAACGGTATAGCGTACACATCTGCCTTTTCTTTCTCACACTGTCCCTCCTTGCAACTTAATATACATGATAACGGGGTCGGGACAATACGTTGTACTTACGTAATAAATTAGTTAACCAATATTTAAAGCCTGGAAGGTATGTGATGAATCCTGCGAATCTCTCCGTTTTACTAGGCGATTTCGTTATTGCTGACATTGTACGATTTCCTACAATTCTGTGTATTCTGTCTATGTCATCTTTCTTATATCCGGCATTTAGATCTTTGCTATAAATATTATCAATTTACTTATTTATTTAGGTGTTCGGGTTTGCTTACATTATATGCTCTATAGAATCATGCTCTAAACGCAGAAAGTCTGTACTCTTTTGGGCAGTGCGAATCAGGAGGAACAAGGTTTGGTACTGAGGTCGGTTTATAATAAAAGTCAAAATCGAAGCTGGATGTTCTGTTTCTTCTGAGCGCGACGTCAAGATAATTCAACCCCCTACGCCACAAAAATAAACGGATTTGATGCGCTATTTGCGTCTCTTGAGTATTCACAGTGTGGTGTATTTATAATTACGTTATCAGCTGAATTATTATCAGTTACCTGAAAGATGTAAACAAAACTGTTACACGTAGGTTGAAGTATGTCTGCAACGTCACATTACCAAATTTCTCACGGCGTGAAAGATAGTGTCGCAAAAAAATTGCTTTTAATATGTTAACGTAAATTTTATGTATAAAGTTTAAATATTTATCTATTAATAAAATACATTTCTTTTATTTAACATATATATCATAAATTTTACTTGTGTAATTTGTCGACAGAAATAAGAACCATTGTTAAAGCATTCACTACGTTTGCTTTACCTTTATTTCTGTGACTAGAATTTTCACGAAATGGAATTTCTGCCAAAAATCGCATTTTTTTGAGTACTGAAGAAATTCAGTCGATATACTGCCAATTATAAAAGGACTTTTGGCAAATGAACTTCTTTAAATTTCTGATCGCGACGGATTTAATAGGATGCTGAAACTCACACAGAGGGCAACTTGGGAGTCAATAATTCCATTCCACTTTTCACTAGTAACATAAGGTCTGTGCATAAGTTGCCAGAGCTTTATTGTCGAACAGATTCGCTACGTGCACAAGTAGATCGCATTTAATTATCGTCAGAGTATGTGCCCTCTGCAGCTATGACCCTGCGTCATCTATCAGGAAGAGGGCGAATGCCGGCCTGAAAGAGTGACACTGGTTTCGATGTGATGAAGTCATTAAAGCATATTTGGCGATCCTCAAGTTTGGTGAAACATTTGCACGGCAAGAAATGCTCAATCGAGCAAAACAAACAACGTTCGTCTGAGAATTAAGCCACACGCGGGAAAACTTCTAGTTAGAGCTGCATGATGGTTTCCTGGGTCGCTGTAGATATATTAGGTAGTGCCTTTTCATGCAACACAGTGACCTTCTGCCACCCCTTTCCGGAAAATAACAATTTCCCATGCAGTTTCTCGTTCAAAATCAGAACCTCACGACTGAATTTTTCAGTATTTACTGTTAGACTTGGTGGCATACGCTCACCACACGCCACACGTAGTGTATCTCTCCAGGTACAGAGAAGAATTTGCTTATGTAGATCTCGCACTTCATTGTTAATCCTGTTCGCTGCCCTGGGTATACACTCATGACATTTTCGTTGCCGGTTATCAGAAGGAACCTCTTTTTCATAACCTGTAATGATTTTCATCAGATAACCCTTCTTCTGATGTCTGAGTAGCATGCATGTGTCCAGCTTCTGACCAATATTCACCTGGGATCCACTTTACCCCTTTTTGAATCTTTCCAATGGCAGGCAGCCATCCAACCACAGTTGAATTATTCGTACCTAACAGTAAGGAAAGTTCTGTCGTCGACTAGGTGACGTTTTCTTTCAGAAGAGTTTACAAATCTACGTTCTGCATCTTCTTTGGCTTTCCCCTACCGTGCTTTACCCCCATGCTGTTATCATCACTTCTGAACTTCGCAAACCACTCACATCAGATGCTTGCATCTGCAGCTTTCTAGCCGTATGACGAACCAATAAATTCCTGTTCTCCTACAGCAGTTTTCCCCAGAGTGAACATGAACACCGGAGAGCGGCGAATATACACCTTGTCGGGCGCCATGTTACAGCTCAACTAATCCCATGAGTTGTCTATCGCGTTCAACCCAGTGCTGCTGCCTTACTCCCGAAGTAGAAACTTTCACAAAATTTCAACCGCTTTGGGGGTAACGTACAATTGACATGACGCACCAGTCAAGAAGGAAAGCTGCAGTGATAAGCCTTGCCGGCGTAGTTCAATTGGTAGAACATTTTCTTCATAGTAGGGTGATTAGAGTTAGAATTCCACCACCGGAAAAAAGAGCATTTCCTCTATATTGGCGCGCAAACGTAAGAATGAATTTCCTGGACGCGAGATCGAGAAAAAGTGTGATGCTTCTTCCACACATTTCCTAATATTAGTAAATATATTTTTTTCTACAATAAGTTACATCAATCATAGTTTGTCGGAGGACGCGGAGCCTACTGTTCCGTGTTCCGGCATTTCTGAAGGACAGGGGATATATGTGACCTACCACTGAGGTGAAACATCAGTAGAAAAGACAAGTTGCCGCACTATAAACCTTGCCCGCCTTAGTTTCTTCGGTAAAACAGCCTCTCCGGAAGATTTGGGTCCGAATCACACCCCTGGGAAAAGGTTATTTTCGCTATACACATAGGTTTCTGCGTGGAGTGCCGAAAACGTTCGAATATGTCTCTAATTTTCAGAAATTAAGTACAAATACTGAAAAATCGTCATTTTTTGTGAAAAAAGAGATGGAAATGCACGAAACTTGGGTATACGTCGAGAAATGCATTGCTGTGTCTGCTCTGCGTGTCGTATGCAAATAAGTGGCGATGGTATCGGTTTATGCAAATGATCCGCACAATATAGGGAGCTGATGTGAAGGTGATTCGAATCCATGCCTTCCGGAGAGGCTGTTTTACTTGAAGAAAACGTCACATTTTTTGCGGAGTATAATGAAGGAATTCTGAGATAGCAGATTTGTTGTAATGGCTGTGAGACATCATTTAACAGATGAAATAGAGAGCGATTGGAAGACCAGAGTTATTCCAAAGTCAGGTGGAAGTTGCAAAATGGCTGCATGTGAGCTCTTCTGTGGTTCACATATTGTGGAATAAATTTCAAAATAGGAAGTCATCTTTCCAAAAGCACAGCGAAAGAAAGTGCATTAATACAAAATCACGTGGATGACTAATACCTCCGATTAACGTCACGTCGAATGGACTGAAAACCAATGCAAGTTTCTATGCTTCAAACATGAATCCAGAGTTTCTTTGTGGAGTGATTCCACGTGTGCTGTGATCTGAAGAGAAAGAAGGAATACACCAAATCTGTGACAGAGAAAAGAAACACTTACTGTGGTGGTAGCGTCATGATCTTGGTTGGAATATCGCTTGGTGTACCCACCCTTATATGTACATTTAAGAGGAATAATGAGTGCTCGATGCCATAGAAGTGATGTCCTGTACCTTTAGTTTACCTTTATGCAGGTGCCATGGGAGATATATTTCTCTTTTAATAAAATAACGGTCGTCCCCAACTAGCGATGCCAGTAGAATAATATATTTAAGGGAATTCCATTGTCTATATGGAACCGCCAGCCAGGTCGCCCGATCTTAATCCCGTCGATTATGTCTCGGATGCTCTCGGGAAACGACGTGCTGCTGCCCTAAACCACCATCAAAACCTGGATGGCTTAGGCAAGCTTAGCGGGACCAAAAGTCGTTGCCACCTATTCAGCTCCTAGACATCATCCTCATCATGAACAGCATGAAACATCACGGCTGGAACTGCATTGCTGTGAGGGGTAACCCCTCTTTCTATTAAGGTACGCATATTAGCTATTTAATCACAACACGTTATTTTTCCAGCTTGTTCTACATGTGGTCATTTTTGTCGGAAGTGTTCCTGACGAAACTCTTTAGGGTCTCTATCTAAGGTACGCTATGGAAGAGTTTTTCACTAAAATTCACTAACATTTTATCATGTATTTTTTTTCATTTACCGCGATTTTTCTGTTTTCATTTTAATTTATGAAAACAAGTTTATGTACATTTTAGCAGAATTAGCGAAGCTAATTTTCCAGAAGTTCTGGAATTTTTAAACTGGAATGGATTAACGTCATCAGCTTTATAATGATCGTGAATGAAGTGGAGAGGTAATACGTACACGCGTGGTACGGTGCTATTTAATTTTACTTTCATAAAATGAAATATGTGCAAGTTTTCTTTTGTGCCTCACTCGGAAAACAAAAAAACATATATATTTATAATTTAATATCGGAATTTTCGTTTGGTTACATGAAACACTCGTTTCACTTCGTTATTTAAAAGTAATTTGCTTATTTCCTGTTAAACAAAATGGTTTGATAAGAGCTAAGAGCATCACCCCATCTTCCTGCTCTAGAGCGCTGGGCATTATTTGGGAACTTCTTGAAAACTAATAGTCTGTTCCGAAATCGATAACTTAAGTCATGCGAACCGAGTTCACGATCGAAATTGCGACAGGAAGTATTCCGTCCTTACAGGTAGCAGACAACAATCTACTAATTTCACCTTCCTCCCTTCGCTATCATCTCCAACATCCGTAATCACCCTGGAGCTGTATTTGGCTCAAAATGAAACACGAAATTAAGTGCCGTTCCTGTCTCTTCCCTCTGGTCTCAATTATTGCTTTCTGAGCAGTAGGAAGATGATTCATGCAGAGTTTAAATGTTTATAAGCTCTTAATAAGGGTATGTCAATGACTAAAACATAATCTCAGCGGATGGCATCGGAATACCTGCGCAAACAGATCACCATCAGCATCTGCGGATCAGATTTTGCTCAATCGTCTCATGTAATCTTGCTGCGACTTTAAGCCGAACGCACTACAAAGCAACGAAATAATGAGGAGGTAAACAGCAAGGTACTTCTCAAATATTCAACGCATATGTGTTTCTTGTTATGCTTGTTACGGTTCATTCATTTTCTTTCCCGATTTCTAAAAATAAGTATTGAAATAAAATATTATTCTTCATTCTACCCTTTTGAATGTGAATGCATATTTCACTTTATCTGCATTAATAACAAACAAGTAGAGGTGCCAACAAAATGTCATATTGTGAATGATTTTTGATAAAAATCAACATTTCAACCGTCCCTCAATGTTGAATTCGCACTTTAATCATCTCAAACATTCCCCAAGAAGCAGAGATATCGTGCGAAAAAACGGATATGATTTCCTTTCTTTTCAATTTAGTGTTATTGACTTTCTTTCTTGATCTGTCTTACTCTTGTAAAACACATTGCATTGTGTAGTCACCTGCCAAAGCAGAAATATTGAGAGAAATGTAAATCAATATTTTTGACCCTCAAAGTGGATTCACCTAAAACCTTTGACTTATGTTTCCACTGGTAAAAACTTATGTACATATTTTTTTTCTCACTTAATGTGTTCCCAAGGATGAAGATCTGCACATCGATAAAAATAATTTTATATTATTATAGCCGAGTTTTCTTAATGTCTTCTAAAACGTAACCCTAGTTATATTAAAAAATCAATAATTTTTCCTTGGGCAGAGTTATATCTGATAATAGATGTGACCATCTGTACAGATCGCTTACTGATTATAATCATGTCACATTCTTTTTTCAATAATTTTATTATTTTGTGGACTGGAATGAACACTTTAGTTCTACAATGCGATAGTCTGGAATGTTTAAAATTACTTGAACCACTTAGATTAAATTTTCTGACAATAGTTATCTGAAAATCTTAACAAAACTATAGGTACTGCTGACTTCTGGAATATTGTCCATCAGTTTCTTACTTATTATAAATCTAACACCAATAGTTCTGCCAATATGTGCCTGACGGCAGTAGAACAGACGTCCATTTTTTCAGAATTTATATTACATATAAGGCGTAATCCCGTATTTCTTTCATGAGATCCCCTCCTTTTATACAAATTTTGGAGATGACAATCCGATTTTTGGTGTATATATGACAAGCATGGTAAGTCAGATAATATCCAAAAACTTGAAAATTTCGTCGTCCTGGAGCGACCTGGAACTCGCGTCTTCCAGATCACTCCCGGGTATGCTAACCACTACACCACCCAGAACGACCATGTCTCAAGTTTCCGATTAATATGAATATAATATATTTGAATCCCGTATTGTATTCATGATTTATCTGCTCCTCCTGGCAATCACGGGATAGTATTCTTAACCTCCAGACTAGCTAAACATGAATGCCGGTTGCTTTGACTAGCAAATCCTGTGATTGTTATATTGAAATTAATCGAAAACTTGAGATTTGGGCGTTCTGAGTGGTGTAGTGGTTAGCATACACGGGCGCTATCTGGGAGACGACATTTTGAAGTTTTGGGATATTATCTGAATTACCATCCTTGTTACATTTACACTAAAAATCGGATTGTGATCTTCAAAATTTGTATTATATGGTGTAATCCCGTAATTATTTCATGACCCTCCTTTCATTTTTGCGTCAATTAGCTCGATGATGTCTTACCTGAGCTTTTGGAGTTCCTCCTATAATTCAAGAAACCGTGAATTAGGAGAGTTCGTCCGTTGAATGTAGCCAAGGTTGGCATCAGATGGCAGCCTAGTGCGGACCTCCTGTGATTCTTAGTAACCTCTGCCTTCGCCTTGATGTCGCAGTAGCTGCTACCCTGACCAAATACATTCCAGCTGGCGGGTGACTGACTACCAAATTTTTAGTTGTTGAATAATTTGGGACGGGTGTGGAATTCTTGGCCATAACTCACACGTTGGCGTTTCGGATTGGTGAGTGTAGTATAGCGTCTTTTCTAATCCCGGTGGGACAGATATACAGCTATATCGTCATAGCCCCTTCAGTAGGTACAGGATGCACCGCGTGAAGGCGGGGTTGACATTTGTCAAGGAGAGGCTATACTATGTTTGCGCCTCATCAGACCTTGCATCCCTCAGGTAGACGTCATGAAGATAAATATGTTGCTTGTATTTTGAAATGTTTTGGAACAGAATGCATTTCCACTAGGGGAGCAATTGCATATTTCTGTTTTTAACATGTTTGAAAACGTATCTTAGAATATCTCAGTTGGGAGACACTCACCATGTAAAATATTTGAGTAATCCCCCCCCCCCTAAAAAAATTAGCTTTTCACCTAGCATCTTCTTTTCTAAGAACACGATATTAAAACTCGTCTTTGCCTTGTATATCTTTATATATGGTATATGTTTTGTTCATAATATAAATTATTCTTTTAGCGTAATTTCAGCCGCTAGTGGCCAAAAGTAGCAATTTCTCTTTGGGTATGTCTAATAGTTAATACAGCCATTTAACGTGGACCAGGAAATTCAAACAAAAGTCTTCGCTCTTTCCACGTTCATAAGAGAATTTTTCCGAAAAATGAGTCAAAATTCTCCCTACAAGATTAAAAGATAGTAATAGTAACATAAATCCTTCCACCAAACCCTTCATGACATAAACAAAGTCATTCTTAGAGAGTCGCGGTTAAGACGTAAATCCAAGTTGGAAAATTAAACTCAAGGTGTGTTCAGAAACCCAAGTGAACAAATTTAGCTGCAATTTCTTAGGTACTTTCTGAAATAATCCAATTTCTATAATGTCGAATAAATGTTTTTATTGGATGTAAAGGACGGGTGTTATAAATCTCCGGGGTGACTCAGAGACTTAAGGGTTTGGTGGAAGGATTTATGTTACTATCTTTGAATCTTGTACGGATAATTTTGACTCATTTTTCGTTTCGATGTTACTTTTTCGTTTATACAACAGTACATGTAAAATTATTGTTTTGGTAAGGTGTTTTATAGTTCATTTTTAGTTCAATTTTAATCCTAGTGAATCTTTTGTATTTTCTATAGTTCAAGTAGGGAAGACAGAATGCATCAAAATTTACAACACAAAATTTCAAATTGGATATCCATTATTGCTTTTTCGAGATTTTTGCATTCTCATGAAACCTGAACTGAACTTGTGTGCTCAGGGCCTGCGGATGTCTTTCCCTGAAGAGTGATCCAGGGGTTCTGAGTAAACGTTTTTATATATATTTTCTTAACATTCTTTAGTCATTTTTTTATTCACTTTAATTTGTTTTTTTTATCTAAAGGTTTTTAGCCCTATTTGTTTGTTTATGAGGGTAGATTGCATGTATGTTAATATTCTTTTACTTAGTTATATATATATATATATATATATATTCGTCGATTCCGAGGGATTTCATCTACCGGGTTCTTCGAATCCCGGTGAGGCATGAATGCGGTGCTTGTCTTACGGCACTGGCTTTCTCTCTTCCCTGAAACCACTGACCCAAAAATAGGGACGAGCGACTGCTCATAGCCCAAGCGTTGGCTTATGTTCATTCGTTCGTGAAGGGTCCGAGTTCGAATCCCTGTGAGGCATGGATGTTGTGTTTGTCTTACGCCACGGGCTGTCTCCCTTCCCTAGAACCAGTGACCCTAGTACATTAAGGACGGGCAACTGCTTAAGCCCATTGGATTACTCATGGTGGTCGTTAAATTTTCGGTTACCAAAAAAAAAACAAAAAAAAACACGAACCTGGACTATTGTCTTTACTGAAGTGGTTGAATTAATTTGTCAATCAAATAAAGTTTACATTTGTTGTTTCATATGAGTTTGTTATTTTCAAAAAAAAATGAATAAAAAACTTACCGTCGATTCCGACGGGTTTCGTCTAGTTGTATGTAAAATAGAATATTTTTTTCTGTTACTTTTTCTACTTTTTTATTTGTCAGACATGCTTCAGTGTTTTCGTGATCATTCTTGCAGATATTTTCAACTCTTGGTTAATAGACTAATTTGTTAAATCTTATATCGGTTTCATTCCGTGCAATCCCATTTTTTTTGTTATGTGAATGACGACATGCTGGCAACAAACAGCCGGAAGGCAGGTATTTGATGGTTGGTAAAAGCCATACGAATAACTGTTAGCTTAAATGGGTTTTTCTAAAGATACAATTATAGACTGTTGTCTAGAACTGTGCTCTACGAAATCAGAAAAAAGAAGTAAGGTACGTAGAAAACGACTAAAACCTAAATATGTATTTAAAATTATCTCTAAAAATCAGTATTTTTAGCATGTCTTTGGTAAAACAGATCGTGTTTATGTTATCGGTTCGTCCCTCCGTCCGTCCCACTGTGGACACCGTACCTCTGCAACTGTTTATCCGATTTGAAAAATTAATTTTGCACTGGGAAGGTTGAAATGTGCGAATGACTATTCTTCATTTTTTTTTTTTACTACGATGCAAAACTTCGCTGCTGGGCGTAAACACAGATGATATCGGATTCAAATATATTTTTTTCCATATACTTGTTTCTAGACACATCCGACTAAAAAAATTATTTTACCCTTCGATACCATTTATGTCGAAGACTATTTTACGTATAGTTACTTTTTCAAGTAGAGCATAGATTTTCCGCTAGGAAGCGTAAAAGTAAACCGTGTTTTCCCGGATATCTCTCTTTCTAATAATCCGATTTAAAAAATTCTTACTGCAGCGGACACAGCTTTTGATGGGAAATGTTTTGATTATAATTGCTAATATTTGGTAAAAAACAGTTTAGCCACCAGGGGGTGTAAGCGTTAATTTTTGCTTCTCATGTATTTGCAGCAAAATCTGAGTTTGTAAAATCTCGATTGAAAAAATTAATTTAATGGAACGATACCACTCACGTCGATAAACCATTTTCGGAATACTTTCTTCTTAAAACAATGTATATTTTATCCGCCAGGGGAGGTAGGTGTATATCTTACTTTTGTCAACATCTCTGCTTTTAAGAGTCAGATTTAAAAAATTCTTTGTTTGTCGGTTAGCGTTTCCAGTGCGAAAAGGCTTTCATATAATTTCAAAATGTTCAAGTAATTCATAGACTTCCCGTTAGGGTACATTACGGTAAATTGCGTTTTCTCCGAGATATCTGCTTCAAAAACTCAAATTTGAAAAATTTTTCTTCTATCGCATACAGCTCCTGATAGGAAATGTTTTGCATATAATTTCTAATATTTGGTAAAGAACGGTTTGACCACCAGGGAGCGTAAGTGTCAATAACTGCTTCTCATGTATTTGCAACAAAGTCTAAACTTATGAAAATTCGATTAAAAATATTATTTCGTTGGTCGATATCGCTCACATCGGAGAACCTTTTGAGAATACTTTCTTCGTAAAATAATGCATTCTTTTTCCGCCAGGGGTCGTAGATGTATATAATATGTTAGTCGATACTTTTACTTCTGAGAGTCCGATTTGATTTTTTTTTTTTTTTTTTTTTTTTTTTTTTTGTTGAGTGTTTCCGCTGCGAAATGTTTCTCATATAATTTACAAATTTTTGTAACACATAAGTCTGCCACCAGAGGGCGTTAGTTCACATTTCCATTTATAGCAATATCTGTAGGACTAAAATCCCGATTGAAAACTTCTTTTTTCGGTCAAGTTCTACTATCTATGAAAACCCTACTGAATTATTTTCTTCCGAAATAATGCACGACTTCGCTGCTACGGGGCGCAAATGTTTAATCTGTTTTTCTTACCATTTCTGCTTCTGCATGTGTAATTTAAAACATTCTTTAAACGTCTGATGCCATTTATTTTGTAGAACATTTTAGGCTAGTATATGAGGGATTTCGCAGTTCAGAGTTCTGTCGGTAGGTGGGTTTGTGTACTTCAATTTACAGCTGTATCTCCGCTTCTAAAAACACTATTGAGAAATTTCCTTTTTACTGTATGTCACTCCCCACAATAGAGATGCGGAGCATTATCCTCTTTAAATAATGCAAAGATTTCCCGCTAGTGTCGTAAAGGGCAACAATTTGTTTTCGCTATCTCTGCTTCCTCGAGCCGTAGTTAAAAATTTCTTTTTCCTCAGCATAGCATTTTCCATGAATAATATTTTTCGCCTATAGTCAACGTTTCCATTATGCAAAATTCTTCCGCTGGGAGGCGCAGATTTATATCATGTTTCCTCTTATATTTCTTCTTTTACGTGTTCGAAAATCTCGTTGTCTCTGATGCTTTCCTTGTGCTATGAGGAACTTTTTGTGCGCCATTTGCTAATCTTCATAACATGCTTTTTAGCCGCTGGTGGAACTAAGTAACTGCTTCTATTTCTGGATGTTTTATCGGTTGTAAAAGCCGGTTGATTGTTTTTATAGTCATTTCCATTCACTTTGTGAATAGCTTTGATTAATTTAATTCACGTCAGAACGGATTC
This sequence comes from Macrothele yani, assembly GCA_039090855.1. Classification (NCBI taxonomy): domain Eukaryota; kingdom Metazoa; phylum Arthropoda; class Arachnida; order Araneae; family Macrothelidae; genus Macrothele; species Macrothele yani. The sequence goes on from CM077011.1 coordinate 163,402,242, forward strand.
AAATGACGTGCTCATTACAACCGAAAATTCGGTGTCATCTTTCTTGTTTAACATATATTTGCACGGTGTGCATAATTTTAGGTATGTCTTTCCTAAGGTCTTTTAAAATTTGAATTACCGAAATTTGAGATTGTAAATTACAGATATTTGAGATTTCAAATAACAGATATTTCGTTCGAAATATTTCTTTTGACTTACTCCACGCATTATGACGAAATGCGTGTTTGCCCTGTGTCACTTGCGATATATAAATATTAAAATGTATGGAAAAGAAAATCTGTTCTTGCAGAAATCTTAAGGCTTACCCATTGAAATAAAGTTTCGGAAATGATAACAGAGATCATTCGTTTTATTCCGGCGTCACCTGAGTCAAAGCCGAATGTGAAAAATTAACATAAGAAAAGCAAATGAATGCCGAGTTTTAAAAAAATGCGACTTTAATCAAAGGCGAGCAGCTGACAATAACGCATTGCTTTTCTGTAAAGATATAAAGCAAACTGTTTCACAATGAAATATTTTTGCTGGATTGAAATATTATTCTTTAAAAAATACATAAATAAACAAGAGTCGGTTAAAAACCTCATTTTTCGTAATTACCGCTCTTATAATATTCTCAATTTTTACAAAGAATCTTTCTTTGTGGAACCGAGCGATAAATGGTTGCCTATAATTACTTTTCCAATACAATCAAGTTCTATGCACCACGAAGCAGGTCAGCGCTCTGGATCCTTGCTTTTCTGAATCTGGCATTATGCCTGAAGCCAGTCAGCTTCGTCTGTGGGAAAAAATCCTTTCACTTAACGTTAGTGCAGAAAAAAAATGCTGACAGCCTGCATTTTTCATATCGCTTTGCTTCCTTTCTAAAAACAGATATTTTTGGAAGTTTTTTTAAGACTTTTGACTTCAAAGCGCCGGAAAATGTTGAGTTAAAAATATATTTTATGTAATGGTGCGCTCTCTGAAAATTTTATCTGTCTATGGTGCCATTTTTAGCAGAGCGATGTTTGGGAAATACGTTTTTGCACTTTAGATTTAAGAGGGTTTTGCGATGTTTTGTTTATAATAATAAACTCTACTTGTGAGGAAAACTAAGTTAGCACAACTGCCCTAGTTATTCCTTGCAGTTAACTGAATTTCACAAATAATTTTCGTCCGTTTGGAAACGACGAAAATTGGGTGATTTCAATAAATGAAAACTTAATTTCATTGTTAATTAATGGAAATGAATTGAATCAATTTTCGAATTAAACGTGGTGCTAAGTAAAAGCGTAAAAAAATATAACTGGAAACAGTTATTTTATAATTAGTTTTTCATATTTCGTGGCACATATGGTGACGAGTTTGAAGTGTACTCCTTTCATTCACCCTTAGTTAGAATATGTTTGTGTGATCTCAGTAACTCTGTATTTGGACTCGGCACCCTCTGTCTCAAAGCAAGTTGCTGCTTTCGTCCATTCAGGAAAACAGTACCTACATTTTTAGGAATAATAAAATTCAGTAGAAATCATGGTTAATCGATAAATTCAATCAGCAAATCTGTTATATCCATTGGGAAATATAAGTATGTCATAACAACAGCTCGGATTATTTCATTGTATTGATTAAGTGCTAAGTTTATTGCACATTTTCCTAACACAACTATGTCACGTGTGATACATGCATGTCCTTATTTTACATATTCTACTGATTTCGTTTATGATAATATTAAAAACGACATCGTAAGAAATTTTTATCTCGTATTCTAGCGAAATCGGTAAAAATATTTCCACTCACGAAGGTTGTTAAACGGCTTAACAGAAATATAAACAAAAGTTGGAAAAATACTCCAGCAAACATTGTGACGGTTATTGATAAAACATGTGCAAGCTAGTCTTCTAAAGTATTAAAACAATTCGAAATTGGTGAGAAAAAATAGTTTTTATTGTTGTTGAACTAAAAAGTAAATTTGCATATTTGAAAGATATCTGCATTATTATTGCCCAGTTTCTGTTCGTCTAGTTAGCGTTTTCGGGAATTTCAAATGAGGATATTTTCATTTTGAATCATATCTTCAGATAGTATTACGCGCTCTTTACTATGTCCACACTCACATTATGTTCACGTCACGGAACACTCGATGTCCGCGTAATTTTTTACATATAAGTTTTATGAAGTTTGAGTCTTTTGAAATAGCCATGAATGGGTGTAGATCGTAGGCGAGAGATTCAAAATACTCATTTTAGGAGACGGTAGTTTTAACAGGTACGAGAGACCCCATTCACGTCATTTCATATCTCGAGCCCAATCTTACCTAAACATGCTGCAGAATATTGTATTGCATCCACCGGCCTGGTTAGGGTACAGTATTTAAAAGTTATTGGCTCAAAGGCACGAAAAGCCAAATTATACGAAGCACTATAATTTACAACAACAACAAAAAATAAAATAGAAACTGAGCATAACTAAGCGAGATATGTGTGGTACACACAAAAAAAAAAAAAAAAAACAAGATCTACATGAAATGGTATAAAATTCGGGCAAAGTGACGAAATGCATACAACGAAAAGGTTCGGTACAACGTGAAAAATACAACATTGAAAATACATCCCTGTTCGTTGAAAAGGAAACACAATATTTTAAGGTTATATTGTAAAGTAGTTAAAGCAGAAAATAAGAACGTTCATGAATAACACAACAGTACACACAGGAAGAGGTACGGTACACGTGTACTGTCGTCACGCAACAAATAATGGTGAGTAAAACGACAATACCTAGGACAGAGTTCAACTTATTCACTAACGTTCCAAAACTTGAAAACGAGACTCCCTGAACTGTCTTAATACGATACAATTTTTTCCTGGCCTGTTGGTGAATTAGATTAGTGCTCTCAGACGCTCGGTGTGAACATTCTGACTGCATTACCAGGATCTTTCACTTCAGTTGCCTGTAAATCATATCTGCGTGGTTTGCTAGAAGACCTGCAAACAACGGCGAGAATTTGAGATGATACGCATCGTTGGAGCGTGAAAAGCAAGCTGGACCGCCCCGGTGGCGCAGTGATATAAGAGCTGGCTTATGGCCATTTGTCCGAGAAAGGGTCCAGGTCCGAATCCCCGTGAGGTATGGATGCTGTTTTTGTCTGACAGCACTAGCTCTTTCCTTTCCCTCCAACCATTGGCCATAAATTAGGGATGGCGAATGCTTATAGCCAATTGAGTTGCTCACGGTGGTAGCTAAACCTTCAATTACAAAAAAAAAAAAAAAAAACGAAAGTAGTTTGGTTGTACGACAGCCGGGCTCCCCTTTTTGTGGTAAGAAAGACGTTAATAGCATAGCGATGCGTTCAAGAAATTCTGAGACTTGTTATATTGTAAGAGTATTTCATGTCATTTCTCCCAAGGGACATTTACCAGAATGATAATTCCCGTCCACTCACGGCTGGCCTCATCCCGTTAGTGCCTCCAAAGCGTTGCAACCCTCCCTAGGCTAGAGAGCTTCCCGCATCTTTTCCTATCGAGTGTGTATGGCACATGCTAGACACGGTCATTACGGAATATTAGAGATGTTGTGCAGAAGTTACACGACGTTTTGCAAAATCGTCTACAGATGAATTGCAACTGGTGTCGTGATCTCGTCTGTCTACCACTGGGGGCCTCCGTTTTTCAGCAAGTAAATTTGAAGTGTGTCCCCCTTTGGACCATTCTCACCGCACATTCAAAACGGTGGATCTCAAACTGCTCAAAATGTATGCGATTGTTGATATGCTGCCTTAGCCCCACCGGTAATCATTCCCAGTGAAAGGTCCGACTTTTTCACTCGCCCCCTCCCCTACTCCAGCATCTTGATACTGACGACCTCACTACCTGTGGGCCGCGGGTGGCCTAGTCAGCAACGTTCGTAACTGCCACGGAATAGCCCTCAGGTTCGATCCCAGGCAGGTACGAACGCTAGATCCACTAAATATCCGCCGTGCGTCAGATGGACACGTTAAGCCATCGGACCCCAGGTACTGGCCCCCCGATAATAAATAAGGGCATCTTCCTCTCCCTTTCTACTTCGCTTCCATGTCACTTTCCTATCGGGCATTCTAGCCCAAATCTCCCAGCTTCCTATTTCTAAGGGTTGTTTAAGACCTGGGGTCAGACACTCCCTTCCTAAAATCCTCTACATATGATCACTCCCTACCTGTGCTATCTTTATTTGTATCTCACGCCTGTCAATGTTTATGACTACACCGCTAGTTACTCTGGTGGCAGAGTGATCACAAGCGTTGGTTCCCATTCAATCGAGATGGGCCATGTTCGATTGTTGGATGAAGCACGAGTAACAGCGCTTGTCTTATTGCACTGGCTCTGTCTCTTCCCTAGTACCAGTGGTTCCAAATTAAACTCTTTCTACCCCTTGAAGTCGCTCATGATGGTCGCTAAAAATGTCTGTGCAACTCTTCCTTTCGTGAGGACAGTCGTGATCATTATGATTTTTCGTATCAGAGTGTATGAATTCCTCGCGATACATTTTTAACGCTTCATTTAAACTCGATATAATCACAACGACCAGGATCATATAGGACTTTATATAATACAGCATCCCAAAGACGTGTAGCAGCAAAAGGTGTTTTAATAAAATGAAGTGAAATTAATCAAAATGAAAAGACATTTGTTTTCATAAAAAGGGTTACCAGTTATACAAAGAATAAATAGTTATCCTTCTTTTCCCTTTTCATTAAAAACAGAGGGAATTCGATTCATGTTCTCTTTTAAAAAAGAAAGAAAAAAAAAGAAATGGGAGTGCACGCTTGGTCGGGATTAAGAGAAAATAATCACTAACTAGACGTTCAATCGTATTAATAGCTGTGGCGTGTCTTTAGTCCGAGATCTGGGCCATTTCCCACCTTCCCCTCTCCCAGCAGTACTCTTTTTATTTTTAAATTGCGAAGTTTAATTTTTAATTGTTAAGTAAGAGAAGTAACTTTTTTTTAAAAAATTTAGGTACATGCCATTGCTAACATGAGACCAAATAATTATGAAGATTGGGATTTGAACACTTATTTGTGCATGAACTCCATTCTTCTTCTGAATACTTTATTTGTACATGAATTCCATTCTTTTTCTAAATACTTTATTTGTACATGATCTCCATTCTTCTGCTCATTTGTGTGAACTTGAATTCTACGTTTTCATAAAAAACTTCTTCCGAGTACTTTTTCATATTTAAAAAAATATTTCTTCTATTGACAAAGCAGCCAAGTTGCTCGAATGTACATGTCCTTATGTGGCTCTAAAATATATCTTGCTTCTTTTTAATACAGAAAAACTTCTTTCGGCAGTTGCAGTTGTTGATGGAAAGTTTTATATGAGGTCTGCTGATTTGTACACCTCATTAAACACTATGTCCAATTTATTCAACTTTATGAAACAAGTAACGTCTCTTACTGATTTCTTTTTTGTATTTATGATGGGAATAAAACACCTTCAGTTCATTTTTTTATTCGAGCTGTATCAAAATTTGAAGCATAAAGTTCTGTAAGTTCTGACAGTAGATGTTCAGGGAAACTTTCACAAAATGTATCAAAACAGTTCGAATCCAACAAAGCCACGAATTTAAGATATAATATCATTGATTTTAATTCATTGACACTTCACAAAAACTGAAACAACTCTCGCGAAACACGTTCTGTTATGGGCGGGTGCATGCTACTGACTGAGGTAGTCTAAGTCTTCTCTTTTCTGAGCCAACCGTTGACCAAAGCAATGTCCCGTTCCCCTACACCAGCTGATTCATGATGTCATGGAAACGCTAGTAGGCGATCTTACGCAAAGTTTTCGAACCAGAACTGCGAAGACTCTGGAAGAGCTGCTTGCGTTATGTCGTTATTTTGCGCTCGCCAGACTGAGTCAAAGAAGCGAATCCGCACGCGTTTTTATTCGCACCGAAAGCATCGGCATATTTTAATACCGTTGATAATTGAATTTTATTTGTGCATATTTAATTCAGTTTGATTAATAGCTTAGTAAAAATGATTAAAACAAAGGTTTTAACAAAAACTAAACGAAAAAAACATTTAATTAACGCCGTTTGGGAGAACAGTTCTAAACAAACTGCACGATTAGGTACAAGCACGTTGTCGGCGGGAATGTCATATGGAGATTGTTTTAATGGAAACCACTTGGTCAATTCATGTACTTTAAATAAACATTCCTGACCAGGTCCTACGTAGGCACTGTTTTGAACAGAGTGTTAGCCTACATGGCGAAGGAACATTCAGATGGCTCTGGATACTTTTATCAAGATGGCGTCCAGCGTCTCAAATCCGGCATTATGTTAGTATGGTTCATGAATAAAGTCCTACCATTTCGTGCTGTGCCCTGGCTCCCAAATTCCCCGGAATTGATTGCCGCTGAACATTTATGAATGCAGTAGTGCTGTGTATTCACCGGACCACGCGAAAGTTTTGCTGCGTGGTTGAACCTCGGGACGTCGTTCTGCACAAATGGCACAGAATCCAACCTCCCACGGTCAAGCCAACTTCCCACGGTCAAGCAGCGTCGATGCTACTCCTGGTAGAAACGATTATTACGCTGGAAGGCGGCTCTACACGATTTTAAGTAGGCTGTCATAATGTTATAGCCCATGCGGAATGTTTTTTCCTTCAAATATGTATATTCTCTATCGGTCTATAATTCTATGTATCAAATGTCTACCATATGTGAATGCTGGCGCGTTCCTTGAAATACGTTATGAGGATTTTCAGATATCCAAATGAAAATATTTTGAGAATCTATGTACAAGCTCTATTCTCAGAAATGTATTTACTAATGAAAAAATTACTTACACGATTCACGTTTTTTAATTGGTGTATCTCTGCTTACCAGGAAATTTATCGCGCAAATGTATAAATATTTTCCCACCCCTTAACACCAATATCGATTCTGTAATCTCCAGTATATACACTGTGGAAACCCGAATTTTCCGGTGACGGCTCTCAACCGGAATCCTTCGGCTCCGGAGCAGAATGGTTTCCCAATTAAGCTACACCAACAAGTGCTTATCACTGCTACTTGATTTTGATATTTTCGTCATTTCTGTAGCAGGTCACACATATCCCCCCGAAAAAGGCGGGGGCACGAAATCTCAGGTTTCGGGACCACCGCAAACCATGCCTGAAATAACTCTCCGTAGAAAAAGGAATTATCACTAATTCCAGATGATGTGTGAAAAAATTAGCACACAGTTTTTCGAAGCGTTGAAGGAATTTTTATTCATTTCAGTGGAACAAACATCACATATTTTTGGAAACTTCTAACGGCCAGAAGATCCATTTCTAAGTTCAGTCGCTAATGTGAAAACCGAAATTCGCCGGTGGCGCCTCGAAGCCACATCCTTCTGCTGCGGAGCCGAATGCTTTCCCAATTAAGCTACACCGACGAGTGTTTGGAACTACTATTTGCTCTCTTGACACGTGCGTGACCTCTGTAGTACGTCACAATATATGTTCTCTAAGCCATAAAAGCACTTAGTTTATGTGCGTTTTTAGTTATGTTTTCGGTGGTATGCCATAAAGTGATGCGATACTAAAGTGCGCTATATCAATTATCTGGAGCATTCTTGCGGATTTTACATCTTTCCAATAAATGAAATCCTCTTAAATTGCGTTATTTTTAAATTTAGCCGGTTTAACATAACAGCAATAAAAATACTTACTTTATGTGAAGTACGATTTCAACGTACTTCCCTTCTCTTTTTCAGAGAGTTTTTATTTATTTTTTTCCTTTCCCATATCCCCTTAGTTTCTGCGCTGTCTGTTCTATTTTCGAGAAAACGTCAATGGTTTATAAGCTCCAAAAAACTGCTCTTCTTCCTGAGGGGCCATCAATAACAAAGTCTTCAATGTGGAGAAAATTTGATGGACTCTCTACAAGGATTGTATAGCCTACTTCCCAAATATCACGAAAATCTCTTCCCTTTCGTTGAAAACATCATGCATTTCTAAATTTATTCTACCATTAAACCGAGACTACAATTTTTTCTGTTCATTTTTCATGATGGTTAAGGCGCATTGATGCAGTTTAGCTCATCCATTCATTTCTGCAAATTTATCAAGAATTTATTTTATTGTCTCAAAATAGCACATGCCGAATGATTCTAGATTCTTAGAGATAGAATCAGTTCAAATTCTTTGACACAGGAAAAATACTACTGATTGAAATGATAAATTAATTTCCATTTCACTGGATTTAATCATTTGATACTGAAATAAAACAAGGAATGCAATTATTTTCACTAAATAAATTAGCAGTGCTATCAATCTATTTTAATGACTTCAGGCAAACCTATTTTGTCGAGACATCTTTTGAGCTTCCAAATTACGAAATTACAAACATCATTAATATTGAGAACATATAAATATTTTAACTTGGGACGGCAAAACCAATACATCAACGTTTTATCTGGAATGGAAAAGTTATCAAAAGAAATTGCATATCCCGCGTCTAAGATCATCATATCAGTTTGAGAACAATCCACAATTATTAATAAATTTTTTCATCACAGGATCAATTGAAAAATGTAAGAATGAATCTCAGTAGCAGCCGTATTCATTGTTTCATCAAAGTCAGCCTTCACTAAAACACGAACATATTAGGAGAATAAAATATGAAAGAATCATAAACAATTTCATAGCACACAGGTTGGGAATTTATCAAATTAATGTGATTCAGTTTCTGAAAAAGATGAATGAAAATCGTCTGCACCAAATGTCTTCAGGAAAGTAATAAAGCAGTCTATAATTAGTAACCCCTCTGAAAATATATATATATATTTTTTTTGATTGGAGGTTTAACGACCACCGTGAGAAACTCAATGGGCTATAAGCAGTAGCCCGTCCCTAATTTAGGGTCACTGGTTCCAGGGAAGGGAGAGAGCCAGTGCCGTAAGACAAGCACAACATCCATGCCTCACCGGGATTCGAACCCGGGCCCCGTTAGGACGAATGATCAGAGGGCATCGCTTAGACCACTGCGCCACCGGGGCGGCGAAAACATTATTTAAAATATATATTAGATATTTTGATTCCTTTCACCTTATTTCTTTTTATTTTATTTTGCCCAGTAATATATATTTGAAAGCTCCTTACAGTAAAATCCTATTTTTCTCATAAATGTAACTGGTTAATTGAATTTTAAAAGGCAGGTGGCACAGTGTTCTAAGAACTTTCTCCGCACCATTCGTTCAAAACGTGCCCATGCTTGAGTACGGGATGAGGCACGAGTAGTGTGTTAGTCTGACTGCCGCAGTTGTGTAAGCGAAGGCTCCTGATCACTCTGACTGCGCGGTCCGACTGCGCGGTGGCGGAGTTCTGACCGGAATTTTAATAAAATAACCCATTAGTCTGATTGCTTGGTAGCGCAGTTGTGTAAGCGATGGCTCCTGATCACTCTGACTGCGCAGTGGCGGAGTTGTGACCGGAATTTTAATAAAATAACCCATTAGTCTGATTGCGCGGTAGCGCAGTTGTGTAAGCGATGGCTCCTGATCACTCGTTTGAGATGGGTCCGGGTTCGAATCCCAGAGAGGCATGGATGTTGTGTTTGGCTTACGGCACTGGCTCTCTCCCTTCCCTGGAACGAGTGGCTCTAAAATAGGAACAGGTCACCCTTATAGCATACGGAGTTACTCACGGTGGTCGTTAAAACCCTAATCAAAGAAAAAAAAGCCGCCCCGGTGGCGCAGTGGTCTAAGCGATGGCCTCTGATCATTCGTCCGAACGGGATCCGGGTTCAAATCCCGGTGAGGCATGGGTGTTGTGTTTGTCTTACGGCACTGGCTCTCTCCCTTCCCTGGAACCAGTGACCCTAAATTAGGGACGGGCGACTGCTTATAGCCCATTGCGTTTCTCACGGTGGTCGTTAAACCTACAATAAAAAAAAAAGAAAAAAAATACTGCACTGACTCTCTCCCTTCCCCAAAAGAAGTGGCCATCAATTAGGAACGGGCGACTACTTATAGCACTGAGTTGCCTATAGTGGAGGTTAAACCACAGAACAAACAAAAAAGCGCATGAACAGTGACGTACGTCGGAGCCGACGCAGCAGCGAACTCCTTCAGCTTTGGAGAATTACAATGTTTTGTGTCAGGAATGTATAATTTATTTTATAGATTTTTGTATAGAAAACAAATATATTTTATAAATATTTTGATAAAACAGTCTTGAGTTTTAAGCACCAATTATAGTTGCAAGCTGTGTCTTATGTGCAGAGAAAGTATTATGTTGGCAAGGAGTGAAACAGGTAAAACTATTTCCGGTTGAAACTTTTTGAGTTTTAGTTATTAATTTGAAGGACAAAGTGAGTGATCGGTTTAAGGAATCCTGCCTCTGAGACAGTACAAGATCGCAATGCCTACAGCTTTAGCTTCCTTTTTCAGCACTCTCTTGTGGCTGATGCAAACTTTTTCGTGAAGTGTGAGATTCACCACTGTGTATGATATCTCTATTTCCGGTAGGAATTCTAATGAAATAACCCAATGACAACATTTGAATAACAAATCATCATTTTGCACTTGCAGTGACCGTCATTTTCATTGGACAGCAAATATTTTGCCTAAAGGTTTCAGAACTGAGACAAAGAAAGTCAAAGACATTTAAAAGAAATATTAGAAAATTTACTTTACAGTTTACGGTTTGTAATTTTCGTGCTGATTATAAAACGGATTTGTGTTGCACTCCAAGTTGAAAAAGTTTAAGCGGTTCTGGCAGTTAAGTATTTATTAGAGGTTTAAGGCTTTATAGGATTCAACTTCATCTACTTAAGTTTTTTTTTTGTGAGTTAATCCCAGATTTCTCAGAGTAACCGACCAGTTTCTTTTCCAGTGACACAAAATATTTGAGTTGGGTCACGTTGCATATCTCATAGGACGCTTCACGGTGGGCATATGAATTACATTCCCACAAAAGTTGGAGAAAATTCCGCAGCTTGGATAACTGTGAGCTTGGATCAGTTGAAGAGAATTCCGTAGCTTTTATCAGTTGGAGAAAATTCCGCAGCTTGGATCCCTGTGAGCTTGGATCAATTGGAGAAACGTCTGTATCTTCTCCCTGTCACACCTACAGAGAGAAGAAGTGTATGTGTGTGCGTGTGAGTTTATTGGAAACAAAAGCCGTTAAGCAATTTCTACATTTGTGTGTGTGTGTGTGTGATCGCATAACGAGCAGAAAATACTCTGAACATAAGAAAGAAATAATTAGTACTTTATAAACATTTAATTTCGTTACCATGTCTTTTGTTCTTGAGGTCATTATTTAAAATTAGTTTCACTCGTTTGCGTGGTTTATGATGTTTCCAGTCAAAAGAGTGTTTTAAGCCAATTCGTTCTGCTAATTAGAGAAATGTGTTCCATTTTTGTTTGTACCATATCAAGATTTTACATCGCCATTAGTACTTACTTCAACCAAACTAGTAAATATACATTCATGAGAAACAATTTTATGGTTATAATTTTCAAATTTGGCGCTGAATCTACTAGTAACAAGTCCAGTTTGGATTCTTTCCACACTTCCTCCACATCTCAGGTAGTTTATTAAAGCCGTTGTGTGAACAACAAAAATTCTGAGCAATTAGCCACGGATTGTCTGCAGGAAAGACTTCCCGTGAATGTTTAAAGCAATCAGAAACCATATAATTTCCTTTGTATGAACGTTGGAACATTTGTCGCACTTTGGCGATAATTGTCGAATCCCTGCCTCAACCAATGTATTTGTTTGATTGTTGTAATGTTCACTGCTTTAAAAATGTCTATGAAATAAACATTCGCATTTGGATATCACAAACAAAAAGAATACCTAGTCATTAAAAAAATTACTCTACATATCCTTTTTGTGCCCGTCATTATTGACAGGCTTTCACGTAGTCCTAATATGTTCTGTTACATACCTGGAAGCTATGATGTATTTATACAAAATCAAGATATTACCGATTTTGTGAAAACATTGTGTTCTACCAATTTTAAAGTTAAAATTGGATATAAAAAGAAACCATGTGTGACTCATAAAGTACAAGAAACCACGGATGACTAACAAAGTATACTGCATTTGTGCGTACGATTTAAGGTTTTAAAACTGGTAAGAAACCAGCATAACATTTGCAATTATTGTGGAATGGAAAGTTCCTAAAATTCATGTAGATGACTTATTTTTGCTTGATAAAAGCTGCATGCAACATTAAAAAACAATTTTATTTATCCTAACATTCCCTCTGCATTTGGATCTGTGCCACACAGAGGTGATTTGCCTATTGTTTGTTTGACAGCTGGATTGGAGAATATAACAGCAGAGAACAGGAAACCGATGAGCAATCGGAAGTCTACATTTCGGAGATTAGTAAGATCACTCCACAACTCTTAGAATCTGATCTTGCGCAGGGTCTGAATTTACCCACAGAAAGATCTGAGCTCTTTTTTTCTTTTAAGGAAATAGAAAAAAAAATTGTTATCACCACGGATACCTAATTCATGATGCAGGCATGATAAACAAGAAATCGCTCGATATTATATAGATTTTTGGTGTGTTTTAATAACGTATGGCCTCAATAATGAAATATTTCAACGTTCTTTACACTCCATATGAATATAATTTGGTTTTTTCATTTTCTAAACGAAGATTGAAAGGTATTTTGTAATGTAGTCGGAGTGGATACGCGTCTATCTCAGTGAAATAATCTATGCATTTTAAAGTACCCTATGGACGACTTAGAAGTTCATTAACTAAGTTAAAATATGAGAAATAAGGATTGTTTTCGTGTGGTAATTTTAAAGTGATTGGCTTGTTTAGACAACAGACTAACTAAAGAAAAACTGTCTTGTTTTTGTGCGCGAAACGAAAGCACTGGGGAATGAAGAATTTGACACCTAGAATGTGTTTACTGCCTCGTTCTAAAAAAAATGTCATGAAGCATTAGATGACCACAAAAATGCTGTTTCCTCTGCTGCACCTGAAACGTGATTTAATGAAGAAGTTTCTGAAAGCTTTAAATAAGAAAGTAATCGTTTCAAATACATTTGCAAGAGATCCAAATCCGTTAGATATGAAAATTAAAAAAAAAGGAATTTTCGTTGGGCCTTAAAGCAGAAAATTTATGATCGAGAGAGAGTTTGAGGAAACAACGATAAAATGTGAGTAATAAATATTGATAAGGTTCAAATGGTGATCGAAATTTTTTGGGAAAGCAAAAAAGTTTTGAATTACAAAACTATTATTGAAAACACATGAAAAACTTCCAAACAATTGTCTGCAACATACGTTTGAAAACTGATTCTTTCAATTCACCCATTGAGCAGTTCCTCGAAATTTTAGATGATGTAAATGAAGAGAGAAAAGAGAAATATTCCATGGCGACATTGAGGACATGGAAAAGAGACATCAGCCCAGATCAAGTGTAAACATGATTGTGGGTTATTGTTGAGTGCTAAAGGAAGAATGTCCTCAGGTACGGAAACAGCTGGTTGTGCAAGGAAATCAGGAAAACGAAAATTCCATTCATCATGATGCATGTATTTGTGAAAGTTTCTATTATTTAACAAACATTGAACAAAAGACAATTTACATCCGTAAATGGTTATATAATAAGTATATTTTCTCTTAAATTTATTTTGAATCTCATTTTAAGTTTATTTGTTTGCATTACTGATTAAAATTACAGGAAAATGCGTCAAAATGCAATTCTCTTTCCCCCTTTGTGAAAAACTCTTGCATGTTTTAAATTGGTAATTAAAAATGATAAAAACTCACTTATTGCTTCAAAATAACCAGGAACCTAATCTTAAAATGCAGATCAGTGTTAACCCAAAAGATAGTAGGCAAAATATTATTATGAATAAACCAACCAAAGTGACCTTATTTTGATGTATTTCCCTTGTCCGTCCAGATGACGGTTTATGTGCTGATACGAATTATTGAGAACAAGTTTCTGCTGAGTTCTGTGCCCCTTTGGTTGTTCACACACACACACACACACACACACACACACACACACAGAGAGAGAGAGAGAGAGAGAGAAGGAGCAAGATAATGAGGTTATTGCTGTCCACATCATTCATTTGAATGTTACATTTATGAAACAGAGGCAAATAATTGATAAAATATTTCAGAGCCACTGATTACAAGAAGTAATATTTTCCCTTTATATTTTCATACATTTTTGTGCATAACCCATAAAATAGCACAGTAATGACATCTTTCCATAATCATCACAAGCAACATTCACTCTGCTCGTCATTGTGCATTTATAATATCATTATCCGGAATTTTCAACAAACTAATGGATTAATACTTGTCCAAGTCTCCGCCGTAGCTCTCTCTCTCTTGAGAAATGTTCTTCGATGACATACCGGCTTGCTTTAGAGTTTCATCCACTGATCTCCCACGGGGTCTTATTCTGGTACATTTCCTGTCCCCTTTGTATCCTGCCTAGTATTTCAGTTGCCCAATGGTGGTCAATACTTTTAGCAATATGTCCAGTCGATTGTCATTTTAGGATTTTTAGCTTGATCATGATGTCAACCGTTCTTGTCATTTTCCAGATGCATGCCTTCCTTTTCCTGTCTTTCTTTGTTATACCAAACATATACTTCTCCATGCTTTTTTGAGCTGTTTCCAGCCACTGTATGTGCTTTTCTATGTAAGAATCATGTCTCTGTTCCATACGTCAGAACTAAAAGGCTGCATTAATTAAACACTTTTCGTTTAAACCATAATGGAAAATTGCTCTTAAAAATTGTCCCTTTCTTCCAAATGCACTCCAACCATGCTTTGCACGCCTCTTTATTTCTTCTTCGATGTGACCTTCGTTTGATGCCTGTTGTCTAAGGTAATTGTAGGCATCACTGGCTTCTAAATTTGCCCCATCAGTCTCTAATTCTTCAGGTCTCATAAAGGCATTGTACGTACATCAATTTTGTCTTCTCTAAGTTCAATCAATCAGCATCTATGAAGGTGGTTTTTCAAATATGACTGTATGATTAGCAAAAGATGGGTTAAATTATCGCTATTAGCCTTTATCCCCTGCTCTTCCGAGTCCAGTGATTGAAAGATACTCTGAAAATGTGGCTCTGAAGAGATATTCAGAGATATAATGTCATTTTATCTCCCTCCATTTCCAATAGCTATAAGGGCTGCGGCCCACAGTTAACCTTTGCACCAACATTTTCACCGATACGATCAAATATTTTAATTTATTCCTCTTCAATACCGATGCTTTTAAAAAACATTGTAACTTCTGATGGTTTCACAGTTTCAAAATAATTTTTATAATCAAGAGGAGAAAAGTTATTCATAGTAGGATTTCATATTCATTCGTTCTTTCAAACAGTTCTCTCAGTACATGAGTATGATCTATAGACCTGTAGCCACTCCGGAAGCTACATTGTTCTCTTACAGTAACTGATTCATGTCCAGTGATTCCTTAAAAGGATGTGTCAGTATTTTAATGAAACATTTTTAAACAACTGAGAAGAAGATGATGGGGATGCTGTTCCTCATATCATTAGGGTTCCATGTTTCATGTAGCAATAAATATGCCCAATCTTAAAAAGAAATAAAATAAAAATGGATTAAGGAAGTACTCCCTGTGTTTGTCCGGTGTGTCCCCTCACCAATAAAAGATATACCCCGATCGAAGCCGTAAAAGCAGTTTGACGTTTTCAAGTATAAATTTCTTTTATTTATACATATATATATATATGTATATATATAGAATGAAAATATTACAGAACAAACATACAAACATTTCAAAACAAGTAAAAAACTGGAACTGGTTGCCGTCATTAGGAGATTCACAACCTGTGGAAGTGGCCTTTCTAGTGCCAACAAACCTCTTCACCTCAATTTCATTGAAGGGTCTGTGGCAGGTAGCCCTAAACATACATACGAAGTTCGAGCCCGGGACTACAGAACAGTATTGGCCTTTCCTACTGGATTTCTGTATTAATAACAATTTCGTTACCGTAGGCGATGGGCTTTACCTCCAAACTCGTGGTATCCCAATGGGCATACCACGAGTTTGCAAAACGTACCATAGTTACAAAACGTACCATAGTTTACAAAACGTACCATAGTTCTTCCAGTTCTCCCAGCAGAAGTTGCACATGCAATCAAGAACATGAAACGGGTAAAAGCTGCAGGAGAAGATGGAATTACCGTAGACATCATACAAGAATGAAGTGGATAAATTGAAACAGTACTCGCCCAAGTTTTCACTCGATGCCTTAATGAAGGGAAGATTCCTGAGGATTGGAACAGTGCTACAATGATCCTGCTAAATAAAAAAGTTGACAGTGACGATCTCAGGAAATACAGACCTATCAGCCTCCTATCCGTGGTTTATAAAATCTTTACCAAAGTTCTTCCACACCGCTTGATGGTGACAATGGACATAGCTCAACCAAGAGAACAAGCTGCATTCAGGAGTGGCTACAGCACTATAGAGCATATCCACGTACTGAGAGAACTAATTGAAAAAGGGGGGATATGAAATTCCATTATGGATGGCTTTTATCGATTTGGAAAAGGCCTTTGATTCGGTGAAACCAGCAGCAGTTATAATTGCTTTGAAATCCTGCGGTATTAAAGATGCATACATTAATATTATTCATAACATCTATGAAAATGCAAATGCAAAGATTCGGCTATTTGGGAATACAGCACCCATAAAAATTGGAAAGGGAGTGAGACAAGGTGACACTATATCTCCCAAACTCTTTAATATTGACAAAAGTGATGTACAATGCTTTTACAAGAAATGAAGATTTGTCAATTGATGAGAAAAAGCTGGAGATAACCAATACCTACATTTATCTTGGACAACAGATATCAAATGAGGGTCACATTGATGAAGAAATTAATCGGCGTGTAAAACTTGCCTGGAGGGCCTTTGGAAGAAACAGTACAATTTTCAAGACCAATACGCAATTATGTCTTAAAAGAAAAGAGTTGATCAATGCATCCTTCCAGTGCTTACATATGGTGCAGAGACGTGGATCTTAACTAAAAGAGACATACAAAGACTGCAGACAACTCAAAGAACATGGATAGATGCATGCTTGGTGTAATTAGGAGAGATAAGAAGAGGAACTCGTAGATCAGAAAAATGACAAGAGTGGAAGACATCATGATCAGAGTTAAATCCCTGAAATGGCAATCGGCTGGACATATTGCCAGAAGGACAGACCATCGATTGACAGCTGAAATTTTAGACTGGATTCCGAGGAATAGGAAAAGACACAGAAGAAAACCACATGGGAGATGGGTGGATGAAATTCGAATATATGCGAGAGTAACATGAAGGAGACTGGCACAAGACAGACCGTTGTGGAAGAAACTTGGGGAGACCTTCGTCCAGCAGTGGATTGATAATGGTTGACAGTGATGACGATGAAGATAAACATAAAAAAGAAATTTATATTTAAAATGTCAAACCCCTAGTTTAGCCGTGAACGCAGTTTGACGTTTTGATATACAAATGTGTAAGATTTATCTTTTCTCCTTTGTGTTCATTGCATTCTGCTACTCGCGGAATCGAGAATCTCTGTTTGTACGATAAGCGCGAGGCGTAGTATATATATATAAACATTACAAAACAACTAAAAATACTTTTCTCCTCTTGCTTAAAAAATCATTATCCTTTGAAATATCGTTTATTCCATTTTGAAAATCTGCTGACTACTTTTAATTTGGGAACATCTTTTAAAATTAGATTATGTAATATTGTCACATCGAATACCTTTGATTAACCATTCTTCGGGCTACAGTTCATAATATTTTCTTCCGAGTCGCCCCTGAACGTTTAACATAACACCTGCTTCCATCCGTTAGTACACATGCACCTAGTTGTAGTCTTTTCTGGAATTCAACAGGGGTCGAATTAGGGTATTATTTGGTTCTTTTTGGATTCATGAATAGGATTAATAGGATAGGATTTGTTCATGTTCTTCCGTATAGGATAGGATTAATATGTTTGAGGAACGGGTTAGAGTTCGTGTTGGTTTGCTGTTCGTTAAGATGAAGGTGTTTATGGTTACTTTACTAAAGGCAAATCTTTATATTTACTTCTTTGTATTTCTGGTTGACGTAGGAAAGACCAGGTGCCTAGTCCTAAATTTTGCAAAATTCTTAACCCTTATTTTGGAGATTGTTTTTCAATTAATTCGTCACCTGCATTAAACCTGGACCAGGGTCGAGGGCAGGGGGCGTCTTTCCCTGATGAGTGGCTCCCGGTTTCTGACCTTACGTGTGTGCTATCATTGTAATTTTTTATTACGGCTACTATTGTGTGTATATTTGTAACAGTATGTATTTTGGTTTACGTTCTTTAATATGTGAGAAGTTCGGAGGTTTCCTTAGGAAGTTATTCTTTCAGTGTGAGTAACATTTTGTTTATATACTCTACCCGTGGTTCTTGCAGATAGGCGCAGTTCCCTGGTGAGTTGTACAACTTCATAGTACACGTTTGTAACTATTATTACTTATATATATATATATATATATATATATATACATGCATATATACATATCATCATTATCATTGTCAACCATTATCAATCCACTGCTGGACGAAGGTCTCCCCAAGTTTCCTCCACAACGGTCTGTCTTGTGCATCTCCTCCATGTCACTCCCGCATACTTTCGAATTTCATCCACCCATCTTCCATGTGGTCTTCTTCTGGGTCTTTTCCTGTCATTTTGAATCCAGAATACAATTTCGGCTGTCCATCGATGGTATGTCTTTCTGTCAGTATGTCCAGCCCATTGCCATTTCAGGGATTTAACTCTGATCATGATGTCTTCCACTCTGGTCATTTTTCGGATCCACGAGTTCCTCTTCTTATCTCTCCTGGTTACACCAAGCATGCACCTCTCCATTCTTCTTTGAGTTGTCTGCAGCCTTTGTATCCCAGCAAAAACAGTCTTGCTGGGCCAGCACTGCCAGCAATGGCACAGCACTATGTTGCCGCTGCCGAACCGTTAATAAAATGTCCGGGCGGCCAACAGAAGGGCCCGCAGTTCAGGCCAACAGCTGGCCAACAGTTGGCACCCCATCAGTTGTCATATGCCACAACAGGGCCATCAGTGGCCCATCACAGGCAGTAGCTGCCACAAGTGGCCTTTCAGTGGCCCTGCAAGCACGTGCCAGAAATGATGGCTAGCCTAATGTGGTCCGCTAGTGTGCCGTTAGTAGCAGCCAGCAAACACGTGACGTAACTGGTGGCTTGCCGAATCTTGTCCGCCAATTTCCCAGTAGTAGCCATAATAATAATATAAAAAAAGTAAGGATAACCATAGTTTCCCAAAGCTACAATTTTTTTCTACC
This sequence comes from Macrothele yani, assembly GCA_039090855.1. Lineage (NCBI taxonomy): Eukaryota > Metazoa > Arthropoda > Arachnida > Araneae > Macrothelidae > Macrothele > Macrothele yani. The sequence continues at coordinate 163,421,575 of CM077011.1, forward strand.
ATTACGTAGCTTGTGAATTAACGCACTGCGCTGGGGAAATTTTCTCAACAGGCTGGAAAAATGCCCGTTTGAATTTGAACTAGGGCCGTTCGCGTGATAGCTGAGCTCTCTACCGCCCGGACTAATTTGCCATGCTCGAGCATGTGCTTAAAGCTGTCTGTTTGGTATGCAATGTGTAATCAAACGCTTCCCTCTTTCATTTTACAATATTGCGAGGTATTTTTCATAAAAGTCAGTTTCAATAACTGATAAATTAATTTTTTCAACGTAACGATAGTTTTTTTTTACCTTAAGGGAACTACACTCATTTTCAAGGCGTGTACATACTTAGAGTCGCTTTCCAAAGTTTTGTACTGTTCTTGCCGTCTTGAAAAGAGATTGCTGAATAAATATATATTTACCCGGGTTCATGTCACATTCTGTTACATTTTTATCGTTGTGTCTTTCCTTTCCGTTGTCCGAAGCTACATTTGTTTTAAAGAGTAAAAGATATTTTATTTTACTTCTCGTTATTTTTAGAAGCGAATTCCTCCCAGTCTAGTGTATTCAACCCATGGATGAGTACACCACATAGCGTTGCTTTTTTTTTCAAATAATTAATAAATTTTGTACGCGTATAATTCATTTTTTTTCAACAAACGTTGTTTTAATGGTTTTCCAGGATATTTGTTTCAAGCGGTTTCAAATTTTTTCTTGTTATTCATCCACACCATTCCATGAATTGTTATTCATGGGAATGGAGTGCGTGTATTTCATGGCTGTAATCTAGTATTTCACGGCTTAATCTAATATGTTTGTCGACGTAAAATTTCATTAGGCGGGAGTAACGTGGAAAAAATGGCGCAAGACAGACCGCTTTGGAAGAAATTTGGGGAGACCTTCGTCAAGCAGTGGATTGATAATGGTTGACGATGATGATGTATATATACACTGAGTGTCGACTTTATTATGACCACGTGAGAGCTTTAAGCAAATGAGCTATGGCTGCACGCTGTTGACGCCAGAGGGCGAGGCTAGTATAAAAGGGAAAGCTTAGTGCTCGCGACAGTAGTAGAAGTGAATTTCGGGTTTCGAGATGGGTGAAAAATGCGATTTGACGGACTTTCAACGTGGGATGATTGTAGGAGCTCGGCGCCATGGAGAGAGTATCACCGAACCCGCCGCCTTCGTGAAATATTTCCAGAGCAGCTGTTGTTAAAGTGTTTAAAGACTGGACTGTCAGCCAAATGACTGGCTCTCTACGTGCAACGTGTGGTCGTCATTGACTAGTGACTGCTCGGACGGAACGGAGAATGTCCAGACTGGTAACAGACAACAGTGCAGCAAATTACAGACCATCGTAATCAAGGATCCCCTCAAATTATCTCTGCACGCACTGTTCGCCGTATAGTTCATCGGATGGGATATGGCAGCCGAAGGCCTGTTCGAACACCTTTGCTGTCTGCAGTTAAAAAGAGAAAACGTCTCCAGTTCACACAAGAGCACGAGGAATAGACAGTCTATAATTCGAAACAAATTATGTGGTTCGATGAATCACGTTTTCAGTTGCACCATGCCGATGGCCGAGTGAGAATTTGACGGAAACAGCGAGAAAACTTGGACCCCAAATGCATTGATACAACCCTGCAAGCTGGCAAAGACAACGTTATGGTTTGGGCAATGTTTTCCTGGTATGCTTTGGGCCCTTTAATTCGAGTTGATCAACGTCTGACTGGCACATCATATCTAAAAATCGTTGCTGACCAAGTGCATCCTGTCATGTGGATGGTTTGTCCCAATGGCGATGGCTACTTTCAACAAGATAATGCGTCCTGCCATAGTGCTCGTATTGTACAGGATTGGTTTCAGGAACATGCCGGGGAGTTTACTTTGCTTAGGTGGATCCCACAATCTCCAGATCTCAACCCCATTGAGAATTTGTGGGATGAAGTTGAACGTGCCATCAGACAGCTGGATCCACAACCCTGCAATCTCACACTCTTGGAAAGTTGCTATTCATCAAGTATGGTCTCGAATTCCACAAACCACGTATTAGCATCTCGTGGAGTCCATGCCATAAAGAATCGACGCAGTATTAAAGGCAAAAGGTGGCCCAACGAAGTACTGAGGGGTGGTCATAATAAAGTGGCCACTCAGTATGTGTGTATATATATATATATATATATATATATAGAGAGAGAGAGAGAGAGAGAGAGAGAGAGAGAGAGAGAGAGAGAAAAGAAATTTATATTTAAAACATCAAACTGTGTTTACGGCTACACTCAGGGTGTATCTTTTATTTTTGAGGGGACACACCGGACAAATGCAAAAAGTATTTTCCTGATCTCAATTTTATTTTATTTCTTTTTAAAATTTGGCATATTTCTTTTGTATACTATATATAATACGTATAATGATTGTGCCCTAAATTTTTCTGCATCACTGCACTTTATTTTGTCCAAAAACATGTCAACTCATTTTCTATCAAAAATACATTTGGAGAAGTTTCCACGAAACATATCTCGATGTGATTTTCTGAAGGCCACTTAATTTGGCTATGTTTCAGGTAATGTGCAAATATGCGGCACAGAAAAGTTGATACATTTTCCTTCAATCTGCAATGCTCACATATATGGAAGATAAACAAATGTCATGAAATAACCGTTTCTACCCACTGCCTATAGATTGCATAATCCGCTAAAACTTGCTAGACTGAAATCGGTGTGTAAAATAAATGGTCATAAAATTATCTGAATGGCTGGAGCTGAAGTTTAAAAACATTCATGCTAAGCTGCAGTGCTGTATTAATTCTCGCATAACCAATTAAACTGAAAGCTCTTAGATGGTAATATCTGATATTACACTCTCGGTTCTTTACATTAAAATCAGAGAAAATCTATTAAATATATTCTTAATTATATTGAACTATCATATTCTAGTTTTTCGATGTAACAGTGATGACAAGTTATGCTGACATAAATTACTTTCATTTCAAAGAAGTAAAATAAAGATGCCGCTCTCATAGAATTTCTTATTAAGGCGCCATTATATAAACATAGTAATAATACTAAGGGCAATAACTGCTATTCACGAAAGCCTAACATATGGTTATTCTTGGATCATTTATAAACATTTAAAAGGTGGAGTTCAACTGAACACTAAGTTTATTTGCAACGTAATAAGTCTTGAAATTCCAGTGTCACCATCGTTAATCTTAACATGAATGCAACAGAAATGTATGGAACACCTGATAATCCGCACTTTTCCGTTGGAATCCCTTTCTTGAAAACAGTCCGTGAAACTTAATTTCATCTTCTCGCTTCCCTCATTTAGATTGGCTTATCCTGTTCTCTTCCTCATTCCAATCTACCTTATCCGCTGTTTCCGTTAGGATAGGCTGCATAATATCCGTTTCAGGTAGAAAGTTTCTACAGTAAGCATTCACATTTGGTATCGCATATTAACGCGCTTTAACGAGATACGGTTTTAGCAGGAAGATGTGTTGCACATCAAAGTCGAGGAAATTTATCCATAAGTTCGTTATATGTAGCATCGTCAAATTGGGCATCTGGAGGAATACAAATCACAATCGCTGAAATAACAAGGGATGTTAACGTACGCAAATATTACACAAGGAAACTTGTAAATAAACTAATGTTCTGCTTTTATTGACATACCATGAATTTTCAATATATTTATGTAGTTGAAAGTAATCGTAAAAAAATAGGGAGAAACATAAAAGAATGATATAATGAAAAAGTTCTGCATCGATTTACGACTAAAATCATTTCTACCATCACTGAAGTTCTAAAATTCTAACACAATACTTGGAAAACAAAGGAACCTGCACTGAAAAATGTATTATACAAAGAAAATATAAAATGATCTTACATTTCAAGGTCGATTACAGAACCAAAACATTATGACCACGTGACTAATATGATGTTGGTCCTCCACATGCTGCCAAAGCAGCTCTTACCAGGTTAGGCATAGAGGCTACAAGATTTCTAAAAGTGTCTTGTAGTGTCTGTTACCAACACGATACCAGATGATCCTTTAACTCTTGCAAGTTACGTGGTTCAGCGGCCGGAAATCGGATTGGCCGCACCAACACTAACCACAGATCCTCGACTGGACTGATGTCCTGGGAATTTGAAAGAAAAAGCAATATCAGGAAGTCTTTATGTTTCACGAACAATTCTTGAACAGTTAAGAAGTGCCTTGTAGTGTCTGTTACCAACACGATACCAGCTGATCCTTTAACTCTTGCAAGTTACGTGGTTCAGCGGCCGGAAATCGGTATGGCCGAATCAACACTAACCACAGATCCTCGACTGGACTGATGTCCTGGGAATTTGAAAGAAAAAGCAATATCAGGAAGTCTTCATGTTTCACGAACAATTCTTGAACAGTTAAGAAGTGTCTTGTAGTGTCTGTTAGCAACACGATACCAGCTGATCCATTAACTCCTGCAAGTTACGTGGGTGTGCGGCCAGAGATCGGATTGGCCGCACCAACAGAAACCATAGATGCTGGACTGGACTGATGTCTTGGGGATTTGAAAGTAAGGGCAATATCTGGAAGTCTGCTTCATGTTTCACGAACAATTCTTGAACAGTTAAGAAGTGTCTTTTAGTGTCTGTTTCTAGCCGATCCTTTAACTCTTGGAAGTTACTCTGCTGAGCGGCCGGAGATCGGATTGGCCGCACCAACACAAACTACAGATGCTTGACTGGACAAATGTCTTGGGAATTTGAAAGCAAGGTCAATACCTGGAGGTCTTCTTCGTGTTTCACAAACAATTATGGAACAATCTGGGCAGTGTGGCATGGCTCATTATCCTTCTGAAAGAAGGCACAACCAGAGGCGAATACTCTTGCCTGAAAGGAGGTACCTGTTGTGCAATGATGTTAAAGTAGGTTGTAGACGTCATAGTTTGCTACACATGAATGAGTGGACCTGAAATTTCCCAGTAGAACATTGCCCAAAACAAATAAGTGAATGAAGCAGTGCAAGTGTAATGGTTAGCATACTCGAGCGCAAATTGGGATATGCGGGTCCGGTTCCGGGATGATAAAATTTTCAAATTTCTACGGTTACGTTACATGGAAAGACAGCCTGATGTATGTCCTTATTGCCGAAAGCATTACACTTCTTCCACCATTTTGTTTTTGTCCCACGGGGAATTCTGGTTCTCACACTTCCCCAGGTAAACAATGCACAAGTACCTGGCTGTCCACATGGTGCAACAGGAAACAAGATTAATCTTACAAGACGACCTTCTTTCGATCATTGAAGATCCACTTTTGATGCCTACGTGCACATTGTAGCTTTCGACGGTGAGCCTAAGTTAACATGGTCACTTGGAGCAGCTTGTGGCTACCAGTCCCATTTTTAGCAGGATTCGTTGTATTGTGCGATGTGACACACTTCTTCGGCCACCAGCATTCAACGAGCAAGTTACACCAGAGTATACATTCCTATGGCTCGTACTTTACGGAGGAGCCTTTGCCCACCTTTAGCATTCATGAGTTCGTGTCGGTCCAAATCTGGCCGGTGATTCGTAGTTTACCCTTCCTCGGACCTACTTTGTAAGGTGCTAATCACGCCTGACCGTGGTCACTCCACAAGGTTTGCAATCTTCCAAATGTTCTGACCCAGTCGTCAGGCCATTGCAATTTGGGCTTTGTCAAACTCTCATAAACCCGCTACCTTTACCATCTGTAGAAAAAGAACATTGATTAACAGAACTTTGTATCAGGGTTATCTATACCGTTTCATGGCCTTTACACGCTTCATCGTTTACCCGCATTTGTGTTAATTCAGATAAAGACACACTGCGCATATCGTTTTTGCTCTTCGGTATATTTTACTTCCATACATTTTTTAATGGAGGGAACAGAGGGGCATATTTCTTGAAATGTTTCTGATATTAGGTTAAGTTAACTGATTTTAGCTTTAAGTTGACTATATTATTAAATAAACACCAGAAATGTATATTATTCCGTATAAAATTGTTGTTTTTATCAAAAATAATAAAATCATATTTCTCTATTTTCCTTTGCTTTGCTTTTTTTTAAGTTTTAACGCACTTGTTCGTCTTTAATGTTATATGATTTAAAGAATGTTGTACATTTGAAATCACGTTGGTGGAGAAATGCAGAAAAGTTAAATAAAACCTAAAGTTGGATATTTTCAGCTGACCCCCGAATTTTTAAATGAGCATATAAGCCACGTGTAATGTTTCTTTTGCATAATATCGTTATTAAAAATACATATTTATCAATTTTCTTTAACGATAACAGTATGCATGTTTGTAATCTGATTTTAATTCCAATATTTAAGCTCAGAGACAAAGCCTGGAAACTTTTAATTTTTGATGGATCAGAATCATAAACTTCGAAGCTTCACCACCTATGGAATCGGTCTTAGGAAACGAAACTCGTTTTTTAGAAGATGTAAAAACATTTGAAGTTTTTTATGCGCAATCTGATAACAGTAACGAAAACAAACGGTTACATCTATAAAAAAGAAAATAATGCTGTGAACCGGGCTATTGCTGTTGGAAGTAATAATGTCGAAACAGGTTTAGCCAAAGAAAGTGGTGTATATGGACCTCTGATACTACTATACTTAAAAGGGCATTACAAAAACAATGGTATTACTTAAAAGGATATTACAAAAACAATGGTATTACTTGAAAGGATATTACAAAACAATGGTATTACTTGAAAGGGTATTGCAAAAACAACGGTATTACTTGAAAGGATATTACACTAAAGATATTTGGTGTATTTGGACCTTTGATACTACTACACTTGAAAGGATATAACCAAACAATGCGTAAAGAATCATTCAAACGAAACCAAATGCTTAAGTTAAATATTGATTCAGACATGACGTACGAAAATGACTTGAAATTTTAAATAATTGAGAAGAGAAAAATTGTCTTACCGGAGCTAGTACCATCGTCCATAATGCAATTCACTAAATGTTACACTTTCCTGGTGTCCTAAAAATTATTACGTAAATATGTTAATGTGTTCTACTTCTTTTTCTAAAGAGAAACTTGCTTACGCGCAATATAAAATAAGAGATTGAAGTCAGCTTTTTTAAGTTAAGAATGCACCAGCTGAAGCACGTAAGGAAAAATTGCACGTTGTATATGTGTTATTATTAATCATCCTGCAAGTGTGAAAACTGTTCACATCGGGTGTCCTGCTTCAAGTCAGAAACAAATAAAATACAATGCCAACAATGATCGTAGCATATAAAGCTACATCATGAAGTATTCCTTTGTTGTGTGTATTTAAGAATATGTGAAAGAAGTACATATTTCTAATCTATTAAGTGTTTCCGACATATATCTACGTAGCCCGTTCTTTCGCATTCAGCATTAAATATGTGATTAGTGTGCCATCAAGTGAAGGTCAGCGATAGGGTTCCGTCACTTTTCACTGATACAGGCACTTTCTGTTGGTTGCTACATTTTGAAATGAAATGAATGAAAAATATATTAATACGTATATCAGAATGATTTCTGTTTCATGCGTTAACTCTTTTCAATACATGAGAGTCTAATCTTAAAGAAATGATATTTACTGTTTTCTTCAATATTTGTGTGGGAGAATTAAATTTACAGTAGACCTACTCTTTCTTCTGAAGGACATCACTAATTTAGGGCACAAGTTCCAGGAAAGGGATATAACCAGTTACGTAAGACAAACGCAGCATGCATGTTTCACGGGAATTCGCACCCAGACCGATCTCAGATGAATGGTCAGAAGCTAACGTTTAGGCTACATTATCAACCGGGCTGCAGGCACAGCTTTACAGGGGACCGTGACATTCAATTTCGTAATGTCACATCGTTACAGAGCTACACAAAATATAACTACATCTTATCATTTGACGTTACACTGCTGTGGAAAACAAGAGAGCGTGACATCTCACGCACTGATATCAACCCACTAGAAACGCCGAAGATCATCACATGATATACCTCCATAAGCTAGCTTTGCTGAAAGGCAGAGATGGCGATATTCTTTCCCGTGACCTGATAATTTCACTTAATGAAGGAGCTTATGGCATCATTCACGGTGACGATTAGTTTTGTTGTTTTTGTTTTATCGACGGCCGTGAGCAATTCAATAGACAATAAGCAGTCGCCCTATTCCAAATTTAGGAAGTGACAGACCCAGTGGAGTAAGACAAATACACCTTCTATGCCTCACGTAAGATTCGAATTTCGACCCATCTCGAACGAACGGTTAGAAGTCAGTGCTAATATCCCTGCGCCATCTGGGTCCCTCACATATCTGATAATGAGGGAAAATGTGACACGCATAAGTTGACGTTAAAGTGTTGTGGAGCCTCCCGTGTCACGCAGTTGGCTAAGCGCGGGCTTATGACCATTCGTCCGAGAAGTCCGGGTTCGAGACCTGTGAGGCATGGATGTTGTGTTTGTCTTATGGCGTTGGTTTTCTCCCATTCCTGGAACTAATCGCCCTAAATTAGGCCCTTTGAGTTGCTCACACTGATCGTTAAACCTTCAATAAAAAGAAGGTGTTGCGGTATGAGGAAGAATGTAACACCATGACTGTTGACATGAAAGTGTTTCAAAATGAAGTAAAATGTGAAACCATACTCTGTGGCGTCACAGTGTTGCGAATGATGTTAAAGGTGAAGTCACAGCCGGCGATGTCACCGTGTTGTACATTGATGATAACTCCAACATCTTACTCGGTGGAGTCACAGTGCTTACCAGATGAGCGAAAAATCGACAACTGTGACAACAAGCTTTGCATTTTATAGGTGATCGTAAGTTCACGTCTCCTATTGTGAAAAAAAACGTGGCTTTCAGGTGAACCCAATAGAATGCACAGTGAGTACTGATATCTAAGAACAAAGTAGATTGTGACATCGTATTAGTTTCAGATCGTAACATCACCAACTGAGGGCATGATATCATGTTTTCCCGTACCCTAATGAAGCTGGCTTTTTCTGAAAAATATCTTTTCATCATGTTCATCTCATGATGTCAATGTTGTACATTTTTGTAAAAACTGAGGTCAATTATTCCCAGCCTATAACATTTTCTAACCAGGGTAGTACCCTGTAGATATTTTGTTTTACTTTTTAACCAGGGTAAAACACTGTAGATATGTTTGTTTGTTTGTGGGCTTAACGATCACCGTAAGCAACGTGATGGGCAACATGCACTCGCCCATCCTTAAATTAGGGCCACTGATTCCAGGAAAGGGAAAGAGCCAATGCCGAAAGACAAAAGCAACACCGATGCCTCCCCAGGATTTTAACTCGGACCCTTTCCGGACTTATGATCGATCAGAAGTCAGCAAAGCAGACATCAGGCCAGTGCGCCACGTAAGGACACTTACTCTTTGTAAATACACAGTTTTCTTGACGAAATGTTATGAAGTTTACTGAAGCAACGGATACAGTCTTAAAAAGATAGATCTTATTCACGATCGAAAATATACTCCAAACTGCAGTGTCATAAGGAATATTTTACACACACACTTGCATGCACCATTTAATAAAAACAGATAATTCGTCTAAGTTGATTAAAAGTACCTTATGCCAAAACATGTATGTTTACGAATTGACCAGAAAAATATTTTAATATTGGGTGAGTGCCTGTTTAAATATTCTTACGTATCGATAGTAAAGTAGGGCAAAACAATCGTCTTTTGAGAGGTTTCCCCAGTGTTGTTTCTGTTGCGCTGCTGTATAATGCTAAAAATTCCCTTTCGGTTCTAAATTCGCACTGGAAGACTTTATCTTCAGAGTTGTAATTTTTGTAGTTGCTTTCGAAATACTGCTTGATGTACAAGGTGTTTCATAAAAAATATCCCTATTTGAAAAGTGGATATCTCGGCAACCACGAACCACCGATGAATGAGACTCGTATCATGTCTACGGACGTGGCCCAGAGTTTGTTATGACTGCCGCTAGATGTCAGCACGAGCGTCCAAACAGGCGCTACGTTTAGTGAGTGAGAAGATGGCGTTGAGGCAACAGAAGGCGTTTTGTGTGCTCGAAGTTAGCAATACCAAGTCCGTGATTACGGTGCAGCGTGCGTTTAAACGGCGTTACGGCAGTGCTCCACCAACGGGCAAAATCATTCGTCGTTGGTATCGACAATTTGAAGAAACAGGGTGTTTATGTAAGGGAAAGAGTCCTGGACGACACATTGCCTCAGCGTTGGATTGGACGCAGGGGACCCCATGACTTGGCACTACACGCTTGGCTTCCGAGATCTCCTGACATCACACCATCTGACTTTTTATGGGGATCCGTAAAAGACCGTGTTTATGTTCCTTCTTTACCCGCTGACTTGAATGAGCTCCGGACGAGAATCACGGCCGCGGTAAATTCTGTGACTAAAGACACTTTCCGACGCGTTTGGGATGAATTCAGCTATCGGCTTGATGTCCGTGCAGTAGGTGGAGGGCACACTGAGCATTTGTAATTGTGGTGAGTGAAATTTAGACCTTCCTTCATACTTGGCTCTTTGTTTTGTAACTATTCCATATTTGCCTTATTAAATATACTACTTTCAAATCGGGTCATTCCTTATGAAACACCCTGTAATTATCCCTCTCAAAATAAACAGTTTTTTCTCCCTTTATCTTTCATTCTATCTATGGTTATCAGACCACGTTAATTTGCGTCGACTTTGAATAACACCGAACTGATTGCTAAAATTCGTAAAATATGTGTATCATACGAATACAATTATGTTAAGCTCACGGACAATGAAATCTGCTCACCAAGAAGGAAGCATCGGATTGAACTGAAATTTTATGGACGTAATGATACAGATGAATGATACAAATAATGGCAAACATAGAGCTGCAAGACAATTACAGAGGGATCTGTGGAACGCAGTTCGGTCATCTTCAATAGTGCGTCGCACCGCCTCGTGCGGCGATACATGCTGCAATACAGTCCGGAATGGAGGAAAATAGACGCCTGATGTTGTCCTGTGGCAGACTGGCCCAAACGTGTTCGACGGCGTGCTCCAAATCCCGGATAGTGCGGCATGGTGGCAGCTGGCGTTTCAACTGGTTCTTTACATGCTCGATAGGGGACATGTCCGGGGAGCAGGCAGGTCATGAAAGTGCCTGGACACGTAGGCAGTCATTGGCAACCCAAGCCATGTGCGGGCGGGCATTATCCTGCTGGTATAGCGCACTGGGAATCCCGGCCAAGAATAGGAGCCCACAATCTCATCCACATACCACTGGGCCGTCAATGATCCACCTACTACTACTACTAGAGATGATCGGCTATCGTAGGAAGTCGCTTCCCAGACCATAATGCCTGCAGTGGGTGAGGTGTGGCACTCGATAGAGAATCTGGGATTGTGCCGTTGACACGGGGACCGGCACAACCGGACACGATGACAAACTGTCCCCAAAACGAAGCGACACTCATCGCTAAAAGCCACACGTAGCCAGCTTGTTGCGTTCCTCGTCGCTCTGGCCTGGCAACACTACACACGGAACAGGCGATGTTCTGGTGTTAATGACAGCTCGCGTAAGTGGCGCTGGGATCGAAGACTCACTCGCTTATGGGAGGAGTCGGGAAATGTATCGTGGGCACACAGGAGCCGCTACATCTGCCTGTGTAGCGGCTTCTGTGTGGGTTTCGTTCGTGTCTGGCGCACGATCCGTCGATCTTCTCTACCTGTGGTCCTTCTGGTCCGTCTGGAGCCGTTCCGCCGTGTGGAAGTGCCATCATATGTCCACTTCTCCCAACACAGTCGGACGGTATAATCAAAACGATCCACGTGGCTGCTATACGGCGCGCCGACCGTCCTGCGGTTTTCAGTCCGATGATCAGGCCTCTCTCAAAGTCCCTAAGTTGGGTAAATCGACGTTTCCGGCGTCTACCCGGCATTCTTGCCACTCTGTACTCTTGCTTGCGTCGGACGGTGCTTTTCGCTTTTACGGGGCATCGACTACACGCCGGTTTATAAGGTTGCCGGTTCGTGTTTGCACAGCCACCACAGGGTGGGCAGTCATGCGCAATCGCACCAAACGTGGATCATTTGCATACAATCACACACTGTAGCTATTTGCAAAGTTTCGCGGTTGTATCATGATTTCCTCTAGGTGCGCAGATTTCATTGTCCGTTAGTGTATATAGGAAAAGCGGGAAGAGAGAGAGAGAGAGAGAGAGAGAGAGAGAGAGAGTTTGAATGAAAAACATCAGATCGAAACTTATAGTTCGAAAAACTGTAGTAACAGTTCAATGATATAATATATTCTGAAATACATTTATAAAACGTACAGGATCTCTAGATGACGTTAACTATTTTATAATACGAAATTAAATGATTCAGTAAATATAAATCTAGCTATATCACTTTCCCGAATTCTACGGCACTAGGGGGATATTTTGAACATTAATCAAATCTCTCTCTCTTGTTTTCTTTTACTTTGTAATAGTTCATTTTCAGACAAGAATCTGGAGGTTTAGTTCAAATAATTTATCAAATGCCCGAATTCTTTTTCTGAAGGAGCCCGCTGCTGTCATGGGTCAAAGAAATATTGTTCAAACTTTTACTCTTCATGAAAACTTTTTTCTCAGAAAAAACGATAAATGCTGGTCTATCTACAAACTACAGCTTGTGAAAGGAAATAGTTTCATGTTGCTTCAAAACTATAACTTTTAAACTGTCAATTTTTTTTAAGATTGGAAGACCTAAGAAGGAGAAAATGTATTACATGTTTCAGTATTTCAACCACTCAGTACGAAAAGAAACTACAGCACTTTCGAAATTTTTAAGGCGCTATGAAAACCAGCAAGTTTTATGCAGTAAGGAGGATGTTCACACATTTTAGAACGTTTTTGATAAGAAATTACAGAAAATAAACTTTCAAAAACTGAAACTCAAAATAGCGTGTTAGATGAACACGAAATAAAAAACTGTTGTAGTTAAATATCTTCCGCTAAGAAAATGGCGCATGTAAACAAACTGCGGATAGAAGGTGATGTTTTTGCTGTTTGAGAAGAGAAATATTCATATTCTGTAATTAAAAGACATTGTGACAATCGTGAAATTCACATTTCTAAATGAAAAGTAAACAATATTATTAATAACAGAGGAAAATATCGTTAGGCATTGCTTTTAACGGGAAAAAGAACACGAAGCGAATAGACAAAGGCCGTCCCGGTGGACAGTAGTCTAAGCGATGGCTTCTGACCTTTCTTCCGAGACTGGTCCGGGTTCGAATCCCACTGGGGCATGGATGTTGTACTTGTCTAACGGCACTGGTTCCCTCCCTTTTCTGGAACCAGTGGCCCTAAATTAGGGACGGCGACTGCTTATAGCCCACTGAGTTGCTCTAGGTGATCGTTAAACTCACAACCAAAAAAAAAAAAAAAAATACGCAAACCAGGTACGTACTTTTACGACTACTTCAAAAGTAAAGTCTCTTGTCTTAAAAGAAATTTAACTGACCCAAGCAGCAATCGCTAAGTCGTTAAAAATCCCTGTATCAACTGTAAACAAGGTAATAAACGGAGATTTCAATCTTCAAAAAAAAAAACAAAAAACAAAACATAATGTTTACCCCTTTTGTCCAGGCACATGGCTGAGCACCAAACACGGTGTAGATTTCTCTATGAAAATCTCTTAGCCGGAGACAGATGGAAATCTACTATGACTATTGATGAAACGTGGGACTAGGATCTACCTAAATGACTGTAACAAAAAACTGTTGATTTACACTCACAAGAAAGCAGAAAAAGACTTACAAACTTGTTTCCAAGAATCCAAAGTAAGTTTCAGTAAGGGATTCACGATTACCGGTGGTTTGTTGTACAATGGGAAATTAAAGTAAAGAAAAATTGAGAAGAATGTGAAACTCAATTTTACATATTACCAAAATATTGTTTTAACTTCTATATTAAAAGATAAAGTACCATTTCTTTATTCACAGATCTTTCAATGCTCAGAACCCCATCAGAAAAAGGCTACTAGTCATACATCCAAATTTACAATTCTATTTATTGAAAATAATTAAAAAGAGACGGGTTATCAAGTCTGTACCTTTTGCTCATATGTCTTCAAAGTTCCCTCGTGCGTCACCAATGGACTGTTCCTGTGTACTGTTAAAATGAGGAGCGCTTTCTAAAAGTAGACCTAAAACAATGATTGGACTATGAAAAGCAGTGGAATAAAATATTTCCACCGGTTTTAAGATATGTCCTATTTTCTTGAAAATCTAGTTGTAGGTTCACAGTCCAGGGACATCAGATAGACCACTTAAGAAAGAAATTATTTTATTTTAAACATCAATTGTATTGTTGGAAAATCGTTCTAAAAATGTGTGGGCATCCTCGGTATTGTTCGTGAGAAAAATAAAACCTTCTATCCTAAAATAATCTAAGCAAAACGCTATGTCGTAGAGAAAACCGGAACTATAAATTAAATTTCTATTTGAATAGCAGCTTCGACAGTTCATTACATTCCACGGCAGGTATTTACTGAATATTTTACAGAACATGTCATTTATAATAGTGATAGTCAATATATTTCATTCGAATTTTTTATATACAGCCAGAATTCGAACTCTGAAAGATAGATTCATCCAGCCGTCGGTCTGTAAGAAGTATGAGATTTGAAACTTTTCCAAACACAAAGACGAATTCTTAAAGAGGTTTTCAAGAAAAGTAAAAAATCGCCGGAAAAGAAATGGCATTCAAGTCTCCTGGCGGGAAACTATGTATTACAACGATATGCAGATCTCTTTACATAATTAGTAATACTAGTTTCAAAACATATTTTTATGAGCCATATATCAGGAATCGGTAAAGCATTTGCAAGTGGGAATAATTGCTTACACCCAATAGCGGCAGAAATTATCACGAAAAAGCTCACATTTTGAGAAAAATGCTTATCAAAGCGGCATATAACTGAACTAAAAGGAAAAGTCGAACGTTTAGAAGCAGTGATATGAAATAAAACGTAATAAAGCTTTACACCCGCAAGGGAAAGACCTTTGCTATACTTGACAAAGGAAATTCTGCAAAGTATTCTTGACAGTGTAAAGAATACGACTAAGAAAAGATCTTTCCATTCGGATCTTTAGAGGCAGTGGTGCCCTTTAAAATAGAAATACATGACGACATCCCTAGAGATAGAACTGTTAATTATCAAAAAGTAGAAAATCTACACGAAATGTTAATAATGGCATACTATCATCATCATCATCATCATTGTCAACCATTATCAATCCACTGCCGGACGAAGGTCTCCCCAAGTTTCCTCCACAACGGTCTGTCTTGTGCCAGTCTCCTCCATGTCACCGCTGCATACTTTCGAATTTCATCCACCCATCTCTCATGTGGTCTTCTTCTGGGTCTTTTCCTGTCCCTTGGAATCCAATCTAAAATTTCGGCTGTCCATCGATGATCTGTCCTTCTGGCAGTATGTCCAGCCCATTGCCATTTCAGGGATTTAACTCTGATCATGATGTCTTCCACTCTTGTCATTTTTCGGAACCACGAGTTCCTCTTCTTATCTCTCCTGGTTACACCAAGTATGCACCTCTCCATGCCTCTTTGAGTTGTCTGCAGCCTTTGTATGTCTCTTTTAGTTAAGGTCCACGTCTCTGCACCATACGTAAGCACTGGAAAAATGCATTGATCAAACACTTTTCTTTTAAGACATAATGGCATATTGCTCTTGAAAATTATGCTGTTTCTTCCAAAAGCTCTCCAGGCAAGTTTTGTACGCCGATTAATTTCTTCATCAATGTGACCCTCACTTGATATCTGCTGTCCAAGATAAACGTACGTATTTGTTATCTCCAGCTTTTCTCCATCAATCGATAAATCTTCATTTCTTGTAAAAGCATTGAACATCACTTTTGTCTTCTGAAAGTTCATTTTTAATCCCACTTCTTTACTCTTGTCAGCAAGTTCCTGGATCATACTCTGCAGCTCTGATGGGCTAGTTGCAAAAATGACTACGTCATCAGCAAAACGAAGGTGGGTTAGATAATCTCCATTAATCTTTATCCCCTTGTTTTCCCAGCTCAGTGACTGAAAAACACCCTCCAATGTGGCATTAAAGAACTTCGGAGATATGGTGTCCCCTTGTCTCACTCCCTATCCAATTTTTATGTGTGTTGTATTTTCAAACAGCCTAATCTTTGCACTTGCATTTTTATAGATGTTATTATATAATATTAATGTATGCATCTTCAATACCGCAGGTTTTCAGAGCCATTGTAACTGCTGATGGTTTCACCGAATCAAAGGCTTTTTCATAATCGATAAAAGCCATGCACAATGGAAGTTCATATTCCCTCGCTCTTTCAATTAGTTCTCTCAGCACATGGATAGGATCTATTGTGCTGTAGCCACTCCTGAATCCAGCTTGTTCTCTCGGTTGAGCCATGTCCAGTGTTACCTTCAAGCGGTGTGAAAGAACTTTAGTGAAGATTTTATAAACTACTGATAGGAGGCTGATAGGTCTGTAGTTTCCGAGATCCTCAATGTCACCTTTCTTATGTAGCAGGATCATTGTAGCGGTGTTCCATTCATTCAGGAATCTTTCCTTCATTAAGGCATCGAGTGAAAACTTGGGCGAGTACTGTTTCGATTTCTCCACTTGCTTCTTGTATGATGTCTACAGTAATTCCATCTTCTCCTGGAGCTTTTCCCCGCTTCATGTTCTTGATTGCATGTGCAACTTCTGCTTGATTGCATGTGCAACTTCTGCTGAACTCTGGTACTGGTATCTTTCATGATGTCTGGAGTGCATGTATCATCCCTTTCATATAATTTGGAGTAGAAATCTTTCACTCTAGTCAAAATTTCGCCTCTAATTCTTGTTACAGAACCATCTTCTTTTCTCAGTGCCATAATCTGTTTTCTTCCCTTACTGAGATGTCCCTTTGCTATCTTTAGGCTTTGGTTGTTTTCAATTGCTTTCCTCACTAGTTCACAGTTGAATTTCCTTACGTCTTCAGTGATACTTTTTCGTACTGTCTTGCATAGCTCTATATATTCCACTTTGGAAGTCACATCTTCTTTAGTTGTCCTCATCTCTCTTCTTTTTTGCATCAACATTTTCGTTTTTCCTGATAATTTATTTACATGCAACTTGTTCTTAGACCCAGCTAATTTTGTTGCTGTTTCCATAAGAGCTTTGGTTACTTTTCTGTTAACTTCAGAGATGTCCACTTCTTCCGATGTTAGGCCTTCTAAAGCAGAGAATCTGTTCTTCAGTTCCAACTTGAAGGTATTATGGTGTTTTTTAAGGTTGGTTATGTCAATAGATTTTGTTTGTCTTATGAGCTTGCCACGTTCAAGTTTAGTGTTGAGGTGCATCTTACATCTCACCAATCTATGGTCACTACCTGTGTTGAACTTGTTTAGCACACTGCAGTCTTCTATGACGAATTTTTTGTTACACATAATAAAGTCAATTTCACTTGTCGTCCCATTTGGATGTCTCCATGTCCATTTCCTGTGTGGCTTTTTCTTGAAGAAGGAGTTCAAGATTAAAAACCCTTCTGCCTCTGCAAACTCAACGACAGTATTTCCACGCTGGTTTCTGTTGCCGTGACCGAATTTACCTACTGAAGTTTCATTCTGTTGCCGTTGCCCTATTTTTGCATTGAAATCTCCCATAATTATTTTCAAGTGCTGCTTACCTTTATTATTTAGATGACAAATTTCCTCATAAAATTCTTCAATTTCTTCTTCAGGATGACTTGTGGTGGGTGCATAAGTTTGAATAATCTGAGCCTGGTATCTTCTCGATAGTTGGATAACGAGTCGTGCAGCTCTGTCAGAGGAACTTTCAACTTCTTCAACTTTATCCTTCAGTTTCTTGTTTATTATAAATCCAACACCACTAGTTCTGCCAGTATCTGTCCCACGATAGTAGAAGAGATGGCCACTTTTCAGTTCGATGAGATCTTCTCCTTTTCTCCTTACCTCACTTAGCCCCACGATGTCCCAATTAATCCTTTGTAGTTCCTCTTCCAATTCAAGAAGCCTTGAATCAGAAGATAGGGAGCGTCCATTGTACGTTGCCAAGGTCAGCATCAGATGGCAGCCTAGTCCGGTCCTCCGGGGATTTTTAGCACCCTCTGCCTTCATGTCGCACTGGCCGCTGCCTTGGCCAGGTACATTCCAGCTGCCGGAGACTGAGGGCCAAGATTTAAGTTGTGGAGTCATTTTGGAGGGGTTTGGCCATAACTCACCACGCTGGCCAAGCGGGTTGGTGAGTGTGGGATAGAATTTCCTCTGATCCCGATGGTATAGTTATACCGCTATGGGCGGTCGTCAGAGCCCCTTTAGTGGGAACAGGATGCACCACGAGAAGTCGGGGTTGACATTTGTCAAGGAGAGGCTGTGATGTTACGCATCACCTGACCTTACATCCCTACATGGCATACTATATACTATGGTAAATGGAATTTTAAGTAGATTTTTGCAAACAAAGATAACCAGAGAAATTTATAATTATATTGGGAGGGGGGATTAAAGACCACCATAAGCAACTAAGGGCTAAATGCAATCGCTTGTCCTAGTGGGAGCCACTGGTTCCAAGAAAGGAAGAGATCCAGAGTAGTAAGGATAATGACTCATGTCTGATTTGAGGCCCGAACCCGGGCCTCAGTCTTGGGACAACTCAGAAAACTGAAGCTTTAAGCTCTAGCTTACCGTGTAGACTCCACGGAAATGTACAGATTACGTAAAGTGGATAATGTATACACAGTCTGAACCATACAGGATGGCATGTAGGGGGATTTCTTCACTGATGTTTTCAAAATAAAATACGATAAGAAACATAAATACACACAACTGCAGCCTAGCCTTCCCGATGGGGCAGTGGTCTAAGCTCTGACTATTCGTCCGTGATAGGTTCGGGTACGAAACCCGGTCAGGCTCCGATTTTGTATTTGTGTTACGGCACCGGGTCTGTACCTTCCCTGGAATCATAGGCCAGAAATTAGAGACAGGTCACCACTTATATTCCATCGATTTGCTCACGGCGGTCATTGGAATCCCCAAACAAAATAAAACAAGATCTGCCATCTAGAAAAGCATGTTCTCAAAAACCCGAAAATATGTGCTTAATACGTGTCGCAGTAAATGTTATTTTACTTGGAAAGAATTTTGAAATCCGCCTTTTAGAAGTAGATATATCCAGAAAAGGTCAAAATGTATGACCTCAGCTGACAATCTGCTTTTTATTGAAGTTGATATTGTATGGGAAATGGACTTCGTTGTAAAGGGTGTAGAAAAAAAGTTATTTTTTTACCGATTTTTATAAGCTTTGATATGGAATAAAATGTACCTTCAGTTCACTACTAACTGAACTTGTGCTTTACAGTGGTACGGTTATGCATTGGGAAAACACCGTAACGTATGGACCTCTGTTCATAGGATTCCCATTGCACCAATGGTCTAGGAGTTGGTTTAGCCACAGACATACGGGAGGAGATAACACAAGCACTAACCAGTTTTTGTGCATGGAGAAAAGGTGATTTCAAAGAAACAGATGTGTTTTTGATGAAACGAACTCAAATACAAACACGTTGACATAGAAGATGTACATCGGGCAGGTGTGTGTGTGTATCTAAAAATCACTTTGAAAACTCCTGATGTACATCGGGCAGGTGTGTGTCCACTCTAAAAATCACTTTGGAAACTCCTTTTGTGCTAAGATACTATTCATTACGAATACTATTTTGCACCCATCTTAACCTTTAGGTAGCGCACATATTTTCAGCAAGAGGACGTAAAGTTATGTCACGGATTGTTCGACTTGAAAATTTCTTTTGCCTCTGATCCTTTTCAGGTACGAGATACTTCTTGTTAACAATCTGTTAATTTTCCTAACACACATTTCAACGCTTAGAAACTAATATCCATTTGTGAACGTTTTGTCGATTGTAGAAATCCGGTAGATCTCTCTTTCTTTGTTTGAAACTTTAACGATCAACTGAGAGCAACTCGTTGGGCTATACGCAGTCACGCTCCCTAATTTAGGCCACTTGTTCCCGGGAAGGCAGAGAGTCAGTGCCGTAAGACAAACACAACGTCCATGCCTTAACGCGATTTGGCCTCGTACCCTATTGGACGAATAATCAAAACCCAGAGCGTAGACCACTGAGACACCGGAGCGGCGGCAGATCTCTTTGGTTACCGATTGTGTTCACTAGGAATATCCTCGATCACACTGCCATATTTTAAATTGTGCGTAGTTTTTTTCCTAAATGGAGTAAAAGCAGTTTTCCTTTTGATGATTTTTTGGATTTTCCAAAAATCTACTATGAAATATTTTTCTGTATCGCTAAGTATTATGAAACGGTACTCATTACGCCCGAGACTTCGGAGTCATCTTTCTCGTTTTACTCCAAGTGACTAGTTTAAATTACTTTATGAGCATAAAAATTTAGGAAGACACTACTTTAAATCTGTGTAAGAAAGTTATGTTTAATAAAGAGGTAACGAAAGTATGGCATTTTTAAAATGCCAAAGTAAAAGAAGGAAGTGAATGTAGAATTTAAAGAGAACTCTAATATTACAAGAACTTCTGCTGGCGTAATTAGAGATATAATAAATGAAACTGCTGTAAGATACATCACCGGAGATGAAGCACAGACAAATTAAAGAAGCGCCAGCGAATGAGTTTCAGGTGAGGTCTCTTTTCTGCCTGATAACATTCTTAAAGTATGGTGTCACTTCTCGGAAAACGTATGAAAAAAAACGTAATTTTTGCTGAAAGCGACAGGTCATTTCGTTTGTGCTTCGTTATTTTACTACACACATTAATTAAGTTCATCATTTATGTTGTGGTGGCAAACATTTTTCGAATCCATTTTCTGCGTTTCTTACCGGCAGGGAAACCGTTCGAAGATAAGCGAAGGTAAAACTCAGGCGTCAGATTATTTTTTTTTCTGTGCAGGAAGGTACTGAAGAAGCTGATTCAGTTTTCTAGTACGCTTATGGTTTCTGTAGTGTTAATTTTAACTGAGAGTAAAGTTTCTGTAGCGGCCAAAATATACTGAGATTGCAGTTTATATGTATACCTACCCTCATCATATAAACAACTCACTCTAACACGTATGACCGAACATGAACGCGGGCACATCAGCTCGTCGAGTATCAGTATCTTTCGATTGAGTGTTGTGCGGCGTACTACATAAGTAAAGCCCGTGTCATGATAACAAATCTGCAGCGGTACATTCCGTCCGCGTACCTTACTTGGGAGAGCATCTTACTCCGGAGTGACGGGACGCGAATCGCTTCCCGTCATGGACAAACTCTTCCACAGTTGGCATGGGTAAAGCGAAAGATTTGAGCGACTTTGCACGTTGCATAATCGTTGATGCAAGTCGTGCTGTTCCGAGCATCTCTGAAAAGGCCGTCACCCTGGACTTCTCACGCGTAATCATAGCAACGGTATACCATGAACGATGTAACACGCAAAAATTTTTTCCAGCAATCCCCTATCCTGTGGAAGAAAACTGCAGGCGAATCAGAGGGACCAAAGGAGACCGGAGACATGTTTGTCAGTAGGAGTTGTCAATTCGCGACATGATCCGATTCATGGAACACCAGTGTTAAAATTTGAGCGATATACTGGGTCGTCGTCTGTCTGCTCACTTACGCTGTACCCGCCAGTGTATATCGCGATTTAAAATCAGTTTGTTATTAGCATAGAAGAAACAACAATCCTAGAAAACCGTACAATCCCAGCAAAATTGAGCACATTTTTAAAGTTTTGGGATAGTAGAAAAGATAAAGATATTTCAAAACCATTTAAAATATTGAGGGAGATAAGATATTTAAAACGTCGAAGAGAAGTAACGAAGAACAATTCAAGAAATTCATGTATCAATAACAGCAGATATCATGAAATTAATATAGCATCACGGCGTAATTGTGAGGACTAAGAAGAGGTTCGGGTACACGGTAGAATTGCATTAAAGATTTAAGGATAGGTTAGTACCTCTCAGGATAATATCAGAAAAGCCATGACAGAACGCTGTGGAATGAATTAAAGAGAAGGCAGAATTTCTAGAAAGCCAGGGATGTAACATACACGTGGCATGACGTAGATGAATACTGCTGAGGTAACGTATGAGTCAAATCAACAATGAAACTGGGACAAGGCTTCCTGCGCAGTTCAGCTGGGAGAACACTTATTCCGGATACGGAAAATGGGTGTTCTAATTCCACCACCGGGCGAAAAAATGTTAATTAGTTCCAGAAAGATAATTGAATCTCTTGGCCGTTCGGTTTTAAAAAAATGTGTGACTATTCTTACATAACGCATGTATTTAATGGAAATTACATCTTTTAAAATGATATGCTCCTTCGAGCATGTCTGTCGGCTGACACAAAACCCATAATTTGGTGTCCCCGCCTTTTTCAAAGAGTGAGGGAGCTGACGTAATGTATTGTTCCCAGCTGAAACACTAGTGTTGGAAAACTGCTGGCTATCAGCTAGCAGTGATGGGTCACTTCTGGCTGAAATTTGCCACTCACGGTACGGTAGAGATCCGTTTGTGTCAGCGCCATCAGTTGAAGATATTGATGGCCCTGCTCAATCACTGTGAATCACGTGCCTCGTAATCGCAAGATTACGGGCCTCATCATGGCCCTGTCCCATCGCTGTGAATCGAGTGGACCGTAGCTGGCAACCGAAGCAACCCCAACACGAGGTGGAATCAGTAGGACTGCGCATGCGCAGAAGCAACACGTTCACATTCTCTGGTGGTACCAGTTAGTTGAAGACGACGCCATCGCCATCGTGTTATTTTAGTTGATGTTAAGAAAAAAAAAAGCCATATCTAGAGAGACGAATTAATGTCCTAATGAAATGCCGCGTCGACGAAGTTTACCGTCGGAGGAAAATTATGTAAATAATTGATGAACTGTAAGAAATTGTCAATTCATCTCATGTATTTATAGAAACTCATTTCATAGCAAAGTTCCTGCACTAACAAAAGAAGAATCCAGAATATAAATAGCCATGAAAGACACAGATTCCATTCCATGAATAATCAGATATAATTCCTGTAAACTTAGAAAATGTATCCTGTAATCATTCCTCATTATACACTAAACCGCCTTAAATAGAATTCGCGGAAAGACATTAAAAAATCTGTATGTTGAGAAAAAATAAGAATTATAAGCGTACAGAATGGGTATTTTCATTACAAAAAGGAACAAGTACTTTAAAAAAAAAAAAAAAGAAGTAACGCTTTGTAAATATAATGCACTCATCCGTTGGTTGAATACACACGATTGGAGAAATTCGCTGCTAAAAATAACCAGAAGTAAAATAAAATATCTTTCCTATTTACAACAAATGTAGCTTCGGACCGTAGAAAAAAATTTACAACGTTAAAAATGTAACAGAATGTGACATAACAGGTAAATGCATTAATAAAACATTCGCCTTGCAAGACCACAAGGACAGCACAAAACTTTCGAAAACGTCCTTAAGTTGGTACACTTATTGTAAGTGAGTAAAGTTCCCTTAAGGTAAATAAAAAACCGTTACGTTGAAAACATAAATTTATGAATTATATCAAACGGACATTTATGAAAAATAACTCGTAATATTGTAAAATTAAAAGGAGAACCCTTCGTTTCACATCGCGCAGGAAAGAGGCTCACCTTCAAGCAACCGCTCGCACATGGCAACCTGGTGCAGTGCCTAAAGGATCCGCTTCGCAAATAAACTGTCATGGTTCGATGCTGCCGTGATCCACCGGGCGGTTTTCTGGACCTGTTGAGGAAATTTCATCAGTGCCATGACATCATGCAGACAAGTTTTGGTGGAGAAGAGAGAGGAGGTGTGCCTTTGAGGAACTGTGATTATCTTTACCTTTTTTTTTAACTACTACTGGGAAATTGGCGGAAAGCATTCAGCAAGCTATCAGTTACGTCGCAAACTGTTCGACCACGTCAGGCTAGCCATCATTTATGGCACGTGCTTGCAGGACCGCTAAAGGGTCGCTTGTGGCAGCCACTGCCTGTGATGAGTAACTGATGGTCCTGCTCTGGCATATGGCAAATGATGGGGATGGCAACTGCTGACCCGCTGCTGTCCCGAACTACTCCTGAGCCATGTGGTGGCCGCAGGGACATTTTATTGACGTTTAAGCAGCGGCTACATATAGCGCTGGATCATTGCTGGTAATCAGTGCTGGCTTGAGTGCTGGCCCAGTAAGACTGTTTTTGCTGGGATGTGATATAACGTACACGACGTACTACTGAGGTGTCGAATGAGTCAAATCGACAATCAAGCAGCGATAAGCGTGCCGGAGTAGTTCAGCTGGGAGAATAGTCAGTCCGGAATAGGAAGATATGGAAACGCATCTCACAACCGGCAGAAGGTTATACAATTTATATGGGACAGTCATAAAGAGCGAAAAACGGTTCAGGAACATCGTGATTCGGAGTGAGAGTTCGCAGGTTCCTTCACACCACTGCTTTTTTCTGTAACCATGTTGTATTCCATTTCACTGTTATAACCCATTTGGTGACAAGTGTTAAACTACAGTATAACGAATGCGGATGAATAATTGCGATACTTTTATTGTCATTAAAAGCTTTGGAATTAGGAAATTATTTGTCTTTTAATTTTCACACTCACTATGCATAGATGTTTTATTCAATGGTACAACGGTATTTAATCCTTTTTAATCTGGCATGAACGTATATGAAACTTCGATGTTTAAATTTGGAGCCTTCGATATTTTCTCCTGTACTCTATTCGTTCGATTTATCGTGCAAGTCAAGGAGGAACAAAGCAAAAATGCAGGTATTTTTGCTTTTGATGACTTCATTGTGATACCTCCCCAGGCTAAAACGTTATATCAGCAAAGAACGGTGTCTTTTCGTTGAGTAACAAGTTCTCGTTTGTTCATGTATTGATTGTATCGGAAGCCAATGAACAGAAGTCGACGCTGAGGCACTTACAACAAGCTCTGCGCTTTGAAATCGACGAAGAAGTGCAGTGATTGCGACAAATAAAGTTTAACTCAGAACATTCCTCCCGTTGAAAAAAATACAGAAAGAAACTAGAAAGCGGTGCAAAAAAGGAAAAGAAAAAAATATAAGAAAAAGGCAAGTAGTAATCAAGATGAGCAAAAGCGATCTTCTGATGACTTCTGAATTGTGTCTTTAACTTCGGAAGTTTTCAAGTTATTCATGTGGAACCGAAAACAACAACATAAGAATTCTACGTTCCACCAAACTTGTCAGAAAATGTTCAATGCTGTGAAATAAAGAACTCCTTGCATTTCGAGGCACTGACAAAAATATATTTCCTTTACTAATGATTCTCGTCGAAACAATATTCTTGCATTGTACTGTAAATGTTCCTCAGTGATGATTCGCGAAGAAAAAGAACGTGCTTTTAAAAATTGCAGCCTCCCTAATTTTTCAGCATAATTCATTACCTTAGGAATTGCAATCTTCCTAATGCTTCTAGAAGGAAATAAATTTGCTTAATCTCCAATAATTTGAAACACTGTTTGTACAACATTTTAAGCATACAATCTTTGGTACATTTACAAAAAACAAATGTCTGCTCATACACATATCGAGGAGTTTGATAGGTACTGACTCATGAGATTTGGCACTGATCGATAATATTCAGCATATGTTAGTAATATACAGAACTGATAATGGCCTCTACTTTATATATTGCGTTTTTAACTTCCGAAGTTTTCAAGTTATTCAGGTTGAACCGCTACAACCGTAAAAATATTGAATTTCCAACAAAACAATGAACTGCGGTAAATATCATTCATGACCCAATGATTAGAGACTACATACGGTTCTGCTCCATCGTACAAAGCTGTTTATAATGTAGTTTCATAAAACATGAAGAAATCTAAGGAAGTCAAAACCTCTTACTTTGCAAGAAGCTACAAAAACTTCTTAAGAAGGACAAATACAGCTTGAACAAAACCCGTATGTGCTACTAGCTTATACACTGAGTGGCCACTTTATTATGACCAACACCTCAGTACCTCGTTGGGTCAACTTTTGCCTTTAATACTGCGTCGATTATTTGTGGCATGAACTCCACGAGATGTTGATAGGTGGTTTGGGGAATCTAAGAGTTTGAGATTTCAGGGTTGTCGATCCAGCTGTCTGATGGCTCGTTAAACTTCATCATACAAATTCTCAATGGAGTTGAGATCTGGAGATTGTGGGGGCCACCTAAGCAAAATAAACTCCCCGGCATGTTCCTGAAACCAATCTTGTACAATTCGAGCACTATGGCAGGACGCATTATTTTGTTGAAAGTAGCCATCGCCATTGGGATAAACCATCCACATGACAGGATGCCCTTGGTCCGCAACGATGTTTAGATAAGATGTGCCAGTCAGACGTTGATCAACACGAATTAAAGAGCCCAAAGCATGCCAGGAAAACATTCCGCAAACCATAACGTTGCCTCCACCAGCTTGAAGGGTTATAGCAATGCATTTGGGGTCCATGCTTTCGTGCTGTTTCCGCCAAATTCTCACTTGGCTATCGGTATGGTGAAACTTAAAACGTGTTTCATCGGACAACATAATTTGTTTCCAATTACCGACTGTCAAATTCTTGTCCTCTTATGCGAACTGGAGACGTTTTCTCTTGTTAACTGCAGACAGCAAAGGGTGTTCGAACAGGCCTTCGACTGCCATATCCCATCCGATGCTGTGTACGGCGAACAGTGCGTGCAGATATCATTTGAGGGGATCCTTTATTAAGATGGTCTGTAATTTGCTGCACCAGTCTGGACACTTTCCGTTCTGCCGGAGCTGTCACTAGTCAATGACGACCATACGTTGCACGTAGTGACCCAGTTTTTTGGCTGACATTCCAGTCTTCAAACACTTTAACAACAGCTGCTCTGGAACATTTCACGAATGCGGCGGTTTCGGTGATACTCCCTCCATGACTCCGAGCTCCTACAATCAGCCCACGTTGAAAGTCCGTCAAAACATTTTTTACCCATCTCCAAAAAATCATTTTTTGCCCGTCACCCAAAAATCACTCTACTACTGTCGCAAGCACTAAGCTTTCTCTTTTTATACTAGCCTCGCCCTCTGGCGACAAAGCGTGCAGCCATAGCTCATTTGCCAAAAACTGTCAGGTGGTCATAATAAAGTGGCCACTCAGTGTATAGCAGAGATTAGGTAGCAAAACATTGGTAAATATTGCGTGAACAGAAAAGAAAGGAGAACTGCGTTACTCTTTGATTTTATCGAAATCTAGAGGCTGACCCATTACGTTTAATGAATTCTTAATGATCCTAAAATAGTTATTCTACATTACATGTATTATAATATTTAAAGTCGTAAATAAAGGGTTCCGGGTGTCATGAATTATTATTAATCGTCTAATATGGATTCAACGTTTAAAATATATAGCAGAATGGTTCTACGCACCATGAATTATTAAGAATCGTAAAAAATCATTTTGCGTTTCATAAATTATTAAGTGATGAAGGAATGATTTAAGTCTACTGACACTGACATTACAGGAAAGCAAGACCAATGAATACAGTAACACGGAAATGAAGAGGCGTTAGAAATAGTCAACCGCTTTAAAAATGAGTGTAGTACTACGTTGAAAGTAGGAAAATGGTGAATTCCTTGAGATATTTTCTTTATTCATTTATTTGAGAAAACGACACAAGGCATTGAAGTGACCTTAAAGCCGAGTATTCATGCCACCAAAGACTTCACAGAACCGTGGCAGCCAGATTGATCTCACGAAAATTTGTAAAATACCTTAATCGGATTTAAGATAATGTTTGAATATACACTATATTGACAAAAGTCAGCGGACATCCCTTCAAAAGCAAATGAATGGATCCGCTGCGTTGTTACGATGCGCGGTACAGCTGCAAACGGTATAAAAACAAGTTTGCCGCTAACCACGATCATATCACCCTGTGAATTTGAGTGAAAATGTCGCGGATGGAGAGAACTGACTTTGTGAAAGCAAATATTGCTGGGTTTCATATTAGTGGATTTTGCATAAGAGAAACCGAGAGGCGTTTAAAAATACCGAAGTCAACTCTTTTGGATGTACTGAATAAATGGAAGACACATGGCGTGCCAGAAGCAGTAAAACGCACCGGCAGACCAAATAAAAGCAGTGATAGAGGACGTCGAAGCGCCAGGGGAGTCGTTACAGCTAATCGACGGAGTACTGCCTAATATCTCAGTGTACAGGTGAGTAAAAATGCTGGAACCTCGGTATGTACACGTACTATGCGCTGAGGACTTCATTCCATGGGTTACCATAGTTGTGCGGCTGCTCATAAGCCTTTCATCTCCACTCGGAATGCTAACCGTCATTTAACATGGTGTAAAGAACATTTATCGTTGACCGCAGATCAATGGGATTGGGTTCTATGGACTGATGAATCTAGATACACGATCCATCAGTCTGATAGCAATATGTGGGTATGGCGGCAGTCGGGGGAACGCTACTTACCACAGTTTACTGTTCCTATGGTCAAGTTTGGAGCTGGCAGTGTACTGATGTGGGTGTGTTTTTCGTGGTATGGTCCCGGCCTATTGGTTATCGTGGACAAACCTGTTAACCAGCACTTCTACCTCAATATTCTGGACAAGTATTCCCTACCAACTCTGTTGCAATACTGTGGAACTGAGCCTTGCTGGTACCAGCAGGATAATGCATCAAGCCATAAAAAGCAAGGACTGTTACGGCGTGGTCTGACAATAATTCCGTATCGTGCGTGGATTGGGCACCACAGAGCCCTGATCGTTATCCCACAGAGCACCTATGAGATAAATTAGAGCGCCGCATAAGAAGTTTGGAACCAAGGCCTACTACTAAGTAATAGTTAGCTGCAGCATTATGTTAATGAATGGGAGCACATACATGACGCTGTGTTCCAAAACTTGTCGAAAGCATGTCTCGAAGAGTCAGTACATGCATTAAGGCTCTATATAGACAAAAATCACCGGACACTCTACTAAGTGTCCGGTGATTTTTGTCTATATAGAGTATATTGAATCTTCGGGTTTCATAATCGTTCTCTGCACAGTTATTCTCACAGATGATTAACACTTGTATATCTTCGGTATAAATTTCTGCAATTCCTTATATAACTGACTCCGTCTACAAATTACATTTTAGCAAGTGATTTAAAGAGTCTCAAGCCACGATGTTAAATACAAAAGCCCAGCATACCCCATAGAATTCTAAGTTATGATACAATGTCACTGGATCTTCAAGAATCCATTTATTATATCACAGTTTGTATTGCTATGTTAGATGCGATATGTTTTAATAAACATGCCACTCAGAAACTAAATTGTGATAATTTATTCTGTATTTCCTTAATTTTCCTCTTGGTTACTCATGTCTTCAGGAATTTGATATTATTCAGTCCACTTCACCGGACCTTCATACGTCAAGGGAACTCAAAATGAATCAGAAAGCTCTACTAATGTAAATAAAATAACATAGTTACGTGACCAAAGTACCCAGATGTATTACTCGTAACAAACCTGTACACCCAAGTGCCCACCTATTTCGTTGGAGAAAATATGGCATATTTTGCTTTTGAATGCTATGCCTTGTAGGTAGAGGAGTGTTGTATTATATGAACATGCTGTGTCTCCTTTTATTTTTATTTTTATTTTTCTTAGAAAGTAACCTTCGATCGTGAAACTCGTTTTCTATGGATTCCACCCAAACAATCTGTTTATAAATTCGTATTGGAATCGTATTAGAGTTTTTCCATTTTTGTAAGGACTAAAATATATTAGACTACATTTGATAGTATTCGCTTTCGCCACACACATTTGATGTTTATTATTTCCGTATTATCAATTATAATATTCTTTCAAACGTTTTAAATAAATTAGAAAACACAGAAATAAATGGAAGAATATGAAATCTAATTTGGGGGGGGGTGTCAGACCACCATCCGTACCACTCTATAAAGTTGTTACCTGTATTTGGCTTACGAGCAATTCTTCTAGGAAAGGGAGAGAATGAGTGACATATGGGTAACTACGTGAAATCTTGACTAGGTATTTTAAGCCACGTGATGCTGCTCTAGAATCCTGCACCTTGAACCACATTACTTGGGAAAGGTAAGTCTTTCCAACTTTTTTGTATCGTATTTCACAGTCATTTTATACTAATTACTGTGTAATAGATCATGCCGCTTCAATAGTTTTAATCATTATCATACAAAATAACTTTTTTAAAAGTATGATGTCAGAAAATAGAAAGTACAATTCAGAGTGAGAGTTTTAGGTTGGCATGATATTTTTTTCAGGGCTTAACGACCACCATGAGAAACTTTAAAGGATATTAAGCAGTCACTAGTCTTGAATTTAGGGCAACTGATTTCAGGCAAGGGACAGTGCTTGCGTCATCAGACGAACGCACCCGGGACTAAAATTGGGGCTTGCTCGGATGAACAGTCAGATGCCAGCGCTGAGACACCGAGTCACCGGGGAGGCGGCATTTGTTTACATGGTGTGCAAATCAGGTTGTTCATAGAAGCCAGCGTCATGGGGATAGACTTCAGTGGAATTTGTTCAGTTAATTGTGGGTGCGTCTAGCGGAAGCTTTGTTACGTCGAAATACCCAGAATGAAAGGGGTTGGCTGATTATGACAATGTTTGTCGCAGGAGATACTGAAAATGAAATGAGAGGAAATGAAATTCCCATGATTCATAGTAAAGAACTTTTTTCTTTGTAGAAGATGTGATAGATCAACTATACACACGATATTGACAAAAGTCACCGGACACCTAGAAGAGAAACACAACATAGCATTCATTTACATACATGACTGCGGTGTTGGTCCACCTTTGACCTTAATGCATGCACTGACCCTTCGAGACATGCTTTCGACAAGATTTGGGAACACAGCAGTAGGTATGCTCTTCCATTCAGTACATAATGCTGCCGCTAACTGTTGCTTAGTAGCAGGCCTTGAATCCAAACTTCTTATGCGGCACTCTAATTCATTCCATAGGTGCTCTATGGGATAAAGATAAGGGCTCTGTGCTGGCCAGTCAACAGACGATACGGAATTATTGCCAAACCACGCCGTAACAATCCTTGCTTTATGGCTCGGTGCATTATCGCGCTGGTACCCACAAAGCTGCGTTCCATGGTATTTCCACAGAGTTGGTAGGGCATAATTGTCCAGAATATTGAGGTAGACGGGCTGTTTAACAGGTTTGTCCACGATAACCAATGGACCGGAACCATACCACGATAAACACACCCACTCAGTGTCAAGCTCCAAACATGACCATCAAGCTCCAAACTTGATCGTACGAACAGTAATTAGCGTCACCCCGGCTGCCGCCATACCCACACACGACCATCAGACCGATGGGATCGTGTATCTGGATTCATCAGTCCATTGAACCCGTTTCCATTGATCTACGGTCCAAGATAAATGTTCTTTATACTATGCTAAACGACGAGTAGCATTCCGAGAGGAGATGAAAATCTCACGAGCAGCTGCACGACTATGGTAACCCATGGAATGAAGTTCTCTCCGAATGGTACCAACATTTTTACTCACCTGTACGCCGAGGTCATGTGCAGTAGTCCTCCGTCGATTAGCTGTAACGACTCTCCTGAGGCTTAGACCTCCTTTATCATTGATTTTTCTTTGGTCTACCGATACGTTTTGCTGCTTCACGCACGCCATGTGTCTTCCACTTATTCAGTACATCCAAAACAGTTGACTTGGGTATGTTTAAACGCCTCTGGGTTTGTCTTATGGACAACCCGCTAATATACTCCCAACAATCTTTCCTTTCTTAAAGTCAGTTCTCTTCCGCCGGGACATTTTCACTGAACCTCACAGTACGATATGATCGCGGTCAGCTGCAGGCTTGCTTTTATACCATTTGCAGATGTACCGCGCATCTTAACAACGCAGCGGATCCATTCATTTGCTTTTGAATGGGTACCCGGTGTCTTTTGTCAATAATAGTGCATATCACAGGTTTGATATAGTTGAGAAATTTAGAAACCTAGATCCCGGCCAAAATATTAAGGGGGAATTTTGCAGCAATGCGCGGGGCTAGGACCAGAGATGGAAGCGGATCAACGTGTCGACTATTGCTTGCGGGTCAAAAGGGTCGGGGTAAAGGTGTGCCTGACCCGTTTGACCCTGTTTTATTTTGGTTTTAGTTTTGGAAAGAAAAACAATATTAAAAAAAATGCGTATTATGAAATTTTGTGATAAATACTGGTGCTAGCGAAGTGAAAAATGATTTGTAATGCAAAAATATTTCCGTCTCTTTTTTAAACCAACGAAGCTTTTCACCGACCGACGATACAGCGCAGACACGAGACCCACTGATAACATATCGTAAAACGATACTTCATTTGCGCTTGTTTTTACTGTGATTGTCTGGCGCAAGATACAGGCAAACGCCTGTCCCGTCTTTCTCTGGTGATTCACTCTCCAACATCCCGCGCGTCACATTGTAAGAGCCTGAGATTTACTTTTCACATCGCATCTTTCACACTGAGAATTCAGAGGCATGTTACATTGTAAGAATGAGAGTTACTGTTCACTTCATATGTTTTGCATTGAACATTCAGAGGCTTTCGTTTGCATTCCGTTCCATTGCATGTCATGCCGGGCTTATTTGTTAATATATAATTTTTTTTTTGGATTGGAGGTTTAACGACCACCGTTGAGCAACTTAATGGGCTATAAGCAGTCGCCCGTCTCTAATTTTGGGTCACTGGTTCAAAGGGAAGCGAGAGAGCCAGTGCCGTAAGACAAACACAACATCCATGCCTCACCGGGATTCGAACCCGGACCCCTTTCGGACGAACGATCAGAGGCCATCGCTTAGACCACTGCGCCACCGGGGCGGCATTTGTTAATATGGATGAATTTAATATTAAGGATGCTGAAAAATGCGTTGAGGGCAAAACAATGCGTGCTTGTTGGAAACAAAACAGAAAGAGTGAATGCTGGAAGTTGTTTTCTCTCATTAAGAAACCAGAATATGTTTCAGAGCAGCACCAATTTTCACAAGCTTGTGATGAGTGGAAACTTTTCAAAACGTGAATGTTGATTTCATGAGGGGTTCTTCGTTCTTCTAAGGAGCAACGATGAAATCAAAATCCACATTTTGGAAACTTTCAACTCATGAGAAGCTGGTGAAAATTGGTGTTTTTGTGAAACATATTCTGAAGCTTGATGTGTTATTTAGAAAACAGCAAAAACTGAAGTTAAACATAGAAGTAATTAAATTTTAAACATTTGACTGTAGCACTATCAAAAGTAGGTGGAACAGCCTTAATATTAATGCGGAGGGACTTTTGAACTCTAGCAGACGTATTTTAAAACATTATATACATAAAGGGTGCATAGGAATGTCCCTTTAGCTTGGAATAACTTGCAAACGGAGAGAGGTAAAGTTATGCAACTGAGATAACGGTATAGTAAAGCGACCACGCCAGATGGAATGCAACCAATAGCAGTGCCCGATGTGGCGAAATGCGGAAGTTAGCCATTGCAAATGGAAAACAAAAGAGAGAGAACAAACTTTCCAATTACAAAGTTGCAGAGTATCAATTAGTTAGTACAAACCAAAATCGCTTTCACACGGATAAGATAAAATGTCGCCTGAATACCCTACAATGTCCGAAATCAATGCGCGATGATTCGAATCTGCATATTCACATTTCGCAAATGTAGCCGTATGCAAATGCAGATTGTGACGTTGTACCGTACCTACGATATAAAAACCAGTAGCAGGATGTACCCTGATCAGAAGTTTAGGTCTACGTACGCTGTGCGAGAATGGCGAGCTTGGATTTCTGGGGTTACGTAAAAAATCAGGTGTATGCAACAGCGCCTACAAGTCTGCTGGATCTACGTCGTCGTGTTACAGATGCTTGCAATAGTGTGACGCCTTCCATGCTGAGGAATGTGCATGCAGAGTTGCTTTCACGAGTACAAATGTGTATCGTGGGCAATGGCGAACTCTTCTAACATAGTCGACATTAACTTTTTATCACTGTGCGCCAGTTTGCCTTTTTTGTTTTTGTTTTGTCGGACGCCATCAAACTGTGTTGACATAAGTACGCATTTATGCAATAAATTGTGTGTATTCGCTCATACTTATGCATGTGCCCTTCAAACGATGACACAAGAGGTCGCGCACCGATTTCGGACATTTTAGGGTATTCAGGCAACAATTTATCTTATCCGTGTGAAACAAATGTCGTTTTGTACTAATTAAATGATGCTCTACAACTTTGCAATTCGAAATTTTGCTCTATCGTTTTTCGTTTTTGATTTGCAATGGCTAACTGTCGCATTTCGCCACTAGGGGCGCTGCTATTGGTTGCATTCGATCGGGCGTAGTCATTTTACTATACCGCTATACCGTTATCTCACTTGCATAAATATACCTCTCTCCGTTCGCAAGTTATTTCAGGCTAAAAGGGGCTTTCCTATGCACCCTGTATATATAAAAAAATTCGAATTTGTAGTTCAAAGCAGATTTGTCCTGGTCAGGTCCGGGTGGGGTCCAATTATAATATGTTACTTCCGGGTCCGGGTCGGGTCCGAGTCCAGACTTTTTGACCCGTTTCCAACTCTGGTTGGGACATATATGACGATGTCGAATAGTCCTTTATTATTTGTATGTATATATACTACTGCTCATAATTAAAGGAAGTGGAAAGAAAATGATGTCTCAGATAATCAAATTTGAAATTTATAGAAACTTTCAACGTTTCAGAGGAAACTTGGAGGATCTTCATCCAGCAGTGGATTGATGATGGTTGACAACTTATCACCTAACTTACAGTCTTCTGCTTACTTATTTGGAAGCCGCTTTTCTTTGAAAAACAAATCTATTTAACGTCTTCCATTTCTAGTATAATTTTCACTACGTTGCCTCAAAAATATGATCAGCCGCCCCAGTGGCGCAGTGGTCAAAGGCGCTGGCCTCTGATCATTCGTCCGTAAGGAGTCCGGGTTCGAATCCCGGTCAGGCATGGATGTTGTGTTTGTCTTACGGCACTGGCTCTCTCCCTTCCCTGGAACCAGTGACCCTAAATTAGGAACGGGCGACTGCTTATAGCCCATTGAGTTGCTCACGGTGGTCGATAAACCTCCAATCAAAAAAAAAAAAATATATGATTAATGACGAAATCGATTTCACCCATACATTTATTTTCTCGGATTCAAAACAGTGGGAATAGAAAGTGAATTTTTCAATTTATGTGGTTCCAATTTGAAAAAATTATGTCACAAATGGAAATATCATTTCAAAAATGTCACGTACATTTTCCGAGCAATACAAAATATAAACTTTCTGAATTATATTCAAAATTCTGGGTATTCTCTAAGTACTTAGTTTCTCCTTTATGTTCCGAAATCTGTAATAGATTTCTGTGGAGCCATAGAGCTTGTTTGCTGGCCTCTTGATCATACTAAAGTTCTGAAGTTCCAAGAAGAGCTTCATCAAATACAGTATCCCGGTGGGTTGCCGTAGTTCGCATTGTGTTTTCAATAACTTCGAAGTTTCAATGCCTGCCGCAAGAGAAAGATACGGATATGCTGTCAATGGGATCTCTATGACTCTTGGGATTCCTCGACAGAGGAAGCAGGAAAGGAATCGCAAATTTCTCCACCCGATCCTCCGGTGAATGAGACTAGCGAAGCACGAGGAGAAGAAGCAGAATTCCAAAAGTGAAAACGAAAAGAGATTTCTGAAAAAGTCGAGAACTTAGGCGCGCACAAAAGACAGAATACATCGCCTTTGCCAAGACGGAGAAAGAATAAAATTTGCAATCAAGAATGCAATCTTGTAAAAACGCCACTCATAACACATCGTCAAGAGCTTTCACTAAAAGCCTAATTCCCAACTTAAGTTGGACCGCTAAGAGTCATATTTTAAACATAAAATAACTTCCGAGGAAAAGAATTAAAATAGAAATTGGCAGTGAACCAGAGGTATTGTTTTATATGTTTCTTTGAGGGAATAAAGCTACTGTGGGCAAATCATATGTCTGTAAGCAGTCTCCTGTCTCTAATTTACGAGTATACACTGAGGGGCCACTTTATTATGACCACCCCTTCAGTACTTCGTTGGGCCACCTTTTGCCTTTAACACTGCGTCGATTCTTTGTGGCAGAGACTCCACGAGATGTTGATAGGTGGCTTGGTGAATCTGAGACCATGCTTGATGAATAGCACTTTCCAGGAGTCTGAGATTGCAGGGTTGTGGATCCAGCTGTCTGATGGCTCGTTCAACTTCATTACACAAATTCTCAATGGGGTTCAGATCTAGAGATTAGGGGATCCACCTAAGCAAAGTAAACTCACCGGCATGTTCCTGAAACCAATCCTGTACAATACAAGCATTATAGCAGGACGCATTAACTTGTTGAAAGTAGCCATCGCCATTGGGATAAACCATCCACATGACAGGATGCACTTGGTCCGCAACGATGTTTTAATATGATGTGCCAGTCAGTTGTTGATCAACACGAATTAAAGGGCCCAAAGCATGCCAGGAAAACATTCCCCAAACCATAA
The DNA here is from genome assembly GCA_039090855.1 of Macrothele yani. Taxonomy (NCBI): domain Eukaryota; kingdom Metazoa; phylum Arthropoda; class Arachnida; order Araneae; family Macrothelidae; genus Macrothele; species Macrothele yani. Next base: position 163,458,173 of record CM077011.1, read on the forward strand.
CGTTGCCTCCACCAGCTTGAAGGGTTATAGCAATGCATTTGGGGTCCACGCTTTCGTGCTGTTTCCGCCAAATTCTCACTCGGCCATCGACATGGTGCAACTGAAAACGTGATTCATCGGACCACATAATTTGTTTATAATTATCGACTGTTCAATACTTGTGCTCCTGTGCGAACTGCAGACGTTTTCTCTTGTTAACTGCAGACTGAAAAGGTGTTCAAACAGGCCTTCGGCTGCCACATCCCATCCGATGTAGTGTACGGCAAGAGTGCGTGCAGAGATCATTTGAGGGGATCCTTGATTTAGATGATCTGTAATATGCTGCACTGTTGCCCTTCTGTTGACTGTTACCAGTCTGGACACTCCGCGTTCCGCCCGAGCAGTCACTAGTCGATGACGACCATGCGTTGCACGTAGGGTCTCAGTATTTTGGCTGACAGTCCAGTCTTTAAACACTTTAAGAACAGCTGCTCTGGAACATTTCACGAATGTGGCGGTTTCGGTGGTACTCGCTCCATGGCTACGAGAACCTACAATCATGTCACGTTGAAAGTCCGTCAAATTGCATTTTTTACCCATCTCGTCACCCAAAAATCACTTCTACTACTGTTGCAAGTACTAAGCTTTTCCTTTTTATACTAGCCTCGCCCTCTGGCGGCAACAGTGTGCATTCATATCTCATTTGCTTAAAACTGTCCGGTAGTCATAATAAATCGGCCACTCAGTGTATAAAATATATTTATTTATGATTTCAGGGAAGAGAGATTGCCAGTGATATAAAAATAAAACGCTATCCATATCTCAGCGGGAATTCGAACCCGCATTAGAAGCCAGGGACTCGTATCAGTCACGCACCGGACGTCAGAAGGTTTCCCACAAAGCAACTGAGAAATAATATACAATTTGTTTTTCACTATCGACAAATATTTATTCGGAATCCCCTGTTGCTTTCTTTAGTGATAAGAACGAGAAATATATATTGAAGGAAAGTGATAAATAATATCAAATCTTGAATAAGATATGAGTGCAAACCCAATCCATTTATTAGAATAAGAACAAAATATCAACGTTTATTCACAATTAAATGTTTATGTAACATCGACTATAGTTTCTCAGGGCGTTCGGCTCCGCATCATCAGAACGAATGGAGCATAAATATTCAAATCATTGTGACATCATCAGAGTTCTGACCGTCAATGATTTTAGTGAGTTGTTTCCACTCGCTTGAAACAAGTTGAGAAGACGTCATGTCGTTGACAAGCCGTGAAGAGTTGCGGTGTATGTGGAAAGCTCCTATTATATTAATCTTGAGTTCAATGAGGTTTATCATTAAACGTAGCGTTTCCAAATAAAAATGTATGGTTATTTTCGTGACAATGTAGGGCTATAGACGATTTCTTCAGTTCATAGTTCCGTACATAAGTATTCCTATACATTAGCTATTCCTGCGTATTATTGAGTTGTCGGAAAAGTCATGACGTATTTTAGCCATGTTTTGTAAAGGTCATTTATTGATAAAAAGAACAAAGATAAATCAAAGATATAATGCCCGTTTTGTTCGATAACCTTTTGCCATCTTTCAGTGAGCTGCAGAATACCTCGTTCATAGAAAGATTTGTCTTACGTGATAAAAACTGTACAAGGTGCTAATTTACAGCCTTATCTGAATTGAACGTTATACCATGCAAGGACTGTTGAAGAGAGCAGAACAAGTGGAAGTCTGACGGTGCATAATCAGGCGAGTATGCTGGGTGTGGCAAAACATCCCACCTAAGCTCCAATAATTTTTGGCGGGTGGTCAAACTTGTGTGTGGTCTCGCGTTGTCGTGATGGAACACAACTCCTTTACGATGAACGAACTCTGGACGTTTGTGGATGATGAATTCGTTCAAACTGTCCAATTGCGGACAGTACACATTCGAATTGATTGTTTGGTTACGTGGAAGAAGCTCGAAAAACACGACACCTTTAAAATCCTACCACACTGAGACCAGAACCTTCTGCTGATGAATGTCTGCTTTGGATGTCGTTTGAGGCGAAGCAGCACGTCGGGACCAAGACCGTATGCGCAGCACATTGCTGTACACAATTCACTTTTCGTCACCAGTTCTCAGTCGTTTCAAAAATGATCGTTTTCCTTACGTTTAATGAACATGTCGCAGATGTTTATACGCGCCGTCCATTGAGTTTCTTTGAGTTCATGAGGAGCCCACACATCGAGTTTGCTTACGTATCTCAGCTTCTTCAGGTGGTCGTGAACGCTTGAATGATGGATGTGCAATGTGTCTGCAAACTCTCGTGTCGTGTAACGGGGTTTGACTCGATCAGTGTCTTGATTTCGTCGTCATCAACCTCGGTGGGCCACCCGGACCGAGGAGCATCGTTGAGGTCAAAATCACCACAACGGAATTTTGCGAACCACCGCTGGCCCTGACGGTCTTGTAGAGCATTATCTCCGTACACTTTAGGCAACTTTTCACAAGCTTGACGCACGTTCTTCCCTTTTACGGAAGTAAAACAGTAAAATATGGCGAAAATGCACAGTTTGGTCTTCCATCTTCAACTTGAAGTCAAATCTCCGCAAATCAACCAAATCGCTCACCATTTCCTTTAGACTGCAGCTAGAACTGACACCTGTCGAATGCCACAGCGATAACAGAGCTGCGCATAATTCTAGTACTTCCAAAACCGCCCAACCGCCATCGGGTGCCAATATACGTCATGACTTTTCCGACAACCCAATAGTCTATGCTGACTATTGCATATAATCAAATAATTTGTTCAGCATGAAATAAATTTTAATAGCTAACAGGGAGTATCGAATTTTAAGCTGCATGTGATGTCTAATCTTAGATCATAAATTTGAATAATTATGTAGACTTGCATGTTTAATTGCTGTTTGTGTTATATACGTGTTTCACGCCGTAAATTAGACATTGTTTTCAGGGTATTCGACGCCAGTGAGAAACATTCGCAAATAATAGAAAAGGAAATTTTTTTAACGTAAGTAATATTCCGTTTGCATTTATGTTACCCCACACGGTAGTGCACTTATTGCCGGATCTCATACATTGAAGAGTGGTATACGTATTGTCTGACAATAAAATATACTACCTTTTTATTATGTGTGCCAGTGAAAATATTTGTGACATGGCATATGTCGGAGAGAACAAAAAAGCTGAACGGCTTGAATTCCTCACAATTTACTTTCAATCCAAATTTTTTGGAAACAGTTGAAGCATTACTTGACATTTGTCAAACGATAAAAAATTCACAAAAAAGACAGAAAATCAACAGTAAAGGATTTTTAGAATTTGTTACAATGTAATGGTATGTCAAAATTGTATTTAAAGAACGGTTTATTTTGTCGGTTACGTTATTTAAGACGGAAGCAGAATCGTCAAAAATGATACTAATGGGATTTTCCAGCGTTTTTCAGTATTAATTTAAAATCATAATATTGCTAATCCGTTTTTTGGTGTAAATATGACAAGAATGGTAAGTTAGATATTATCCGACAACTTTAAAAATTTCGTCGTCTTGGAGCGGGAATCGAACCCACGTCTCCCAGATAGCTCCTGGGTACGTTAACCACTATTCCACCCAGAACGACCAAGTCTCAAGTTTCCGATTAATTTGAATATAGTCATCACAGGATTCGCTAGTCGAAGCAACCGGCATTCCTGCCTAGCGAATCTGGAGGTTAAAAATCCTATCTCGTGATTGTCCGGATGAGCAAACCATACGCGGGGGCTATCTGGGAAACGCGGGTTCGATTCCCGCTCCAACACGACGATATTTTCAAGTTTTCGGTATTATCTGATTTACCATCCTTGTCATATTTACACCAAAAAACGGACTGTCATCTTCAACATTAGTATTGTAAGGTGTAATCCCGTATTCCATTCATAACATTGCCTTTCAAGGTCAAAAATTGATGCAAACTGTTAGGAACGCTCATCGTGTGTGTCCTTTTAAAGTTGTGACAGCAGATGAATATAAATTAGTATTTTCACCATGATTTATGATAAAAATGTGAAATTAAAATTTCTGTGTGAGCGTGGTTCTCAAAAATAAAAGAAAAAGACGACTAGACAAAAGAAAATTGGTATGAGATATTCCGCAAAGCTCGTTAAGATCACTCTTTTGAAAATGAAATGAGTGCATTTTTAAGAACAATCATTTTATGATTTCTTGATGTTCTTGAAACTAAATCCGCGGAAAATTTAGTCCATGACTGTGGAGATCGGATGAAATAATATCTTTGAATTCCAGAGATTCCTCAGAAGGGGAAATATTTATTTATGCCAGCACACAGAATATATATTTACGACATTCAGCACAGTGCAAAGCAGAGTTAGAACAAAATTCCTGTACACAATTTCAGCATTGAAATGCAAATATTTTGTCGTTTGAAAAATACGTGGAGACTTTCATTGGCTCATATTAAGGAAACCTGAAGTTGCAACATTGGAGACGTATGGTGATTGCGATTAAGGAAGCCTGAAGTGCAACTTGGTATTCCTCACACAACAGTACGTACCTCGGGGTAAGTCCGTGCCTACCGATTGGCCAGTGAAAACTTTAATAACGATAAACCCGCTGAGATTATCACTGACAGTGGAAGAACAACGTGTCTTCTTTTTAACTGGTTGTGTCCTATTTCAGTATTCAAAAACCGTCGTACGAAATCTTCTGCGGACGGCTGTAGTTTAAAGGGCTCTTGAGAATGTCTAAGTGTACAGTCAGATAAAAGGATATAAGAAAGGCAGGACATCACCTATAGATGATCCAAGATGCGATGGATTGATTTCAAGTCCAACACAAGAAGCCGAACGATGTATCCAAAGGAACTTCAGAGCAGTCTTGTAGGGTGAGTTTCAAAAACCTTTCCATGTAACTTGGTATCTCTTACACAACGTTCATATCGTGCTGTCGGAATATTTACAAGTAATGAGAAAACTTACTTCGTGGTTATTGCACGTCCTAACTACGACACAGCAAAAATTACGCTACGAAATTAAACGGAGCGATTTTGCGTGGTATCTTTGCAATGGAATGTTACCCACCAGATTCTTTTGCCTTGATAAAAGTTCGGTGGAATTTTAAGCACCCAGTGGATGGCATCAGTGACGTCATGGGAAAAACAGAGCATCCGATTGGTTTCCAACGCGCTTGTGCTATGACGTCAAACACGACACCGACGCATCAGGCTGTGCAACATGAGATTGACGTCACAAAAGGAGGGAACTCATATCTCTCATTTCATTGCCTTGTGCTTTTCAGACAGCCTTGGTTCAGATCATCTCAGCGTCTTTTCCCTGTTCAGGTATGCATGAAATCATTCTGGTGGCTCGCACTGATACCCGCGGCGTTGCGTTTGGAAGACGTATGATTAAGCAATCACCATGACAACGGAGAGGTATAAGTCATTTCTAGAGAAGCATATACCGGAATGGGCACTTCGACATCGTGTACAGCGACTTGTATCTTTATTCGCCAATCCATGGTCCTACAAAGGCCTGGGTTGTTCGGCTGTTCATTGAACAGAAAGGTTGGGTGGAGCTGCCCCACCCACATCGTATTCACCGGAAACACACCCCTGTGATTTAAACTAATTCAACCATTTGAAAAGGTAGGTGTCTGGTACTTGCTATAACAACAAACATGATTTTTATTACCGAATCACAAATTTTCCTCGGTCAGACTCAACACTGATACTTTTAATGCAGTTCGAGTACGGCTATCAGTTTGGGAATGTATTCATTGATCATGAAGGAAAATACTAATAATTAGCCTCCAATATTGTGATTAATGCTTTGTAGTTACAGGATTTTTGGTAAAAAAGTGGAAATATCATACCTGATGAGAAACTGGGGTTATGGTGCAAGGTGCAAAATATGTGCATTAGGAATAGAAGTACATCCCTAGGAATTCATTCTTATTGTCTCAGCTACAGAATCTGAAAAGAATTTTCGCATTACCCAATTTCGAGATGTAGATACATAGCACCTGTAGACATACGAGCAGAGTAATAGAATAAAAACATGAAAGTGCTATTAAGTGCATTCTAAGTGCTGAAAGATTCTTGGGCAACGGTCTTTTCAAATTTTTCGATGACAGAAATTTTGAAATATACTGGTGTTAATTGCGAAGTACATTATTTTGAGTCAGAAAACATCCTTCAGATGTTAATAATTTTTGTTTCGTTGTTTTTCGTTAGTAAGGATGGCTATCTCTAGTGACTGACTAGTTACTACCTTCAGAATCTTAAATGTGTTTCGGATATGAAAAGTGGTCGTACGCACACTATGTGGACAAAAGTGATTGGAGACCCCCCCGCAAGCGCAATTGTGTGCTCCAGCCGCAGTCACGTGGTCGATAACGTATAAAAACGGGAATGGGAGTGCACTGAAATCAATCACTGATAAAATGTCTAGCAGGAAATAGGTCAAAGAGTTTGAAAAGGGCGTTGTAATAGGTTGCTCAATTGGCGGTATGAGTATACTGATGTCAGACAGGTCACTAAATCGACTGCGGTATTTGCCATCAACAAGTGGAAGAAGACGGGACATTGCAGGAATTCACCTCGCCCTGGAAGACCCAGGAATCTGCAACCCAGGGACCAGAGGGTGCTGCAGTGGGATATCCTGAAAACCAGGACTCGACTAATGCACGCGATAGCACACAAGCTCCAGATTACCAAAGTTGTTATGGTCTCTACCAAGACACCTCGAAGAGTGGCACATGCACTAGGTTATCATGGGTGAGAAACCGCCCATAAATCTCTCATTACAGCGACCAATAAAGTCACGCACCTACGATGGTGTCAACAGCATAAGAATGGAACATTATAGCCATGCCGGCAGACGTTATGGAGCCACGAATCTCGCTTTGCATTTTTCCGATCTGATAGACGTGTCTGGGTTTGACGGTTATCTGGAGAACATCTGCTTAGAGAGTGTACTGTGCCACTTGTGAATCACGGAGGCGGTGACGTTATGGTATCGGACTGTTTCAGCTGGAATATTGTGGGTCCACTGGTTTTTTACGTTTTCCAACCGGAGGTTGAAGAAGCGTATATGCTCCAGCTTTTTCCGTCCGTCCGTCTGTCTGTCTGTCTGTCTGTCGGCACGATAACTCACGTAAAAATGGTTGGATTTCGATGAAATTTTAGTATGTGGTAGGGGACCACCAGGGGACGAAACTTATTGAAAATGGGTGAAGTGGGGTCAAAGGTCAGGACATAAGAGCAGGATCCATTCAATTGCCCTTATGCGTCATAACTTGCGTAAATATGGTTCGGTTTCGATGAAATTTTAGTATGTGGTAGGGGACCACCAGGGGACGAACCCTATTGAAAATGGGTGAAGTGGGATCAAAGGTCACGCCATAAGAGCGGGATCCATTTCATTGCCTTTATGCGTCATAACATGCGTAATTACGGTTCGATTTCGATGAAATTTCAGTATGTGGTAGAGAACAATCTGGGCACGAACCCTATTGAAAATTGGCAAATTGGGGTCAAAGGTTAGGCAGGGCATAAGAGCGGGATTTATTCCATTGCCCTTATGCGTCATAACTTGCGTAAAAACAGTTGTTCGATTTCGATAAAATTTTGGTATGTATTAAGGAACCACCTGGGAACGAAACCTATTGAAAATTGGTGGAATGGAGTCAAAGGTCGGGACATCAAAGCGGGATCCATTTCATTGCCTTTATGCTTCATAACATGCGTAAATATGGTTCGATTTTGATGAAATTTTAGTATGTGGTAGGGAACCACTGGGCACGAACCCTATTGAAAATGGGTGAATGAGTCAAAGGTCAGGCAAGGCAAAAAAGCGGTATTTATTCCATTGCCCTTATGCGTCATTACTTGCGTAAAAATGGTTCAATTTCAATGAAATTTTAGTATTTGGTATGGAACCAACTGGGGATGAACCCTATTGAAAATGGGCGAAATGATGTCAAAGGTCAGGGCATAAAAGTGGAATCCATTCCATTGCCTTTATACGTCATAACATGCGTAAATATGGTTCGATTTCGATGAAATTTTAGTATGTGGTAGGGAACCACCTGGGCACGAACCCTATTGAAAATGGGCGAAATATGGTCAAAGGTCAGGCTGGACATAAGAGTGGGATTTGTTCCATTGCCCTTATGCGTCATAACTTGCGTAAAAATGGTTCGATTTTGATGAAATTTTAGTATGTGGTAGGGAGCCACTGCGGACGAACCCTATTGAAATTGGGCGTAATGGGGTCAAAGGTCAGGACACTGGAGTGGGATCCATTCCATTGCCTTTGTGCATCATAACTTACCAAAAAATGTTTCGATTGCGACAAAACATTATCATGTTGTTCCGGAGGTACAGTGAACCGGTTCTGTTGAATATCAACGAAATGGGGTCAAAGGTCATTGCACAAAAGCAACATTTATTCCACAGCCATTATTCTTATAACTTGCGTAAAACTGCTTCTATTGCGAAAACATTTTAGTATGTAATTCTTGAGGTGTACTGAACCGGTTCTGTTGAATATCATCAAAATGGGGTCAAAGGTCAGGACACAGGAGCGAGATTTATTCCACAGCCATTATTCTCATAACTTGAGTAATAATTTCTGGTATGTTGGAAAGCGTATCATAATCAATGCATTGCATGATTTTACTAACTTGTTATTTATGACAACATGAACTCTGTGATGTATAGAGATATCCGGATAATTCAATGCTGACGACGTTGCGGCATTTTTACTGACACGACGATTATTTCTTTCAGGACGACAATGCACTTGCCATGTTTCCAGGGCCACGATGGTATGGTATTTGAAAAATCAGGTCTCGAGGATGGACTGACCTGCTTAGCACCCGGATCTCAGTCCCATTGGACACCTATGGAATGTACTTCAACGACGGGTGAGGTCTTCACCAATACAACGTTTTTCACTAACAGAACTGCTCGACACACTCCAGGCAAAATGGAGGAACATCCCGCTTTCCGTATTCCACGGACGTGTGGACAGTTTTCCTTGACGGGTGGCTATTGTAATATCTGAAAATGGAGGACCTATCCGGTACAGATGTAAATACATTACTGTTTTTTTACGCTTCATCATCATCAAACATTATCAATCCACTGCTGGATGAAGGTCTCCACAAATTTATTCCGCAATTGTCTGTCTTGGGCCTGCCTCCTCCATGTCACTCCAGCATACTTTGGAATTTAATACTTCCATCTCCCATGGGGTTTTTCTCTGGGTCTTTTCCTGTACCTCGGAAATGAGCCAGAAGAATACTCCTAATGTAAATACATCACTGTTTTTTTAAACGTATATCCTCCACTTTTGTCCCTCCGTCTGTCTGTCTGTCCGCATGATAATTCTCGTAAAAATAGTTCGATTTCAATGAAAGTTTAGTATGTGGTAAGGAATAACTTGGGGAAGAACCCCATTTAAAATGGACGAAATGGGGTCAAAGGTTAGGACATAGGAGTGAGATTCATTCCATCGCCCTTATGCGTCGCAACTTACGTAAAAATGTGTCTATTGTGACAAAATTTTAGTATATTGTTCCTAAGGTATGCTGAACCAATTCTGTTTAATACCATCAAAATGTGGTCAAAGGTCAGGCCTCAGGAGCGAGATTTATTCCATAGCCATTATTCTTATAACTTGACTAAAAATGCTTCTATTGAGACAAAACGTTAGTATGTTGTTCTGGAGGTATACTGAACCAATTCTATTTGATATCATCGAAATGGGGTCAAAATTCAGGGCACAGGAGCAATATTTATTCCACACCTGTTATCCTCGTAACTTGAGTAATGATTTCTGGTATGTTGGGAAGCGTATCTTAATCAACGCACTGCATGATTTTACTAACTTGTCTATTTACTAACAGTGTCCAATCACTTTTGTCCATATAGTGTGTGCAAAGTTTTGTGTTATTTCATTCTTATAAGTTTGCTGTGAGGCTTTGTAACATAGGAATGCCAAAATTACACTGACAATACATGATGGAGACGTGTGGTTACAAATAATGGGCCTCCATGCATGATCTATTTATTCGATTGGCCATGCTCCGTTGAATAAATTATATTCATACGAAAACAGCCAGTTTCTTGTTTATTACTTAAAAATCATCTATACCGGAAATTTGTGCGTGTCGAAGACGGAACTGTATCGATTGCTTAAAGCCATGTCTTATCAGTTTCCCTTTGTAAAGAATGATCGTTACAGAGAAGTCTTCGACAGCTTAATGAATACTTTCCTAACTTCAGCGATGCGTTTGGCTTTGCAACACTTTTTAATCGAACTCATCCTTTTTTTCTCTCCTTCTTAATTAACCTTTATTGATGGGTGGAATCACCTGACCACCCAAATCCCCCTCTTCTTGCACAATCAATGCTTCACTGGCAGAAAACGATTGGACGCATCATTTGCTTGGCAGCTTCCCAGAATCTTTTACAGATTCGGTAGATAATTAAAGCTAATCGAAACTTTCTGGGTATTCATTTGTAAAAAGGTCATGGAACGTTTTTATAGTCAGAAAACCCTAACTTATTCTTTAAATGAAACCATGTAGAACAAAAAGTGCTTTAAGAAAGTACTTGGATGTGAGACATTGAAACTTAGGCATGCGTAAGGAAACAAAGCACAATGGATAACGAAGATCTGGAGATTGCCTTTAAGCTGTTAAAGCTTCAAATAATTTGTTTGATCATTTTACGTTAAATTTAAATCATCTTCCGCGCGTATCATTCGACAAGTCGGAATATCCAGTGTGCGTGCGTGTGTATGTGTTTTTAAGTCAATGTAATATTTTAACCATTATTTCGTCCAGAGTAAAAAAAGTTATGCATTCCTTGTTTTTATAATGCATAAATTAAATCATTCTATTCCTGTAGAACGGAATTAATAACGGAAATCTTAAGAATAACAAAAAACTTATGAGACACCATGAACACGGGATGTTACTCATTGATATTATATACTTTGTATGAATATCACTTCTAAATGAAGGTAATGCTACAGCAAAGCCTTGCTGTATAAGATATGAATACCTCTAATATATTATGCGATAACTTCCGTGAACAAAGTAAGGTAGCTCTGGATGTAAAGAATATTTTTGGCAATAAATATTCGATATCATACAATATATTTATACAATTTCCTGCCCAACTGGAAAAATGAATATACAAATGAATTTCATATGCTATCGATGTGCTTTAGAACTAAGTTCATCATATTCTTTGATGATCCACTACAAAATGGTTTGTGGAAATCTGTTTAAAATATAAGTTCTGATTTAAAACCACCTTTAGGCTATAGTTGGGCCCACTTGAATTTAAGTTTAATTAACAAATTGGCAATAAGCAATCTTCCACTTCTTTAAAAGAAAATTTCATTACGTCAGGAGCTAACACTCTTCAGTAGCGCAGATACTTTGGTACAACGCGTACGTCATCTTAGAGACATGATATTTCGATGGCCCGCGTCTTGGCAACACATGCTAGAACATTGCAGCTAAACCAAAAAGAGCTTTTCTCTAGTTTCGTATATGGCTTTTAAATAGTTAGGGTATATCGACAGGGGCAAATACCATGATTCATGTGAACCTGATATCTTGTCTTATAAAACCACGACATAGAGAGAGAGAGAGAAAAGAAGAAAAATTACTGATTTTTAAAATTTTACATTTACAAGATGTTGCGTTATTAAAAGTGACGACTGCTGTATTGACGGATTGAGGAGACAAGAAATCTCAAACAGCTGTTAAACATTTAGCAAAATCCTAGACATACAGACTTCTCTTTTGTAAGAAACATTTTCAGCTTTATTAATTCGTGTATTTTCTCCAAATCGGATGATTTTAAACTGCACTTGTGCTCGCAAAGAAAGAACTTTAAGGATGTCGAAACAGGTATATCATAGTATACATCCGTTTATTAAGTGGCCTTCTTATTTTAAATACACCAGGTCGTGAATACACAAGGAACGCTTATATCGTAGTAAATCCGTTTATTTTCGTGGTGTGAATTTGTATTAGGTGTACAGACAAGTTTTAAAGCGTTTTAAGACAACGCAAAATGCAAATTGAGAGAAAATTACAATACCTAAAATCTGCACCGTTATTATTTATCACCTTCAGCCATCACGTGATCGCGCAGCTGACGGATTCCAGCCATGAAAAATATTTCGTCGTGTGACGCGATAAAGTCGTCAACCCAATTATGCACTTCGTCACATGTCCAGAACCGTACAGCAGACAGTCCATGTTGCATCGATCGAAACAAACGATAGCCTAAAGGTGCTATGTCGGGACTATACGCCGGGTGCTACAATACTTCCCCGCCAAGCGTCAATAACGTTTCCTTGACCGATTTCGCGACTTGCGGCCTAGCGTTGTCACGCAGTAATTTCACGGAACGCAATTCTTTGCCTGTGAACAGACGTTTCAGACAGATTTCCAGGTTCATTAGCAGAAATTGTTGCTTGTAGCGATCAGCAGTAATAGTCTGACCCTGTTACAATGGTTTATAATACAGCACACCCATCACATCCCACAAGAAGCGTAGCTGAACTTTCTTGGATTGAATATTGCGCTTCGGTGTCTAAGTCGTTGATTCACCGGGGTCAACCCAGTTTTTTTTATTTGGGATTGTCGTAACATATCCACTTTTCATCACCCGTAACGATTTTCCGCAGGAAATACTTTCTGTGCTATTTATTCAACAGATTCAAACATTTCATAACACGCTCATCCTTGTTCCTCTGGGCTCAGGTCATGTGGCACCCATTTTCCTTCCTTCTGAAGCTTTCACGCTGCACGTAGACGATTGGAAAAGGTTTTTTGAGTTACCCCCAGTTGTTCAGCTAGCTCGTTTTACGTTTGTGACGAATCTTCAATCAGAAATGCTTGCAGTACTCTCATGTGTAACCTTCTGCAGGGTGCCGCTACGTTCTCGATTGCTAACATCAAAATCACCTGCTTTAAAATGTCTAAACTAAAACTCACACGTACTTTTCGATACAGTATTTTCCTTCAGAAAAGAACAGATCGTTGAACATGCTTTTCAGCACTTTTTTCTTGATGAAATTTGTAACGAATGCAGGTATCGATTGCCATCTTTCACTTACCGATGTGCAAGTGCGTTCGACTGTTGGGAAAACTTATGTGTCACATGTTATTTTCTCTGGACCAGTTACGATCACATGAAAACTACGCTGGGGAATGTCGGGTATGTAAATTAATGGTACACGTCACACAAAAAATGCTTTAAAACTTGTTTGTACACAGAATATAAAGATTCGCCAAGCTTTCACACCCGATTGGGAGGTTTTCTCAAGGCAATGCAATTTACTAGATACTGAGAGTACAATATTTATGTCCGCATTGCCTTGAGAAAGCCTTCCAGTGGAGTGTGAAAGCTTGGCGAACCTTTATACAAATTTACACCACGAACATAAACGGATTTACTACTCTATAAGCGTTCCTTACGTATAAGTATCCCTGTTGCGGTTATGTAGAGAATTGGGAAATGGAGATATCACTACGAAACTTGGTAGGTAGCTTATGGAACGCACGCAAAAATGATTTAGTTGGGGAAAACATTTATTTGAAAATTTCGCCGCTTGGAGAACAATGGCGCTGTAGACGCAAGAGAGAACGGACACGTGCCTGAATTTACTAGCTATTGAGAGCACAAACTTTTCTGTATAAAATCTGCTCTGTATGTTTGCCATCATAAGGGATTTATTACCTGTGATGCCAAGCAGAAGCATCATTCCTGAAATCCAAGAAATTGCAGGTTGTTCACATGGAAAATTTCTCATGTTCGCATGTAAATTTTGCATGCTGAGTCTGGCAGGATAAAAGAGGCAACAATCGGACATTTCGGAAGTAATTATGTCTCTTGCGAAGAACGAACACGCGCTACTTACAAAATTTTATTATCAAAATCAGAGTGATTCCAACATTGCGCTACCCTGGTACCGACGAATCAATAGACTACGGAGACGACCACTTTGCACCTGTGACGTGGAGGCGGATACCACGAAATTTCCAAGACAGTGGAGAATGGGTATAGTGTCGGGAAGAAGACGTCCGCCAGTTTCCGAAAGTGTCATGAAGTTGCAGTTGCTAGCGCCTGCATGGAAAACAGGAGCGTACTCTCACACAGCAGTGCCAAAGCGGTGGCCCGACAGTTGCACCAACCGTGGTCAACAGTATGCCAAATGTTGCAGTCTACCGTGGGAAGGATACAACAACTGCTACCGGGCGATAATGAACGACGCTTGGACCTCTCTCGCCGATTCATGGCCCGGATGGAGGTTGACAGCTTGTGGCGTTGGTCTATTATGTTGTCAGATGAAGCACATTTCACAATTACTGGGACTTTGAACTCGCACAACGGTCAAACATGGGAAACTGCTCGACCAGCTGCTATTTCCTGAAATTGTCTACATAGTCCATATGTGACGATATGGCGTGGCTACAAAGTAGATTTTATCACTGAACCATTTTTCTTTGAAACAACTACACTCTAGGGCTCAGTACAGTGCAGTAAAAACAGAGAACGACACTGCGCTTTTTACGACAGTATGTTATCCCAACTTTGCAGGAATGGCAATGTTTGAACACCACCATGTTCGTGAAAGACGTTACGCCAGCACGTGTTGGTCGGCAGGGGATTGAACGGCTCAGTCGAACATTTGGTAATGAACTCATAATTTCGAATACTTGCGCAGACTTGGCCTGCCAACACACCGGAGCTTACGATGAGTTGGAAAGGCAGGCATGGGAAGGATCAGGTGTCGGCTAGGTTGTACAGACACCGGAGCTGACAGGCCTTACCGTAAGCTCCAGTGTCTGCCCCTCTAGCTCACTAGAGCTTACGTGATGTCCAGCTTTGGAGAGGCCTGAAAGACAGATTTTATCCTGGTGGTATAAGCTCTCTCTCAAATCCGAAAACGAGTATCAGACGAGAAGTGGCCAACATGGAACATAACATGCTGCGAGCAGCCACATCACATGCCTCTCTTCGTTTGCAGCATATCATCTTTCGTGATGACTAACATATTGAGCAAATTTTGTTCTGAAACGTTGTTTATAAACAGTAAATGCATGCACATGTAAACGGTAAATTCACGCACTTTTTCGTACGACAGCAGCGCAATTGTTCCCCAAGGGGCCTAATTTTGAAATATTTTCCCGCAAACACCGTAAAAAATCTGACATCAATAAGCTACCTATCCAGTGTCGTAGGCATATATCAATTTCTCTGTTTTCTGGACAGCTTAGAATAGAGTTACTTATTTTATAGCCACCCGGACTATGGTATATACAAATCGTCATGCATTCTGACTCCATTGGTAGGTTTCTTCAGTGCCGGGGGTAGGCATAAAATATCTAGTCTTGGCCTTGTAACATGTTTCCTAGTAAAGAGCGAAAGCTTGGTGAATTATATATACCATACATTACACATCTAATAAAAATGGATTTATTTACGGTGTAAACATTTTGAATTTGCTCTGTTTGTAGATACCTTATTTTCTGTTAAAGTAACCGACAAGGTAAAAATTCATAAATTTCAAATGCCTTGCTCCATCATCAAATATCTCTGACTATTAATCATCAAATATCTCTGACTATTAATTTAGAAGAACTAAATTACCTCTTTGGTTCACCAATTGCATTCTAGATGAGAACATCACAAAAATTAATGCACAAGTAAATCATTCTTATTGGCTATTTGTAATATTATTATTTTATGATCTGAAATGAAGGTGTTATAGCGTGCAGTTCTAAAAGCAGTCGGTTCACGGATATTTCAGCGGAATTGAAGATCCATATAGCGACAGCAGATTATGTGATTCTTGAATGATAGCTGACTGGTGTTGAATCTACCGAGAAACGACCAGGCCAATATCCAAAAATAACAGACCGTAACATATATTTCAAAGAACCGTCTGCTCAGAACGAAATTAAACGTTGTTTCAAATCATGGAAACCCTGTGTGGCACTATAGGCAACGATGTTAGCATCATTACAGTGAACATCGTCTGCATTACATGAGTAAAACACTTCGTAAAATGCCACACGACAATTTGCCTGATGTAAAAGACGTCGATCTTGGAATGTAGAGGAATGGAAAACTGTGCTCTTGATTGAGAAGTCACGGTACACAATCTACCACTTTGATGGTCTTTCCTGGCTGTTGCAAATGCCTAAATGGAAGGCGTACTGTATCGTCCCGAAAATGAAGTTCCGTGGAGGCAGCTTGATGGTATGGAACAGTTTTTCGAGGTTTGCTTTAGGCGAAAGAAGTCGTTTTGGGTAAAACTATGAATGCGGAACTCTGCCTTCGCATCCTGGATTATTACGCACTATCAACATTCTGGCTGTACTTTGTAGAAGACCTATGCCTCTGTAAGCAGGGAAAAGTACCATGTCATACTGCCCGGATTATTACAGTTTGGTTTGAGGACCAGCACGTCAACAGTCTGGGCTGGCTAACCAGAGTCCTGACCTAAAGACGATAAAGAATGTCTGGTGCTAAATATACTGTATCATAGGGAGCGCGGAAGAAGAGATCGCCAAACAAACAAATCTGACCTGGTCACTACTTTGCATCCCGAATAACAGAATCTATCAGCTGAAATATACAAAAAACTAATGGAGAGCATTCCGCGAAGGCTAGAGACCATCAAATTTTTATCACACAATATTAAGTGTTCTGTGAATAAATATTACTTAAATACATGCAAGACTCCTGATATTCATGGTAAGGCATTGTATATGCGTGGTACTAATGAGCTGTATATTCATCAGCTGTCAACCAGATTTTAGGGCTTCGGTCCTTCATTTTAGTCCTGAATGAGACATAGCATTGTGTCTCCCCTTCATTCTATAACTTTCCTGAATATTGAAGCTTGAAGGGAAACTTTGTGAAACCCAGTGTCTTCGCAGTTTATGGGAAAAAATGAAAAATTATTGAAGGCGCAGTTTCAACTTAGTTACACAATCTACGTTCAAATGCAAATTATGCAATCTCACTAAACTTCCTTTTAAAAAAACATGAGCATTTCTCTCTAGCTTTTGTCAAATGTGCAACACTTCCAGAGGAATGTCTAAGTTTTATGAATGCAAAATTTTGAGAAAGAAATTATATTCCGGAATGTTTTTCGTATTAAAACTGATTAAGCCTGCTTTCATTTCTCTCCTGTGGATCTATAGTCGTTTGCAAAAGTTTAAAACCACATGTCAATTTATTGAAAATTACGATTTTCAAAGAAACAACTAATTAATAGTCAGAGATATTTGAAAAAAATGACCCCACAGTAGGATACTTGTATTCTTTAGAACACAAAAAGACCGAAATCAGAACTTTGTGTGCCCACCTTTGTTTTTATAACGAACAGAATGCGATGTGGCATACTCTAAATGTGGAATTTGCAGTAGTCACTTGAAATGTCTTTGCACCACACGTATTTTATGGCGTCAATCAAAGCTTGGGAATTTGATGATTGCTTTTCTGCTACGTTGTCTATTAAAATGATCCACACATTTTCGATTACGTTAAGATCGGGACTATTACCGTGCCAGTCAAGCACAGTTATGTTTTTCCTCTGCAGGCAGTCCTTTACTGTCTTTGATCTGTGGCATGGAGCACCATAATTCCTAAAAATTGTGCATCTGTGCACTTGCATATGAGTTAACAGCTTCTCACGTAGCATTTCCACACACAAATGGCCAGTCATGGTAGTGCCTGTTGGCAAAAAAGATAATGAAGCAGTACCGGATGCTGACATAGCACCCTATATCATCTGACTAAACGGATGTGTCACGGTGCTAACGGTGTATTTTTCATGAAACCTTTTGCTTTTTGGTCGCGGAACATGTGCTTCACGTCATTCAAATTGACGCACAGTTGATTCATCGGAAGAAAAGAACTTGGCTTCAATTTTCAACAATCCACGATTGATGACGCTTCGCAAACTGGAATCTCTTCTTTTTCATGACAGAAATTTGTCTTGGTTTATGTAAAAAATATTTGATAAAAAGTCGGGAAACAGTGCTGATACTAATATCAGACCCTTTTTAATGTAGAAAGGCCTTGATGTTCCTGCAGGAACTCCTCGGAAACCGCGTAAGTACACAGCCGGACAATTGCTAAGGACGGATTGCAATAGCAACCATAAAATGGAAGGCAGGAAAATGTGGAAATTAGCATAAGTGCGGGATACAGTAAGACGTGTTGTGCGTATGCAAATTTTGGATTGCCGAACTTGTTCGTGACGTCATAGCGCTGATAAGAGATATAAAGGATTTGACGCGTATTGACCGTTGTTGTTCAAACGCAAAGTTGAAAGCGAAAGAATCAATTGACGAACTTGCAATTTTCAGTATGTCTTCCCGACATCACCTAGATGATTTTACGCGTGGCCGTATTATTGGCAAGATTGAAGAAGGGCGAAAAATAACAGATGTTACCAGGGAGTTCGACGTCAGCCACAGTGTTGTTTCAAGGCTTTGGAAATCATTTCAAACAAATGGAGAGTGTAGCAAACGTCACGGGGAAGTCGTGTTCGCAGTACGACACCTGCAGAAGATCGGTACATAGTGCTATCAACAAAAAGACACCGGCACAGCACAGCTAGCGAGGTAGCAAATCAGTTTATGGCTGCTACTGGCAAGCGGATCTCCCGAAAAACTGTCGCCAGACATTTGCATGAAGGAGGACTATACGCCCGCCGTCCTATTGTGTGCATCCCATTGTCCAGACGTCACCGTACCGCCCGTTTGCAATGGTGCCATCAACATCGCAATTGGACTGATAACGACTGGTCTGCTGTCCTCTTCTCATATGAGAGTAGATACAGTGTATCGTCTGATTGTCGACGACAACTGATCTGGCGTGATAGTGGTACTGCATATTGTCCAGCAAACATACAGGAAAGGGACCGATATCCGACATGTAGTGTCATCGTATGGGCTGTCATCATGATCAATGGCCGTACGTCCCTCTATGTGCTTCCAACTGGGACTATGACTGGCCAACGATACATTAATGATGTTCTGCTACCTCATGTTCACATGTTCCGTGGTGCTGTCGGTGATAGATTCATTTTCATGGACGACAACGCAACATGTCATCGAACAGTTGCTGTACAGGAGTGTCTTGAGAGCGAGGATATTCAACGCCTCGTATGGCCAGCACGTTCTCCAGATCTGAATCCCATTGAAAATGTGTGGGATGCTTTGGGGAGGAGTCTTGCTGGTCGCCAATTCCCTCCAATAAACAAGGACACCCTCATCCGTGCACTCACAGAGGAATGGGATAAATTACCCCAACAGCTGCTTGATAATGTTGTGCAAAGCATGACACGACGTGTGGAATCTTGCATCGTCCTCCATGGTAGCCATATCCCGAATTGGCATCTTACGCCGGAACGCCTGCGGACGGTTATAGCATTTTTTTCACGTTTACGTATTCTGCACAAAATGGCCTGTTTGTCCCTTGAACACGTTCCAAAGCCTTCTGGATATCAGAGCACAATAAAGTGTCTTTCTTGTAATGTCCTGGCATTCTGACATTATTTTATTTCACTTGGCATCCAACCACGCTTACTTTTTTATGCGCTATATAGCCGTCTATGATCCGTTCTTAGCAATTGTCCAGCAGTGTATTTGCCTTATGGTATTGTCATCATGTGGGGTTGTTTTCCTTGGACGTCCACTTCTCTTTCGGTTGCTAAGTTCACCTGTATCTCGATATTTCATGATCATATTATGAATAGCAGTCTTGCTCACATTCACCTTTTCTGCTTATGTCATGTTCGGAGTATCCTTCATGGTATAAAATCACTATTTATGCCCTGAGTAACACTTAATGACGCTTTTTTGCCCAATTTTTCCTATATAGAAAATACGAACAAGACCTCTCAGCATGAATACAAGAAGCAAACAGGAGCTCACACGCTTCTCTAAACTCTGTCAACAGCTGTTGCATCTCTGTAGGATGATGCAACAGCTACAGGGAGATGAGTAATACAAACAGTAGCTGACGAAATCGGCAGAGATCTTCTAATTCCAACAGGTGGTGTCACACTTTTGCAAATGAATGTATATATTTTCAAATTTTGAAGATGACAATCCGATTTTTGGCGTAAATGTGACAAAGATGGTAAGTCAGATAATATCCGAAAACTTGAAAATTTTCATCGTCCTGGTGGAGAAACTTTCATCGAGGAGATTGCAGCGTAACTTAGCATTCCAACAGCATTTTTATGGGGTTTTCTTCTTGGTCTTTCCCATTGTCGTTTTATATTGAAGAAAACATTTCAGATGGTTTGTCCGTTCTTTAAGAAATAAACACTTTGGAGCCGTGACATTTGGGCAACATGCTTGTTAAGCAGATTTTCGACACGGTAAATGCTTGCATTCATTGTGGTATCGAGTCCATCAGACCACGAAATGCGTTTCTAGATATTTTGTGCCATTTCGACACGAAGACATGCGGGAATGTGATGACAGAGTGAGGAACTGGCGTGACGTTCGAATTCTTATTTCCACGGCATTCCACAAGTGTTCAACGTGATTGAAATTAGGTTAAATTGGCTGTCAGTCGGACACGAATTACTTCGACATAAGCAAAGCAAACTTCCTGCTTACAGCCAGCCAAGAAAGAGTTCAATGTCTTCGTGATACACAATCGCCATGTAATGACATCCCTTAGAGCAAAACAATTGGTAGATAGGAGAGCTTAAATGGGATGTATGACGTACGGCGTGACATGACGTACTACTGAGGTGACGCGTGAGTCAAATCGACAATGAAGCAGCGATAAACCTACCTGCGTAGTTCACTTGGGAGAACTGCCGCTCCGAAGTCGGAAGACGTGAACTCGAATCTCACCACCAGAAAAGAATGGTTACACATGATGGGACCCAGTGATGTTCATGAAAACAATCTGCACATCATGATACCGCCGAGAAAACTTGTTTCCGTCTAAACATGTAGTATGGCTTTACGTGTTCAACAGCTCGTCGTCAAATATTGACCAGCCCATCGGCAGTTTGGAGTAGAAACCTTAGGCAACGGAACAGGCGACCCTTTCTTAGGAGCAAAATGTCCTACCACGGTGCAACGTTGCCCACTGCAGCCGGAGATCCGCTTGACTGTGTTGAACATCAGCAGATGTTCACCACAGTCAACGGGCTGCCGACTCTTTAACCCAGTCCACAAGAGCTTCGGCTGTGTTTGTGTTCTAGAAAGTATTCTCTGTGCGTCCTGTTTGTATATTGCCGTTCATTAAAGAATCGTGATCCAAGTGTTCGTTTTGGACATCACGTGCCAACCAACGACTGTCCACCAATAGCTGTATTCCTATACCAGCATGTTTATGTTGCTGTTATATTAACAATCCTTCCATCCTAAGGCTTATTATAACTTCCTGTTTTACGACGAGTTCTTTCTTTTCCTTATTACTGGATCCATAGTGGGGAAACTGATACCCTGTGTACGCGCCTTCTGTTCCAAGCCTTACAGTAACGTCACTGTTATGTGTTTCCAAACGAGTTCCCTCTTGGAGCAAGAGGTAGTCCTAATTATCTGACCAGTGAGTGTATCTAGCACATTTCCACTTGATTGCATATGCGTGCATCTACTGTTCCTTTTCCTGTGTTTTCTAGCTACAGCAATCACTTTCCTTACCTCGTGTTCTTAAGTTGGTTATGTGTGTGTGTGAATGAGGGCACGTGGAATATGCGTCGAAGCTATGCCAATACCTGAGAAATAGCTCATTATATTTTGTTTTAAAAGCAAAAACAGGAGTTGTTTTATTACTCTATAAGGAATTAAACACCACAGTTGCCCAATTGTAATTTAGTCATTTTTTACGCTTTCCAACCGTAGGTTGAAGAAGCGTATATGCTCCAGCCTTGTCCTTCCGCACGATAACTCGCGTGAAAATGGTTCGATTTCGATGAAATTTTAGTATGTGGTAGGAGACCACCTGGGGACGAACCCTATTTAAAATTGGAAAAATGGGGTCAAAGGTCAGGACATAGGAGCGGGATGCATTCCATGGCCTTATGAGTCATAACTTGCGTAGGTATGGTTCAATTTCGATAACAGTTTAGTATGTGGTAGGGGACCTCTTGGGGACAAACCCTGTTGAAAATCGGCGAAATGGGGTCAAAGTTCATGACATAGGATCGGGATCCATTCCATCGCCCTTATGCGTTATAACTTACGCAAAAATGCTTCGATTGAGCCAACACTTTATCATGTTTTTCAGGAAGTACACTTTACCGGTTCTATTGAATATCATCAAAATATGATCGCCGCCCCGGTGGCGCAGTGGTCTAAGGCGTTGGCCTCTGATCATTCGTCCGTAAGGGGTACGGGTTCGAATCCCGGTCAGACATGGATGTTGTGTTTGTCTTACGGCACTGGCTCTCTCCCTTCCCTGGAACCAGTGACCCTAAATTAGGTACGGGCGACTGCTTATAGCCCATTTGAGTTGCTCACGGTGGTCGTTACATCTCCAATCAAAAAAAAAAATGATCAAAGGTCAGGTCATAGGAGCGAGATTTAATCTACAGCCGTTATCCTCATAACTTGAGTAATAACTTGTGTAAAGATTTCTGGTATTTTTTTTTCATAATTTCTGGTATGTTGGAAAGCGTATCGTAATCAATGCATTGCATGATTTTACTAACTTGTTATCAGTAACTGGGGGTGCAAAACTTCCATTTCCGGTCTGAAACCACAAATTGATAGTGGCTAAAATAAGAGAACGCTGGTTTATCTCGATGGACTGCCGAGAGCTGTTAAATGTAATACAAAGTGACAATCGGCAGTTTGGCATCTTTAAAGAGGGTCAAGCAATTTCATATTGTTAAGTGAGCCTTTAAGTACCAGTATTGCGACAGGTGGAATTGCACTTCAGGTACGTGACAATCTTCCGCACAGATATATTTTTTGAAGTTTAACATCACACATAAGTGTTTTAGCCTAGGATTAGCAGCTTACAGTGGCTCTTATCAGCAAAAAAGGCGAATCAGAATTGGCAGAATGATCCCATTATGCATTATGTATCTTGCCAGACGAAGAAACAGAAGAACACAAAAAAGAGCGTCTAAACCTCTCGCCCGTCTTCAAGCGAAACGTGGGAGAATTAATGTCAAATTTCCGAGAATCAATACAAAAAACATGGGCATAAAATGCCGGTCCACCTCTGAAGTATGGCATTCTTACACTTTACAAAATAAAATTTACAGTGGATTTTCTTCTTTAGGAAAGGATATGTTGATTTTTCTTCGAAATAGGTAGGTATTAGCTTCTGGAAAGTTTAAGTCAGCAATTACTATGAGAGACCGTCATTTACATTAAAAAATCAAGTGCCACACATGACAGTTATATTTGATTTTATATGCATAATACTCTTTAATGCCGAGAGACAACCATAATTGCAATGCCATGATATCCGGGTTTGTAAAGCAGAAAACTAAGTGAAAGTAAGTCAAAAACAAACACTGTCTTTACAGACTACGTAATGCGAACATTTTCAAACATTTTTCACCGCGTTGTAGAGTTCTTCTTTTAAACAAAAAATGTCTTTAAACGTTTCCCACCGAGTGGTAAACCAAAAATTTCTTTTAAACCAAAAATGTCTTAAAACTTGCTCAATCGGCCAAGATGTTCTGATGCGAAATTTATCAACTAGTGGCAAATGGAACGCCTGTGCTAGTTAATGGATTTAATGTTTCATATAGTAGTAATTGATTGAACTAGTTTATAATTTGGTGAACGAAAGGACATGGCGCGAAATTCTAATAAACCTCAAAAACTGAAGCGGCGAATTAGTACTCAAAGTATAATCACTGGCTTTATTATCAAACTGATTGAAACATTACTAATACATCAGCCAAGACAGCTGTTCACCATTCCTTTGTTTGCACGCGAAGGAAATTGTTTCCTTTGAAACTGTTCTGTTCTAGATGCAGACATTCAGGGAGACTTATTACCAAGTTCATTGGTAAGCAATTTCATCAAACTTTATTATGGAACGAAAGTTCCTGCTCGAATACGGTATTTTCGAATATGATGCGCTTCTACAGAAACGCACTTTAAAATTGAGAGTTAAAACTGATGTACTAGCTGTTGGGGAAAAACGAATATCCCATTTCGATTCATTATCGATATTACAAGAACCAAATTCTAAAATAACGCTCTCAGAAGTGCGATTCAAAAGCGAAAAGAAAATTTCATAATTTATCACTGTGGGTTTGACACCTGTGTCCGTCAAAGTCAAGCATCCAACGTGAAGAGTAAGCGCAACTTGAAAAATGTCCGTATTTATCATTGTTGTATTGACAGCTCTGTCCATAAATGCCACACGCACAAAAAGGGAAGGTAGGCAGAAATTCCCAGAATGGAAGTAACTATAAAGGTATTGAAATTATGTTAACATGTTGTTGTAGAACAACAGTAGCGGTGATCAAACCCTTTTGCAATAGCGGTATTATCGGCGTTATGCAAATGGCACCGTAAAAGGGATAAATATTAGTTAGAGAAGTTTCGCGGTGCCTTAGGTTTCTAGGATATTCAGAAGCTGTCTTCTTCTGATGTATTGGAAAAGATAATCACTTAGGGGTAGCACTGAGGTACTGACAGTTATTTTCAATTTTTTCATCTAGGAATGTGCAAATGACATTAACAGGAAAACATAACACCACGCACAATTAAATTCTGAAGGGTCGCTGAGTAATTCTGATACTTTTGAAAGCTAAAGTGCTGCTGGAGATTCGAGTACCAAAAACATTGAGCTTAAATGAGCGAACAAAGCATTTATGAGACGTAAGAACGGAACATGATACTTTTCTACAAGTCAAAGCATTCGGAAGTTAAGTTCACGCCACATTGCTTTTCTCATTTAATGACCTACAAAATTCCATTTTAGCATTATCTTTTGCTTCAAAGTGTGGAACGTTTTCAATTTTGAACACCAATACAAATAGGAAATAGTTGGCATGTGTCCATCAAAACGTGATTAGACAATGTTTATCTGTTTTTCTATTATGTTCAGATAAAAAGTCTGTGGAAACTTTTACTCTGAATTTTATGCACATTTCACAATAATGTAAATTTCAAGTGAAAATAAGGACTTTTTACTGGTTTCTTAAAAATAACTTGAACTTCCTGCTGGAGTTTTGCATAGGTCGCGTGCCGCAACGTAAAATATGTCAGAAAAGGATTTTAACAACATTAAGATCCTGTTAATATATTGGACATATGAACACAAACATTGGCAGAAATACAGTTTTCACTACAATTAATCAACACGTGTCAACGTCAGCAGTCATTCTGGCTTCGTGGGTTGAAATTGATGTTGTAGTGGAAGACCTTTACACACCGCAAGAGTTGGGCGCAGGGTCATCAGAGTCACAAACATCCAAGCCAGGCAAGGTTACATCAATGGGCGAAAATTCTATGGGGACGTTAGCAGCTGAAAGCATCAGTGATAACGTTAGGTCTTTCCAGGTTCACTTCCATGATGGGAGTTTAAGTAGATGGTCCGCTTTCAGAAGCAGTTGGAACATGGGTTGGGGGCTGACAGTGGTCTGAGATATTGCGTCTCACTGGTCTTCCAGTTTCTGTTTCTGACCAAACATTTCCTTGTAAGGCGAACGAATGTTGTGAAGATGAACTGCTGTCTTTCTCTCGAAAACCTCAGTGCTCATTTTAAATGTGTTGCGGTATGTTATCCAACTGAGAAATAAAGGCGACAGTATCTTCATATTCAAATCTTTCACTTAGTGAACTGCACACTTCTCCTTTTTGTTTCAAGGTCGTATTTACCAGATCATCAACATTAAGTTCATGGGAGTCAACCAGCTCCATCACATCCATTCTTTTCCGTATAAAAAATGTTCCGATGCATCTGCAGTTCAATCTGCACATGTTACGCACTGTCGTTTGAAAACTATTTGAGGTCCTCATTGACGTCTTTTCGTAAAGTCTTCCATGATGCATTCCATTTGATGCCTTGATTTCTTCCAATGATGTTTGAATATTATTGGCAGCACCTTTGGTACTGTAACGTGTCAATCAATCTCCAACTGTTGGCTTATTCCCTGGGTTATCTACGTCAGCGGTGCTTTAATCCCTTAAGCGGCCGAAGAAACCGAACCATATTGTACCCAAAATTTTCTGCACTTTCGAAACGGAAATGTTCACAAAGCTGCCGGGTTTTACGAAAACTACGGCAAAACGATTCCTTTTCCCCACTCGTCACAGCGGTATGAACCATAAACCCGCTATTCGTGAGAAAATATCCTCTCTAGTCCTATGTTCTTTGCTCCATTATGCAAGGCATGATAGGTAAAGGATAGTACTTCTAACATAGACATAATGCCACTGGGAAGAAACCAGAGTCTGAAACATATCTCTCCTTTCGTAGGTTTGTCGCCGTTGTTATAGCCCTTTTGGTAGTTAATAAGTCAGAAAGGGCTCATTCCCGTAAATGACCATTTTCTTTGAACAAGAAAGCTAAGGGGAAAGCAGCGTTTTCCGATGCGCAGGTTCACCTACTGCAGTCTCTTTTTAGACAGCAAATATATTCGTTGAAGCTTATTTCAGCCCATTATGCAAGGCATGATAGGTAAGGGATAGTCCTTCTGACACAGACATCATGCCACTGGGAAGAAACAAGAGACTGAAACATCTATCTCCTTT
This sequence comes from Macrothele yani, assembly GCA_039090855.1. Lineage (NCBI taxonomy): Eukaryota > Metazoa > Arthropoda > Arachnida > Araneae > Macrothelidae > Macrothele > Macrothele yani. The sequence goes on from CM077011.1 coordinate 163,484,921, forward strand.
CGTAGGTTTGTCGCTGTTATTATAACCTTTTTAGTAGGTAATCAGTCAGAAAGGACTAGTGTAGATCATTCACGCAAATGACCATTTTCTTTGAACAAGAAAGCTAAGGGGAAAGCAGCGTTTTCCGATGTGCAAATGCACCTATTGCAGTCTCTTTTTAGACAGCAAATATATTCGTTGAAGCTGATGTCAGCCCATTTTCTTAGCCCAGAGTCAATTCGTTCCAGGCGGTTAAAGGGTTAAGGAGCTGGGATATGGTGTTGCTTACGTAATGTACCTGGAAAGCTGAATTCACTTCCTGATATAATGGATGGATTACTGACGTTATGTTCTAGGGCAAGAACATCACACGAATGTTTAACTGCACTTTTCTTTTTTACAAGAAGCTCACTAACCTTGAAAACTTTGTACCAAAGCTCCAGGTTACTAAAACTTGACATTTTCGTTTCGTGTTCAGTGTAAAACGATATAATTCTTTCCATCTGTTCCATTAGTGGGTTTTAAAGTTCATGGTTGTCTTGGCGGACTGATACATATAATGTATGACAATTGTATGAATTTTGTCAGAATTCTTTACGTTCTGCATTCTTGACTCAACCAGTTTGAATGCCCACCTAAGTGCCGATGACCTTTCACCACCAGATCAGCGGGTCTTCAAATTTCTAATTTCTTTTCTAAAGTTGGAGAGATTTTCTCTCTTTTTTTTTTGCAGCCAAAACAGTAGCAGACGCACTTGTATTACTTTTCAAGTCCATAACTACCAATGAGATGAAAGCAGTGGGCAATAGAAAGAATAAATGATACATCCGTAGGTCACTGCAGCCCAGACCTGTACAGCACAATATCTAATGAGAAACTAATTAATCCTCCTCGTGTACCACGATATTGTGCATGTGTCCAGCCACTATGTGTTTCACCATATTGAATCTCAAAGCAGAGAATTTTCTAAGCGAACAGCTGGAAGAATTTCTGTCCACCATATTAACGAAACCGCAGTTCCAGGAAGTACTGCGCTTCCTGACATGCAGTGATGTTGAAGTGGACTTTAGTGAGATAGTGTCTTGCCCGGGCTCTAAAAGTTCATAAAAATAAGAAGTTACAAGTGACGCAAAGATAGCAGCAGCTTCTTCTGTGTCTGATGCTGCCTTTTAAAATACAGGATGCGTGAGAAACAAGCAGAGGATATAATCCAGGATTCTCAGATCCGTTTTTTTTTATTTGTGAAATGGAAACGGCATATTTGGTACACTATCTCGGGAAAATCCAGTATAATATACTAGCAACAAGCAAAAAATAATAAAATGCAATGTCTCTCTATGTTCCATTTCGCAGCTCTGAAATGCTCTCAACAACATAATGCATTAAAGCAAATTGTAATCCGTCAGGATGTTTTTCATATTTTCTTATGGAAGGTCATGCTACCCTTTCTAGAGAAAAACAACTATCGGGGAGGGGAGGTATTCGCTTTTAGGAAACATTTCTTTCGAAGAAAAGACTCAGTGGGGCTACTCACTAGTGAATAATAGCATCAAATTGGAGAACTGTGGATAATAATTTATGATTTAGAAATGCATTTATACATGGTCCTATTGTAATTAGCCGATAAGCAACGATGTGTTTCAAGAGTACAGGGTGAGACACAAGCACAGACCAGCTCTACACCGTTAACAAAATTCGATCCACTAAACTGAATTTAAAATACGAAATCCTATATACCATACATAATATCCCACAGCATGAAATATCTACGTTTACATTTACGTAGGAAGATTTTGTTTTTAAACTTCCGTTCGCGACGATCAAATTCTAGAAATGTCAGACCGCATTAAAGTCTTAGATCTACAGCACGAAACAACTTTTAATTTCCCTGAGCATGTCAACATAATTAACGCTAGTAGGATTCAAAATTTTGGTTTCGTTGTACAATGCTCTCGTAATTTTCACACTACTGACATTCTTAAGAAACTTCACTGCGTAAATGTTAGAACTCTTTAATAATACGTCATTCATATTCGGAATCCTATTCATGCAGAGTTTGAGAACTGCACTGAAACGTCTCGGAACAAATTCCTCAGATACCTACATTTCAGCAAGTACGTACGTAACACTCCTACCACTTTTCCGAGATAAATACTTGCTTTCACGGTCCTTAAACTGACACCTGACGTCTCACAATAATTTCCTCCTAGAAAGTTGTCCGTAGTATTTGTAGTAATATAATTTGTTTTTATTCTGTTGCCACAGAAATCCAACCCTTTTTACGGGACGAGTTCAGAAGGATGCAATTTTGTTTTCAATTTTCTTAAACTCCCAGGGAAGTGCAATGACTGAAAAATTTTCATGAATTTTAAATTCAGTAACATTTCTGAGAGATTTTGTTAAACACATTCGCATTTTTTTTGTCTACAATAGCAATTATACTTCGCTTTAGGGCACCAAATAACTGTAAATCTTCTGAAATGTGCAAATAAAATAACAACGTCTTCTATGACCATGGGCAAAATTATTTAACGTTGCATGATTTCGCAGCTCATTTGTAGGTTTATTCGTAAGAGGCCGTAATACATCTTAAAATGCGTTTGTTCAGAATTAATCACTAAAGTAATATCAGAGTTTAACTTGTTTTCAGTAACAGACGTACAACATGAAAAAGCAATTTTTGTAAAGAAGAAAGAAGTCTGCTAGTTCTTGGGTCTTGAACACGGTCATAGAAACTGTGGATTGCAGATATAAGGGTCGCCCAAATGAAACAGATTGTCGGTTCTCTGCCGCAAGGGTTTATAGGTTGGAATATGTGAACATACAGGAAGTAAAAGTGATACATGGGTTTCATAACCGTTACACACAGTCGCCTTGTCGGTTCAAGCAAGCGTCCCAGCGCGGCACGAGATTGTGAATACTCTGAACGAAGAGCGTCTGTGGTTGGCTGTGGAACCAGTCTTCAACGGCGTCCCGTATTTCAGAATTGTTAGCGAACCGGCTGCCCTTGAGAGCTTTATCCAATGGCTCGACGATGCGGTAGTCGCAGGGCGACAGATCGTTGCTATAAGGGAAATAGTCGAGGACCTCCCAGCTGAAGCTTCGTAGCAAATCTTCGCACACTGTCGCCTCATACGGGCGTGCGTTGTCATGCGGCAGAATAAATCCATTTGACAACATACCAGTTCGCTTACGTTTGTTGATCGTTTTGGGGTTGCATAACGTATTGCAGTATGTGGTTGCCTTGACCGTACTGCCTGTGTCCAGCCAATCAAACAGCAATCGACGTATCTCATCGAAGAAAACCGTGAGCGTCACTTTTCCAGCTGATACGAAATGAGCTCTTTTTAGGCGTGGAGAGTTGGGATGCCGCCATTCCATACTCATCCGTTTTGCGGTCGGATCTAAGTGGTGGCCCCAAGTTTCATTTTTGGCCACAATCTTGGAAAAAAACTGTCCTCCCTATGCGTGGTAACAAAGCAGATGCTCCTGGCAAGCACCCATTTACAGAGTCTTTTGCTCCTCCTGGAGATGCTTGGGAACCCGTTGTGCGCAAACCTTGCTGTATCCCAATCGGCGATGTAGCCAGTTCCTTTACTCACGGACAATGTTGCAGCAAGCTCGCGCGTGGCGATTCGGCGATTATCCTTCACAAGGTTGTCCACGGTAGCAATCGATTCTATGGTGATGGCCACGTGTGCTTGCTCAGGTCTCAGCATGTCCTCCGAGCTCACACGTCCTTTACGAAATTCACTACACCAGCGGAACACTGTACACCGTGACTGACACTCATATCCTTCATACGACAGTAAATTTCGGCTTCACTAACACTTTCTACAGTCAAAAATTGCATAACAGCCAGCTGGGCCTGTTTGGATAAATCCATGTCACTACCCTACGCAGTCAACTTGCAGCCCCACGTGCAAACCGATAACATCGTGCTTCCTGACATGACACTCCTTCTACCGGTGCAAATGCATGGCTCTGTGTAATTATACAACGACGCAATTACACAAGCCTCACTTCCGTTTGGGCGACCTATACAGATCTCCAAATGAAGGAGGCAATCGCTTCGATTGCAGAAACTGACGATATACGTTTACAGTGAACGAGGCTGGTCTAAAAAGTGATGTTTGTTATTTGATGAAATACTGAAGTGGGATCTATTAATTTGAAATTTGGAATACGTATAGGGCACCATATAGGACAAAGAGACTAAAATGGGGGAGGGGGTTCCCTTTTAAATGCCATCGCCGTTTCTATAAAAAAGCAATTTTTTTCATCTCATCCTTACCTTACTGCTGTCAATACTGTTACAGAAGTTTGTGAATTTCATGTGCAGCGTAAAATATGTGCGCCTACACCGAGCAAAACGTTTTCCTATGTAATTAAAAATGTATGAATATGAAAGCATTTGCAGTGTGCCAAAAATTCCTAAGTACAGAAACTAAAAATAAAAACTTCCATTACGATCGGAACTTGCCTAGAGGAGCCGGGTGAGAGTAATCTTCACACTACGTGGGCCACGTACGGCCTTGTAGTTAGCGAGTCTAGCTTCCAAGGGGAATAACTCAGGATCGATCACATGTACGTTAGATGTGTTGAATCTCAAGATATCCGTCGTGCGACGGCTGGGCACATTAAGCTGTCGAACCCGGAGTACTGCCCTCCAGTTAAAAATAAAGGCATCTGTTCTTTACCCCAACATTTCTCTCTCTCCCCCACAACTAGTGTGTACTTTGAAATATTGTGACGTCCGACGCGTGAGCGACGCATACTAGTAGCTAGACATTGTGACTTCTGTCTGTCTACCTATTTCCCTTTTCTGAACTTCTAGTTTCCATCAAATGTTTCTTCGTTTTTGGTACTCGTCTCGACGGCCAGTAAAGGGCACAGCTAGTCAAGTGTAAACCTTCTCTGTTGGTGTAAACCATATAATAACGAGTATTGATCTGGTAGTGGTGGTGATCCTGGTTCACAACGCCATCATCATCAGGAATGTCCACTACCAAGTGCATTTCCTCGATTACATAGTTCAGCCATGATCTTCCTCCACTTCTCTCTATCTAAGGTGATCATTTCATCCAGTCCATTATTTTTTAAACTTGATTTGATCTCCTCCATCCACTGTCACCTTGTCTTCAGTAGTGGTTCTGATCCTGGTACACAGCGTTATCATCATGAGGAATTTACACTACCAAGTGGTTTTTCTCAACCATATAATTCAGCCAGAATCTTCCTCCACTTTTCTCTGTCCAAGGCGATCACTTCTTCGAGTCAATTATTTTTTAAACTTGATTTAGTCTCCTCCGTCCTTTTCTCCTTGGTCTTCCTTTTCCCCTCTTTCCCGAAGATTCCCACTTTATCAGAATTTTAGGAAGTCTTTCTGATGACAGTCTCCTTACATGGCAGAACCACTGCATTCTCCGCATCTCAATAGTCTGAAGAATGTCTACTTCAACACTCATAATATTTCGAATTTTTGTATTACGTACTTTTTCCAATCTGGATTGTCTTGTAGAACGCCTCCAAAAGTCCATCTCTGTAGCCAATAATATTTGTTGATGTCTTTTATTCAATGTCCACGTCTCCGCACGATATAAAATGATGATCTGTACAATCACAGAAAACATGTGTCTCTTAACTCTAGGAAAGACATTGCTGCTCCAAAGAACAGGATTCAAAACAGAAATAGCTTTCCTGCCCTCCGCAATTCTCCAAACAATGACATGATGACAAGTCACATCCTGATGTATTATGGATCCGAGGTATTTAAATTCCTCTAATGTATTATCTCGTATTTCAATGAAGTTTCTGGGATCGTAGGACAAGTGCTCAGTTTTATTTTCGTTAATTTTAAATGCCCAACGGTCATTTTCAGAGATAATTTCACGATGCCCCACGTGACTGGTGAAAAACAAATGGCCCTCTTAAAGGCCGGGCGTTTTCCTTTGTGTTATCTACGTGGTATTTTACTGCTTTTTTTTCCTCTTGTAGTTTCTCCTACACTTTGGCTTCCTTCCTGCTGCCTGACATAGATGGAATACACCTGGTTTTTCTGACATGAGGCACCAATGATAGCTGGGTAAGTAAGTGCATTAAAAGAGATTATAACTTCTCTCCCCTTAACGAGAAACCGTATAGTTCTAGAACTGTTATTTTTTCACACTTTTTTGTTACAATCCTATCAAGGCATCCAGTTACCACTTCTTAATTTTATTTTTCCTCCTAACAGGAGTTTCACCCAGCTTCAGGGAAAATGAGCACTGAACCTTGTTAGAGGCCACCGATCCGAAAACGTGGAACGTTTTACGTTGCCATGGTCGATATTTACATATTATTCTCACTGCTTAACCAAGAAGATGAAAACGTGGTGCAGGAAGGTTGAATCATGTACTTTAAACCGACTATTACACCTTCCTAAATATTTAGCTTACACATACGTAACATTTTCAGATTCTTAAATGTACAAAATATTATCAAGGCGAAGTAAGTGCGTTGGCTTTTGCAATATCGTTCATGAGGAATTGACTTTTTCGAAAATCCATTCCTTATGAACGATATTGAAAATCAATAATGGACCACACTAATGTTTTGAGTTATGACGGTGAACTTTCATCTTTATGTAAGATCATTTCCATATGATTGTATTCCTTCATTTTTTAACCTTCTCCTCGCATTTTTTGTGTTTTCGCTCTCACCGTGAGGAAGAAATTTCTCACGAACACTTTTTATTAATCCCCCAAAGACAGAAGCCACATTTTTCCGATGTCTCAGTGAACCATGTTTTCTATATTCTTTCCTTTTTTAAGCTAAGTGAATTGTTTTCATGCCTTTCAAAGATTATCTTTTTCCTTCTAAGTAGTCACGATGGACACAAATCTTCTCACCGGGTATTTCGCATAAAAATAAAGCTGAGGATTTTTCCATTTGGTTCAGCGAGCATCCTTTAGATATAAAGTCACTGTACTGTTATCTTTATTATCAAGATCTGTGGGAATCATTTAAACCATATCGTTTTTTGTCTTAACTCCTTAATTTTGATTTACACACTTGTATTCTTGTTTACAGAATATATTAAATTATGACTTCGATATCGTTAACACACTTAGTATGTATTACTCCTACCATGAATATTTGCGAGTTGGTGTAAATGTGAGAGGACGCTCAGACAGTATTGGCTTCATTAAGTTGAATTATACATGCAGGCATTCGATTAACACGATCTAACACTCTAATTACGGAAATATATTCTATTGGTTTTAGACCCATCTGCGTACTATGGCCATGTGCAATTCAAAAACTCTCAGGGATGGAATTTTGCCAGGGGACTTGATAACAGAATTAACATCACTTTCCTTTTTTCAGGCTTATGAGCTAATGGGAATGTCGAGGTTCTTATACTTTCTTCAAAGCCCTCTCCGCCTTCACTTCCCATTTCTGGTGAAGTAGTTAAGAGGGGAAATGAGGAGGAAACTGGAAAATCAGGGCACGATAGCTAGGGAGTTTCATTTCGAGGCTGACGCACGTCGGAAGCACTTGGCACAAAACGAAATCTTCGTCGTTGTACAATGGCACAGCCCAGTGTGAATTCACATTTCTCAGAGCACTTCGATAAATTGCAAAAGTTCTGAATTTAGTACCCTAACAGGAAGAGTGCGCATTTACCAAAATATTTTTCTCTCGAAAGCTGATCGCATTCGTTATCACTGCGAGTATGTATAAATATGTCTTGAAAGCGATTATAAACTCTAAAATATTCTATTAGAAGAGGAATCCTACATTTATAGCACTTCTGGGTTATTTATTTACTTCTTCTTGTGCCTCATTCATTCTTTAGGAGTGTACAGGCTAATTTTAAAAAAAATATCCACAGCCACTAGCAAAGGATCCAGTATATCACAAGAAGCTGCATTAAGTGTATATAACGGAAAGTTATGTTTCCACACATTAAAAAAAACGAGTGTCTCATTCATGTACTCTACACAAACCCAAATGTTGAAAAACACTTTATGGGACTTCCTACGCTTGTGCTATTATGTATTGCCGTATTTTACAGACGTCGGAGTTCTTGCTATGAATAACAGTGCAAGGTCAAATTACTGGACTTAAAGTTCCATTTGAGATAAAAAAAATTCCCTTCAAAAGTTAAAATTAAAACAAGAAATCCGGAGCTCTTCAAAACGTAAATAAACAACTTGTGTTAAACCTCATCACATGTTACAAAGATGAACAGGGTATACGCCTTACAAGAATGAAGTATTACAGACGCATCGCAGCCGTGGTGCCCTAGTGGTTGAATGGCAGAAATGTGCCAGAGTTTAAGTCTCAGATGACTCTTGTGTAGTTTTGTTAGAAAACGGCGTTGGCTTTCTTCTTTCTCTGGACCAGTGGCCCAAATTCTAAACGGATGATTTTCTTTTCGCATTTAGAGGTGCTCATGTTGTAGTTAGACCCAAAACGAACAGCAAAACAAAGGCATGCACATGTGATTTGACAAACGCATGACACAATAATAAACCCCGAATATTATGTGGCCGTTTGCTATTCAAAACGTAAATTGTCATGCTAGTTTAATGGATACATCTACGCTTGTCAAATAAATGGCTCACTCCTGTATGCAAGATATAACGTGAGAGCTGTGGGCGGTTTAAAAGAGGCAACCATGCTCGTCGAGCAGTAGTTATCTTTTGATTTAGGCTTCAAATGGGCAAAATGAGAGATCTGACCGGCTTTAAACGTGGTCTGATATTTTTCTTCAGCCGTGACCGATTCAGCATCTCCCAAATGGTTATGCTTCTGGGCTTTGCTCACGCAAACATATTACGGGTTTGCCATGAATGGTAAATAAAGAGAAAACAATCCAATGTTCAGCCATTTTGTGAGGAAAACAGATCAAGGGATAGTGATGAAAAAACACTGCAAGAGAACAGACGGGACACAACCAATCAATATCACTGCATAATTCTATATTAGTGCGCCAAGGTTCATCGTTGAACGCACGATGTATCAAACCATGTCACGAATGGGCTACAGAAGCCTGTGGTAATGTCGCCAGTCTTCGTTAATAGTACCATGTTCGTCGATTACAGGAGGCTTTCTGCGTATATTCACGTTAAATTCTGTCTGTGGTTGTGCGAAAAGGCCAGGAGATTCTTCAACCGCTGCGCGTGGCGCCACCTATCATGCCACAATCAAAGTCGTTCAGTATACTCGCTTTGTCCATTTCCTATAAAACGCTAACTGATAGCAGAGGAGCTAGTCTGTCTTATATATACAACACACCGCGCTCACTTCTGTGTTGGAGTGAGACATCTGATGACGATGTTAGGTGTCCGTAATAAACCGCCATCTCAGTGTGATTTCTTCATTGAAATCCTTTTGACTCAGTATCTCTCAGACAGAATCTCTATGAAATGAATGAAATACTTGTTTTAAGTCATATTTACAACAGTACAATTTGCTGTACTCTCAGTGTACTTTAGATTTTTCTTTTATGGTGAAAGTGTGGACTATTTCACTTAATTTCATTTATTTCGTATTTAGGTTGTTGTAATGTGCCGTACACGTTCAAATGTAAAGCACATCAGTACCGAAACAACCAGAAAATAAAAGGGAAAATGCCTCCACGAGGCCTGACTAGTCCTCTCATCCCGACGACTGAAACATAAAAATATCCAAGAACAAAGCAGGCCACACACACCACATTATACAACCCGTTTAGCAGGTGAAAATGATAATAATAATAAGGGCATCACAAAACTCACTTCAGGATAGTAATTGTTGCTTAAGTTTTCTTTTAAACAAATTATAATCATTAATAGCCAACAATTGTGGTGGAAGCGAATTCCAAACCTGCGGGTCAGCATAATTAATTAAAGCTCTAGAACGTTCATATGATGGAAATCAAGGGATCAGTGAGGTTTTATGCCTAGTTGAGTAAGAATGGTTAGGGACAGTTAAAGAAATTGAAGAAGAGAATAAGTCATTCTTTAGCCTTTTAAATATGAGTTTTTCCAAGTTAAAACGGTATAACTGATCAATATTTAATAACTGAACATCATTTGGCTGCAATTTGGGGAGAAAATTAGTATTTCAATAGGAGGAACCTGAAAATCTTAATTGCACCAGTCTCAAAAATCGATTTTGTAATCTCTGAAGCTTAGTTAAGTTATAATTGGTAGTCGATTGTTCAGTGAACTTTTCTAAATAGTGCTTGCTTTTTTGTTCATGATTCATTCACGAAAGTTTTTGGTCTTATTTTCGAGGACACTTGAGATTGTTTTAGAACCACTTAAAAATCATTAAATTATGGTATACCGCAGCACAAATTTGGAGGTGGCCGAAATCGAATACGCATACTTCTGCTTCGGAGCCGAATGTTTCCCAACCAAACTACACCGACGAAACTTGTTGCTGAAACTTAGCCGTCTTTAGGTAAACTCATCACCTGTTTCCAGGTTACAGGCGGCGCTACGAGAAAGGGTTCGGACGGAATCGTAGGTTTCCGGGTCAGCCGGCCAACCACGCTCAAAAGAGGTCACTGCAAAAGAAAGAATTATAATTCCAGATGACGTGTAGAATGAACATCACACATCATTTTCAAGATCGCAACTGCCAGGAGTTTGATTTTACATTCGGGTGTTAATATAGCGTAAAACCCTCTTGCGGGAATTGAAACCGTATCCTTCTGCTCCGGTGGCGAATGCTTTTCAATGAAGCTACACCGACGACGTTTGTCGCTGCGACTTTGCCGTCTTGAAACGTGTGTCACCTCTGAGGTAGTGACGTCACAATTGCTGTAACATGTGTACATTGCAAAACTCACGAAAACAGTGAAATTTAAGTATCTTCTGCTGGCATTACCAGCATCACGGTAAGGAGTAACAATGTCGTAAACTGGTGGGTATTCTGTTTAATTGTTCAGTGACAAGATGCCAAGTGCAACTTCATTTTCCCGGTTCATTTGAATAAAATTTCAATGCTTTGGGCGTTCTGACATCTCCATAGGCATTTTCGCAGTCGAAGTTCAGCTTCCTGAGTATTGGCACTTATCAGGTGTGAAAAGAATATATTTCAACACTCCTGCTGGACACGCAGGAACCAAATTCGAGTTTATGTGATCTTCTAAATAGAATTGTAACGAGCAACAGTGTCATGAGATAATGGAATTCTTGTTTATTATTTTCTTTATTTCCAGATGACAGAAAATATTTTCAAGCAGATACCAGCAATAGAGTAAATAGGGACTTTCAATGTCAAATAGTAATTCTTAACCATCTCTCCAGTTCTCGCAGAAGTAGCCTGAAAAACGCATTGATTTCAAAAATTTACGTCTATTTGGCGAAATGACCTACATTGAACAAACGATCTAGGGAAACAGCAACGAAATACACTTGCTGATAAAGGTGGGTTCATGACAATTTTGAAGTAATAACGCAATAGCATTTGACTGCAAATAGTGTATAAGAGACAAGAACTGAAAATCTTAGCACACCGCCCAAAAAAGGAGTAAACTCAAACAGATATGACAGTAGGAAGTTACCGGTTGAACAGAGGGCGCCGTGATAACATTGTTGGGATATATAGCACTGTCGTGGTATACAGGATCATTTCTGTCTCAAGCAGTGGTGAAGAGCAACATTTGTGTTGTTGAATTTAGTCTGCAATATGAGTCGTACGACAGACGTTAATGAGTGGCAAAGAGGAGCCATCGAGTTTCGCCGTGCCCACGGACACAAAACGAATGAAGCCACCCAATTTCTTAGTGTGTCGAACCGAACTGCCCAGCGGGTCAACAAACAGTGGTGTAGTTTGCAGTCAACTGAAAATCGGCAACGTACCTGTGGCCGGAAAACGATTCAAACCACCATGTTTCACGCCTAGTAACTGCCAATCGGTTTCAACCCAGGCAACAATTGCTGCAAACAGTCAATGAAAGTCCACTCCAACTATTTTCCGTAAGGACATTGCGACGAGAACGGCATGTGATGGACATATGGAGCAGAGTACTACGGAAGAGGCCACTTTTAACAGCAAGTCACAAAGTCGCACGTTATCAATGGGCTCAGAGTTCTCAAAACTTTACTATGGAGGACTGGAATCGAGTAATTTGGTCTGATGGGTCTCGTTTTTGTTTGTACTCCAATGATGGGAGGTGACGACTGCATCGCAGGCCCAAATAAAGCCTTTAATCTTGATTGTGTCGAAGGTATTGTTCAAGCTGGAGAGGGTTCTGTGATGTTTTTTGGAGATACTTTTCGTACCACGAAATGAGTCCTCTCTCGTTGCAGTGACTATTAAGTTGAAACATCATGCGTACCTCTTCATTCCGGATGACGAAATGTTGCCCTTTGCCGTACATCTCCAGGAACAGTAATACATTGTCACTCCTGTCTTCCAAGACGACAATTGCCGTGTGCACAGGGCTAAAACTGTGTCTGAGTGGCACAACAAACAATCCGCAACATTGTCTCACCGCGACTAGTTCGCCAAATCTTCAGATTTTGATCCTATTGAAAATCTGCGGGATGATTTGGAACAGAATGAGAAACGCTGGAATAGACACCCACTTAATCAGGTGGAACTTCGAAACAAATGGACGCACGAGTGGCTGCAAATCGGTGTTCAATACATCCACAACCTCGTGGAATCTTTACCACATCGGATTCATGCTGTTATCAAGGCAAGAGGTACCGTTAATAGGTATGTTCTGACAGGCGTGACTAATGTTTTTCGGGTTTGCTTATAATGCTGTGAAAAACAGGATAAATGTGGAAAATAACCCTTTTTCTCGTCAGGGCTTTTTGCTTGTCCCTAAATCGATTTGTTGTGAAAATATGTCAACATAGACAGCATATGGATGTATTCCTGTCAGTTGGGTTGTTGGAATCAGGCGCGACGTAGAATATTGTAGCCACGCAAGACATATGCATGACTTTGTGATTTGAAGGCGTGGAGATGGTACCGAGAGACAGGACGCGTCTGTCGTCATCGTCTGCAGTGCTGATGCCGTATTAGAACGGCTCAGAAAAATTTCCATCTGATACCAACAACGATAGGTAACAGGCACATGTCAGACAGCCGCTGTATAGCTGTCTACGCCTCGCGGACGAATAGTTTCCATTCAAACGAAATACAGGAGGCGTCATGAAAGACTTTGTGTGAGAAGACCTACAGTTTAAATTCCACGTACACTCCCGTCAGGCAGAAGAAGCAAGTCGTCATGCTACAAAGAACAAGATAGAATCGCAAGATAGAATCTAATGGTCACTTTCGTGAGGAATCCGGATTTAGTTTACAGAGTGACAGCAGTCGTGATGTCTTCTGGACAGAATCCTATACCCGTTACCAAACAAAAAAATCAGAGAAATGCACCATTATAAGGGTTGTCATTCTTTGGTTTGAGGCGGCAATATATTGCATGGTCGCACGACACTCCATGTATTTTCTGGAGAACGTTCGACAGCCTCAGACACTGAGACAGAATCCTCAAATTCTACGTGACCGTTCTTCAAGCTGCTGTTGGCCCACACGTTTTGAATATGGGCAATGACATGCATCCATGAAGGAATGATTCGGAAGATGTTTCGTTTTTAAACGATGATATGCCATGCCTGCACATTCGTCCAATTTCAACCCGTTCGGGCATGTGTGAGATCGCTCATCAACCTTCTTCCAAGCTCTACATGGGTGCTGTAGCAACAGTGTTGTTTCCTGCTTCCACTCGTGTATTTGTACAGGTGTAGAATTTAATGCTGTTGGACTTTCTTGCTGCCATCATCCTCAACATGCAACGTCTGTTGGCACACGTATTTCTGTAAAGGATCATGATACATATTACTGAACTAATGTACACGAGCAAGTGCTTCTTCAGATAACACCTCCACAATTTTCCCCAGATGAAACTACAGAGCATTGTTTCTATTTATCCTGTATTTTAAACGAGTTTCATTGAGCGTTTGTTTATTCATTTCGTGTTTGATCTCTGTAACACAGCCCATGACGTTCTATCTTCTCAAAGTTTACATTTTGTCCATTTCCTCAACTATACACAGTATTTAGTCACAAGTATCTGATTGTTTCTGACATAATCCCCTTCTGGAATTTCGATTTGAAACCCAGAACTACAATTCCGATGTCTCGCTTTTAGTTACAGAAAATGCCAAATCAAGACACACACACCCTTAAATGTATCTTAAAACTGTACCGAATCACAGCGATGTACTACAGAACACCGAATTAATACTTTTGTAATATTTCTGACTTTCTGAATTTCTGGTTGGAACAACGATCTATGTTTTCAAAATTTAATGCGTACGCCAGTTAGGTTCATTTGTGTTGACTAAGTTTTTAGTTACATAGCAAATTAATCTAGTGATAATGCTGTTTAAACAAAAAAAGTAAGGCTTTACATATCAATGCTATGTGAGGACATTGATGCACGAAAGATGGGAAAAGTACTAAAATATATTTTTTAAAACGACAGCATTGGTAATTATTCCGAAAAAAATTGTAAAAAAACCACACCAGAATAATGACATTTTTGTCTTAGTTGCGTAAATGTGTTGTGTGGATCTTTTTTTTCTTTTCTTTCCTCAGATTAATTGCTTTTTTCTCAATCTTCTGTGATTAATTTGTGTGTTATGTTTTCTTACTTCGTTTCTCAAGTTTCGGATAGCTTTAATTTCGTTTTTAAGTTATTTTTTTAATAGAAGAGTGAGCGTTTGTTGAACTGAATTTTTTTTAAATCGATTTCTTTTTGCTTGCAGAGATGTCCTAATAAAAGTAAGAAAATTCAAGCGGCAACCAAAAATGCAATTTTACAAGAAAAGAAAAAGGAAAAAAATTAGCTTTGCGAATTTACCATAGCTGCTTCAAACTTTGTTTAATAAAATTTTTAATGGTTTTCCTTATGAAGCAACTAATGCCTTGAGACTTCCATAACTGTGTTTTCAAGTGGCTTTAAATATTAAGCGAATTTTTCAGTTTAAATACAATTCAGTAGAAAACCTATCCTTGCCTGAAATATATGACTCATACAGTATATTTCAGGCAATTGTTGAATTTTCGTTATGAGATAGATATATCTTATCCGAATCTGTTCTGCGTGGGAGTAAAAGAAGGAGTATCTTGATGGAAGTGATCTCTAGATTCCAAATTGAATAAACAAATAAACACCGGGGCACTGATTCGTAAAGAGGGAGAAAATTACCCAAACTGGTAATTTTAAATAACGACCACCATGAGCAACTCATTGGGCTATGAGCACTCGCGCTTCCCTAATTTGGGGCCACTGGCTCCAAAGAAGGGAGAAAACCAGCACCGTAAGACTTACACAACATCCACGCCTCACTGAGTTTCGAAGTCGTACCCATCTTGGACGAATTGTCAGCAGCCATCGTTAGACCATTGCGCGATCAGGGCAGCGCACCAAATTTTAAAGGACTGTAAAGGTTTTTTCCTTTTTCTCACTTCTATGTTTAAAAGACCTTCTGACAGCATCAAAGTATATCGGGAGTCGTCCGTCTTTAATTCAAAACTAGTAGTTGCAGGAAACGGACAGAATCAGCTCTACAGAACAAACACCTGCCGCACACGAATTTCGAATCCAGATCCTGCGTGTTTATAATTCCGCGTTTCTGAACACTCGGCCACAAAGAAAGTCCGCTGTATGTGGCTGTAACAGTTTGCATATGCGGTGCAGCACAGCAAAATTTCGAGCAAACTAAAATTTCGGTATTTGCGGATCTATTTGCTCATAAAAATAATAACACTGAATGAAGTGGAAGTACTTCATTCGCTCTAAATACCTCTACATTTTTTTAAAAAGCCTTCAAATCCCATTGCAGTAACTATGAATTACCAAGGTACAATTCACTTCCAAACTAGAAAGTATCCTAAGAACTTCTGCGTAAGGATTTTTTTTTTTTTTTTTGGTAAAATAAACAGAAAAATTTAAAATTACGGAAATTGAAAATCATCGAAGCTGAAAGCATGCCACTCATTTATTCAAAGGAGATCTTATTCTTTGAGTCGTCACATGTTAGGAGAGTTAAAGAAACAAATTCTTAGGAGCGACAAACCTTATCGGTTGTCATAACGCCTCATCCTGAGAGGTGAAAACACCTAAAGAAAAAACTCTTCCAGAATCAGCAATATTACTGCGGCAGTAATTTTGGCACATTGAGCAATAGTCTTAGCTGCCATAACAAGCAGGAACTTTTCCTTTGTTTTAACAGCAAAGCACATTCAAGTGCATGAACAATCTTTTCAGCTATTCAGTATTTTGCTGTTTCAGCAAAACATTTGAAAGCTGTACAATGTATTCGCTGAACCAACCAAATGCACTTGCTACGTATGCCTTATTTACTGCCATTAACAACTTTGCAACTGCCGCAAACTTGGGGCTAAACGTTAAGCTAAGTATTTATTTGGGATTATCAGATTTAGAGACACCTCAGACTTCCGCCAACAAACACGTTCTGCTACATATACTACATATGATCGTATAATTGTCCTTCTTGCACGTATTGCCATCCCATTCCTCACGTGCAACTCTTGTCATTGGAGCTGTAAGTTGCTCTGGGGACTGTTTATTCTGTGTGTCTGTAAGTTGCTCTGGCGACTGTTTGTTCAATGATGATGATATCATTATCATCATCATCATTGTCGACGATTATCTTCTTTAGGTTTTGCTTGCCAATGCATTAACGAATAAACCTGAGAAAATCCTTCTAACTATAGAATACGTAAGAAAAATTAACACGTATTGAATTTTTTGAAGATCTTCGCTTTACAAGTTGCTTTAATATGAATTCTAAATGCTAAAGTAAAAACGATACTGGAAAGCAGACATGCCAAAATAGCGTGTTCGATCATATTTTCCAAACTTAGAAAAACGCGCACGTTAATTTTTCATCCCTGATGAATCTCATGGGAGAGAGTAATTTGAAACTTAAGACCCAGTTTGACAAATCCCGGAATCTGTTTTCCCTTTCTGAAGGGAAATATTATACTTTTCGAAGGAGGTAATACTTTTTTCTAACTGGAAATGCTTTTTATAAGTTAATCAATACTGATTACCAATTAGTGTCTGGGGAAATTTAAAATAATGGCAACAAGGACATAATTATTTTCAGTAGAAGTAACAAATTTCTGTATAATTTAACTGAAGCCTTTTATGAAGAAAATCAAGCGAAGAAGGAACATACGATTCATTTTATTCAACAAAAATTCTTTCTTTTCGCTTGAGATATGCGAATTACAGTTAAAGAAGGAATCAAAATGAGAAATATAAAAAAACAAATGAAGTACAGAACTATTCGAAAAATGGAATCATGATTTCTGTAGCTTTTAAAGAAATATGATGAACTAGCTAAAACTTTCAATTTTTAACATTTTTTCCTACTTGCTTGTATAGTCGTACTAATAAATAGTACACGTAAATAAATGCTTTATAGTCTGAGACTTGTTGCAAGTTTCTTATTAATTTCGTTTTGCTGATATAAAAAATAATGCAGTTATTTGTACATCAGGGACAGATTTATTACAAAATGAAATCTCTAAATCCAAGCCTTAAACAAAATAAGCTGGTGCGTAAATTTAAAGAATAATAGAGAAAATCGCACTAAACACGCGGTTCATGGATGGAAATGCAACGAAAGTGGATGAGCATCCAAATATAGTTATACCCTCGACCTTACATACATACAGGTAGACTGCGAATGACGTCCCAATTTATGGCTCAAACATCAGAAAGGAAATGCCACGTGATCTTAGTCTTAAATATTAAAAAGAAATTCTACAACTTGTAACCGTTGAAAAAACGAATTAAATCATTAAGCAGATTCTACGACACAGTGGTAATAACGTGATTCAATCTCCAGTAAATTTTCATCATGGTTAGTATGGACCACCATTTCACCTGCGTTTTCCATATTTGCAATACCGATTATGATATACGGAAGAAATAATCAATACTAAGGGTCAATCCCCAGTGTAGGAAACGTGTTCCTATTTAAGAAATAGTATAGTCATTCGCGTTAAAAATGTATCTATGAAATGTTTTCACAAATATTAATCGCAATATTCTAATCAAGGCCTATAAGCAAGTCTACCTATGCACATAGGTACATATCTTAAGTAAACTTACTTTGTGTACGGCAACGTCACTTCCGTATATTTTGCGTAGTATTTAACTGTATACTTCTGGATTTTTCACATTTTTATATACATGTACTGTAGCTCTGTAGCATAAATTATTAATGAGAACACCACTTTCCATAAAGTATTGTACGACCGTAGCCGGTTCATACAAGAATACACTAAACGAATTACCTCCTTCGTCCTGTGGACTAATCTTGTAAATCCGAGATAGTTGCAATTAAATTTCTATAAATGGCAATTTCTTAATGAATGTATCCTAAAAAAGGCACGTTTTACCTACATGATTTAGTAAATGGGTATATTTAAAAATAGCCTGTCAGGTCATAAGAAAGCATTGAAATTGGTTAACACGGAATCACTCCTGCCTAATGTCACGTGATCTGACGATTCTCATGTTGGGACCACCGCGGCTTAGTGGCAGCCACTACCAGTGCGCGGTCTATCACTATATATGGTCGAAGAGTTATACCGAAAAAAGCAGGTGCGCCTGCGTCCCTTTTAGCGCAGAATATGAAAATCAGGACAGCGTTATAAAGGCAGCAGACCACCTCGCTTTTTATCGCACCTCGCATTCGTTCTCGAATTATTCTGAACAACTTTAGATTTAGTCGAACATGTCTCAAAGACAGCTTTTAGAAGATTCACAGCGATATCGAGAGATCCCTTGGAAGGAAGCAGGTCAATGACAGTCGTAAGTGTCAGGAGCATTCAATATACCACAAAATGCCATCTAAAGACTATGTAAGTCGTTCATTATTACAGAATAGGTTCGTCGTCGACAAGAACAAGGTCGTCCTAGCGCTACCACTGCTGTATGTCTCTATCAGCAAGATTACATCGGTAAATAACAGGTATTTAATTGACGGTTGAGCACACAGCAGTCACAGGGAAGAGAATAATTCGAATTACAATTTACCGTAGATTGCATGAGTGGTTCCTACCCGAGGAGACGTATGATTTATATCCTCCTAACTCCTTCCTCTTGAGGGGCTAGTTCAGAATAGAGTCAACATCATTGCCTATGAAGCCCAGACAACCAAGCACGTGTGCTTTTTAAGGATGAGTCAAGGTACAGTTTAAATACTGCTTCCCGACGTGCACTTGTCTGGCCATAACCAGGAGCTAACGACAGCCCCCTTATATATCTGTGAAATATACAGTTTCTATGATTGTCATGACGGTGGTTTTGTTGTTTGGGGAGGCATCATGGCACACTGTTGCATCGACGTGCACATTTTGCAGATTGGCTCGGCGACCAACCAGCGATATATGTATGAGATTCTGGACTCTTATGTTAGGATGCTCAGCGGTGCCGTCGGCACAGATTTCCTCTTGATTGATGATAACGCATGACCGCATCCAGCTCGGCTCTAGATGAGAAACGGGAAACAGAATATATCGCCCAAATGGATTATCCTACATGTTCGACCGGACATTAATCCTATTGAGCATATCTAGGATGCCTTGGGAAATCAAGACCTAGAACGCCAGCCCCTGCTTAGGATCGTCCATGTACTCCGCGTAGCTCTTATAGAGGAGTAGCGGTTAATTCCACAAAACTTAGTTGATAGTCTTATTAACCCTACGGGAAGTTGCGAGAGCTGTATGTCCGTAAATAGGAACCATACTCCGCACTGACTGTTCCGGACAACGATAAAAGAGAACTATTTTCTACGCATATTTCCTGTTAATCGTGGAATTGCGAATTTCTGCAGCATATAAATCTTTTAGTCTCGATTTAAGTTCCTCCAAAATTTCATTACATTGGCTTTCATCGCCATTGCGAGCAATGTAGGATTTTGTAAATTGCTCTTTAACTATGCTCAACAGTGTATAAAGGTTTTTAAAATTATTGATCTTTTCTGATCGCCTACAAAACAGTGTTGCCGCCCAAATGTTTTGTGAAATATGTCTGAACATTTATCTGATGACACTAAGTTACGGGAGGTATAAATGCTGAAGGAGGAGGAGGGATGGGTAACATGGTATACACTGTGCGTGGCCTTACACTGAACTCATTTCTTGGCTTTGAATAACGTACCTGACTTTGCACTTGAACTCATTTCGATTGGGTTGGTGCGTAGGAAATGTCCGGCGCGAACGTGCAATGGAGACCGGCCCTCACCACAGCGAATAGGAACTACCAACAAGTGTTACGGGTTTTACGACATATAGTTGCTATAAATGGCTAGCACGTGAGTGAAGAACAAGGTTCAGGCGTGGTTTGTTTGGAGGTAACGTGGCTTACAAAGGAAACATTAAGACGCCGGATTTGAGAGTCATCTTCCTGTATGAATTTAAACTGAGCCATTCTGCAGGAATTGCAGCTCGAAACGTTAACAAAGCGTTTGGGGAGAGTGTAGCCAAAGAACAAACCATTCGGTGATTGTCTGTTCAATGCGGAGATACGGACCTGTAAAACGGAACACGTGATCACCGCCCTGTTGCTGTTTCTGATGATGTTCTGTTACGTGTGGTTAAAGCAGACTCCCGAAAAACGTGACGTGAGATAGCGGTAGAGGTAGGTGTCAAGCACACGACAGTTGTTCGGCGTCTGGTTGCGCTGGGTATGGTCAAAAAGCAGGAAATGTGGCTGACGCATGAGTTGACTACTGCCAACAAGACTAGGTGTTTGGATGTCTGCACGTCGCTGCTTGCCAGGAATAAACAGGAACATCTACTGCATCGAATCGTTACTTGAGACAAGAAGTGGGTCCTTTATGACAATCAGAAACTATCTACACAATGGTGAAGTAAGGCACAGCCTGCTGGACGGCATCCTAAGCAGCCCCTACACACCAAGAAGATGATGCTCCTTGTCTGGTGGCCTACAGCCGGGATAATTCATCGGAGTTTCTGGGCAAGAGGCCAAACCATCACTGCGGAACCTTATTGTGCTGAATTACACTAGGTGCACTGGAAATTTCTGCAGAAACAACTGGGTTTGGTCAACAGACATGGGGTTCTTCTCCAGGATACCACACGCCCTCATGTTGCACAATGAACAATGCTGACACTAAGTGCCTTGGGCTATGAAGCACTGCGTCATCCTGCCTAATCCACGGCTTTGTCTCCAACAGACTATCATGTGTTTCTTTGCCTTCTTCACTTCTTGTCCAGGAAACTGTTCACGATAGACAACGAAGTCCAACGTGCAGTTGATGACTTCTTCGTGTTTCAGCCACAAGACCTTTTTGTTCCGGGATCATGGCCCTGCCAGACAGATGACAGCTATGTGTCGATGCTGAGGGGGATTTTTTTGCCTAGGTAAGTTGTCGTACTTTTCCGTTCTTGCCGTCCACGTGTGCTGGTCCTTTACCGGACATTTAATTCGCACCAACCCAATATTTCTCTCTGAGGCTGAAATATACTCTGTGAGGATAATATATATCAGTTCATGTTGTATATGGACACTGACCAGTTGCATTTTAGTTGTCAATTGTATTTTTGCCTGATTATAATGTAGTGTGTTGTAATTGTTGGAACGATGTGGCTACACGAGGGTGAGGTAACTGTTCTAACAGTTTATTTTATATTTATTGGGAGTGTAATTAAAACTCAAAAGTAGAACATTACATTGAAGTGCCAAAGATCATGATAATTTATATTAGTAGGCAAACTTCTAACTGGACGCTGTCGCCGTGCCATTGCTTCGACGCACGTCACGATTTTTATCAATTACGAGGTGTAATCTCGTGAGTCAGGGTGAACAACCGCCAGTAGGGGTATGGCCAGCCGACGTGAATTAACGGAGTTTGAAACAGGCATGGTAGTGCGAGCCAGACGGATAAGAGATTCATTTTCCAAAGTTTTGCTAACTTTAAACATGCCTCGATCCACGATGCCACGTGTGTACCGACAATATCTCATGGAAGGCATTACCACCCACCATGGACAGCGCAGTGGACAACTACGAGGGCTGGATGACCGTAACCAGCGGCGACTGACCAGAAAAACATAGAAGCGATACTGGCTCAGATAACATCTACATTCCATGCAGGAGGTACCACAGGCATATCTGTCAGGTAAGTGCAGCGTAATGTAGCATCCAGGGGGTATGAGAGCGGAAGACTTACCAGAGTGCCTTTGTTAACAAAACAGCATGAAACACAACGCCTCACCTGCCTCGTGTACATGGTAATTGAACACTGGAAGACTGGAAACATGTGGCGTGGTCCGATGAGTCACGCTACCACTTGCTTGTTACGAGCTGATGGTAGGGTTCAGATGTGTTGCAGAGCCGCTAAGACCATGGATCCAAGCTGTCGACAAGGCACTGTGCGAGCTGGTGGAAGTACCATACATGTGTGGGGTGTCTTCACGTGGCAAGTTTGGGGTTTTCTGGTCCTCGTAAACAGTTCATAAACCGGTATCCGCTTTGGTACTCTGCTGGGTTACCATTTGCAGCATTTCATGCTCCCAACTATTATGGTATTTTCTAGGCAGACGGTGCACCATGTCATCGAGCCCACATTGTTCAAAATTGGTTCGAGGAACATTCTGGAAAGTTCCAACGGATGGTGTGGCCACCACGTTCGCTCGACGTCAATCCAATACTACACCGACGAATTCGCTCAAGAGCCTGAGTAGAGATACTCAGGCTCTTGAGCGAATCAAGGAATTTGACCCTCCACAAACTGGCTTTATTATGGCATCTCTAGACGTTGTTTTACTATTCCCAAATGTACCACTTGATCTGGTGCATTCTATCATTGCTGAAAAATTACAAGAAGATAGTTCTATCTCTCCGCTGGAAACTGATGCCATTCTTTCAGCACTGAAATTAGTGGCCAGAAGATCGTATTTTAAATTTGATAATAGAATATACCAACAGAGAGAGGGTGCGCCCATGGGCTCCCCACTCTCCCCTGTGCTGGCTGAGATTCTTTTACAATATTTGGAGGACAAAGTTTTGCTGGACTCTCCACTTCAACCATTACTAATAATCAGGTATGTCGATGACATGCTACTTTTTTGGCCCTACTCACTTCCCCAACTAGATGTTTTCATTGACTGCTTATCTTCACATTTTCCCACAATAAAATTTACGAAAGAACTTGAGCAGGGAGGTAAGTTACCTTTTCTTGATTTTTGGTTATCAAGGGACTTCAACACTCACCAGATTAAATACTCCGTGTACCGAAAACCTACGTTCATACCATGTATCATACCGTTTAACTCTTCTCACCCCCCTGAGCAAAAAAGCATCATCACTTCGATTTCTAATCAAATGCGCATTCACACACTCTTCTTCCAACAAAGCAAGACGGGATGAACTCTCTAAGGTCTCAACTTTGGCACGGATTTACGGCTACCAGAGCACTACTTTCCCGGTCTATTGAGAAGGTTCACCAGGTTGAGATTCACGACCTCGTCCACGGACAATAAAATCACTAGATACGTTGGAAAGGTGGATTATCTCCCTCCAATAGTTAACACCCTCAAGAAGTTATGCCATAGGCATAATTTGACATTTGGAGTTTGCACTAAAAATGACAGAGATAAAGTACCCAAACTCATGAAATATGGTGTATACTGCATTCCGCTCGCCCATGAGGATTCGGGTGTTATTGACAAATTTTATATAGGTTCTACAATTAGGACTCTGAATACACCCGGTTGGGTGAACACAAGTACACCCTCCGGACAGAAAATATTAATACTGCCTTTACTATAGCTGTTAAACAGGGTGGTTACACCCCTGTTTGGGAGAATGTTAAAATCTTGAACTCCAATGTCAACAAAAAGACTGTTTTCTTTTCAGAAAGTTTATATCTTATTGCATACGGAGACAACTGTTGTAATTTAGATCTCCCCACATTTGTACCAAGACCTTGGCGAAAGATGGTTGCTCCACAAGAGCCTTTGACACATGAGGAATTTTAAAACATCGGAATAGTACATTTTTGTAAATATTTTGTATTCTTATATTTATGTTATATTGATTTTGGAATTTAAATTTTACAATTTGTGCTTATACTGTGACATCATGGTCTGTTGGTGACGTGGTGCATGATGGGTCGTGTTTTCAAGTATATAAGGGTTGACTCTGTTGGATCCCGTGGCGCATCGACCAGTAGATGGGGACGGAAGATCCCCGAAAGCGCTAGTCTGCTTTTAACCGCTTTTAATTTGTAAATAAATTGATTTTACTTTGCTTATTGAAGACGTGGCTTGCTTTTATCGCATGTATAGACAGCATATTTTATACATATACTAGGGGTGTTCAAATGAAAAGGTACGAAACGTCATAAGAACGTAACCGTTAACATATTTGCCTATGCCGCTATGGGAGAACGTAGCGACACATCTAGGGATGCGACTGGAGTCGCCGGCGTGGATCGGAGCGTGCGCGGGCGCCCGCATGCGTAGCAGAGAGCAGAGGCTCTTATAAAGAGCGCCGTCCAATTGACGCGGCAGTGCGGGTGAGGACAGGATGCCGTTCACATTGCAAAATTCGACGATTGAGGAGCAGCGAGGCGTTATCCGATTTCTGACATCGGAATGTGTTAAACCGGCCGCTATTCATCGCGGAGGGTGTGGTTCTGCTCCATGATAACGCGCGTTCACACGACGTCTCGAGGGTCACACACGCGGAACTGGCCAAGTTCCAGTGGGAGCAGCTTGACCATCCGCCCTACAGCCCGGACATGTCGCCCTGCGATATCCATGTGCTTGGTCCCCTGAAGAAACATCTGAAAGGGAAGCGCTTCCACTCGGACGACGAACTCAAGGACGCTGTGCAGGACTGGATCTCGTCACGGCCACAGGAATTCTGGGAACAAGGAATCCTTTGGCTCGTTAATCAATGGGATCGTTGTGCTACGGCCTATGTTGTATACTTTGAATAAAGTCTTCATTTGTACCAACAGTGTCGTTTCGTATGTTTTCATTTGAACACTCCTTGTACCATTCCATGCGAAAATATTTCCTATTTCAGGATGGATTATAATGTGAAGATTATGTAGGATGGATCGTGTTCCTCACGTTGTTTGCGCGCACACGACCATTCACGGAGTGAATTAAAAAAATGGTGCTCGTCAGACCAGCATAATTTTTTCCAGTCATCCAAAGTTGGACTTGCATGATCTTTTCACCAGGCGAGTCTGTTGTACTGATGAACCTTGGTTAGATGACAATGTCATCAGGGTCGTGTGCTGTTATAGCCCATACGTGAGAGCGTGCGACGCATAGTCATGACAAATCCTGTTCCGGGTTGACCTCTCCTGTATTGGGTAATCCACTGTGGTACAGTGCTGCTTCTGTTGGACTGTACGAGTCGTTGTGTCCAATACGCTCACTGCTCACACCAATCAACTCTTCCGCTGTCCTGTGCAGTTTTGCCACCGGGTCGTTGTCTGATCATTTTTACGACAGTCCTGATGCACGTTAAGTGCGGCTGCTCGCGGACTGCCCACTAGTTCAGCAGTTGGAGAAATTTAGACACCTGCTTTCGGAGCTCCTACAATCTGTTCTTTCTCAAAGTCCGATAAATCCTTTCATTTACCCATCACGCTCCGAATTTCACTACCTACTACTCCATTCGCCTCTTATAATATATATGCTACTTCGGTCGACAAATGACGCCATCTCGGGAATCGTGACAAACGTATACACTTTTGATAAGGTGGTCGTAATTCAGTGACCACTCGGTGTACTTTAAAACATAATTGCTCCAAATATCATGGAATAAAATTGTAATTTCACGGATTTGTAGACCCACATTAAGTAAGAGAGTTACACTATTAAAATATCTACTTAAAAATGTGAACCTGAACCTACTCGGCTTTTTTAGCACGTCTTTTGTAAAAAAAGATCGTGCTTACGTTACCGGTTTGTCCGTCCGTCGGTACCCACGATATCTCTGCAACTATTGGTTCGATTTGAAAAGTTCTTTTTGCATTGGGAAGCTTTAAATATGCGCATGATGATCAAGTTATTCCTTTTTTTACGATGTACAATTTCGCCGTTAGGGGACGTAAATGCAGATGATGTCGAATTCAAAAATACGTTTTATTCCACATATTTGCTTCTAAACATCGGAGTGAAAAAATAATTTTATCTTTCGATTCCATTTATGTCGAAGAGTATTTTAGATATAGTTACTTTTTCAAATTACGCATAGATTTTCCGCTAGGGGGCGTAAAAGTAAATTATATTTTTCTCGCTAAATCTTCTTCTAAAACTCCGATTTGAATTTGAAATTTTTTTCCAGCGGATATACCTCCTGATGGAAAACCTTTTGCATATAATTTAAAGTTTCGGGTAAAAAATACTTTAGCCACCAGGGGCCGTAAGTGTTAATTTTTGCTTCTGATGTATTTGCCATAAAATCTGAGCTTCTAAAATATCGATTGAAAAAATTCTTTCGTGGACGAATGCCACTCACATCGATAAACATTTTCGGAATATTTTCGTCCTAAAATGTTCCACAGCTTCTCTGCCAAGGGGCTCGTACATGTATATCTTATGTTTGTCAATATCTCTACTTCTAGGAGTTTGTTTTGAAAAATTCCTTCTTTGTTGGATAGTTTTTCCGATGCGAAATGTTTTTCCTATAAATTCAAAATTTTCAGGTAAATCATAGACTTTCCGCTAGGGGGCACACAGGTAAAAGCGTTTTCTGCGTTATTTCTGCTTCTAAAACTCCGATGTGAAAAATTCTTCCTGTATCGCATGCAAGACCTGATGGACATTTTTTTTCACATAGATTCTAATGTTTGGTAAAGAATGGTTTGATCACCAGGGGGCATAAATGTTAATTTATGCTTCTGATGTATTTGTTGCAAAATCTGGGCTCCTGAAAATTCGACTAATTTTTTTTTCTTGGACCGATAGTGCTCATATGAAAAAACAGTTTGAGAATACTTTCTTCCTAAAATAATGCATGGTTTTCCCACCAGGAGACGTAAAGTCACATCTTATTTTTGTCGATATCTCTGTTTCGAAGGGTCCGATTTGAAAAATTCTTTCTATTATGGAGAGCGTTTCCGGTGCGAAATGTTTCTCATATAAATTCATGTTTTTCTTAACCCACAAGTCTGCAACAAAATATCTGAGGGATTAAAAACCCGATTGAAAAATTTCTTTCTTCCGTCAGATACTATTATTTTCCATAACGGTTCCATTGACTTTGAATAGCTTTGATAAATTTAATTTAGGTCAGAACGGATCCAAAAGACGTGCTTTATGACACACGAAAATTCGGTGTCATCTTTCTTGTTTAAAATATAATCGTATCATAAACGAGTACATGACATGCTCAAATATAAGTAACCATACGTACTTACAAATAACTGCGTCAATAAATATAAATAATATCTCGTATTACTTCAGTTTAGATATTATAAATTTCAAGAGAAATTGTTTAATAAATGTGTAAAGTGACACACATAAACGATTAGTACAACAAAGTCATTGATCACAAGTAATATAATTATGAGTAAAGTATCTTTGTGTACGTTTTTACATTAACTATATTTGTGTCAATCTCATAGATATTAACATTGTCGCTTCATCACTGTATCTGTCGTAAAATTGTGCGGTCCATTTACCCAGCATTGACAACGAGTATATCTATTATCCCATATCTGCCATCGAATAATATACTTCCATTTGATTCTATGAATAAATGAGTATGTATGGAGCACACGTATTCCAAATTTGAAATCGAGCCGCCGATGGCTTATTGGTTAGAGATTCAGACTATTGATGGAGGGGCCCCAGGTTCCAACCCTGCCTGAGAGACTTGGAGCTGGGGGCTCACCGTGGTGGTGTGAAATTCTAACATCGGAGGAGCACTTTAAGTGACGGCCCAAGGGTAGGAATACCTAGGTTACATATATAGGTGTTCATTCCTAACTTATCTCTGCCTTCTATGTGCAAAATCGTACACTTGAACGGTGGCGGCATCTAGTGTGCTCTCTCTCACTTACAAACTACCCTGTCAGAATCGCTAGATTCGCGCTCATTTCCTTCAGTTTCTGTGCCCTACCCGAAAGGACACAGAAACTGAATTAAGTTAGAGCACATATATTTAAAATATGTTGATTTTTAAGTACATATATTTGAAATATATGTACACAAAAATGAGTACATATATTTCATATTAAAAATATCAGATATACTCACAACTGATTCCTTGTATGTACTCAAAACTGAGTACGTGTCTTTTCCAAAAATAAGACAAGTACTGGGAGCTGTTATAAGCCCAGAATGTACTAAAAAAAGCGAGTACATTTTGCTTATTTCTAAGTACTAATTTTTAAAAGTGTATGCTTTCTGAAAAAAACATTTTACGTTGTTGTGGACCATGATATTTATGTAGTGTTTTTACCTGGGTAAAAAGTGGTTTTGATTGAAAAAAAAAGGTTTTTTTGTTTAAATTCAAACAAAAATAATTCTTTGAAACATCTCACGTTTCGCAAAGGAGAGTAGAGCTTTTATGCAAGTTAGTTATATTGTTGTTTTCCCCATAAGAAAAGTATATATGAGACAAACATATGCAATTATCTGAAACCTACACAAAGGAGTTTCAAAATGTTAACCGTAATTAACTCCACATTATTTTTAAGTTCCAAAATCAGTAAAGTGCTGCTCTAACATTTCAGAACTTAATTTTCAATCCAAGAAATAAAGAAATAATGCGGCTTAAACACATCAGAACTTGTAATGTTCGTTTAAGTGTAGCCGATTGAACACTACATAAATCAGTTCTCAAAAACTTCACCTACTGTGCAACAGAAGAAATTCAAGGAAACGTTGCGAAAAAGTTACTTACAATTATTTTTTATTTAGCCAAAACTCCTTTGGCACAACTCAGTCTTCAACAGTATTAGTGAAATTACTTCTTAGAGAATGTATAACGAAAAACAAAACACCAACACTAAATATATAATACGCAGACGTTACGAAATCACAACTTCAAGTAACTAAACTTCCGCAACTATGATTATAACATCATACTACGATCTCAACACTTCTGCTACTGCTCACATATTATATATCTTCCAGTCATCATCGTACACATACACACGTCATACGTTCCGACCTGAAGGGTGTTGCCAACCATAGTGTTGCGAGAGAGAAGATATAACTTTAAGTTTGAAAAAAAGCGAAGGAGAATGAACTCAAATTTACACAAAGTAACTAAAAAGGAAAGTTAAAGTAGACTATACGTCACAAACTTCAAAAACTATTCTTAATCATCTGCTGTTCTCTAAACAAAAACTATCTATTTGTACAATTTTATGAAACTTCAAGAAGATGTTACTTTTTTTGAAATCTAATGCTATTTTCAAAAACAGGATCAATCAGAATTCGACGTAGCGCACAACCAGTCATTTATTTCAATGAATTTTCCATATGTCTAAATGAATCAATGAATACTTTTCTGAATCTAGTGGAAGAAACACTTTATATTACTTTCAATTTTGAAACATGACTTCCAATTAATTTTCTTCGTTTGTCACTGCTTCGCAAGACAAAATACTGTTGGCATTTTTTGAGGAAGAAACACTAATATGCGTTAAAGCTCAAACGTTACATCAAGCAAAACGAGATAAAGTAACCAGAAAGGAGGGAAGTAGGGAAAAAAAGAGAGAAAAACTAGGTAAAAAAGCGGTAGAAGCATTCGCTTCATTAAACAAAAGCAAAATCGTTTTCATTTCAGATGCCTTTGTAAAAATAAAGTATCCCAGTGTACGTCCAACATTTGAAAACACGAAAACGCCATTACAAGGAGAAAGAGAGGGAGATAGAGAGAGAAGGAGCCACATAGGGGGGGGAGAGAGAGAGAGAGAGAGAGAGAGAGAGAGAGAGAGAGAGAAGACGAAAACGAAAATTTCTCCTTCTTAAAAAGACCAATTTTAGCCTTTTTAACGGAAGAAGATTTGCAGCCAGAAACACAAAACAAGGCAACACGAAATAATTTACGTTTGCGGAGAGGTCCCCGAATTCCCGGGCTATTTAATTATGCACAATGTTGTGCACAGAATCAAAAGACTCGCCCTCCCCTCCCCTCTTCTTTTAGATTACTGAGGAGCCTCTGTGGGGCCATGAGAGTCACACGCCATATGAAATTAAATTAAGTGCGATGTGGGGTTGTTTCCTTTAACTTATACATTTTCACCAGTTTTTGGTTCTTCATTGTGACAACAATAACGTTAAATGCCGTATCCAATGAACCTCTTAGTATCTTAAATGGGGACCCTTTCCTTCTAACTCTTCATTCGTTTAGTTCCAAACTTTAAAGATAAACAACCAGCTTTTGCACAGCCAATAAGCAGCATTTTTTTTATCGAAGTTACACGCGGATACTAAATCTTTACCTTTCTTTACGTGGAAAAGAGGAATTGTTCTCATTTATATTTTCCATTGACTAGTTGGACTTTCGCTCAAAATTTAATTAGTCTTTTCTTTATCAAGGATCATATGCCGCAATATCGGTGATCAATAACAACGTGGAAACGTGTTTTCACGTCTCTCAATTGAGAGTGATCTGGAAGACTGTTCTTTAAGGTTGAACAGATTTTAGTGGATTCGATTAATAAGGGAAAAATACCAAATAATCATATTTGCTCATTTTCCTGAGTACGATGGGCATAATTTACCAGCAACATTGAAGAAACATTTTCCACATTTCTTTAGTTTTGACCAATCTCAAAAGCCAAAGAGATGAGGGCAGTTTGTAGATATTTCCTCAACTAAACAGCGTGACCTAGTGACAGAGCCAATAAGCCACAGTATGAAAAGTTGATATGATTCATCAGCAAGACAAAGAATTGAAATACATTAGGAAAAACAAAATAAAATCCGTATTTCTACCAATGCAGAGGAGAGATAAACTTTTTTTTTAATTCACTGTTCTTCAAGTACATAGGGGCAAGTCTCTAAATTGTCTACATTAATGCGATGGGCTGCCTGGTGTTTATACAAAGTCATCGCTCTTTCCACGTTTTACTTTAATTAACACACAGCAACCGAAAAATTGTATTTCGACACCACTGGCATCGAACCTCAGATCTCTAGATAACTAACCGAGTGCGTTCGCCTTACGCAACGGAGGCCAACAATCCACGGCGTTATGTGTGTTTATCTGTCAGCATCTACTTCACAAATCTGTAGAGATGGGCTCAGCAACTGAGATGTCTCCATCAGGTGGCGCTCAACGGCAAAAGCTATTTAATAAAATAAATCTGCGAGAGAAATGGCGAAAATCTTCCAAATACGTGGAGATAATGTAAATATACAAAGTCATCGCTCTTTCCACGTTTTTCTTTAAATAACACACAGCAACTGAATAATTGCGTTTCGACACCGCTGGGATCGAACACCAGATATCGATTGTATTTCGACATCACTCCCAGCGGTGTCGAAATACAAAATAAACAAACCGAAAATTTGTATACCAAAAAATTGTATTTCAACACCATTGGAATCGAACCCCAGGTGTCGACTGTATTTCGATACCACTCCCAGTTGTGTCGAAATACAATATTTCGGTTGCTGTGTGTTAAAGGAAATCGTGGAAAGTGCGATGATTTTGTCTATTTACATTATCTCTACGTATTTGGAAGATGTTCGCCTGGTTGTTCACATGCACGACTTGAGGATAAATATCCAGGATTGTGTCATGCTGAATCCCAAATGTCCTCTATGGTTCGGAAATAATTGTTAAGCCTTTGCTCTTGGATGAATATCATTTTACGAATAATTAAAACTTAAATTCCAGTTTATAGCATTTCTTTTTGTAACTCAAAAGCTCCCCATGAGATGAAGGAAGCAAGTAATGATCTTACCCATAGAAGTAAATAGTAGGTGCCAATGGCGAATCATTCATACTGATAATTAGCAACAGTCCTTTCAAGGAAATAGATTTTTTCATGAATGGAAAAATCTTAGTCACGGTATTCCGCTATCTTACCCGATATTCCCCGTTCTGACGAAAATTTGGAAACACGAATGGTAATCGTTTTTCACGAACGTTTCCTGCAACGATCAGTAGCATATCCCAAAAAATGCTAACTAATAATTTTTTTGCTAACTGTCACACGTTTACAAACATGAGCGTTGCTTTATTGTGTTTTTAGGTTGAGATTTACGTAAATTTGAATAAAAGCGATTTACCGTATTTGCCGGCATGAAAAAAACACATTTTTCCGAAAAAAGCTATTTGAAAATAGGGTGCGTCTTATACGCTGGCAAATACATATAATGTACTTTTATTTAGGAAATGCATAGTAAGTACAACAGTTAAGCAACCCATGTGAACTGTTGCCTACGCCGAGAGACATGCGACCACCATCAGACCAATCTATTTTCAAAGTGAGAAAGGCAGTGCACTGAACTCACTGTCGAGAGAAAACTAAGGAGATAAACTTACTCGCGTCAGCATGACTCAACACGAAGTGTCCTTATCGCCACATTGAGAGCAAGGCATCGCTGTATTGATGAGCCTGTTTGGACTGGCTACTGTAGGATTTCGATGGAGCGAAACAGTAGCTATTGTATGCATAGTGTTTTCCTGGCGTAGTACGGTGGTTCTTGACTGTGTGGAAATCAGTTCTTATTTAAAGTTGCAGTAAATCACAAACGTTTCTGTTTTGTAAGTCATGTCCCGCAGGCAAAGCATTTAAACTCAAAGTAATCCAGTGTGCGAAAGCAAATGGCAACAGAACGACAGTTTGGGTCGCCGCAAACTAAATAAACAAGTTTATAAAATCATGCAATGCATTGATTATAATACACTTTCCAACATACCAGAAATCATTACTCAAGTTATGAGAATAATGGCTGTGGAATAAATCTCGGTTCTGCACCCTGACCTTTGATCCCATTTCAATGATATTCAACAGAACCGGTTCGGTATACGTCCGAAAAAACATGATAAAGTTTTGTCGTAATCGAAGCATGTTTACGCAAGTTATGATGCATAAGGGCTATGGAATAGATCCCGATCCTGTGTCCTAACCTTTGACCCCATTTCGCCCATTTTCAACAGAATTCGTCCCCTGGCATGACCCTACAACATACTAACATTTCATCTAAATCGAACCTTTTTTACGTTAGTTATGACGCATAACAGCAGTGGAATTGATTCCGCTTTTATGTACTGACCTTTGACCCCATTTCGTTCACTTTAAAGAGGGTTCCTTCCCAGGTGATCCCCTACCAGATACTAAATTTTCATCGAAATCGAACGATTGTTACGCGAGTTATTGTGCGGACGGACATACGCACACAACGCGTGACGTAATGAGACAGATGGTGTGACCGCGCGCCAACATTCTCAAACGCGAGATTGTGACGTCATAAAATTTCTAAGCATTGGTAACATTAATGGAACAACGCCATGACACTGAAAACGTTATAATTCGGGGTGGTCATTTAATCCACTAAACGAATTCTCCTAGAGTCGAGATCAAGCTAAATCGATTTCTAGTACCAGAAAACGGTAGGTTAACGACTTTCATTAAAATTTTTAGAGCCGTTTTCAAAATAAAATGTACATACATACATACAAGAATTGCTACTTTAAGGTGGACGTTAAGTAATTTTGCTTCCTATACTTCCAATGGAAAAACTTCTGTACACAATTTCTTCACAATTAATGCGTTCAAAAGGATGAAAATTTGAACATCGATTAAAATAGTTTCATTTCATAACTTGGAATACTTAATATTTTCTAAACCATAACCGTAATTATGCAATCCAACATTTATTTGTCCACTAACGTCATCAAAGTACAGGTCGCGCCATCTTTTCTCTGGTTTGAACACCACCAAAGTAAAAGTTATTGATTTTTAATATAATTATGGTTATGTTTTAGAAAATATCAAGTTTTCCAAGTTATAATATGAAGTTATTTTAATCGATGTTCAAATTTTCATCCTTGGGAACACATTAATTGTGAAGGAAATGTGTACAAACGTTTTTCCATTGGAAGTATAGGAGGCAAATTTACTTGACGTCCACCTTAATAGTATGGGATAAGAACGATGGAATGGATCGCAATCCTATGTCTTGACCTTTCACCACATTTAGTCCATTTTCAATAGGGTTCGTCCCCAGGTGGTCCCCTACTATATACTGAAATTTCATCGAAATGAAACCATTTTTACGCACGTTATGACGCATAAAGGCAATGGAATGCATCCTGATATTATGTCCTGACCTTTGACCCCACTTTACCCATTTTGAATAGGGTTCGTCCCCAGGCGGTCTCCTACTACATAGTAAACTTTCATTGAAATCGAACCATATTTACGCAAGTTATGACGCATAAGGTCAATGGAATGATCCCGCTCCTACGTCGTGACCCTTGTCCCCATTTGTTCCATTTTCAATAGGGTTCGTCCCCAGGTGGTCCCCTACCACATACTAAAATTTCATCGAAATCGAACCATTGTTACGCCAGTTATCATGCGGAGGGCGGACAAAGCTGGAGCATATACGCTTCTTCAACCTACGGTTGGAAAGCGTAAAAAAGGTTTCGTACTTGGAGAACGAACTGAAGGAGGCAAAACACAGTAATCAGAATCTTCACAAAGGAGTCATGAAACGGCCAAAACTTAAAGATTTAAAAACGTGAGTACTAGCACAAAGAAGAGCAGGGATTTCAGTATCTATGAAGATGATTATTCATAAAGCAAGACATATGGCAGAAGGCAGTGGGATCACTGATTTCTCTGGTTCAACTTCGTGGTGTTCCAGATTTATGAAGAGAAATAACCTTAATATGCGTGTTAGAACAAACATAGTGCAAAAACTGCTAGCTAAATATGAGGATACAGTAATTGTGTTTCTCAGGTGCATCATTAACGCCAGAAAACTTGGAAAGTTCGGACTTTCATCAATAGCAAATATGGATGGCGCACCCCTTACATTTGATGTTCCTTCAAACAAAACTGTGGATTCCAAAGGTGCAAAAACTGTTACTGTTAAAACGTCTGGTCACGAAAAATCCCATAATACTCTTGTTTTACGATGCTGTGCTGATGGAACAAAATTGCCACCATACACAGAACAACGAGAATGCAAAATGTCCAAAATTTGAACTGGAATATACCATTAGAATCTTCAACACTTTCGTGCCAGTGTCTTCATCCAGACCAAGAGTTTTATGATTCTATCGGACTATTGGCGTAGTATTTCAACAGCGCAGTACAACTGACAGTTTCACATGTCCTTTGCGAAAATAAACTGACAAGATATTAATTAGACGAAAGATGCAAGAGCAGTTGATCTTTCACACCCTGATCGCAGTAAAGAGAAGCTCCATGCGAGGCTCTGCAGGATTCACGCGGCTAAACGTTCTGACACAAAACTCTTCTTATTCACCTCTGCAATTTAAAATATGACGTTTTTTTTATTATTTTAGGGCTAGAATCAGTTTACATGAGCAACTAAGGTTATAAATTGTCGCTCGTCTGTAATTTTGGATCATAGATTCTAGAATAAAAAGAAAAATTCAGGCTCCGTCACAAAAATAAGACAGACGTCTGCACTTCATTTGAGACTCGAAAGCAGGGACTCAAATCCTACGATTTCATAGAAATTTACACCACTTGCCCAAAGGGAGACAAAAACATGAAGTTGCAACCCAGATGTTTATTGAAAATATCTGCACCGCATGCACCAGAACGGTTAATTTTCAATGTATTTCGATCATGTCTCACATACTACTCCAGATTAAATGCCGTGCCCAAAGTTTGTTAGCTGAAAACAAATTGAAAGTCTATTTTGTAGAACGTTAAACACAAAATTACTCGAAAGTAATGTTAAGAGTTTTTTCTAAATGGGACAATCGCAATAAAAATAAAAATATATAAGAGAAATCGTAAAGGTTGAAACAGTAAACCAGAATATAATTTGTCCAAAAAAAGTTTGTACTTAACAACCAGCAAACCTGCTATTAATCAATAAAAGAACAATCATTTCCTCTTTAGGTTTCTCTTCCACCACAAACAACAACAAAATAAAATTAAAACTTTGGGATATTATATACAGTATATATACACTGAAGTGCCAGAAAAATTGGTACACTAGTGTGATACTTTGTAGGTCCTCCACGGGAGCGCAGGATTGCAGACATACGAAGTGGCATGGACTCCACTGGCTTCTGGAAATATGCTGTAGGCAATGCACAACATACTTCCTGCAGAGCGTTCCACAATTCAGGTGTATTCCAAGGTCTCGGATTCCTGCGTTCGATAGCGAGTTGCATGGCATCCCAAATGTGTTCTATCACGTTGAGATCTGGGAACTTGGCTGGGAAAGGCAAAACACCAAATTCAGACGAATGCTCCTCTAACCATAATGTGGCGTTCCGACACTTGTGTGGAGGTGCATTGTCCTGGTGAAACAGGCCCAACCCATCAGCATGAATACAGGACATGAACGGGTGTTCCTCGTCGGAAAGGATGAGTACATAGCGTTGGCCGGTCACAAACGTTTCTAGACGTACCAGGGGTCGCAGTGAAGTCCAGCTAAACACACCCCTTACCATTACGGACTCCCCACCAGCAGGTACAGTTCCCTGTTGACAGGCGGGATCCATGGATTAATGGAGTATGCGCCACACACGAATCATTCCATCTGCCCGATACAGTTGGAAACGCGACTCGTCAGACAAGGCTACGTGTTTCCAGTCATCCAGTGGCGGTGTTATCGTGCCCAAGTGAAGCGCATAGCTCTTTGTCGTGCACCCATCAAATGGACTCAAATTGGGCGTCAGCTTCGAAAGCCCATATCGTGCAGGGTACATTGCAGAGTCCGTACGCTGATGCTTGTTGAGGCTCCAGCATAGAATTCCGATGAATACCTGCGAGAGTGTTGCACGCCTATCGCGTGAAACGATTCTTGACAGCCGACGATGATCACGTTCACCCAATGACTTTGTACGGCTACACTGATATCGTAGGTTGAAGGTTTTGCCGGAATTCTTGCAGTCACGGTGCACCCTTGCAATTGTCGTCCGTGAAAATCCGAACTTCGTTTCTACCTCAGAATACTATGGCCCATCTCACGAGCGCCAACTATGACACCGCGTTGAAAATCGCTTAAATCGTTATTACAGTACTTGTCATTCTCATACCGAAAACGGCTCTGACAGCTGGCAAGGATGTCTATCGCTTAATATACGCACTTGTGGACGCCACCGAGTACGCGCATAGGTGGCGTTGCTATGTATTTTGCATAAGCTCGTCTGAACCAGTTCTTCTGTCACTTCAGTGTATATCATCATCATCATAATCAACCATTATTAATCCACTGCTGGATGGTCTGCCCAAATTTCTTCCACAATTGTCTGTCTTGGGCCTGTCTCATCCGTGTCACTCCAGCATACTTTCGAATTTCATTAATCCATCTCCCAAGGGGTTTTCTTCTGGGTCTTTTCCTGTTCCTCAGAATCCAGTCTAAAAATTTGGTTGTCCATCAGTGGTCCGTTCTTCTGGCAACATGTCCAGACCATTGCCATTTCAATGATTTCACCCTGGTCATGATGTCGTCCACTCCTGTCATTTTCCTTATCCTCAAGTTCCTCTTCTTACCTTTCCTGGTTACACCACGCATTCATATATCCATGCTTCTTTGAATTTTCTGCAGTCTTTTTATGTATTTTTTAGTTAGGGTCCATGTCTCTGTTCCATACATAAGTACTGGCAGGATGCATTGATTAAACACTTTTCTTTTGAGACATAATGGTATACTGCTCTTAAAAATTGTACTGTTTCTTCCAAAAGCTCTCCATCCAAGTTTTACGCGCCCATTAATTTCTTCATCAATTAGACCCTTACTTGATATCTTCTGCGCAAGATAAATGTAGGAATCGGTTGTCTCAAGCTTTTCTCCATCAATCGATAAATATTCGATTTTTTGGAAAAGCATTGTACATCACTTTTGTCTTCTGAAAGTTCATTTTTAATCCCACTTCTTTACTCTTGTCAGCAAGTTCTTGGATCATAATCGACAGCTTTGAAGGGGTAGTTGCAAAGGTATATATATATATATATATATATATATATATGGGATGTAAGGTCAGGTGATGCGTTACATCACAGCCTCTCCTTGACAAATGTCAACCCCGCCTTCTCGTGGTACATCCTGTTCCCACTAAAGGGGCTCTGACGACCGCCAATAGCGATATAACTATACCATCGGGATTAGAGGAAATGCTATCCCACACCCACCAACCCACTTGGCCAGCGTGGTGAGTTATGGCCAAACCCCTCCAAAATGACTCCACAACTTAAATCTTGGCCCTCAGTCTCCGGCAGTTGGAATGTACCTGGCCAAGGCAGCGGCCAGTGCGACATGAAGGCAGAGGGTGCTAAGAATCCCCGGAGGACCGGACTAGGCTGCCATCTGATGCTGACCTTGGCTACGTATAACGGACGCTCCCTATCTTCTGATTCAAGGTTCCTTGAATTGGAAGAGGAACTACAAAGGATCAAGTGGGACATCGTTGGGCTAAGTGAGGTAAGGAGAAAAGGAGAAGATCTCATTGAACTGAAAAGTGGACATCTCTTCTACTATCGTGGGACATATACTAGCAGAACTAGTGGTGTTGGATTTATAATAAACAAGAAACTGAAGGATAAAGTGGTAGAAGTTGAAAGTTCCTCTGACAGAGCTGCACGACTCGTTATCCAACTCTCGAGAAGTAACCAGGCTCAGATTATTCAAACTTATGCACCCACCACAAGTCATCCTGAAGAAGAAATTGAAGAATTTTATGAGGAAATTCGTGATCTAAATAATAAAGGTAAGCAGCACTCTAAGATAATTATGGGAGATTTCAATGCAAAAATAGGGCAACGGCAACAGAATGAAACTTCAGTAGGTTAATTCGGTCACGGCAACAGAAACCAGCTTGGAAATACTCTCGTAGAGTTTGCAGAGGCAGAAGGGTTTTTCATCTTGAACTCCGTTTTCAAGAAAAAGCCACACAGGAAATGGACATGGAGACATCCAAATGGGACGACAAGTGAAATTGATTTTATTATGTGTAACAAAAAATTCATCATAGAAGACTGCAGTGTGCTAAACAAGTTCAACACAGGCAGTGACCATAGATTGGTGAGATGTAAGATGCACCTCAACAATAAACTCGAACGTAGCAAGCTCATAAGACAAACAAAATGTATTGACATAACCAACCTCAAAAAACACCATAATACCTTCAAATTGGAACTGAAGAACAAATTCTCTGCTTTAGAAGGCCTAACATCGGAAGAAGTGGATATTTCTGAAGTTAACAGAAAAGTAACCAAAGCTCTTATGGAAACAGCAACAAAATTAGCTGGGTCTAAGAACAAATTGTATGTGAACAAATTATCAGGAAAAACCAAAATGTTAATGCAAAAAAGAAGAGAGATGAGGACAACTAAAGAAGATGTGACTTCCAAAGTGGAATATATAGAGCTATGCAAGGCAGTACGAAAAAGTATCACTGAAGACGTAAGGAAATTCAACTGTGAACTAGTAAGAAAAGCAATTGAAAACAACCAAAGCCTAAAGATAGCAAAGGGACATCTCAGTAAGGGAAAAAGACAGATTATGGCACTGAGAAAAGAAGATGGTTCTGTAACAAGAAATAGAGGCGAAATTTTGACAAGAGTGAAAGATTTCTACTCCAAATTATATGAAAGGAATGATACATGTACTCCAGACACCATGAAAGGTACCAGTATCAGAGTTCTTCCAGTCCTTCCAGCAGAAGTTACACATGCAATCAAGGACATGAAGCGGGCAAAAGCTCCAGAAGAAGATGGAATTACTGTAGACATCATACAAGAAGCAAGTGGAGAAATCGAAACAGTATTCGCCCAAATTTTCACTCGATGCCTTAATGAAGGGAAAATTACTGAGGATTGGAACAACGCTACAATGATCTTGCTACATAAAAAAGGTGACATTGAGGATCTCAGGAACTACAGACCTATCAGCCTCCTATCAGTGGTTTATAAAATCTTCACTAAAGTTCTTTCACACCGCTTGAAGGTGACACTGGACATGGCTCAACCGAGAGAACAAGCTGGATTCAGGAGTGGCTACAGCACAATAGATCATATCCACGTACTGAGAGAACTTATTGAAAGAGCGAGGGAATATGAACTTCCATTGTGCATGGCTTTTATCGATTATGAAAAAGCCTTTGATTCGGTGAAATCATCAGCAGTTGCAATGGCTCTGAAATCCTGCGGTATTGAAGATGCATACATTAATATTATTAGTAACATCTATGAAAATGCAAGTGCAAAGATTCGGCTGTTTAAAAATATAACACACATTAAAATTGGAAAAGGAGTGAGACAAGGTGACACCATATCTCCGAAGCTCTTTAATGCCACATTGGAAAATGTCTTTCAATCACTGAACTGGGAAAACAAAGGGATAAAGATTAATGGAGATTATCTAACCCACCTTCGTTTTGCTGATGACATAGTCATTTTTGCAACTACCCTATCAGAGCTACAGAGTATGATCCAGGAACTTGCTGACAAGAATAAAGAAGTGGGATTAAAAATGAACTTTCAGAAGACAAAAGTGATGTTCAATGCTTTTACAAGAAATGAAGATTTATCGATTGATGGAGAAAAGCTGGAGATAACAGACACATACGTTTATCTTGGACAGCAGATATCAAGTGAGGGTCACATTGGTGAAGAAATTAATCGGCGTACAAAACTTGCATGGAGAGCTTTTGGAAGAAACAGCATAATTTTCAAGAGCAATATGCCATTATGTCTTAAAAGAAAAGTGTTTGATCAATGCATCCTTCCAGTGCTTACGTATGGTGCAGAGACGTGGACCTTAGCTAAAAGAGACATACAAAGGCTGCAGACAACTCAAAGTAGCATGGAGAGGTGCATGCTTGGTGTAACCAGGAGAGATAAGAAGAGGAACACGTGGATCCGAAAAATGACAAGAGTGGAAGACATCATGATCAGAGTTAAATCCCTGAAATGGCAATGGGCTGGACATACTGCCAGAAGAACAGACCATCGATGGACAGCCGAAATTTTAGATTGGATTCCAAGGGACAGGAAAAGACCCAGAAGAAGACCACATGGAAGATGGGTGGATGAAATTCGAAAGTATGCGGGAGTGACACGGAGGAGACTGGCACAAGACAGACCGTTGTGGACGAAACTTGGGGAGACCTTTGCCCAGCAGTGGATTGATAATGGTTGACAATGATGATGATGATGATGATGATGATGATACATACATACATACATACATACATACATACATACATACATACATACATACATACAATTTGTGGAGTCATTTTGGAGGGTTTGGCCATCCTGCGGTATTTAAGATTCATACATTAGCATTATTAATGACATATATGAAAATGCAAGTGCAAAGGTTCGGATATTTGATGATACAACACGAATACGAATTGGAAAGGAAGTGAGACAAGGTGACACCATATCTCCCAAGCTCTTTAACGCCACATTGCAAAATGTCTTTCAATCATTGAACTGGGAATCATAGGGATAAAGATTAATGGAGATTACTTAACTTACCTTCGTTTTGCTGATGACGTAGTCATCTTTGCAACTACCTCTTTAGAGATGCAGAGTATGATCCAAGAACTTGCTGACAAGAGTAAATGAGTGGGATTAAAAATGAACTTTAAGAAGACAAAAGTGATGTACAATGCTTCTACAAGAAACGAAGATTTAGCGATTGATGGAGAAAAGCTTGAGACAACCGACTCCTACATTAATCTTGGGCAGCAGATATCAAGTGAGGGTCACATTGATGAAGAAATTAATCGGCGTATAAAATTTGGATGGAGAGCTTTTGGAAGAAACAGTACAATTTTTATGAGCAGTATGCCAGTATGTCTCAAAAGAAAAGTGTTTAATCAATGCATCTTGCCAGCGCGTACGTATGGAGCCGAGACCAGGACCTTAACTAAAAAAGACATACAAAGACTACATACAACTCAAAGAAGCAGGGAGAGATGCATGCTTGGTGTAACCAGGAAAGATAAGAAGAGGAACTTGTGGATAAGGAAAATGACAGGAGTGGACGATATCATGACCCGAGTGAAATTACTGAAATGGCAACGAGCTGGACATGTTGCCAGAAGAATGGACCACCGATGGACAACCGAAAGTTCAGACTGGATTCCGAGGAACAGGAAAAGGCCCAGAAGACGACCCCATAGGAGATGGATGGATGAAATTCGAAAGTATGCTCTAGTGACATGGATGAAACAGGCCCAAGACAAACAATTGTGGAAGAAATTTGGGGAGACCTTAATCAAGCAGTTGATTTATAATAATGGTTGTTGTTGTTGATGTTAATGATGATATATATATACATACTGAATGGGGCTAAATAATTATAATCACCAGACCGTTATATGCAAAGTAGCTCGCCCGAAGATCCTGCTGAGGAAAGATGGCTGAATCGGTATAAAAGATAAGCGCTGAAGGCATGCAGAGACATATGATGTGCATTCCTCAAGATATAATGGATAAAACACGTGATCTCACGGACCTTGAGAGCATGGAATCATGGGTGCTTCAAACATTGGCGCGAGCGTTAGCAAAACTGCTGCGCTTGTGAAATGTTCGAGGGCAGCAGTTTTTAAGGTTTGCAGAGAGTGTACCACAAGTCAAAAAACCGTGTCTGAGTGCAAGGCATGTGGTTGTCAACGGCTACTGGATGCTCGAGCTGAGCGGAGGAGAGTAGACAAACTTGTTCAGTCCAACAGACAGCTAATACTTTCGCGGATTACAAATTATCTGAATCAGGGACCAAATGCGATAGTCTCTTCAACGTTCAGCTGGCCGCATATTTTATTCTATAGGCTACAGTAGCAGACAGCCTGTTCGTAAGTTATTGCTATCTGCAGTGGACAAGAAAAACGCCTCCGGTTTGCTCAGGAACACAATATTTAGACAGTAAATGAGCGGAAAAGCGTAATGCGGTCCGACAAATCATGCTTTCTACTATATCATGCAGGTGGAAAAGTAAGGATACGGAGACAGCCGCACGAAAGCATGGGCCCATCTTTCACCGTCATTATTCTTCAAATTGTCGAAGGAAACGTTATGGTATGGTCATGTTCTTGTTGGAGTGTTTGGGCCCTTTGAGGGACCAAATCCACCCAATTATGTTGACGGTTTTTGCCAGTGGGGATGCATACTTCTAACAGGATGTATGTCATAGTGTTCACACTAGGTCATAATGTGAACACGTCATACTT
This sequence comes from Macrothele yani, assembly GCA_039090855.1. Classification (NCBI taxonomy): domain Eukaryota; kingdom Metazoa; phylum Arthropoda; class Arachnida; order Araneae; family Macrothelidae; genus Macrothele; species Macrothele yani. The sequence goes on from CM077011.1 coordinate 163,528,308, forward strand.
AATCACCGGATCTCAATCTAATGGAACATTTGTGTGGCGATGTCACAAGGAGCATCAGATAGCTGGATGTGCAAATCATTGCTTTGGCTGCTGTTCGGTTTATGAAATGTATCTGTATATTCAGTCTAGATATTTCTAAGAAACTACCGATAACTCTTATTTAGAAGCACATATCTGTTTGTAAGATTGACTAACGAACAGAAATGCTGTTCGCCTGCACACATGGCTACTTCTCTGATAAATATTTATTTTAATTGTAAAGTTCATTAGTACCTTCTACTCAAGAAGTAAAGTAAGCGGCGTGTACTTCAAAATATTGATTCCTGTGTTTAACCCACCATTTAAAGATTTTTCAAAATACAGGGTTTTTGTAAACCGCTAGGAAAATATTGACAGCTTCTTCTGTCACCAATTTCCATGAAGAAAGTCATATAAACGTAGGTCAGGAAACGCTGTTGTACAAAGATATGCAGGGTAAATAATAAAGTTCCTTACCAGTGCCTTTTCAGGCGAACAGAGGCTCCCATAAGGACATAAAATCAACAAGTTAGTAAAATCATGCAATGCGTTGATTGTGATACGCTTTCCAACATACCAGGAATCATTACTCAAATTATTACTCAAGTTATGAGGAAAATGGCTGTGGAACAAATCTCACTCCTGTGCCCTGAATTTTGATCACATTTCGATGATATTCAACAGAACTGGTTCAGTATACCTCCGAAATAACATGATAACGTTTTGTCGCAATCGAAGCAATTTTACGTAAGTTATGATGTATAAGGGCAATAGACTAGATCCCGCTTCTGGGTCCTAACCTTTGACCCATTTCGCCCATTTCCAATAGGATTCGTCCCCAGCCAGGTCGTTATAACATACTAACATTTCATCCAAATCGAAACATTTTTACGTAAGTTATGAAGCATAATGGCGACGGAAGTGATTCCGCTCCTATGTTCTGACCTTTGACCTCATTTCGCCAATGTTCAATAGGGTTTGTCCCCAGGTGATTCCCTATCACATACTAAAAGTTAATCGAAATCGAACCTTTTTTACGTCAGTTATGACGCATAAGACCAGTGGAATGGATCCCGCTCCTATGTCCTGACCTTTGAACCCATTTCGTTCCCTTTCAATAGGGTTCCTTCCCAGGTGTTCTTCTACCACATACTAAAATTTCATCGCAATCAAACGATTTTTATGCGAGTTATCGTGCGGACGAACATACGAACACAACGCGTGACGTAATGAGGCAGATGGGAATCACGACCATCTGCTCGCAAGAGTGTGACGTCATAAAACTTTAATAGGATTCGCACACAACGCGTGACGTTATGAGAGAGATGGCGTGACGGCGCGCCAACATCTAATCGGACGACGCCATAACATTACACTAAAAACGTTGTAATTCGGGGTGGTTATTAACCCACTAAACGCATTTTCCGAAAGTCGAGATTAAGCTAAATCGATTCTAGTAGCACAAAACAGAAGGTTAACGACTTTCATCAAAATCCCTTGAGCCGTTTTCAAAATAAAATTTACATAAATACAAGAATTGCTCCTTTAAGGTGAACGTCAAGTAATTTTGCTTCCTGTAGTTCGAATGGAGAAATTTATGTACACATTTTCTTCCCAATTAATGCGTTCCCAAGGATGAAAATTTGAACATCGATTAAAATATCTTCATTTTATAACTTACAATACTTAATATTTTCTAAAACATAACCATAATTATGCAGTCCAACATTTGTATGTCTACTGACGTCATGAGAATACAGGTCGCGCCATCTTTTTCCTGGACAATTAATGCGTTCACAAGGATGAAAATTTGAACATTGATTAAAATAGCTTCATTTTATAACTTAGAATACCTACTATTTTCTAAAACATAACCATAATTATGCAATCCAACATTTGTTTGTCTACTGACGTCAAAAAAGTACAGGTCGCGCCATCCTTTTTTCTGGTTTCAACATCACCAAAGGAAAAGATGTTGATTTTTAATATAATTATGGTTATGTTTCAGAAAATATTAAGTATTCCAAGTGGTAATAAGAAGTTATTTTAATCGATGTTCAAATTTTCATCCTTGGGGACACATTAATTGTAAAGGAAATGTGTACAAAATTTTTCCATTGGAAGATAGGAAGTAAAATTACTTGACGTCCACCTTAATAATATGGGATAAGGGCGATGAAATGGATCGCAATTCTATGTCCTGACCTTTCAACCCATCTCGTCCATTTTCAATAGGGTTCGTCCCCAGGTGGTCCCCTACCACATATTAAAATTTCATCGAAATCGAACCATTTTTACGCACGTTATGACGCATAAAGGCAATGGAATGCATCCCGCTCTTATGTCCTGAACTGATCTGTCTTCTCCAAGCCGAGTGTAAGAAAAAACCGCTAGCCGTCGTTCAAAGCCTGGTTGAGAGTATGCCCTAGAGGGTCGCAGCTGTAATCGTCGCTCGTGGAGGCTCCACCAACTATTGAAGGTGAATAAACTTCGTTTTCCTTTGCCATCACAGGTGTCCAATTACTTGTTGGTAGATAGTGTATATCTCTGTAGGATATCTTTTCTGGCCAAATCTTTGAACTTATTTTTTTCTTCAGAATCTGTGGTAGAATTGGTTCCTAAAGTTTGGTCAAACATTTTAAAAGTTTAGTCAAACATTTTTAAAGTTTGGTCAAACATTTTTGAAGTTTGGTCAAACATTTTTGAAGTTTGGTCAAACATTTATTTAAACAACTCTAGGGACTTCGTTATTAATTTCTTCTTTTTAATGCAATATCCCAGTTGTGGTGAGACCTGGAAAACCTGTGGTGCTCTCAAACTTTCCTGAACATTACTGGTAGTTTCGTGCACATGAATGTAATAAATGCATATTTTATCACAGCTACCTTGTCATCACTGTTACAGCTTTGTATCGGAAATAACGTAAGTCGTCGTTGAAGTTTAAACAGTAATACCGATATAAAATTTCAGGGAAATTCTTTTCCTATTTTTATAAACTAGTTCAATGAACTGAAAAATGTTCCAATTCTGTGTTTATTCTACACGCATTTCACGATTTGGTGGAATGTTACACAAAGTATCTGAATTAATTATATCTGAATTGCGGAGAGAAGGATGTATCTCAAAATAGTCATTTCTAAAAGAATCCTGGGTGAAAGAATTTTGTCGAGCATGTTCATTCCTGCTGACTTAAAATGAAAAGAAAAGGTTCAGAAACCAATGAAAAGGATCAAAAACACACATTTCTTTTATGAAAAAATAAGCATCTTATTCCCATTTTAATCTCCATTTGAGATGTGAATGTAACACGAGTTGCCCTTCCGTAAATACTGCGATTGCTATTCTCGTAGCTACTGCCAAATTTTTATGTATTTTTTTATAATTCCCTAACACAATATTAAAATGTTACAAAATCAGCGGTGTTGAAAATTCATTCATACTTCAAGAACATGTTTTTTTTTTTGTGGGTCTTGTCAAAATTTAAGTTGTGGCTTTTTTTGTGTGTGTGTGTGAAAACCTTTTGATCGATTAATGCTTGAGGTTCTGTTTTGGAAAGGAACTTTCCTGAGCAATACTTGCAAATAATAATCTAGTTAACATTAGCATGGTTTCCCTCTGGCGAATTCGCGAAGTTCATCCCCTGTTCATTTGATAAGATGATTTTGCTTAGAGAATTCGGAGAACACTTTGGCACTTGGTACCGAAGAGGACAGTTATGGATGGTGCGAAAAATTGTTGGGACACTGAGGGAGCTGCACCGTGATCGCGCTGATCGATGAACCTTCCGGTACAAGGTCCTTCTCTACGGGAATAGAATCGTGACGCAGCCTTATGCATCAGGAAAACTGCTCTCACTGCGGCAGTGTAACTTTAAAAATTAAACTTTGCGGAACATTGGGAATTAGAAAACACTGCGGAAAGTTCATCATTAAAGTAAAAAGAAAGGGGGAGGGGGATAGAAACATTGAGTATCGCCTTAAGAGGAACTCTGTTCAGTATTGTTTTTCCAAAAGGAGCAGCTTTATTTTAGTTCTTTTCAGTACTACCATTACTACGAAACTAGTTGTCCTCATGTTACCTAAGAAAATTGTAATGCACTCAAACTAGCCTCCTGACAAAATTCATTGACATGACAATTTTCGCCATCTTATGCAACATCATTTCCACCCAGGATATTATGTTTTATCATTAAAAGAACAGGGAGACATGTGACAGTATTAAAAATCTCTTTAAGGTTGCCTTCGGTGCTTATAATCACGCATAATGGAAACAAATATTCATATTCTGAAAAATAACATAACAGATGAACCATAACCTTCGGAAGTTGGTGACACAATGAGAATTGAACAAAAGTTTCACTAATGTGAAGAAACCGCAAAAAAAAGGGTATTTGCTGTCAATAATAATAATGATAATATATTTAGTTTACCAGTACCTCACGCAATCTAAATTCTGAGAATTCGTTAGGAAGTAAATAAAATATCTAACGAAACATAACTTGCTTTGTATGAACGTTTCTCACACTTTGGAGGCTCAGTACAAATAAGCGCATTCCTGGTTTAATTTTTGAGTTCCAGCCTCAACCAATATACCTTTTTATTGTTGCAATGTTCATTGCTGTTATGTCCATGGCATATACTGTGCTTTTACATTTGTATATCTCGAACGAAAATAATAATTAATAAATAGGAACAGTACATCAATTATATTCAAAATAGTACACTTATACTAATGATCCGAATTTTTTTGGTATAGAATAGAAATCAAAATATCTAATCTTTCGCACGTCAACCGGATGGCTTTTTCAATAAAGGTAGACAGCAAACTGCAGACAACTTTTCTCTATCATCATTGACGGGATTTCGCTTAGTATAAAACAAAACGTCCAATGAATATTTGCTGCCATAAGTCATAGAATAAACGTTTTTATATAGCCTGATTAAGAATTTTTGTGAATATGAATTTTCAGTAGGTGTGATTGATACAAAATGCTCTTTTTTAAACCTATATTTGTTTTGACACTACCAAATAACAATACTGTATTTGCTATTGTTCCGTATTTGTTGAATGCTTGGTTTTATAATATATTTTATTTTCCTTCTAACGAACTTTCAGAATGCTGATGAGGTTGGATACCGCAAAATTAATATTATTTTTTATACATATATATATCGTGAGTTTTCACGATTTCCATTCCATGCGTTAAAGTTTAGTGCACTTTTTACCATGTCACTTTTTTCAACGGAATTCGTTGTGTTAAATATTAAGTGTCAATTTTCATTTCAATCATTACTGAGTGAAGGCTCCAAAGACAATCTTAAATAAAATGTATTAAGCTATTTATATATTTGTTTATATATATATTTTTTATTTCAGATGTTTTAATACAAATACATCTGGAAAAATTGACATTGTTATAATGATTAAATCAAACAGTAGGAAGAGAGGAAAAAAGGCCTAACAAAGACCTTTGCGGTTTCTTTTCCAACCGGAAGTATGTTTTTATTTTTTATTTTTTTATCTCTACTTCGACCATTGCTATAAAGTTAATTTCATTCTTATTCAAGTATTTTTTTTAGAAATAATACAAACAAAATAGCACCTTATTTGAGACGTCACAGTAAAATGTGGGCTAAAAAGTACCCAAATTATATTAATATAAACTTCGAAGCGAAGCAGAAAATCATGCAAAATTAATTATTGAAATGGTTCCCCTTGCTACTGGACCACTGTGTTGCTTTCCGGAACCACTGAAACGATCGGAAGGATAATTTCGATCTTTCTTTTTTATTTTATCAGTTCTGTATGTAGAAATTTGTGAAACATTCATGCAAATGAACCTTTAAATGGATGGGGACTTCGCTCTTCACTCGAAATTGAATACATTCAGTAGAAAAAACGTTACAGATATGGGATGATGGGCAGATGACATGGGCATCCCCCGCGCAGACTGGAAGAGAACCAAGCCGAAGGAAAGCGATAAATATGCGGAGAGCACGGTTTCCCAACAGTATATCGCACCTGACGAACATGGGAAACTTGGTGATCTGAGCGACTTTGGCCATGGACGCATTGGCGGCGCAAGACAGATGGGTTATTCTATCGCCCAGGTGGCAAAAATCCTAGGGTTCCCGACGGAAATCAGGTGAAATATCGGAGTCCCAAGAAGCATCAGGGGTACGGTCGGTACGGTGCAAGCAGCATAACTTGGGCTGCGAGAACCGACGCGCTACTCGTGTGCTAGTGTTGACTGCTCCTCGTAGGAAATTTCGTCTCGTCTCGTGCTGGATACATCAATAATGGATCTCTGAGGAGTGGCGCCACGTTGTGTGGTCAGATGAATCGAGTTTTCAGCTCTATCCAGCTGAGGGGAGGGTGCGAGTGTGCCATTAACAACATGAGGTGATGGACCCTTTGCGCCAGGTAGACTTTGTTCAAGGTGGTTGTGATTCTGTGGGAGGTTGGGTAGCCTTCTCGTGAGATACATTATATTCCTTAGTGTGTCTGAAGATGCCTCTAACAGCTGCACGCGACCAGCATATGCTAGCTGATGACCACGTTTTCATGGCCTTTGCGCATCCAGAGGAAAATAGTCAATTTCAGCAGCACAATGCGTCACCCCACCGGGCCGCACCCGCAAGCGCATGGCTCGAACAACACTCCAAAGAGTTTCGAATATTGTAGTTTCCTACACAGTCCTGTCGAAGCTCTCCAGGAAACCACCGAGTTTAAGATATCCTCTCCGGGATACCTAAAACCCTACGGTAGCTCTCCGGGATAGCTTGGAGCGGAACACTAGGTCCATGCATCCTTTACCGACGCCTTGGGCAGATTTGTGGACAATTCGGCAACAGGCATAGCTCGGAAACCCTCAGCATCTCGTGGAGTCGATGCCTTGGGTTGTAGAGGTTGTTATTCGCCCTAGAGGAGGACTGACATGCTGTTAAGTGTAGGTATCTTTAATGTTTTGTCGATTGGATGTATTTGCCATTTTTTCAGCTGCATCCCATTTCAACCTTTTTAAACGTCTAATGTACGTAAAACAAAGAGTGCCCCAAGTCATCCAAAGCTAGCGGGTGCATTGTCCATAAATTGTCTGCTATCCTGAAACCGAAATGTTCACATAGAAGGCAGGGTTTTACAGAACTTCTTATTTTTTATTCAAAATAATGCATTTCCTCCTTTCGTCACAACAGTGGCTACCATCCATATACCTTTAACAAGGGGTTAAGAGCTCGCTTTATGCCCTTTATTCTCTGCTCCGTAAACCAAGACACGAATAGGGAAAAGGTACTCTTTCTGACACGGACATCATGGTATTCAAACATCGTTTTATTTTCTTAGCTTTGTGGTAATTGTCTTAACGCTTTAGCAAGTAGAAATAATTACCATTCATCCCCCTAAATAGCCACTTTCAGTAACAAGGCAAAGGATGGAAGTAACACATTTGAAGGATCTATTCTTTCAGGTAACTCATTCGAGTGACGTTGGGACCACAAAACACCGAACGAATTAGTTCGTACTGCATTCGATCCGTATCTCCGACAGCGAACATATTCGTTCCAGCTGATTTCAGCTCATTTTGCTAATCCCGAGTTAATTCGTTCCGGTCGGTAAAAGGATTAAGCATCGGTAAATTTGCATCAACTTTCTTTTGAACTGAATAGATTATAAAAGAAATGAAAAAAATATATAGTTGTTTGTCTTTCTTTTACACAGTATTGAGCACAATGCAACGAATTCCGTCTCATGTGCGAGCGTTCAGAAATTTGTGGACGAACTTTTCTGAATTTTTAAAGTAATTGCCTTATAGAAAGTGAAAAGTAATAATGGCGATATTCGATTTCCCCAACATCCTTTAGAATGTCATTAGAAACGTTTGTAAACTTCCTCAATTCAGTGTGTCTCTGCTTTGCATGCACCTGATGTTAGTATTCAAAGCCATCTGATTTGCTAAGACACTGTCCGAAAAATTCACGAGCAAATCAGGAAAGAAAAAATCAACGCCGTAGATGCTCAATTTCATTTGAAGGTAAGTTTGCCTAACATGCATTACCTTGAGAGATCATATTCATCAAAGCAAGCCCAGAATCTAAACCGATATCGCTTTGCCTCTTAGATACGCCACTATTTTTTCCTGCAACACCAAAGAAAAAATCGCGCTATTGAAATGAAATTCATATCACAGGTGTATTATGTTACAGGTGGTAACTAATTACATTTGAAGAGCTATACAGGATTTTTCCGCTTCAAAACTCAGTATCGTGTGAAGTCGCTTGGACAAGAATAGCAGCCTCTACATGGCGTGGCATTGAATGGAAGAGGTATTTGATATCGTTTTGAGGAATAGCCTGTCAGGCTGCTTCTTTGTGAGACAGACCAGAGTTTGTTCGTGGTGACTAGCGGAGCCGCTTGACGGGCCAGTAGCTTAGCTACTATGTCGCAGACACGTTCGTCGGGAACATATCGTGCGAACGTGCAAGCGATTGAAGAAACGGTATCTGCCATCGTCTTGGACACAAAGCCACATGTACCCGAGCGTTGTCTTGCTGCAATATAGCGCCCGGACAACTCTGAAGGAAGCAAATCACCTTCCTCTAAAACATCACAGATGTATCACCGGCTGATGGGGTTCCCTCAATTCGTATCAGGCGTGATCGCGAACTCAACCCAATGGTGCTCCAAACGAGGACGCTTTGAGTTGGTCCGGTATGAGGCTGCAAAATGCACGTTCGAACCCGTATGCGACCATCATGGTGCACCAAGTGGAATCGTGACTCGTCTGAAAACACGGCTTGCAGCCAATCAGTGCGCCAATGTATGTGTTCGGGACCCCATTGCAGTCTGAGGCGTCTTTGGTTGAGGATAATAGGAATGCGCAGCAATGGGCTGCTGGCGAACAGTCTTCTGTTAAGCAGACGACTTCAATGTGTACTGGAGGACAAAGCCTGATATATGACAATGCTGCACTGCTGTGCTAACACCGTTGATGTTACAGTGCGTTTGGTCACTACCATGCGGCAGAGGTATCTATCATCTCGTGCACTCGTTTAACTTCTCGGTCCGTTTCCCGTATTTCTGTGAGCCCGAACCTCATCTGTCCACTGATGCCATGTTCGCATCACTGAACTGGTTTTTCGTCCTTTACGATTGGAAATTTCGTTGTAAGAAAGTCAAGTTTCTCTCATACCAACAATCCTTTCTCGCTCAAAGTCCGTCAGGTGTTCGTTATGCGGCCTTTTTCGGGGACAGGGCATAGTAAGATACAAGGAAGACCCTTTCGACTTAATGTCGGCATTTCACTGATTTCAACTTTTCGTTTGAGCTAGCTCTTTATACCCATGACCCGACAGTTCAGAGGGCGCTGATTCGAAACAGCATGAGCATTTTTACTGACTGTAATAATTTGCGTATCCAAATCTGCTGTAGATATTCTGTAAATTTCAAGTTTATACCAGCAGTCCTTTATTGTGTTTCAATTTTCAAAAACACTGGTGTGTTTGTTGAGAAGTCCATACTAATGCATTGAAAAAAATCAGCGTATGTAATCTTCATACACACGGAGAAAGATAGTGTAATGTGTTTAGTGTAAATGGTTACAAAGATCAGTTAAATGAATATGTTACACTACAACATTAACTATATTTAAAGGTGCAGTACGGACTTATACAGAAAAGTACTGCACAGCACTCTTCAAACAGAAACGTACTGTAGAGTTATAGCTCTCCAGAGAGCTTAACTAAATACTTAAAAAGCAAGCTCAAATACTAAATACTACTAACGGTCAGAAAAACCAAGTCTACTTGCGAATTAAACCTTTTTTTTTTGTCTCATTAAGTATTCGAGTCAGCCCATCATTCCCTCAGTACGTTATCATTTAGTATTTTGACAGCGAAATGCAACAGATTCGCAATACGGAATAATTCTCCAGTCTCGTATGAACGCAACCACAAGTTAAAGCTTCATTCCACATTAACGAAGCGTAATATTGAAAGAATTAATGCCACCCCGGTTGCGCAGTGGTTTAAGCTCTGGCTTACGACCATTTGTCTGAGATGGTCCGGGGTTGGAATCCCCGTGAGGCATGGATGTTGTATTTTATTTTACGGCACTGGTTCTCTAAATTAAGAACGGGCGACCTCTTATAGCATATTGAGTTGCTCACGATGGTAGTTAAACCTCCAATAAAAAAGGAATTAGTCATTAACACGTAGGCTAAGCTATCTAATTTATCTTCAACATTATTGCAACGATCTCACAATCTAGAGGACTTCTAATGAGCTCTGTTACCCAATAAATTGGGTAGATATACACCAGTAAATACTAACAAAACGCTGAAATCCGTTTTTATAGGTGTAACAAAAACGGATTTCAGCGTTTTGTTCGAGCTCTGATACATTCGTAAATATCACTTTTACTTGTCTCATTAACATACGTCATTCACTTTTTGACCTCAAGTCAGGTTGCCACAAAATCATTCAGCGAGAGAGAAAATGTAGCGTTAAATACCGAAAACGCTTATGGGAAATGAACCAAAATCTACATAAGATAACAGGAACAAAAAAAGGAAAGTTAAATTAGAGTGTACGTTACAAAGGACTTATGTACTTATTTCAAATTTATCCTAGCTGTTTTAGGCATCATTTTTCCTGTACATAAAATTACATAGGACAAACCTAGTAAACTCAGTATACATACGGAAAAACTGGAACCAAAATTTTCTTAACTCAGTTAAGAAAAGGGATATTTGGTCTACCAGCTTGAGTATTTAAATTACTATAAAGCCTATAAAAAAGTCTAGGCCTGTCCCTAGGGCCGCGGGTGGCCTATTGGTTAGCGTTCGTGACTGCCACGGAGAAAACCTTGGGTTCGATCCCACGCAGGTACGAACGCTGGAATAACTAAATATCCGCCGTGCGTCGGATGGGTACGTTAAGCAGTCGGATCCCGGGTACTTGCTCCCCGGTAATAAATAAGGGCGTCTTCCTCCCTCTTTCTACCTCGTTTCCGTGTCACTTTCCTATCGGGCATTCTAGTTCAAATCTCCTAGCTTCCTACTTCTAAGGGTTGTTTAAGACCTGTGGTCAGACACTCCCTTCCTAAAATCCTCTACATATATGATATGATAGGTCTGTCCCTAACGCCATGACGCAACGCTCTGACGTCATTCAGTAATTGCAGCGCCATCTGCTTTTATCCGGTGGTCGAAATTGGAACTAACCTCACCGCTATCGCACAATACGTAAAATCAAGGAGAAATACCGGAAAATAAAATAAAGTTATTAAGACAAACGACTTCACTTGTGGAAATAACCACGTCCTCGAACAACTGTTTCCAACGTTTGATCTGTTACGTAAGTGTTACGTCGTATTTTATTTCGTTTTCTTCGTATTGCGGAGTAATTCCATAAAAAGGAATAAAATTGCAGTGTAATTTCAGAAAAAGGAATCAGCATCATTATAAATATAAATACCCAGATATTTTTAAAACGATCTAACTTAAAAATAAAAACTTATATTTTGAGATGTCAAAGTGAACAAAATCGCATTTAAAAACATTTTCAGCTCTTACATGAAGACGTGTTTACTATATATCCTTACAGAAATCATACGTCTATTTGATATGTTTTCAATCTGATTCAATTAAAATTATCACCCCGTTCTAAGTCGGGTAACATCCCCTACACAGTATATGAATATTTATTTAAAGCTTAAAAGTAGCCGTCCTAGAACGGACTGCAGGCTAGTACATCATATAACCTTTTAAAATCATGTTTAGTTTCTTTTTTGTTTTCTGTCACATATAATTACCGGTACATCTGAGCAAAATTTTGGCGATTTATCTTTCTGATGTTCGTGGGTGTGTATAGCCAATCCGTAAGCGGAAAAAATAATGTAGAAGGTGATCCGGGAAAGATTTGATATATATCCTCGAATCGCGAAACAGATAATAAAGGAGCGTTACGAAAGAGCAAGAACAAAATGCGAAACAGCAGGCTCTTCACGCTGTCTCTCTAATCTCTCTTGAAAACGACCCATTACGCCCAAAACTCTGCAACAACAAGTAATTGCGATCACTGGGAACCCGGTTGACAGCCAACTCTTTCCGTCTCTCGGTTGACTACCTCCTGCCCACAGAAGAGCGACGGATGAGGGCTATTTTGGCACTGTATCCAAGTTTTGCCCGCCCAGGAGTTATTTCGTCCCCTCCATCGCTGTGAAAGCTCGTTTGACACAGAACAGGGTGAATAATTGATGACGGCGTAGGGTGGGGTAAAAAGTATCAGTGAGGTGGTATCCCTTCATTAGGAGAGGGAAGGGTGCGCAGAATTCAGGAACCGCCACACAAAGACGAGCAACCCGTTAGAGAGAGAGATGGTCGTCGGGAAGAGTGATGAGTGTGTCTATTGCCATAATTGGAATTTGATACAGGCCTTTTTACTGCGTTTTCCCCTAAACCTCTCCCCAAGGAATTGGAGGATATTCATCGCTAAAAGTGTTAAAAGCAAAAACTGATGACACTTCACTCCAGCCAATTCGCTGCGGGAAATCTTAAAAACTGTAGTGTTTCTACACCACTATAAAGAGGGGAAAATATTGAATTATTTTTAAAAAAATTACAAAAATTCTTTGCATCAAAGGCTATTTCTTTTTGTGAAGCTTTTGGCGTAAAGCATCTGGGATCATTGAGTGGTGCAGGTTGAAGTTTTGCACTCTAATCTGTAGTTCGCACTGTTTGATTTGGCAAATTGTACTAGATAACAGGGTAGCGTAACATATAGGTTTTGCATTTTTTTATTAATAATACTAAAGACTGCCCCTGCCAAGAAGAAATTCAATTTTTAAGCTGGCTGCTCCGGTAGCGCAGTGGTGTAAAAACTGGTTTCTTTTGAGTGGTGTTATCACTGGTCCGAGATGTGTCGGGTTCGAATTCCAGTGAGGTATAAATGTCCTGTTGGCTTCCGGCGCTGGCTCTCTCTTCCTTGGAACCAACCAGTTGCTGCAAATTAAGGATGGGCGACTGCTTATAACCCATCGAGTTGCTCACAGTGGTCATTAAACCCCAAAAGAAAAAAAACACCTTTGCGGCCGATATACCTGAACCAAAGGGCGCCCAAACTTTTCTGTACTCCCAAACAGAATTATTCCCATACCACTGGGTTTTAAGTTAGCTAAGGCAAAATAATTCCCTTTCCGCCCTCATCCCAACAGTACCGACCGTAAACCTGTCAGGATTGATTAAATATCGCTTCTAGTTTTCTGTCTTCTGCTCTATGAACCAAGTCATGATGGGGGAGGAATAGGCCCCCTGACACGGACACACCATGCCACACACCCGAAACGTGATTCAAACACCTCTCTCCTTTCTTTGGTTCGACGCCATTTGCTGTAGAGCTTTAAGACAATAATCAGAAAAGCTTAGTTTCAATTATCCACCTGAATCACCACTTTCAATAAGAAAGCTAAGCAGATAGAAAAGCTTTCTGATCACAGGTTCACTTGCTTCAGTTGCGTTTGGCCTACTTGTTCTGCAACAAATATTGTATATTCGTTGTAGTTGATTTCAACCCATTTCTCTAACCCGGGTTAGTTCGTTAAAGACAGCTTAAGGGTTAATACAGTGTTACTTCAATGCCCCCTGTAGGGGCGAAAGTAAATGCTCCACCTGCCTTACATAATCTAAAGTCCTGCAAGGCTCTATAATCAAAGTTCGTTCACCGGAGCACGCACCCCACAGACAATAGATCAAGGTTCATGCGACTTAGATAACCAATAATTTATAACGATTATTCTAACAGGCGCTCTTCTCCCTCAGCTTTACTAAAACGATCTGCTAGTCAAGGGAAAGGAGGTGAATGAATAACGAAGAGACAGACCTTGAAAGGAATCCATCAAAGTTTTCAAGCTTAACAAAATGTATTCGCCTTTCAAATAAATGCTGTCCGAGCCTAAGCTGTGTATCGGAGACTTCGTTCGTGGCAAGAAATCACTCACACATTATTTCACACGTGCGTTTCTGTCGTAGTGCAGCTCTCCTTGCTAACACTTTATTGTTTTTTCTAATAATCCCTGCCGGAGTCTGTCCGCAACTTCGGTACATAATCTCCACGCGCTTGTGAGAGCCTGAAACGGCCTGTATCACAAAAACTCTAAATTCCCGTCCATCCACGAGGACATACGAAGTTTCTAGCCTACTACCAAGCAACAAACACGTGCTCCATTCACCACCAAAAACACACTCTCCACTACACCCGAGCAACATACACGTGCTCCTTTCACCACAAAAACCCACTCTCAACTACACCCGAACATCGTACACGTGCTTCCTCCTCACCTCTGGTCAAGTGTTAACCTCTTCCCTATCACCTGAGGCGCGATGAGCTATATAGAGAGGCAGACAGCGAACCTCCGCTGTTGCCGCTCCCCCCCTTCTTCTCCGACCCGCTTGGTCTCTCACTCCCAGCCTTCGCTGCGGAGCAGGAAGGTCACCTAACGGCTCCTATCGCAACCTTGACCATTTCTATGAATTAATCTCCAACGGAGAGAATAGCTCGACAGCATTGTATACACTATTGTGTACGTACATTCCGAACAACCTTGGTTACAATTAACATGTACCTTTTCTCAGACGGTCGGGCGGCATGTTGGAGTCTTACACTACATCCGAAAACCATTAGGCTCAAGGGCGTTTAGTAATCCGACAAATTTATCTTGCAGATGTACTGCTAGAAATGTTCCTTTTCTGGAAATGAAAAAATATCGAAGAGTTCCTTTCCTGGAAACGGGGAAACAGGTGCTGCTTCTTTCCTTTTTCGCTTGACTTCTAATTCCAGTCCGTTTTATCGTAACACATAAAATAAGAAAATAATGTGCAATGTCCGACAATACATTAATAACGTATTTCACCCTTACACTCCCAAAACATACTTGTTACTCTAAACATTCAGGGAACCTTAAATTTGCCCACTTGTGGTTAGCACTTTCAACAGCGATATGTAAAAGGTCAAATGTTATATGGAACCGCAGAAGAGCCTGTTGTTTTAGAAGAAACGGAAGCTGTAACTTGATTACGCTAACAAATATGATTGGAATACTAGAATACCTGACCATGGGATTTCCATAAATGCTTCAATGAATTTCGAAAAACTGAAAATTAATATGAATGAAAAATGAGCTCACGTTTCATGTACTGTTGGAAATGCCAAGACTGATACATTCGGTGTCAAACAAGACAGAGAAATTCCCTTTTTTTATAGTAGGAAATGAATCTATTCAACAATCATTCAGAATATGGGATTTAGCGAAGAGAACAACGAGTACTCTTCTTACAATTTACTGCTTTTTGTTATTGTGACCGTTTTTATTTATAATCTACTGCTCTTTATTATTGTGACCATTTTGGAGACAGTTGAAACTATTAGAGAGAACCATTTTTTTTATGTTAGTAATATAGATAGCAACTGATACACAAACATAAAAATTGTGCGTGCTAAAAGGTGAACCTGATGAATGGAACTGAGATACCAGATGTAGGGTTGTCAGAAAAGGGCGAGCGTTTTACGTTTTCAAGAAAGAATCTGTGAAACCCTGAAGCTGCTTTAGCTACTGTCGCGAAAAGGTTGATGCATTTAATTCCATACTTGCTGATTTAGATGACTCTCTTCTTACAATTTACTGCTTTTTGTTATTGTGACCGTTTTTATTTATAATCTACTGCTCTTTATTATTGTGACCATTTTGGAGACAGTTGAAATTATTAGAGAGAACCATTTTTTTATGTTAGTAATATAGATAGCAACTGATACACAAACATAAAAATTGTGCGTGCTAAAAGGAGAACCTGATGAATGGAACTGAGATACCAGATGTAGGGTTGTCAGAAAAGGACGAGCGTTTTACGTTTTCAAGAAAGAATCTGTGAAACCCTGAAGCTGCTTTAGCTACTGTCGCGAAAAGGTTGATGCATTTAATTCCATACTTGCTGATTTAGATGTCATTTTAGTTATTTATCCACCCCAATTCGGAGCTTCCAAGGGCTCTGGCGAAAGAATCACTAACAGGTTTGAAAAACGAAGCACAAATCCTTTCGCACTAAGTTTCTTTGCTTGCTTAATGAATTTATTTTAGTGGTTCTCATACTAACTTGGCGCTCGAAGCCTGCGATTCCCATGCAGGTAACATCTTCGCTTTTAAATATTTAGGAAATGCAGTGACAATTGAAGTTCCCATGGGTAACACTCAAAGATCGCCCTGTTACTGGGAACATGTACTAAATTTCAGTCCAACTATTTGTCGGCAGTGTAAGATAAACTTCTGTTCTCTTTTACGTCGACCAAATAAAAACTTGTCGTATTTGTTCTTCTTATTGTAAATTCACGTAAACTGGTTAATAAAAGAAAAGGGAAAGGGTTTCGAGTTAAATGTGATGCGTGATTTAACATTTCGTGAGTTCCTTATAAAAATTTCACACATGAATTAGAGGGAGCTCTTCAATTTTTGGCTGTGTGCTATTATATCATGCACGCTAATTTTTAGTTATAGAAAGGGCCGCAAATGAAGAAAAATAAACTGAAATTCATAATGTTCAAAGAATCAAAGAAGAGATGGTGGATATTCCAGCATTCATTTTTGTTGTAAAAGTGTTTTCCTCATTAAATGTCCCAATGCCAGTTTCTCATACTTCTGCAAGAGAGATAACCCGGTTCTGATGTGGATTTCATGTGATAATTTTGCATTGACGTTTTAGGACCAGAAAGTGGAAAATCCTTGTTTTCATCTGAGCAGCTATTTGAAACATTACCTAAACAAATAATGTAATCATGCTAAAAATTTCAAGAACATAACTCTGGATAAATAACAATGAGCTACAACAAAGTCACGAACTGATAAGAGAACTAGAAACGTGGCAGAAAGACGAGATCCCACAAATCTAGAAATATGTGTTTTTTTGTAAACAAAATAACCTTTCGTTTACGAAAATATCAGCAGTGAATTCTATCACGGGGGAAATACATAGAGGGCCTTTGTGACCTTTTTTATTCTGTTCGTTTAGCTTCACTCAGTGCATGTATTTGGGTGCAAATTCTATCTCATAAAACTAAGTTTTCAAGTTCAATGATCGACGAAGTGTACATAAAAGTTACTATCTAAAAGTCTTAGTAATTGTTCTATATTAAAAATGGCTTTGCTGTTGTGGCTATGTTACAGAGCCTTTTAAAACACCTCAGATGTATCAACACATTTGCATACGCATGAGCTAATGACACAGGAAATGAGCTGTTTTCCCATTAGTCTTCCACACCATCACCAACATCTCCGTAATTTATGACGACTAAGAAGATTACAAAACGAAACAATAATCTTCGAGTGGAGGACTGTCATTATTGTTGTGAAAGATTGTCATTATTGAAGGTGAAGACTTATTGCTGAGGTGGAACACTGTTATTTAAGACGGATATTTCCCTCCTAATTTCGTTTCTGCTGTCATCTGTATCATTTTCATGAACAGTTCCAAAAGAATGTCTTCCAGATTTCTGAATTTTCCTACCTTCAGTTCAACTAGTCATATATAGATGTAGGAACCCAGCGTTCGCTTTTGATGCTGTAATAAAACAATATCCCTTATTTTCTCCTGAATTCCAACATCTTGAACATTTATTCTTATTTCAAAAACCACAAAGAACTTTAGCCGCACTAGCGGAAATTCTGAGACAAATATTTTCTTTATGTGTTTCCAAATGTTTTCAATACCCTCCTGTGTTGTCAAGATATGTAAAAATATTCCATTTCCTCTTGTATCTTGGAGAGACGATGAGACTGCCCCAAACATCTACAGATTAGTATGCAACATTGTCAGGGTCCAAACAGAAATTACCTGTGTCAAAAAAACAAAACAAATTGCAACACCAGAAAGTAGAGATGTTATTTGCTGCATATTGGCAGATACGGTGAGATATTCAAGTGATTCCACTATATAAGCCTATTCGGTCAAAGATGAATTAACATCAGAGAAGCAGGTAATGCGATCTACATCGCCTTCGTAGTAACAGAGGTAATTCGTTACGAGTAACATTGTCAAAAAATGTCCAAAACCAACTCCTGGAAGAAAGTCATAAGTCAAATACCGAGAACCAGCTTTGAAAGAGGACGAATTATTTGTCTGGACAAAACCAGATACCGGGGGTATTGCGCCTTCTGTTGACGGCCACAGTAGGTACCACTTTCTATCGGTTCTGTACACAGTGGGTCAGAGAAATTATCTTTGGCCGTCTGTTTGGAAGAGGTCGGGCTAGAGCGACTGTAAGACGAGATGACCATTTGATCAGATTACATGTCCTTACAGAACCGACATTCTCGTTCTCATTATAAGGAGAAATGTGATGGAAAGCACCAGTCATTAAATCACACTACAAAACATTTCATACCGTCAGTGAGAAGCAAGCTGGCACGCACCGCCCCTATCACATTGCTTACCTCTGACCCAATGTTTCATCGTAATCGTTTGGAATGATACCGCTCCCCAACAACTTTGTTTGAAGAATCACGTCGTGCAGTGTACAGTAATGTAATTTGCTTCTGACTTCAACCAGATAGCCGGCAGATATACGTGAGGTGGGGATATGGTCAGAACAACAACCCAAAGCATGTCATGAAACGACGCACCGCGGAACACCGATCCCCATGGTTGGAGAGCTATCTCTTATGATTCGAGCTCCAGTTTAGGTTTATTTCAGTAACTCTGACGTCGGTATGTCGAGGAAATCCTCGAAACTGTTGCGATACCGTTCTTGGCAGGGTTAAAAAACGCACTGTTTCATCACGGCAATGCTTATAATGTCCTCCCTTATACTGCAAATGCATCGAAACAATGTTTGTAAGGCGACAATCTGCTTCGCTGGCCAGTCCGATCCCGAGATTTGTCGCTGACAGCGTATCTCTTGAACATGTGGATGACATCGCCAGTTTCACACTCAACCGTGTCCACGTTTATGTGTCGTTTTTCTGGTGCTAATTACTTACTTTTTATCAAAGCTCTTAAAAAATAACACATTCTATTAAAATTAAATGAATTTCCTGAACACTACACTTTCTGCTTAGACTGGAGTAGCATGAAGAATTAAGAGCATATACTCAGATTCTTCTGAATTCGAGCCACAACGTTCATTGCTGTAATGCATATAAAAAAGAAAGTTACATTTCGACATACAGACTACTGATTGTAGTCTTATAATATAACGTGCTGAACGTTGTACTGTAAGCTTCAATCTTCGAAAAGGTATGACTTTAAACTCTCTGCACGTTCTGCTGCCGGAGTTCACGTCGTGGTGGACGAACTTTAAGAAGAAAACATTTATAAGTTCTATGCTTTATTGTACAATGTTTAAATTAAATAGTTTATTAAAATTTTACTAGATACATTGTCCAAAAAGTTGTATTATTGGTAAAAACATTTAACAAAATTTCTTTCTTCCTGGGGAAGCCTTTAGACGTTTGATTAAAGACACGTATTCTAAAAGTCATTATTATGGCACATACTATGACTAAAAACGTTCAAAAGCACAAAAAACACTAAAAATAGTTTGTTAAGTTCACCCTGTCATTCGAGTCTTATTCTGTGTTAGCCCTAAAAGGAGGGGAGGAGGTTGATTGGTACTCTCTAAATATGCTATGGAAATACCACCTAGGGCATTTTCACATGATAAACAATATCATCATATTCAGAATAATAATTGGCAGCCTTGTACTCACATTATTAAAGTGTATCACTATCTGAAGGAAGTTTGTTGTCGAGTCGTCACAATCAAGGTGATTCGGCGATGCGCTTACTGTAAATCTATGCAGTACACTTCATATTATTCTATAATTCCAGGATTTATGTATTCCACATTTAGTTGTAGCGTTAATACAACTGCCAGATTAACACTACAGCCAAATGTGAAATACATGAGTATTTCCTGGAATTATAGAATAATATAAAGTGTACTGCATAGATTTACAGTAAGCACATCGCCGAATAACCTTGATTGTGACGACTCGACAACAAACTTCCTTCAGATAGTGATACACTTCAATAATGTGAGTACAAGGCTGCCAATTATTATTCTGAATATGATGATATTGTTTATCATGTGAAAATGCCCTAGGTGGTATTTCCATCGCATATTTAGAAAATACCAATCAACCCCCTCTCCCCTTTTTGGGCTAAAACAGAATAAGACTCGAATTATAGTGCGCACTTAACAAACCAACTTTAGTGTTTTTAAATGTTTTTAGTCATAGTTTGTACCATAATAATAATTTTTTGAATACGTGTCTTTAATCAAACGTCTGAAGTCTTCCCCAGGAAGAAAGAAATTTTGTTAAAGGTTTTTACTAATAATACAACTTTTTTGGACAATGTATCTAGTAAAAGTTTAATAAACTATTCAATTAAACTATTCTACCATAAAGCATAGAACATAAAACAATAGCTTAGCAATATAACTATAAATTTTCTCTTCTTAACGCTTGTCCACCACGACTTGAACTCCGGCAGCACAACGTGCAGAGACTTAAAAGTGATGATGATGATAAGTCATACCTATACCGAAAATTGAAACTTACAGTAAAAAATAGTGTTTTTCACAGAATGAAGGAGCTCCCCCACAAAAAAAACAAAAAAAAAAAACAAATAGGGAGTTTTTCTTATTTTTATTTCAAAAATGTTCCGAATCTAGTTTGTCAGATTGAATTTGATCTATGAATATTTATGCTCAGTACTTTTAATTAGGCCGCCTGATTTTCTTAGTTCCTAGGTTCTTTTGACGTGATTTTCATAAGGAGGTAAAACCCATAGCATATACAGTAATTTGGTCAAGATAGAAAAGGTTCTAAATGAAAGAAGCGTGGAGCATTATAATGACACACAGCCTTGAGTATTTGAACAACGCAAAATTATTTGCCTTGAGTAATTCATCTTTGCCAGACTTGTCGAGGTTCAATTCACAGCACAAAAATACTTCGAGCTCTCAACTTTTAGTTACATAGAAATCGCATACAGGAAAGCTTCAATTTGGTTTATTTTTGATAATTTTCCCATCCAACAGGCAGATGAATATGTGCGTAAGGTATCATATATCATATCTTCCGCACTCCTTTCTTTGTACTGGGTATAATTCGATTTTCCTTCTTCCATAAGCAGTATTTTTTTCGTATAATACGAAGCAATCCGCAGACCGTGAAATTCAGGAAAAAGAAAATTATTCGTAAAAACCGAGGAGAACATAATCCTTCATGTCGTGAAACTCAAAAAAAAATGGCTGTTTAATCCAAATCCACGATGTGATCTTGAACCGCAGTTTTCTTCAGAAAAATTATCAATTTACGGAATGGCCCAGAAGTCGGAAGAAAAATGCTATTCTGTAATTTTTAAGTGAATAAAGAGCAAAAAGTATGAGTTATTTCATCATTACCGCAGTTAGAACTGACATTTCTGTAGTTACATCTGCAATATGCAGGTCCTTAGTGAGACCTGACAGTTCAGTAATTATATTCCGTATTATGCAGTTCCGTAGATAAACTTGACAGCTCTGTAGTTACATTCCGTAGTTAAACCTGACAGTTCGGTAGTTACATTCTGTAGTATGCAGTTCCGTAGTTATATTCTGTGGTATTCAGTTCCGTAGTTACATTCCGTTGTATGCAATTCCGTTGTTAGACCTGACAATTTCGTAGTTACTGTATTTTCTGTAGTATGCAGTTCCGTAATTATATTATGTAGCATTCAGTTCTATAGTTATATATTATTTTCTGTAGCATTCAGTTCCATAGTTATATGTTATATTCTGTAGCATTCAGTTCCATAGTTATATGTTATATCCTGTAGCATTCAGTTCCATAGTTATATGTTCATCATTATCAACATCATTGTCAAACATTATCAATCCACTGCTGGACAAAGGTCTCTCCAAGCCTCTTCCACAACGGTCTGCCTTGTGCCAGTCTCCTCCATGTTACTCCCGCATACTTTCGAATTTCATCCACCCATCTTTCGTGTGTCTTCTTCTGGGTCATTTCCTGTCCCTTGGAATCCAGTCTAAAATTTCGACTGTCTATCAATGGTCTGTCCTTCTGGCAGTATGTCCAACCCATTGCCATTTCAGGGATTTTATTCTGATCATGATGTCTTCCACTTTTGTCATTTTTCTTATCCACGAGTTCATCTTCTTATCTCTCCTGGTTACACCTAGCATGCACCTCTCCATGCTGCTTTGAGTTGTCTGCAGCCTTTGTATGTCCCTTTTACTTAATGTCCACATTTCTGCACCATACGTAAGCACTGGAAGGATGCATTCATCAAACACTTTTCTTTTGAGACATAATGGAACATCGCTCTTGAAAATTATGCTGTTCCTTCCAACAGCTCTCCAGACAAGTTTTATACGTCGATTAATTTCTTCATCAATGTGACCCTCATGTGATATCTGCTGTCCAAGATAAACGTATGCATCTGTTATCTCCAGCTTTTCTCCAGCAATCGATAAATCTTCATTTCTTGTAAAAGCATTGTACATCACTTTTGTCTTCTGAAAGTTTATTTTTAATCCCACTTTTTTACTCTTGTCAGCAAAGTCCTGGATCATACTCTGCTGCTCTGTTGGGGTAGTTGCAAAAATGACTTCGTCATCAGCAAAACGAAGGTGAGTTAGATAATCTCCATTAACCTTCCGTAGTTACATTCCGTATTATGCAATTCCGTAATTATACATGACAGTCCCGTTGTTATATTCCGTACTATGCATTTCCGTAGATAAACCTGACAGTTCCGTAGTCAGATTCCGTAGAATGCTGTTCCGTAGTTAGACCTGATATTTCCTTTGTTACATTCCGTAGTATGAAGTTCGTAGTCAGATTCCGTAGAATGGAGTTCCGTAGTTAGACCTGACATTTCCTTTGTTACAGTCCGTTGTATGAAGTCCATTAGTCAGATTCAGTAGAATGCAGTTCCGTAGTTAGACCTGATATTTCCTTTGTTAGATTCCTTAGAATGCAGTTCCGTACCTGATAGTTCCATAGTTGAATTCCGTCGTTAGACCTGACAGTTTCGTAGTTACATTTTGTAGTATGCAGTATCATATACATATCATATTGGGTTCAGATACTGGGAATATGTTGGAAGTTACTGTCATGCTCGCCGAACTACTGCTAAACACATCTTGCGCGCCTTACAGAGCATTATCGTCCATGAAACAGCCATCGCCAGCTGCTGGATAAAAAATCAACATGGCACGATGGACTTGATCGAAACAATGATTGGATAACACTTGGGGGATATAAACGAGCCAGTTCCATACAAAAAAACGCACCTCACGCCATGACACCACCTCGAGAACCCAGAGCTTTCTTCAGAAGGCAACCTGGGTC
Source organism: Macrothele yani (assembly GCA_039090855.1). Taxonomy (NCBI): domain Eukaryota; kingdom Metazoa; phylum Arthropoda; class Arachnida; order Araneae; family Macrothelidae; genus Macrothele; species Macrothele yani. Next base: position 163,551,729 of record CM077011.1, read on the forward strand.
CATTACTTCATGGAACTCCTGCCAAACTCTTCGCCTACCGTTTGTACAGAAGATGCACCCCGTATTGTTGGACCACATGAATTTTATCTAGTGCCCAGCAATGATGTTCCTGACCACTGTAGACGGACTTTCAGGTTCTTCGCAGGAATCAGAAGTTTTCATATAGGCATGTGACTGAATACGGATTGTAGGACTTTTGTCACAATACTGCGATTCCTTTTCCTGTATATATCAATGCCTGCTGTACTTCGCATATTCGTTAAGTTTTTACTGACGTCAGCGCACAAGCACCGTTGAGTCGAACTGTTCCGTACGCCTGGAGGCATAGAGACACTCCCGAAGTGAAAAGAACCGGATTGGCCTTGAGGAGTTTAGCGCGTTAGGCAATGTCTCCAGAGCATGGTTCCGGGGGAGAGAGCTTGTCGAGGTCGAGTAATTGCGACATGCAACTAAACAGCTGCTGTTTTATATAAAGCGATATATACTATCAGATCGATGGTCGTGTAGTTAAGTTGCTGATTTACTTATGCGTGTATTTATATTTGGAGAATCTATATATTAATTATATAAGGTTTTTTACTGTGAGTCCTACAATTAACGTAAAGATATGGTTTAGGTATCAAAATAAAGATCTTACCATGTAGATGTGCCAGTGGAAGAGAAAAATGAGATTAGTACAACGATTCAGGCGTTGTGGGGCGGTAAAGTTCCCATGTGAAGTCTATGGGAGAATATTGCGGTTGACTCACGCGCTGTTAATGGCGGCAGCATGGAGGGACTGAGATAGTCCAAAGGCCGAAGTCTTCGCTTTTCTGAGCGAACCGTTGGGCAAAGCAACGCTAGCAGACATTTGTATCAAAATTCTTCTCATCGGAACAGCGAACACTCTCGAAGACCTGATTGCGTTATGCCGTTGGACTGTGTGATGTATATATACAATTTAACATTCATTCGATTCAGTTTATTCGCGTAGGTAAGACGTTTCCCATTATGTAAAAATGTAAATAACATTATGTTGACCATTATTCGTGAAAATATTTATAATTCATATTGAGTTGCGCCATCTATATCTTCATTTAATAAGGCTTTTTACTGTGAGACCTGTTTTGAGAAAACGGCTGAACGTAAAAATATGGTTGAAGTATGAAAAATAAAGGTCCCACCATGTAGATGTGCCAGTCGAATAGAAAACTGAGATTGGGGTAATGGTTCGGGCGTGGCGGGGCGGTAAAGTTCCCATGTAGAGTCTATGGGAGAAGAGAGAGGCCCTTATATACATCAGGAGCTCAGTTCAGTGTCAGACTTGGTGTTCTATGATCAGTCCTAAAGTGAGTACATACTTTATTGCATACTCACGGTTAACAGAATGTCTCTCCCTGAGAAAAAAAAAGAAAAGGCAAGAGCCTTACTGGAAGGCGTGAGCGATCAATGGATCACAACTATGTCTCAGACAAGAGAGAATGAAGAGTATTCGCAAGGGAAATCTCATTCCAACAACATTTACAAACACAATTGTGACTGAAGTTGAGAGTGAAAAAGTGCGCTATCTAGTTGAAGTTTTGCACATGATCTAGTTGAATGGACTTCCGCCTCACATTTTACGACTGAAAAAAGAGTGCAGTCGTGATGCTCATCACGGACGTGGCTGCCCCGTTGGCGCAGTGGTCTAAGCGCTGACTTATGATGATTCGTCCGATGTGGGTCCGGGTTCGAATCCCGGTAAGTCATAATGTTGTGTTTGCCTTACGGCACTGGTTCTATCCCTTCCCTGGAACCAGTGACCCTAAATTACGGACGGGCGACTGCTTTCTTTTTTTTTCCTTTTAATTCGAGTTTTAACGACCAATGTGAGCAACTGAATGGGCTTCAAGCAGTCACCTGTCCCTAATTTAAGGCCACTGGTTCCAGGGAAGGGAGAAAGCCAGTGCCGTAAGACTAACACAATATCCATGCCTTAACGGGATTCGAACCCGGACCCATCCCGGTCGAATGATCAGAAGCCATCTCTTAGTACCGCTGAGCCACCGGGGAGGCCGGGCGACTGCTTATAGCCTATTGAGTTGTTAACGGTGGTCGTTAAACCTTCAGTCAAAAAACAATTACGAACCTGGGTCTTTACTGAAGTGTTTGGATGAATTTGTCAATCAAATAAAGTTTACATTTGATGTTTCATATGAGTTTATTCTTTTCAAAAAACAAAAAAAGAACTAACCGTCGATTTCGACGGGTTTCCTCTAGTGATTTATATTTGGAAAAGGTTTTATATTTGGAGAATGATTTATATTTGTAGTGTGACTTATATTTGGAGAATGATTTATATTTGGAGGAGGATCTCACCTTTTGAGAAAACAGTCAGCTGGGCTGTTTTCAAAATTGTCGCTCCAGCAACAGGAATCCACAATAAGCCCTTTAACAGATATAATAATCCTAGGCACCCACAGTTAGCCCTTTATCGGAATCCCAAAGATACTTATCTTTTCCAATTGTAACCAACACTACTGCCAAGCAGTAGCCTTAAGTATTTACTTTGATCACGTGGCAACGCTCATGATCACATAATTTGAATATACATACTCTGCGTATGTGACGTTTACGTATATTTGCATAAAGATTTGTAATTCAGTGGTCGGTATGTATATGAATGATATTGATGCATATTGTTTTCCTTCAAGGTAATAGCGTGTTTAATTATTTTCTTCAGCGGAGAAGCACAAAAAGGCTCCCAGATTTGCATCGCACTTTTCTCACAGTAAGTGTCGACGATCAATTGCTGTTTTACAAAACAAGTTCTGAAAAGCACACCATTTTGTTTGCAGCTTTTAAACAAAAGTGGGAACACTCTTTTTCTAAATTGGGCAACAGTTTTTTTTTCTATTCTTGTTTGGTCTGCTGATTCCAGTTAAGCTTAGACGCGCGGTGGCAGCGCAGTAACTCTTATTTCTTCGGAGACAGAGTGTTGAGCGTTGATCTTAAAACACGCTCCATTTACTGAAGGCTGAACTGCTTTGTTCAATGAGCATCGTTGTATCACATGGTTTCCAATAAAATATATCCTATTCTGTTTGCGTATTTGTTAAGTCTTTTATTTCCACTCCATTAGCATGCTGTCAATCCAGTAAAGAAGCAGTTTAAAATTATTTTTCTTTAGAAAAACAGCTCGGATATTTAAAACTAACAGATAACTGTTAAAAATAACTTCACCAAAGTTACAAGTTTAGTGAGCTCTTAATTTGGCAAAAAATTGCTATTTCAATTGTTGAGATCCGTAAACTCACAGATCAATCCAAATACACAGTCGAGTCACATTAGTGTGACAATTTCCTACTTTTGATGTCAACAGCGCGTTGCCAATGAAAGAAAGAACGTGTCGTGAGCTGGCTTGGAGGGAAATATATGGTGTTCTGTAGGCGTTCTGAAAACATATCACTCGTTGCTGTCGTGGATAAAAGGAGCGATGGTTCAGATTTAACAAAACGGGATGATTATCGGCTTTCGGGCCAAGGGTGGCAGTATTTCTCAATCAGTGCAGTTTGTGAACTGTTTGCCTGCTGTTGTAGTTAAAGTGAACCGTGATTGGAGAAATGGCTGCATTGCAAATAAGCGACGTGCAAACTACGGAGCACCACGTGCCATTGATGTGAGAGGTTAACGTCGGCTGCGAAGGTGTGTGAGGGCCGATCGATCCGCTACAGTGGAGCAACTCACTGGCCGAATAAGCCAGGTGTTACCGAAAGTGTGACTAAAACGACAGTTCAGCGAACTCTGCTGCATATGGGGCTCTGATGCAGACGGAGAGTCACTGCATCTATGCTAACGAAGGTGCATTGGGAGAAAAGGCTTACATTTGCACGGCAGTATCGGAATTGGACCTCCGCTGATTGGCAAGGATTGCCTTCTCCGATGAGTCACGTTTTCTGCTTCATCGAACTGATGGACGCTGGCGTACAAGGCAAGAAACAACGGAGAACAAACACTCTTTAATCATTGCTGGAAGAACACAAGATAGTGGTAACAGCGTTATAGTCTGGGGACTGTTTTCTTTTTTTTTTTTTTTTTGATTGGAGGTTTAACGACCACCGTGAGCAACTCAATGGGCTATAAACAGTCGCCCGTCCCTAATTTAGGGTCACTGGTTCCAGGGAAGGGAGAGAGCCAGTGCCGTAAGACAAACACAACATCCATGCCTGACCGGGATTCGAACCCGGACCCCTCACGGACGAATGATCAGAGGCCAGCGCCTTAGACCACTGCGCCACCGGGGCGGCAGGGACTGTTTTCTTGGCGTTTTCTGGGTCCACTCATACCTGTGGAAGGCACCATGGACTGAATGTCTTATGAATCCGCCCTTGCAGACCACGTACACCCATACATGCCTGGGATCTTCGAGAACGACAATGCGACGTGTCACACATAGAAATGTCCGACAGTGGTTGGAATAGCCCGATGAAGACTTCAAAGTACTTCCGTGGCCGCCTAACATTAAACCCAATCGAACATCTGTGGCAGCTGTCAGACATACTCTCTAGAAGCTGTCAGATACATTACAGTCAGCTCCACATACCTCTGAACATCTTTCAGCACCTTACTGAGTCACTGCCAGTCCGTCTATTTAGTTGCTGTCCGCGCTGTACACCGGGGTTACCCTGGATATTAGCTGGTGGTCAAAATAATGTGACTAGTCCGTGTAAAAGGAGTTTCCTTCAGACACCAAAGCAACGTTTCCTGCAGAATGCTGGATACCGTTGAAATGTTTGCGTCCGCAAGATACGAAGGAAAGGTTTTTAATCCGTTTTCTCGAACATTTATTTCCTGCAAAGCTAAATCCGGATTCAAGCTACCTACTAATAATTTTAAGGCTTCAGCAGAACTGGATTGTACATAATAACCTCAAAAATGGTTTCCCTTAATCAATGAGAGGAAGATATTTTCGACCCTGATTTTTAAAACTGGATACATTCTATTCAGAGACAAAAAGAAATGATTGTGAACGGGCAGAGAACATTGCGTGTGAACGTCAGATAGGCGGTCGAAAGAAATGGGAAATCTAAACCACTCCTTTATTTGTTTCATACAGAAGTATTTTTTTGTCTGTGAAGCTTTTAACGGAATCATTATGACACATCCTGGGACCGACGTATGGCAAGAATTCTTGAGAAACGCATGAAAAGCCTTGGACCAAATCTAATGTCTTTCATCCGATAAAAGCAGAAATCGCTGCATTTGGTTTCTACAACGGATAATCTTATTTATTGACAGAAGACCTGACAGAAGATAAACTAAATTTTTGCATTGTGTATATAAGTATTGAAAATATAAACACAATCCTGCAGCTCTTTTGAATTACTGCAATAAGTGGGCAAAGTATTTTGCTTCGTATTAACTGCATTCTATGTCAATGCCTTGCCGCCTGCCTGAAAGACTTTCCGCGTTCGGCAAGTATTCAGTTCCGTTAAAAAAAAAAAAGCTTTAATATAAGAGGACCAATAAAGTATTTTTAAATGTAAACTTTTAATTGTGTTTAAAGGAAATTTTCTAATTGTGTTTAAAATCGAAATTTCTGCTGAAAAAGGGTTTAATCTCAGAAGGCAAATAAAGTGTTCCTAAGTGTGTTTAAAAGACTAAAACATCAAAACTGTAGCAGAACAAATTTCATATAAAGTGGTATTAGTTTTAAATCAGACTTCTGACTTAAAACTAATACTATACCATTTCCGGAAGCAAACAAGTCAAATCTGCATATAAACGAAGAGACACACTTGCATATGTAAGACTTCACAAACCATATTCCAACTTCGGAAGACTAAGTTCTAGGTAAAGTTTTCTAATGTGGTTTCAAAGCAGAGGAACTTTGTAAAGTCAACATTTAGTTCGCGCCATTTTCTCTGATTCAAGTTATTTTAATTTGTTATTCGTTTGGAGCCTTTGATGTGTAAGAGTAAAAGCGCATACCTACCTCTCCTTTTCTTATTTTGCCCGTTATTTATACAGTGAAAAAGTGTACGGTATTTCTTGCGAATGTTTCAGGGATTTGAAACGTTATTGCGTATTGTGAATTTAACACAGGTGTTCAGAAAATATACTAAGAGCCATAGGAGCCAGAATTCACTTACGTCCATTTGCTGATGACTACAGTAGTGTTATTTAGGCTAAGGCCGGCTGTACAGATTTCGTTGGTCTGCTAGCCAACATGGCAAATTTAAAAGAAATCTTTTGAGAATAGGCTGGGAAAAAGTCATGTGGTCCGTCGAGTTGTGATATACATTGTCCTGTACCAACATAAGCAATGGACCGAGCTTACTTTATAAGCACAACTCAAAGTTCTGAAGATGGTGCCAGGTGTGGGGCACATTGTTATGGTATGGCACGGATCCTCTGATATTACTGGAATTCCATGTGTCGTCCAAGGATATGTTGAAGGTTGTTGCCGATCAAGTTCATCCTTAAACGTTGCCTTTTTATCCAAGAGTTGACGGCTTTTTTCATGGACTAGAACACTGCGGTCCATCACGCAAAATTGATGCAGCAGTGGTTAAGAGAGCATAACAAAAACTTACACGGTCTTCCCTGGACAGCATAAATTACGGGTATGAGCCACATCAATATTGCATCTGACGTTTAATAAAAGCAGACCTAGAGGCAACGTCCTCTTCCGTTAAATGTATGCTAGTTGAAGGACAGTCTGATGAACGCCTAGTATGATGTAGACATAGATGTACTCCAACACCTTGTGGTATCTATGCCAAGCCGCATATTTGCTGTAATTCCGGCTACAAAGGTCCAGTACGGTATTAAATGAAATTTTCTAATTCAATGGCTGGTATGCCCATCTCACAGTTTTGAAATTATACTCCGAAAACGAATTTAAATCTTCGTGCTTTATAAAAATTAATATGTCGCTCGATTGAAAACATTGAAATGCTTAACACGTTTCTCTAAGATCTGCTGCAAGATATACTGTATCTAGTATATCTTGCAGCAGATCTACGAGAAACGTGTTAAGTATAAACTTGTTACTGTATCTGCTATATCGGCGTCCCGGAACAGTGTGACAGCATGTGTGGAATGTCTATGGCCGTACACTGGTTATATCTGCAATACCTAACCCACTTTATGCGCAGATGATTTTGCGCCGCACTTTATTTCAACTTCTAGGTACAAAGTTTTAGTTTCTTCTGTTCTTTACAATTTTGGCACTACAGTCCTAAAATGACTGATAGAAAAGCATTCAAAGCGTTTTATAACAATTCGGCTTCACAAAAGACAGTAGTTTTCTTGAACTCATTCCCCTGCCGATTGCTCATACCTACTGTACAAACATGTGTGAAGAACGCATGTTACTCAGACACGTCGGAAAGACACGGTTATATAAAAGTCACCGTATTACCAGTATACATCTTAAAGAACGCGGCAGTGTTTGACTATTTGCAATTTAACAATCTGCATAAGCGCGGCTTAATGGAGTTCTTGGTTTATAATTTATGCTGCTTTTCCTTCAGGGTTATTACACATTTTTGTAGACCACCGCCCTTAAGGACCTTCCTTTTACACTCAGTTCTGTCTTGTTTCTTCTCCTTTTTGAGATTTTTTCAGGTCGTTATTGACGCAGTCTATTAATATCATCTTCAATATTTCTCTACTACGCTTGTTTCATGCGTTTTCGTCAAAATGGTAAGTCCCACTCACAAATACATATCTCACAACTCAATGTTATTTACGACTCCATACTATTCATCACTTCATCATAGTCTGCACTAGATTGTACATTTGTTCACGACAAGATTTCCACTGAGTTGTAAATCTCTTAATCTCTACGGGCTTTGAACCCGCTACGAATCGGTTGCCATGCACAGCTCCAATTGAGTGTTAACTCCGAAACGCGCTATTGAAAACTCCCTGATGCATCGTAGCAGAAACCATTTACACTGCTGGCCACTCAAAATGCAACACCAAGAAGGAAGCATCCGATTGGCCTGAAATTCGCAGCATGCGTCGCCCGCGAGAGGACATGAAAACGATTAGCATTGCAGGGAATATGCAAATCATGTGCGCCCAGCACACCACCGAGAAGCACTATAAGAAAGGTGCACAAAAGGCGGTGTGTAAGTAGTGGAACTGTGTTGTACTGCCGAACCTGTGCGTGGGAAGCTTCCTGATGCCTCGTCGTAGAATACGGCAGTCATTCGAGCACGTTTCGGAGTTCGACAGAGGACGAATAGGGGCTTATCGCGACAGCGGTTTTTCGTACCGAGACATCGGCGCCCGTGTGGGACGACATCCAACCAGAGTGAGGCGAGTATGGATTTGGTGGGTGCAGGAGGGACGGACGGACCGACGTGAGCAATTGCCGCAGCTGCGGCCCACCACCGAATAAGAAGACCGGCATGTTGTGCGGCGGGCATTGACGGCTCGCACCGCCACATTATGAACGTTAGCGCAGGAATTAGGGTGTGTTGCGCAACAACCTGTGTCAGCATGTACCGTTCGACGTCGTCTGCAGGAGCGAGGACTTGTCGCACGGCGCCCATTACCCCGATTACCATAGACGTTACACCACCGGCGAGTGCGGCGGCAGTAGGCCGTTGAACGCCGCACCTGGACTACGGAATTGCACGGTATTGTCTTCTCCGACGAATCCCGTTTCTGCCTGCAACACCACGATGGTCGGATCCGCGTGTGCCGGCACCGCGGCGAGAGACTGTATGACGCCTGCATTATGCATCGCCATACCGGTCCGTCGCCTGGCGTTATGGTTTGGGGCGCAATTGGATATGACACCCGCACCCCTCTGGTACGCATCGCTGGTACACTCAACAGCCACCGCTACATTTCCAACGTTTTGGAGCCTGTAGTCATCCCTTACCTGCTGAACCTGCCAGCGGCCACGTTTCAACAGGGCCATGCACGCCCGGACGTGGCACGCATCGTGCAACAATTCTTCACGGCCCACCAGGTGACACTGCTGCCATGGCCCACCTGTTTTCCCGATATGTCGCCCATCAAACACGTCTGATCTCTGATCTGCGACCGAGTGCCCCGGTAAGCACCACCCGCGTCTACGCCTGATGAACCGTGGCAACGTGTGGAAGCAGCCTGGACCGACATACCCTAAGCCCACATCCAAAGCCTCTTTCGTTCGATGCCGCGGCGTATAGCGGCCGTTATTTCCAGCCATGGGGGCCACACGAACTATTGATGTCTGCGTTTTCCGCAAGTCGCACGGGCCAGTGAGGTTAATCGTTTCATTTTTGTATCTGATGTTATGTGTCCAGTAAATCTGGCTTTGCAATCTCGTGTCCTTCTTGGTGTTGCATTTTGGGTGGCCAACAGTGTATACTGATATCTAGAGTCTAAAATAGTGGCAACTAATCCTTTAGATACACACAGTGGAGTATATTTAAATATTGATTGTCTAAAACACATTCTAAGTATATCGGATCATTTAATGGAAAAAATATGCTGTGTAGTGTTTTAGTGTTTAAACGGTACTTTTAGCAGAATTTGGAACTTAAATGCTAGGTTTGCTTTACTGCAACACTAAATCTTTAGAGAAAATTGGGTTTACCGTCACTATAGCACATCCCATGGTGAACTTAATGTTGAATTAACTTTCCGTTGAACCCTAATTTCTTCAGTACTAATTGTCGCTGAAATACTTAACTAGGAATGAAATCCCTTGTTATGCACTTCAAGATATAGACCAAAATTGAGTACCAATCTTCCACATACAAAAAAAAATCTAGGTCTTTATTATACCCGATAGACGTCAATTGCCGAAAAGCCGTCGCACCACAAATAAAAAACGTTGCAATAAGTTAATTAAAGACTACAAGTGGAAAATAGTTTAAACTCCATACAGAATAAAATGTAATCCCCACACGCACAATCATAGATATCGATCTCTCTCTACATGAACCTAATTAGTTTAGCAACAAATCACGTAACTCTAATAAAATAAAACGCTGGCTCCAAAGATCGCCTGATAATATTATATGAACATTTCTTGGTAACCTTTGCTCAAGACTGCCTAATATTGCTCAGTAACACTGGTTCGGCGACATTACCAGCGCGATAACGCTGAGTTAATAACACTGCCGGATAATCTGGCTTGATAGTATTGCCTGATAACACTGGGTTGATAACACTGCCTGATAATATTGCTTCAAGGTTGTCAAACACAACAGCTTTTATCTCTTGATTGTGGTATGTCATACTTTGATCATGTAGGTCATACCTTGATCTGTTGTCAGTATTAGCTAAATTCATATTCGTCAACAAAAAATATTGCGTTGTTGTGTCTATAAAACCTTTAAAGAGAATAAACCAAATTTACACAAGAATACAGGAATTCAAAAGGAAGGTTAGATTAGCTCATACATCGCAGCAGTCATTAACTGTACTTTATAGTACCAATTTCCTAGAAAATGGAAAATTATATTATGGAAAATAATTAATATTGCATCCAAAAAATATCTGTGCCGAAAGATATGGGATAAGGTGAATTGAAAAATGTTCTTTTGCAAAAGACATGAGTATTTGATCCCCAAGATTTTTAAGGAGTTGGCCTTGTGAATGGCAATTTACTGAAAATTGTGTCCTGTGGGAGCATTAATACGACAGCATGATTGATTACAGTTAATGTAGTTTTTTCTGTGTCAAACGGTATTTGTCTCATGTGGCTATAATCTACTTTGGAAGATTATTAATTTATAATTTCTGCAATGCCAAAAATGAATCATTAAGTGTAATTGACAGAACACTTTATACCTAGTTCTAATGAAAACTGGAAGCGAAACATTGTAATCATCTTCAAGGAATTTGTTTTCTGCCTTCGACAGGTATTAATAGTTATCGAACATAAACATGAATAGAAAATGCAATCTTATTCAATCCATATTTGACGCTCTATGAAATATCCCAAATCTTTTGTTAGTTTCATGTTAGAACTTGCCAGGACTTATACTTTCAGTAACTGGTTGATCGCGTGAAAATCTGGTGCAGTAACCGTGGTATTTCAGGAGATCAATTCATTTATCTTCTCTGTTCGCTGATATTGAGCTTTCGTCGGAGCGAAGAGACAATCAATTATCTCCAAGTGTATCTGCGTTAGAGTTTCACTCCGCTGTATCTTTCGCAGCCTTCCTGGCGTTAGGGAGGACTTTCACCCGTTGGGTAGAAAAAACATTTTACGACCCGTGTTCCCCGGAATTTCATCTGTTATTCTTTACAACTTTAACTGAAGTTTAAACTTCGCAACTACCAAGACATTCTTATTTTTCTACCGTTTTCTGAACTTGCTTATTTTATGGTACTTCGATTTTTCTCAGTAAAGGTTAGTTTTATCTGCATATTACATTTACAATCCTCATTAATGTCATGAAGAGAAGAATCTTTTCACCTTGCAATGACTTTCAATCGTTGCTGCCTCTGAAAAGAAATGACGTTAAACTAGTTTTGTTGGGAGTTTCCCTGGAAGTCGCCGATATTTCATTAGACTGAGATTGCACTGCCGAAAAATCAATTAAGTCTGGATATTAGAATGGTTCAATTTAAATATTTGGCGCCTAATGACATGTAAATGCAGTACGGTGAAGAGTAAATTCTAAGCAAAGTTGGAAATTCTCTCAAACGACGGGTCATTGATTTTTTTTTATTTGTTTGTTTGCATTCCTTAATCGCTAATTTCTTTCCTGATCTCAGTTCCTTCGGACATAAAATTAAATTTGATAAACGTTGGGATGCGAAAATTTTCCGAAAGAAAAATTCCGCTATACGAAATGGGGTTCATTACCATAACAACTGGACGACGTCTTTGCGCAATTGTTTATTCATTGTTCTGAAGCACATATACGAATACCTCTTGCAAGCATGTTAAATATTTTTAAGTGCTTCGTGAAGATTCAGAGATACCTAAAGAACACAAGTGTAATTACTTCTTCATTAACTTAGTTCTTCCATCTGCTTTCCGGTCTGCCTGCGGGAATATTTGTTCCACATCTCTTCCTGTGACACACTAAAACGTTGATTAATATAACTAACTGATGAGAAAACAGCAATGAATCTGGTACGGTACATGTGAAAATTTAACTGCCATAACAAAAAAATTTCTTTTTCATGTGAACGAGCTCACTGCTAAGAAAATATACATACAGTGTACCTTGAGTCTTCAAAAATTAACAAAAAATGCAATATTACGAAATCAACAGCACGTGTTAATGCGCTATTAATATACGTGCACATCTGATATCGACATATATTAGGTTCCAGGTTTTAGATTTCGCGTAATTTAAACTTGATTTTGCCAGATATATGCATCCCGGAAAGTTTAATATCGTGAGCTCCAGAAAGTTACAATGACAATATTTACAACCACTAGATTATTAAAGGCAATCAGAATTGTGTACTGGTTTGTAATTTACTGGTCTCAATGTAACATCTCATCAGAAAACTTTCAATCCGAATTGTGTACTGATAACATTTCATCAGAAAACTTGCAATCAGAATTGTGTACTGATAATATTTCATCAGAAAACTTGCAATCAGAATTGTGTACTGATTTTTTTACTGGTCTCAATTGTAACATCTCATCGGAAAACTTGCTATCAGAATTGCGTACTGATTTGTACTATACTTGTCTCAATATAACATCTCATCAGAAAACTTGCAATCAGAATTGTATACTGATTTGTACTTTACTGGTCTCAATGTAACATCGCATCAGAAAACTTGCAATCAGAATTGTGTACTGATTTGTACTTTTTCTGGTCTCAATGTAACATTTCATCAGAAAACTTGCAATCAGAATTGTGTACTGATAATATTTCATCAGAAAACTTGCAATCAGAATTGTGTACTGATTTTTTTACTGGTCTCAATTGTAACATCTCATCGGAAAACTTGCTATCAGAATTGCGTACTGATTTGTACTATACTGGTCTCAATGTAACATCTCATCAGAAAACTTGCAATCAGAATTGTGTACTGATTTGTACTTTTCTGGTCTCAATGTAACATCTCATCAGAAAACTTGCAATCAGAATTGTGTACTGATAACATTTCATCAGAAAACTTGAAATCAGAGTTGTGTACTGATTTTTTTACTGGTCTCAATGTAACATCTCATCGGAAAACTTGCAATCAGAATTGTGTACTGATTTTTTTACTGGTCTCAATGTAACATCTCATCGGAAAACTTGCTATCAGAATTGCATACTGATTTGTACTTTACTGGTCTCAATGTAACATCGCATCAGAAAACTTGCAATCAGAATTGTGTACTGATTTGTACTTTTCTGGTCTCAATGTAACATCTCATCAGAAAACTTGCAATCAGAATTGTGTACTGATAACATCTCATCGGAAAACTTGCTATCAGAATTGTGTACTGATTTGTACTATACTTGTCTCAATGTAACATCTCATCAGAAAACTTGCAATCAGAATTGTGTACTGATTTGTGATTTACTGGTCTCAATGTAACATCTCATCAGAAAACTTGCAATCAGAATTGCGTACTGATAACATCTCATCAGAAAACTTGCAATCAGAATTGTTTACTGATTTGCAATTTACTGGTCTTAATGTAGCATCTCATCAGAAAACTTGCTATCAGAATTGTGTACTGATTTGCAATTTACTGGTCTTAATGTAACATCTCATCAGAAAACTTGTAATCAGATGTATGTACTGATTTGTACTTTCCTGGCCTCAACGTAACATCTCATTAGGAAACTTGAATCTTACGTCGCTCTACAGGAGGACTCGAACCCGCATCTTCTGATTTCCCTTCGAGTATGCTACCCTTCACACCACACTGGGCAATGAAGTTCCAGGCAAATAAGGTTAACCAATTATTATAGCTCAGGAATCTGAACCTCATATTTTTTCGCTAGTCGAAGCGATCGTGCTTCATCGAAACGTCAACGACACTTTCACATCCAGGCAAGTATATACGTCTTCATTTGCCAGTATTGCATACAAGGAATCAAGGAAGAAATTTTCCTCAGCAATACATGAAAAATTCACTAGATTATTCAAAGCAATCAGAACTGTAGACTGAGTTGCTGAGATGTAACATGGAGACCACAAAATTGCAAGCAATTCAATACACAATTCTGATTACTTTGAATAATCTAGTGGATTTCCCTTGTATTGCTGAGGAATATATCTTCCTCCGGTTCAGTATTCATAATTTCTGAATAAAGCTTTAGTGCAAAATGTGTAAGGTATTTACATGTATGTTGAAAAAGTATTGAAAATCAAATTCAATAATATATGGTATGATCAACGGATCTGCAGTTTATTATTTATTTTGTTTTGAACGTTTAACGACCATCGGAGAAGCCGTGTTAGCTAAATGCAGTTGCCCATTCTAATTCAATGATTCCAGGAAAGGGGAGAGCCAAATAATTCAAAAAATGAAGAACTTAAAGAATTCGATATTACCAACACACTTCAAAGTATGTGCACTTTTTGATATTTTTTTTTCTTAATTTGTCGGTTGGCATTGGAAAATTCAAACGAAACTTTCTATGCAAACAACTATACGAGAGGAATTTAAGTGGAAGGGGATTTCTTTAGTAAATCTCTGGGGATGAATGAGAAATTTTGAATATAAGTCAAACATTTTTAGTGAAAAATCACAGATAGTTTGTTTAATGTCAGCGAAAATTGGCGAATAATTTTTTTCGTATGACATTCGGAATGCTGGAGGAAAAACATTTTCAAATGATAGAGGGAATAAATTTCTGTTGATTTAGCATAACTGCAAAGTAAATCAAAACGTTCAACATGATTGACGATTTCGTTTGAAATTTCGCATGAATTAAACAAACACCCCTACTGCTCAAACAGAAATTAGTACGAAACGTACCAACATTTGAAAATATCAAAATGTGAGGGAATTTAGAAAATTCAAATGCAAGAGTTATAAAGAAATAACACTTTTCTTGCATTTAAGGAGACTTACTAGTCATAGATGTCCCCACATTTTACTGGATTTAACAACTACTATAGATATTCCGTAACCAAACCATAGAGTTTTATACGAAGAACAATAAGTTTTTATTGACGATTATAAAGGGAGTAAATATTACCGTCATTTACCGTCCATCTGATAAAAAAGGCATAATCTTAGAGAGAGCAGTAATTAAAACGTTAAAGTCTTATGCGAATGTCCATCCTGGGGATAGTCACAGTGCATGTGCTTTATCCAATACAAAAGGTTCTCTTAGAGCATTCCAAGCTGAAAGGGCAACATACTACATATTATACATAGGTCGGAAATCGTGTAACTTTTACTTTGTCACTGTTTTTGAAAAACATCACTGTCACCTTTATTACCAGTAAAAACAAGTAACAGTTCCAATTCACCGAGAAGAATGTAGTGGTTAGATATGTCCGAGAGTGTTTGTGGTTCAAAATCACTGTTACATCATAGTTTCGGTTATTATGCTTCCATATCTAAACAATCTTTCTCCTTTTCTGTTGAAATATCACAGATGTCGCTAGTGATGCGAGCTTCATTTCAGTCTCCCCCTTTTCCTACGCTTAAGAAAATTTCTGTTTTGGCTTTTGCTCTGAGATCCATCGTAAACAAAAACTTCAAAGCGAGCCAACTGCTAAGGTAATTTTGTCACTGTTACAAGCGAGACGGAGATTCGCCCTTCTGACTACTGCTCCATCGCAAACAATGATTTTATCGCTGTCACGAGTAAGAAAATCACAGTTGTCCTATACGGTGACTTGTCGCCGTTTCTTCAGTGGAACGGTCACCGTTACCACTGTGACAGGAAATTTACAGTTAAGCTCACCACTGCCCCAAATTCCACATTTCATAACTTTTATTCGCAAGGCAGCGGTAAGATGTACATATTTATATAAACAGTATCAATTCGATTGTTGAATACTTGGTATGGTCAAGGTACTGTGAATGCAACATTTGCTCAGTTGATAGGTTATCCTTTTTCTGTTGGAAACTGTTGCTGTCTATTTATGTACAGTTACACTTCATGCTACAGCCGCAAGTTACATCACTAAGTCTCTGCTGCCCAAACAAGTACATAAATCTAGATAGCAGCGCCATCAGTTCTATCAGAAGTAATGAGAACTCTCGTCCTGCTGATTGCATCAGCATACACTGAAGAGCAATTGAATTAGAGACAGCTAGCGTTATGCAAATGTGGCGCATTGGGCGGCACTGTAAACGGAAACGACATGACGTATGCAGCAATCCGACAATATAAAGAGTGATGCGACGGAAATCAGTAAGAGTCGAACGCAGTATGGGTTAGACGAAGGATCTAAGCGCATTTGATCGTAGGCAAATTGTCGGGGCCATCGCGGAAGTCGTGCAGGCACTGGGATTTTCACGTGCCACTGTGTCACGGGTTTTGTTATGTTTCGGTTTGTTTCCTGAGAACAGCCACATTGTACCGTAAAGCACGAAGTACTAATTAGATTTCATTGTTTGTAGTTTTGATTTTAATATGTAAGGCTTAAATACTTTGCTATAAATTTAGTTTCTGAACTTATAAACATTACACAGTTGAAAATACAGAAAAATGCTAAAAGCCAAGGTAGGGAATAATAGAATATAATTCCCTTACATGAAACCACGTTTATTCTCTTCAATGGGACTTCACATTCATATTAGCAAGGTATTAACTTGCAGGCAGTAAATCACATAAATGTCACAACATCAAAGTCCCTTTGTCAAAAAGTACTTCTATTTAAGATGTCGTTATCTCGAAAATACACACTATCAAGGCCCTAAATCAATTGCACTTCACGTTAAACGTATGTTACCTCAACAGTGCAATTCTATTATATCAAGTTTCTCTATCCAGTATAAGTACACTTCTTGTTGACAAGACGTTATCATAACCCGAATCTCCTATGTCCTACTACAATCAGTATTTACACTTTGTTAGACTTTGACCCATTGTCAGTGCTGCCAAACTAAAAAAGTTCTTCGGGGAAAATAATGTGTCGTTAAGTCAGAAAACCTTTAAGGAAAAGAAACCAAATTTACAGAAGCACAGAGACTCAACAGAAAGGTTAACTTAGATGCATACATTACACGGGTGTATTGCTATTGTACCAAAGACAATACAATGTACGGTCCAATATGAACTGCGAGGTCACTTCCCATAGTCCCCGATACAAATACTCAGTGTCGTACGTGTATTCACACGTACATTTTTGTCTATCCTCCTCTCAAATCTGACTTCGACTCGACATGACCTACTGCATTGAATCAATCACTTCAAAACTACTACTAACACTATTGCTCTTCCACATCCAAAAGGTACAGAAGTTTTGCTATCACTCGCTCCAATTTTACAAACACGCCCTTTCATTTATGTTTAAAGTCCGTTAGATACATGTTGTTGTTCTTTAACATCTTGAACAATGATTTCTAAAAAATATGAACCTCATTAATAGCGTTCATTGTTAAACAGTAGTCATCATTTCATTTATTTCAGTAAATTACTCGTTCGTAAGTTAATTAAATGATTAATTGCAACATTAGGGATCGGATGAATGAGCATTTTGCGCTTGAAAGAGCATCGGGACTCCGAAGCATATTACGCAAAGATATTTAATGAATATTTTATACAGAAAATATTGTGGATTTGTCTGGTATCATTCAGTTTGGACACAGCTCTTATCGAATGCCTTCTAACAAGACTGAGAAGTTGTTTAGTAATGTTTCGTTTTATTCACGAATAAAGCTGACATTTATCTCGTAAGAGCTTTGAAAACACTTTGTAAAAGAAATAAACTGACAATTTGAACCTGTTCGTCACAAGGATATAGGAAGTACCAAGCCATTTCTTTGTTTCCTTAACAAATTCTAGCTAACCACATTGTAAATTCCACCATTTTAAAGAGCCATAATATTTTGATGCTTTAGAGTTGTTGTTTTTTTTGCAAATTGTATGCTTAAATATCACAACCACTTAAATCTTCATAAATAATATACTGCCACAGCTCGTGAATGAGAATAACTGACCTTAAAGTCCAAGAAATATTTATTCCTCCCATCAAACAAAGGTCTTCTCTCTTTCCACGTTTATAAGTGAGTCACGGAAAAATTCTCATTGGCCGCCACCGGGAATCGAACCGTGGGTCTTCCAGTTACGCGCCGGATATGCTTCCACTACACCACAGCGGCCTCGAATTCCTCCAGACTCACATACGCTAACTGCCAAGCCAATTTGGCAGGTTGCTTCCTGGAGCCCCACACAATGCTCGAGATTCACCAAAGATGGTAAGCAGTAACAGAAGAAATAATTAGAAGACGAATGAATAATTTATACAGACATGTGACGTGAACCAGGAACATCAAACAAAGGTCTTCGCTCTTTCCACGTTTATAAGTGAGTCACGGAAATTTTATTCCTTCCAATTGTTGATGTCGCAAAACTATAGAAGCTTTGTTGTAATATCGATAATATGCAGCAGCACTGATATGTTGGGGATGCACTACTAAACGTAACCTTAGGAAACTTCAGGTGCTTCAGAATAAAATAATTAGATTTTTGGAACTGAAATTAAATCTACATTTATTAGGTACTACAGGTTCACAAAATTATGGTCGAATCAGTCTCGATCCTAATAAACATAATATTTTGAACATTAACCAGCTGTACTATACTGTGCAAATTAATTGGGACAAAGTAAAAAATCACTCTTTTTTCCAAAACTATGCCTTTATATAATTCTATGGCTTGATATACACTCATAAATACCTTCATTAGTATGAAGTATGTCCTCCTTTAGCAAAAATTACCTCTTGAATTCGTTTTGGCGTTGACTCCTGCATAAATAAATGAGTTTCATCACTATAAATTACCTTTTTCCAGTCGTCAGCAGTCCATGATTTATATTTTTTGGCCCATGCTTAACGTTTTATCTTCATTTTCGCATTCAAATGTTGTTTTTATGTTGGTCTTCTTGCCTTCCGGCCAACTTCCAGAAGCCTACGGCGTACAGTTGAATCACTAAGATCACAACCACTAGCCAATAAATCGCTTTGAAGGTCGGTGCTTTTTTTTTTTTTTTTTTTTTTTGGATTCATTTTACCATTTCTGATTAGATATTTATCGGTTCGTGCAGTTGTTTTTCGTTTTCTTCCAAATTTACCTCTCCTTTTTGGAGACGATGATCCAGATGCATTGTATCGCGTAAGAAGTCTTGATACACTTGATTTGCCTACACCAACTGCAGAAGCGATATCTCTCACTGTCATAGAAGTGTTATCCTTCGGAGCAACTATTTTTGCACGCTTCCTTGGGTAAATCTCCATTTCTCAATACACGAAAGTAACACGTACTCACAGAGAGCAAAAACTAGCATCCACCTGTAACACACGAAAGCTCACAACTGATACTGAAGTGCCTATTTCCTGTTTAAAACCGATCAAACCATATTCTTACTATCACGTTCTAACAGTCACACCACCTCACAGCTGATAAAACCGGTTTACGTGGGTTTTCGACATCAACTGGCGATCACATTACAATTCTGAGAATAAAAAGAGCTTGTCCCAATTAATTTCCACGGTATAGTATTTAAGCTCTCTAGACACTAATATGTGTAAAAACATTAAATTGGGTTTTAATGATGATATCATTGACATTCATAAAGGAACTCGTGAATATGATACGAGATATAGACCTATGTTACAACCATGATTTCCGAAAAATCAACAAATAGAACTCAGCATTGAATATGAAGGGCCAAAATTTTTGAATGACTTGCCCAAGGAAATTCATAATATTAATAACTACACGTTAGTTAAGAAAATAAGCACTACTTACTTACTCACTAACATTGTAATAAAAATTAAAAAAGGGGTTGGTCAGATCAGTGAAACGGGAATGGAAGTAAGAGGGGATAGGAGAGAAATTACTCATAAGATAGAATGGATTAAATATGACCGTACCATTGTTATTGCGTATGTTAGGGTTTTATCGAATTAACAGTTGATAAAGATGTCTACATTATTTACAAATATGAAATGTAAATGTATGATTTTTTTTTTTTTGAAAAAAAAATTTCACACCATCATTACTTGTCCCCTATAAATATTGCTCTCAACACCCCTATAAATATTGCTCTCAACACATTGAAGCAACGTTACAATGCATTTACTACTAACTACTAATATATTTTTTATTATGTTCACTTCACATTTCTTGACTTACGCTTTTTTCGAAGGGAGATCGGGAATTGTCAGGTCATTTTGGCCTTTTTTCTGATCTCCCTAGCTGTTATATGTCTATTAATTGTTTACTTATATTGAGCATTTTGTATGTGCATGATAACAGCTAAACTAATAAATGAACTGAAATTGAAAAATATAAGCTTAAACGTTGGTACTATTAAAAAATGTCAATCAGTATCAATCAGTAAATTGCTGACAAACGTACCACCAATCAATCTCTCTCTCTCTCTCTCTCTCATCCCTTGTTGTAGTTTTGACGTGAATACGTCTTAAAATCAGACCAGTGCTACGTGACCATTACGGAAAGTTTAGCGTTACGAAAAAATGGACATCGAGTTCGGTCTAATAATTTCTATATTATCAACGCAAACCAAACTAGTGTCCTTCGATAGCTAAGGGAACAAAGACTTGTTAGTGATCTTGAATTTGCGCGCCGCAATAAACGGGGTGAGTGGTTTTGGGGACTTTCCGCTGCGCCGCGCAAACTCCAAATCAGTACAAGACGGTAGTGCAAAGCGCTACGACGTCAAAATTGGTCTCAAACGAAATCTAACGTCGAGATCTGTCGGTTTAAGACATTAGAAGTAAAATCGAATTCAGTGTTGGTTGTTAAACTTTGGACCGCAGTTGAAAAATTTAAAAAAATTCACAATGTCGGCATATAACTCGTCAAAACGCCAAGCAGAAATACATCGAACGTAGTCTACGCGGAATAGCAACTCATGAGCTTCGATTAACACCGCAATGTCCGCGGAAGAACGCATGAGAAAGTATCGGGGACGAAAGAGAGTTCCTGCGGGGCAGCGCGCTAGCAACTCGGTGGCAGCGACGCAGGAGCCCATGGACATGGATCATAAAAACTTATTCCAATGTTTTGGAACACGGAAACGACGAAATGGAAGTGGATTTCGAGATATCGGCACGGTTTGAGAAGTGTTGGAGGTCCGCGAGTGATCGTTTCGAGAATACGTTTGTGAGAAATCCGTTCGGTCATTCGTGCGGGGTTTACGACAAACTGTGGTTTCTGAAAGATTTGAAGTCAGGAAAGCCAAAACATGTGGAAGTGCTCGAAAACACGTTTCCTGGTGAGCACGTAGCGGAGTTCAAGTTGTGCAGTACGTGTTGTAAATCATTGGACAGCAACAACGTTCGGAAGTTGTCGGTTTCAAGTATCCAGCGAAACCGATCGGTTTGTGACCGCTGGATCTGATAAGTACCAGATTAGTATAAGTACCAGTATGAAGAAAATCATCCCAAACTTGGAGCGTCATTTGGAAACGCCCATCATCATCACCGGCGACTTCAACGTTGATATGTCGCGAACTCGAGCTCTCATTGATTTCATGCAACGCGAGTTTCGTCTGAGTTACATACCAACTGCTCCGAACACATTCGGAAATATTTGTATCGACTTGACATTCGTTAGAAAAATAGATGTAACTTGTATGCCATTTGTATTCCACTTCCCTTACCATTCACTAATGAAAAATAAACTTGTAATTGATTACTGAATTTGGTATTCATTTACTAGACCCAAATAAATACTATGCGTTAACGAGACGTATTCACGTAAAACCTTGCGGCAGTGCTCCGACACAGTCTACGCGATTTTTATGCACCCTTGATCCCCTCTCAGTGCTCTTAAATCGTATAAAGGAATTTGATCAAGTTATGAGCGGTTCAAAAAAAACAAAAACAATTTAACTGAAACGCAAAAAAAAAAAATAACATAAGAACAGAACTAAGAAGGAAGTTAAATTAAAGATATACGTCATAAAACTTTAGTTAACAATGATGGTGTTTTCAATTCTGTATCTCTCCTTGTTTGCTTTTTGCAATATGAGTACTTAAGTGAAGGACATAAACATCCACAAATAATCTAATTCTAAGTCATACCTTCATGGTCTTTAAATCTAGGTTAAGCATATTGAAGTAGAGACAAACTGTGGACTGATTGATGTACATGAAATTTCGTTTAAACTTACTTTATGCGGAGGACCGCATTTTAACCATCCTGAGTTATCTTATGAAACCCACACCAGGAAGCTGAACTTCGAGAGTGTCATTTCCCATTCGTTCATATAAATATCTTCAATCGTTTTCTATCTGCAAGTCTCCAAAAATGCATTACTCTTGATAATCGTTTCTAAAATAACAGCTGTGAAAGCTCATTCAACTTTACGAAGCAGCGCTTTTCAACAGACTCGTGCAAGGAAAGGACAAGTTCGCATTTAGCAGCAGAATCTTCTGAGATGAGAGAGAGGCGACCACGTTCAAGAGATTACTTAATAAAAAAAACGTTTCAAACCACTAAAAGGGTAAAAATGAAAATCCCTAAGTTGCCTGAAAGAAAGTCATCTAGGCTCATCAATCATAACTTGCAGTCACTTCGGGTGCTTCTCCGTATATACTGCCCTAGAGTAGAAAGTACATGTTTTGCTTCTCGAATATGCTATTACAACAACATACTCTTTTTGAACCCGTTTTGAGCAGAAAACTTATATTAATTGAAATGTATATCTAGGATACATTTTTCATACACATACTGTGTGAATACTAAATGTCATAAAATTATATTATGGTAATCAGAGACCAAAAATGAAGGTCTCAGTTTTCTAATTTTGTTCCACGGAAAAATGTAGGGTGGAGCTGATTTTCATGCGACACCGCTTTATGGTCTAAAGAAATGTAGGTTTCTTTGGGAGTTCGAACTCTTACTCTTTTAATTCAATGCAATTTGTTTGAATCATCATTGTCAACCGTTATCTATCCACTGCTGCATGAAGGTCTCGCAAAATTTATTTAACACCTTTTTGGCTTGAGCCAGTCTGCTCCATGGTACTCCGAATTTCATCCACCCATCTGCCACATGGTTTTCTTCTGTTTTTTTTCCTGACCCCTGGAATCTAGTTCAGTATGTCAGGTGTCCAACGGTGGCCAGTTCTTACAGCAGTACGTCCAACACATTTCCATTTCAGGGACTATATCTTGGCATCAACTCCAGTCATTTTCATAATCCATCAGTCATTTTTGACGAAAGAGAAACACGACGCAAAATTATTATTCTAGCATGATAAGACTAATTCTTCTCGTGTTTGTCAAACTATTTTTCCATGAACATGGCACTATCTGCTGCTCCATTGTCAAACATAAAAGATACCATCATATGTAGGAAACAAAACAACACTCAGCTGTTTACTGGATGTCATGTTACCTTCCACTAGAGTCAGCGGACGCAGTCTGTAATAACAGAACCTACAAATTTGCTGAGTGCGGCCTCTGTTTTTTTTATTGTGTTCACACTGTATACCGGGTGCATCGCTTCATGAACCCACACACAACAGGGAGAGTCAAAAATAACTTTCTCTACCACCGATAGAGTTAGATATGATGGACCGATACTGCTCTACATCGTAATTTCTTCTACAGATAGCCATTCTGATGTCTAGTTACCAATAAAGTCCAGCTCCTCCTTAACCTTCTGAGAGGTTTGAACGAGCTGGACGTGTTCAAGGTTACATTTGTCTAAACCGACTTCAATGCATTTGATTCGTTCTCAGCTTACTGCTCCGAAAGAGGTTTGATCGCATCAGGCGCGAAACCTTCCTGAAACGGCTTGCACGCGTAAAACGCGTTCATTGTTACTCCACGGATTAACGGCTTGAACGCGCCCAGTACAGTTCTATCCCAGGGACAGCGATTTTTAGGGCAGAGTACTCCGCAAGCTGTAATCCATGTTTTGTGCTTAACAGGTTTCTTCTCCTATCGCCTTAATTTACATTCTTTCAAATGAATTGCCTTTGTATAGATGTGGGTTTAGTACATACATTTGTATTTAGAGAGCACCTGATCTACATATTAATCCAGCATTGCATCCTCATAAAAAAGCGCCATTCAGTTTTTCCTGGTCAAAATAACATATCTGCCGATGCGTAACACAGCTTCGCGGAGGTTTTGGAGTTAGCTACATTTTCACAATATTTTGTTTCGGTTTTTAAGAAATTTATCACAGGTTTCGCATGTATTGAATACATTCGATAAGGAAAGTGAGTTATTGACATTTTTCTGTCGCTAGAATCCACAAATATCATAAAATTACAATTATCGGATATGCCAGAGTCATTCCCAGGTAATGTGAACAACCTTTATAAAGTACCTAAAGCTCACATAAATTCATCTTTTTTTTTGTGTGTGTGGTGCCATTTGGTATAATAATTCCCTCAAATAAAAAAAAAGCTAATTACGAATAGGGCCGTGGATGGCCTAGTGGCCAGCGTTCTTGACTGTGACGGGGAAACCTCAAGTTCAATCCTAGACAGGTACGAACGCTCGAACCACTAAATATCCGCCGTGCGTCGGATGGGCACGTTAAGCAGTCAGACCGAGGGTACTGGCCCCCTGGTAGTAAAAAAGGGCGTCTTCCTCCTACCTCGCTTCCGTGTAACTTTCCTATCGGGAACTCTAGTCCAAATCTGCTAGCTTCCTGTTTGTAAGGGTTGTTTAAGACTTGGGATCAGACACTCCCTTCCTAAAATCCTCTACATATCACCTGATCTGAACTAATTACAAATATTTTGTAGTAGATCATGAATTTTAAATAAAATATATTACGACATAATGGAATTTCAGGATCGTGGATACAAAATACAAGAATATTTCTATCATAAATACTTTCTTAAGTGTTTCAGTTATTTACGAAAACAGGATTTCATGTGCATGATTTAAGCTGAGAATTACATTGCTGCCATGCATATTTCGTGATATAAATTTCAATATACAGAATTCTGCATTGAATGAACGGTGAAATTCGTATCGAACGTGTTTCTGTTTATTACCATACGTCATTCGGCTTTGCCCAAATCTCCAATTCAGCATCGCGCAGTTAAGCTGACCGCAGAAACTGGCGACAGTTTCACAATGAAAGACTGGTTTTCGCGCTGACGGAATTTCTCTATCCTGCTCATAAGGTATCAGCCGTTTTGACGCGGCTGCTGCGAATATCAGTGGCGTTTTCAAAGCGGCTGACTCAGATTTCATGAGTAGGTCGGAGGGTTAAACACTTTTCACTGGCCATCTCTTGTACGTTGTCATCTTCTCCAAAGTGCACGTTTCAATATCGCAAAGGCTGAAACCGATTGAAGAGGCCTCAGGAGAATTGGCCCTGTCACTCGATGTCATTGCCCGAATACCTGTTTTCTGGACCATTCGGAGTAGAACATGTTCGGTCGATTTCGATATGTGGCTTTATAAGCTTTGTCTAGGTTGATGTGAACCAGTGTTTTGTCACTGGGATGGAGCGCAGGCACTTCTTGCCTGCAAAACAGAGCCCGAATATCTGCCCGATAATATTATTGGTATTCTTAGCCACCTGAAGAATTCGTGGATTATCCCAGTGCGAGAATCAAATGAAAATCTTAATGCTTTTCAGGAAAGATTTATAGCATTAATGATATGATTTTGAGAATGTCGTGGGGCCGTACTTCACGTAGTAAACTACACTATCTACCAACAAGTAATTGGACACCCCTGCAATCAACTATATCTGTGGTCCTGATACACGTCACGGCCGTCGCCGTTAAATATCGTGTGGAAAACAGCAACGCAACCAGTCGCATGCAAGATGCCACGCAGTTCGGAGCTCTCTGATTTCGAAAAAGGTGTAACCGTCGTTTATCACAGAAATGGCCGATCCATACGTGACATATCCAGCGAGTTGAAATACCCAAAATTGACAGTTGCCTACGTGATTGGCAAGTGGAAGATGAGAGGTGGCTGTCGGAATGTGCCCCGACCCGGCAGACCCACAAAACTGGGAGTTAGAGACCGACGGGTGCTGGCCAGAGATATTCGGAACAACCGCACCAAATCTATGGGCAACATCCACGAGGAGTTTCAACAGGCATCCGGGAGTGTTCTTTCTATGAATACCATCCGTAAGGAAGCCCATCTGCTCTGTTATCATGGACGTGTTGCCGTCCACAAGCTTTTTATCACCAAGTCCAATAGCTCTGCTCGGCTAACGTGGTACATAGAAGGTCGACAGTGGACCGTTGAACAGCCGAAACAGGTTCTATGGAGCGACGAATCAAGTTTCACCCTCTACCGTTCGGAAGGCAGGGTCTGGATTTGGCGTCAGCCTGGAGAACGCCTCTTGCTGGAATGTATTGTGCCAACTGTGAAGTTCGGCGGCAGTGGAATTATGCTATGGGGGTGTTTCTCCTGGTATAGCACGGGACCCTTGGTCGCAATTCCTGGTAGACTAAACACCGAGACCTACTGCACCATTTTGGATGACCATGCGCTTCCTATGTTGTGGCAGTTTTACGGGGTGGACCCATGTTACTTTCAGGATGAAAATGCCACCTGTCATGTTGCGAGGTCCACGATTACTTGGTATGGTGATAATGGGGTTAACCGAATGGACTGTCCTGCGCATAGCCCGGACCTTAACCTTATGAGCACCTCTGGGACGAGTTGGAGCGTCGACTTAAGGGGTGCCCCCACTGTCCGAAATCGGTGAAGAACCTGACCTGTCTTTTCCAAGCCGAGTGGAAGAAAATACCGCTAGCCGTCGTACAACATCTGGTTGAGAGTATGCCCCGGAGGGTCGCAGCTGTAATCGCCGCTCGTGGAGGCTCCACCAACTATTGAAGGTGAATAAACCTCGTTTTCCTTTGCTATCACAGGTGTCCAATTACTTGTTGGTAGATAATGTATTAGGGGTATGCAATTTTTTCCGCCGTCCCCGCTAGATGGCGCTGTAAGAATCTAGCCGGCCTGCGACCAGTGCTGTCAGTTCATACATGAAGCCAAGCCTGGTGGTCGATAATGTTCATTTGAGGCACTGTTTGTTTTTCATGTTTAATTTAGGGAAACATGCGAGTGAAGCATACGGTTCAAAATGTCAGGCGTATGGCGAAACTGTTTTGGGTGAGTGGACTTGTCGAGAATGGTTTGGAAGCTTTAAGAAATGTGATAAAAGCTTGAAAGACAAACCACGCCGCCCCGGTGGCGCAGTGGTCTAAGGCGCTGGCCTCTGATCATTCATCCGTAAGGGGTCCGGGTTCGAATCCCGGTCAGGCATGGATGTTGTGTTTGTCTTCGGCACTGGCTCTCTCCCTTCCCTGGAACCAGTGACCCTAAATTAGGGACGGGCGACTGCTTATAGCCCATTGAGTTGCTCACGGTGGTCGTTAAACCTCCAATCAAAAAAAAAAAAAAAAAAAAAGACAAACCACGTGCAGGTAGACCGCACGACCTCGCAGACGAGTAGCTAGAATCGCTGTTAAAAGAAGATGACACACAATCGACAACGCAACTGGCGAAACGTTTGAAAGTGACTCACTTGACGGTGGTACGTCTTCTATAAGCCTTGGGGTAGATCCAACATATTGGTAAGTGCGTTCCGCATACTTTAACGAAGCATAATATTGGTCAACGATTGAACATCTGCATGTCGTTGCTGAAGAGGTTTCAAGGGTAGAATTTATTGTGGAAGGTTGTCACCGGGAATGAAAAATGGGTCTATTGCGACAACCCCGTACGCAAGCGATCCTGGGTCGACCCAGGCCAATCATCAACATCCACTGCAAAACAGGATATCCAAGGGGAAAAGATGCTGTTGTGTGTGTGTGTGTGTGTGTGTGTGTGTGTGTGGTGTGATATGCATGGAGTGTTGTACTTCGAGCTGGTATAACCGGGCGAAGTAATCACTGCACGGCGATATGGCGATCAGTTGATAAACGTGAACACCGCAATCGAGCAAAAACGCTTATAAACAAGTAAAAGACGTCGCCCAGTCATCTTGTTACACGATAATGCCAGATCACATGTCAGTGCCACCACGAAATCAACCCTTAAAAGTTACACTGGGAGGTTTTACCTCACCAGGCTAACTTCTTAGACATTGCACCCTCAAACTTTCATCTGTTTAGTTTTAACAACAGCGGTTCATCATAGTTCCACGGGTGAGAAATTTCGTCACTGCGTTCTTCAGCTCAAAACCCTAGTTCTTCTATCACAGGGGCATTCATTTGTTGCCTGAAAAATGGCAAAAGATAATTAATGCTAACGGCCAATATTTCTTTGAATAAATGTGTTCTGGTTTACTGATTGTTCCTGTCTCCTTTCTCTTTAACACGGCGGAAACTATACTTTGGATGAAGCCTACTTTTTACCTTGCATACCCGTAATACAAGGGGCTATGGAAGGTAAAAGTAGGCTTCATCCAAAGTATGTAAACTATAAGGGGTTATGGAAGGTAATACTAGGCTTAATCCAATGTGAGTAAATTATAAGGCGTTATGGAAAATAAAAGTAGGTTTTATCCAAGGTGACTAAACTATAAGGAGTTATGGAAAGTAAAAGTAGGATTCATGCAAAGTGAGTAAACTACAAAACCTTATGGAATTTAAAAGTTGGTTTCATCCAAGTTAAGTTAAGTATAAGGCGTTATGGACGGTAAAAAAACAGGTTTCATCCAGCTCTCGCCGTTAGTTTTTTTTTCTTTTTTTGAATGTTTAACGACCACAGTGCGAAGCATCTCGATGGGCGATCAGCAGTCTTCCGTCCCCAATTTAGGGCCACTGACTCCATGGAAGGGAGACAGCCATTGCCTTATGACATACACAACATCCATGCCTGAATGGGATTTAACGCGGACTATTCTCAGACAAACGGTAACAATTAAGCCAACGCTTAAACCTCTCCGCCATCGCGACGCCCAGGTGTTTTTGAGAGAGGTTTCCGCATGTGCTCCTTGTCTCCGTAATATCACTTGGTAGAAGCTTGTGCCCTCAGTTGTGACCTATCTGTAAATTTAAATCTCGGAAAACTACTCTGTTAAAGGTTCATACCAGTACTCCCGTCTTCGCTGCAATAATGTGTCGTGTCAATGGGCTTTGTGATAACAGCAACGTCTTCACTTTACGGACCACAGCCGCAGGGTTTACACTGCGCAGTATTATCAGCTATGAATTAGAGCATGGATCTTTTTGCTCGAAAAATTGAATCCACGAGTCTTTCGTACTTTTATTTACGCTTTTCAACCGTAGGTTGAAGAAGCGTATATGCTCCAGCTTTGTCCTCACATAAGTCGTGTAAAAATGGTTCGATTTCGATGAAACTTTAGCATATGGTAGGAGAGCACCTGGAAACGAACCCTATTGAAAATGGGACAAATGAGGTCAAAGGTCACAACATGGCAGCGAGATCCATTCCATTGCTCTTATGCGTCATAACTTGCGTAAATATGGTCGATTTCAATAAAACTTTAGTATGTGGTAGGGGACCACCTGGGAACGAACCGTGTTGAACATGGGTGGACTGGGTTCAAGGGTCAGGACATAGGAGCGGGATGCATTCCATAGCCCTTATGCGTCATAACTTGCGTAAATATGATTCTACTTCGATTAAATTTTAGTATGTCGTAGCGGACCACATGGGGACGAAACCTATTAAAAATGGGTGAAGTGGGGTCAAAGCTCAGGACATAGGAATGGGATGCCATCCATCACATCTTATTAAAGGGATCAATTCTTGTATATATGTAATTTTTTTTTTAAACGGCTCTAAGGATTTTGATGAAAGTGGTTAACCTACCGTTTTCTGGTACTAGAAATCGATTTAGCTTGATCTCGACTTTGGAAAAATTCGTTTAGTGGGTTAAATAACCACCCCGAGTTACCACGTTTTCAGTATCATGGCGTCGTCCTATTAATGTTTCCCATTCTCTGAAATCTTATGACGTCACACTCTCGCCATCTACTCGCGATTGAGATGACGGTGCGCGATCACGCACTCTGCCTCAATACGTCACGCGTTGTTTGTAGATCCTATTACATTTTTATGACGTCACACTCTCGCAACGATCTGCCACATTACGTCACGAGTTGTGTGCGTATTACGCAGTACTTCTATTTTCTTCTAGAACAAAAAGCGAGCTGTGCCAGTTGCTTGGAGTTGATGCGTAGTACAGTATAAGCAGCGGAAAGCTGATTTCGCATATTTTTCTCTTCAAAGTTTAAACTTAATACAGCATTTTTTATTGTTACATTTTTGAAGAGTCACTTGATGAAGAGCGTATCCGCTGTGCTAAAATATGATTAGTTCATTTTTATTAATTACTGTTAACAGAGTGTCACGTGTATGGTAAAACAATACAAAAAACATATGGCTGGTCGACCCCCAACGAAACGTTCCCCTTTCAACTTTAATAATAAGAAGAAGAATACGGCACTGCTGGAACAAGAACAAGCGGAAGAAGTAAATATGGAACAGCTTGGACATTCAAGACGCGATGGTTTCCGATCACATTCCAGTCTCGAAACACATGACCTTCCATTGGAAGAAGATCAGCCTACAAAATGACCATTCCGAGCAGCTAAGGCTAGGAACATGGAAATAATGTCCGACCTTATTATAACCCTCAATGAATCTACATCGGAAGAAGACCTAGATCAAATGCGGCGAATAAATAGGCAGCGATGAAAAACCAATGTTATCATGGGGTTCGATGAGGAACCCCATGTTAACATTTATTGTTTGGTGCTTCATGCTCATAAATAATAAAAACCATTTAAAAAAATTCGTACTCTTACACAAATAAAAAAATTATCATTCATCTTTGTTTTAATGTTTATTCTAAATTAATTTGTCTGTAATTCACCTATCATTATTGATCTTGATGGTTTAGACTTAGCATTACAATATTTGGAAATAACATATCAAAATATAAAAATTTTTGTGCCCTCATCCCCTTTACCCGAGAGATGCTCGGTGTTCCTTATGCGTCATAACTTGCGTAAAAACTGTTCGATTTTGATGAAATGTTAGTATGTGGTAGGGAACCATCTGGGGACAAACCCCATTGAAAATGGGTGAAATGGGGTGAAAGGTCAGGACATAGAATCGGGATCCATTCTTTTGCCCTTGTGCGTTATAATTTACGTAAAAATGCTTCGATTGAGACAAAACTTTTCACGTTTCGAAAATATACTTTATCGGTTCTGTTGAATATCATCGAAATGGGGTCAAAAGTCGGGTCAGAGGAGCGAGATTTATTCTGCAGCCATTATCCTCATAACTTGAGTAATGATTTCTGGTATGCTGGAAAGCGTATCATAATCAATGCATTGCATGATTTTTCTAACTTGTTAATTGAGAATAACTACATTTCACGTCTTACGTGGTTGTGATTACTAACCCAGCTGAGCATTTTTTAGGAACAGTTGACTTCCTGAAGCCTTGCATTTTTTAAGGAATGAGAGAATACTGGCTTCTGGCATAGAGAAAACTGGCTTCTGGCATTCTGCATTTAAGAGTGACCTTAACGCGAGTGTGGGGCTACAGCTTGATTTGCATACTGGTTGCGACGCACTCGCACCCCTCTAACCGTGATCATAGGTCCTCAAAGAGATATCGTATTAGAATGTTGTAATGCTTGTGCTTCACATGGATGACTCCAGACCTCGTGTCTCAAATCAAGTGCGGTCGGTTCCTTAAAAGTTACATGCTCGCATTTATTGTTAAACTCAAAAACAAACGGCATAAGAATTGCTTCCCTTCGTGGTGCTGAGTGTACACGAAATAAAATGTACCACCAGAGTGAAAGAGTGGGACAATCGCCGGCCTTGTATTTGTGTGGCAGACGGCATCTTGGTTTCTATATCCCACTGCTGCCCGTTCAACTTGGGTTTTTTCGGGAGTTTTTCTCAGTAAAATGCGAATCCGTGAATGGGTCGCTTAAACTAAACCCTGGAAGACTGAATCGTTCACGCTCGACATGTTCAGCAGTTTTTGGTAAAATTTATACCCACAAGGAAGGTTTAGACGCAACTACCTATATGACCCATGACAATTTTGTACTGCTTATCAGAAACGGAATTATGATACATTAGATTGATGATAAAGGATCATACGCGAGAGAGGGATGCAGGTTAGGGAAGTATGAGTGCTAAACTGAAAGTGTGCGAGTCGGTATAAATGAGGGTGATAGACTATGAAGTCACAGCTAACATTTCCACGATAGAAAACAAGGACTTGGGGAAGGAACAGATGACCCTATTTGGAACGAGGGATCAAATGCCCCCGTACTGAGAGCTTGACGTGCACATCTGAAGCATGGTGGGTATTCGGTGGTTCGGAGCAGCTATGCTTACCATGGTATAGATCCTGCGACCATCTAGTCGGAGGGCGATTGCTCTAACTACCAAGCCCAGTGCGGCCCCAGAAACTTTCTCGACGTTTTCTGGAATTCGTACTCCCTCCAACGTATTTTGCTGGCCACTAATCTGGTGTATTGTGGGCTGAGAACGCTGTTGGAGGCTTCGGCGTCAAGAGATCTCAGCGATGTGTAATGTCATATCAAGAAGCACAGAGAAGAGTAAGATCCAGGATACTAAAACACTCACCTAACTTGTATCGAATACACTAAAGAAGAACCACTAACGCGACTCATATCCAACAGACGAGTAGAAAAGATGAGAGGAGAATGAAAAAGTGGCTGAAAAGTTGCTCAAACTATAGCTTTACGTGAAGTCGCGAAAGCCCACCGAATCAAAACCCATCGAATCCCCTTTTCATTCGCTTTATCTTTACCTTAACTCAAATTACACTAATCATGGACAGATACATAATAAATGGAGGAAACTTCTGCATTTTAAGATTAAAGTCTTACAAAATTGCTAATTAAGTATCTAGAAAACAAATGTAGAAGGAAATATGTCTCAAACAATTGTAGAGGGAAATATTCAAAAGAGCGAGAATAATAAAAAAAAACTGAGGAAAATTTCAATCTAAAAGGGGTGTCCATGTTTAAGATCCAATAGCGTATGTCAGGAGATAGTGATCTTGCTAAAAGGTTTGGTAATAGTTATACATCTGTAAAGAAGAAACAAAACAAAAACTGAGGGCTGATCTAGAAATAAACATTAAAACAAGTTTTTTAAGTTTAAATGGGATGATATACGCTAATTGGTTCTTTGTGCTGCTTTCAGCATAGAATGTATTGAAAATTTCTGGAAACTAAGCGAAAAGCTGAAAGTATTGTATAAAAAGAAGTACATTCATTTATTATGGTACTTGTATGGTGTATACATCAAGACACTAGGGAAAGTTACTAGAATTCTATATATTCCAAACATAAATTCAATCATTACATGTTTACGGAATTAATTTCTTCTCCAAAAAACTGAGTTGCACAATAGGAAATAAAAATGTAAGGTAGCTTAATTTTTTCCAGAAACGCTTTCCAATTTGGAGTGTTCAGGCTACAAATGAAGTAATTACGAAAAATTCTTCCAGTATCTTGTTACAGATGTTTCTTCGCTGAAGCGCGGCTCTCAGTGTTTGCAGACGGATAACATTCATTTGAAACGTTGTTGACTCAAATAATGAAGGAAATACTTTTTTTTAAAGTAAAAATGAAAGATATATTTTGATAGGGAAACTACTAGTGGTTTTTTCCCCTTTTATGGTTTTACTAAATTATTTTTTGGATTGGATGTTTTACGACCACCGTGAGCAACTCAATGAGCTATCAGCAGTCGCCCGTCCCTGATTTAGTGCCACTGGTTCCAGGGAAGGCAGAGAGCCAGTGCCATAACACAAGCACAACATCCATGTCTCGCCGGGATTTGAACCTGGATCCATTTCGACGAATGGTCATGAGACAGCGTTTAGACCACTGCGCCACCGGGACGGCATTTTAAATAGCATTTGATATAATTAAACATTCATCGATGTTTTAATGTTGATTGTTAATTGGGCCTTGTAGGTTGTGTTTAGAACTAACCTACGAATGTAAAACTAGTTTGGACAACTATGCAATAAGTTTTTATTTTAAATGGAAAACTTAATTTTTAATGCGCATGCAATATTTCTTTCATTGTGAACTGTAAAATGTAATTAGAAAGCACTAGATATCTGTCATTGCTCTTTCAAACCTGTCAGTAACAGTGTGACGGATGGACGCATTTATTTCGTTTCACCTGAAGTTTTAATCAATTAAATGATCCATATCCCGGAATTTAAAGTAATACAATCATTGTAATAAAAATTTGAGCACCAAGAAGGCGGCGTCGGATTGAAATGCGATTTTAGTAGTGAGATGGTACATACCAAAGGACAGAAATGATTTCAATATCACAGCTGGAGGACGATTTTCCTCTGACATACGGTACATAGTCCGTTCAGTGTTAGTACCGCGTTGGACAGCCTCGTCCTCGGATACATGCCGTGATACGGTCCGGCATAAAATCAAAGAGACGCAGTGTTATCTTGGAACAGACTGGCCCACACTTCTTGCAACTCATGCACCAAATCACGAACACGGAGAAAGCTGGCGTCTGATATGGTCCC
This sequence comes from Macrothele yani, assembly GCA_039090855.1. NCBI lineage: Eukaryota > Metazoa > Arthropoda > Arachnida > Araneae > Macrothelidae > Macrothele > Macrothele yani. The sequence goes on from CM077011.1 coordinate 163,586,317, forward strand.
ACACGAGCTCGATGTGCGAGAGATCAGGCGATCTTGTAGGCCAGGAAAGCGTCGAAGCAGGACATAGATAGTCCAGGGAAACACGAGTCGTGTGCGGATGGGCGTTATATTTTTGGAAAATGGCTCCGGGCCGCTCCACCAGGAAAGGCAGCACATAGGGCCGCACGATCTCATGTACGCATCACTGGGCTGTTAACGTCCCTAGGATCACTGCGATGGAAGTCCGGCTGTCATACGCGATGACTCTCCAGAGCATCACGCCTGAAGTTCCGGATATGGACCGCTGTACAGCGAGTTTAGGATTGTAGCGCTCACCAGCGGTCCTCCACACTGTGATGACACGGGATTCGTTGCTGAACACTATACGTCAGCAGTCCGTAGCATTCCACGTTGCTCGCTGCTGACACCACTGCAATCGACGCCGACGATGGTCAGGTATGTATGGCAGAAAACGTAAGGTACGTCGAGAGATGATAGTCGCCTCTGCCAGGCGTCTGGGAATGGTTCTGACTGACATAGGAGTCCCTTGTACAGCCGCCACATGTCTCTGGATATTGAACAAGGTCGTCATTTCATCTGTGCGTGCTGCTCTCACGATCCCACGGTCTTCTTTCCTGGTGGTATGTCTGGGTCATCCAGATCCAGTCTGCTGTGTCTGGTGTCTTCCCGTGTGCATTGCTTCCAACGCGATCGGACCGTAATGTCCGACTGGCCCAAATGGCGGTAGATTCGGCACGCCGATCACCTGGCCTCTCTCTCATCCCAACGATACTGCCTCGTTCAGACTCCATCAGTTGTCCGTACGCACATCTACGGTGGCTCCTCGGTATGTCCATCGCTCAGGGATATCACCTGATACTTACCGTGCACGTCGGTACAAATCTGGAGTTCCCTGCGTGGCGACTTTTAAACCCCAAGGATTGCGATTGCTGCGCCTGCGGTGGACGCGCGAGCATGCAGAATTACACGCAAGTTTTATGATTTGCATGTGTTCCCCTCCCGTAGGTATTCGTCGAGTTTCGTGTTAATCGCACGGTTTCTTTTGTTGATTCGCAGATTATAATGACAATGAGTGCATACCACCTAGACAATTTCACTTGCATTTCGTAAACTTTACTATAAAAAGTTTATGATAGCTATCTCTCAGTAAATTGCACGGAAAACTGCTATGTCACTAGCAGTGGGCTTATATCCAAAATGCCTTAGTAGGTGCCAGCTATGAGTTTTACCAAGATTCAGTGAATGCGCTTCAATATAAAAAAATACCTTTTTGCAAATAATTTTAAATTTGGAATTGTCCTTGGACATTCCAGATTGACAAATAATAGTCGCATATTTAATGGGTCTTAAATTAATTTCAGTCTTGTGGAATGGACTTCCTATTAACTCAATTAGACAGCATCAGTCTTGCATGTGACTACGCTAGGGCAATAATGAAATGCAATTGACTTTGTCAGCATTAATGGTGTCCCCAAAAGTAACCAGACACAAACTTGTAGTTGCATCAAATGATTTTAATTCAAAATCTGAGCAAACAGATTTTGAATTAAAATTGAATTATTTGTGGAAGGGATAACTCTTTAAGGCGTTCTTTCTACTAAATTCTGGTATGTCACGATTGGAATATTTCTCCATGCAAACAACTACCGAACCTGAATCTGAATAAGTTAGCTTTGTTCCAGACCTTAGTCGGCGTTCCTTTACGTTCTAAGAATGTTCTGCTGGATTAATGTACAGATTTTGAGCTGGTCATTTCAAAAATGCAGGTCGTCACATGTTTGAAACCAAAGGTGCTAACTCTTCGATAGTTAAAAGCTACTTTTGAGAAGTGGTGCAGCAGTTTGGTTTCGACTCAGACCACGGAATTAGAGGTGACAATCTATGACCTGAAAATTTGCAGGCATCACAATTGTTGTTCTGAAGCGGACACATACACTTCAAATTACCTAAATTGTGCGAACATTTATCATATCCACAAACAAGAAAGGTATGGATATCAACGAGGTATACCTGCCGTTCGTGTGCTATGAAGTGTTTGTAGCACTGAAGTAGATGAAATGAAATAATATACAAAACCTGTTAGACTTCGCCTCAATCAAGGCGGTTTAGAAAATACAAGGCCATGTCATTAGAAATGAGTTCCCTCTTTTAGTGACGTCATACGGAAACCAAGGCTTCCTATTGGTTTCTAACGAGGTCGTGTATGACGTCAAAAACGACACCGACAAATCGAGCAGTATATAATAAGAATGACGTCACAAACGGAGGGAACGCATCTATCTAACGTCACGGTTTTGTACTTTCTAGATGGCCTTGCCTCCATTTGTTTGCTCTTTGCATTTCATTGGCATATGTATATGACGTCGCATAATCATCATTGGAACAAGTGTCTCATGCTACGCCACGCCCGTCTACCCAGTTCTGTCGTTGTGTACTGCCTGTTTTAGCGAGATCGTCCTTGAATCTTATTGGTGTGTGCTACCTTCTATGAAGTCATGTGACTGGAATTTCTTTCGGAAACTACTAAATAGCTTTCAAGATGAACAATGCACAAACTTCCAGTTACTCAAAAGAAATCTGATTGCAGCATTTCATGGTAATATATTATTTAAGGATACACATTATTTTAATCCTTTAGGATTCAACATGCCGTAGGTTTCAGGCTTTTTTCCAACGCAATGTAAACATTCCAGTTGGTATTCAATGTAACGTTCGATTCTTCTATCACTCAATACATAAATATTTTTACATAAAACATTGACCAGTTTGAGAGCCACCTACGTTCGTTTTTCACATTATAGTGCTGATTCCCAAAGTTAAAATGCAGTCACTTCATTCTATATGCTGAAGCACTGCTTCTAGCAAAGCTACGTTCAGTATAACAGAGGTAATCGTTGTTTTTGTTTTTTAAACCCTTCCTAAAACAACTCTGTTTTTTTTTCTTCACAAAGCGTCCACTTAGCAAATTTTGCAAACATAAACACATGTCGCAATACACTGAGTGGCCACTTTATTATGACCACCCTCTCAGTACTTCGTTGGGCCACTTTTTCTCTTTAATACTGCGTCGATTCTTCGTGGCATGGACTCCACGAAATGTTGATAGGTGGTTTGTGGAATCTGAGACCATGCTTGATGAATAGCATTTTCCAGGAGTGTGAGATTGCAGGGTTGAGGATCCAGCTTCCTGATGGCTCGTTCAACTTTATCCCACAAATTCTCAATGGGGTTGAGATCTGGAGATTTTGGGGGCCTCCGAAGCAAAGTAAACTCACCGGCATTTTCCTGAAACCAATCCTGTACAATAGAAGCACTATGGCAGGACGCATTATCTTGTTGAAAGTAGCTATTGCCATTGGGATAAACCATCCACATGACAGGATGCATTTAGTCCGCAACGATGTTTAGATATGATGTGCCTGTCAGACGTTTATCAACACGAATTAAAGGTCCCGAAGCATGCCAGGAAATCATACCCCAAACCATAACGTTGCCTCCACCAGCTTGAAGGCTTGTAGCAATGCAGTTTGGGTCCATGCTTTCGTGCAGTTTCCGCCAAATTCTCACTCGCCCATCGGCATGGTGCAACTGAAAACGTGATTCATGGGACCACATAATTTGTTTCCAATTATCGACTATCCAATCCTTGTGCTCCTGTGCGAACTGGAGACGTTTTCACTTGTTAAGTGCAGACAGCAAAGGTGTTCGAACAGGTCTTCGGCTGCCATATCCCATCCGATGCAGTGTACGGCTAACAGTGTGTGCAGAGATCATTTGAAAGGATCCTTGAATAAGATGATCTGTAATTTGCTGCACTGTTGCCTTTCTGTTATCTTTTACCAGTCTGGACACTCTCCGTTTCGCCCGAGTAGTCACTAGTCAATGACGACCACACGTTGCACGTAGAGACCCAGATTTTTGGCTGACAGTCCGATCTTTAAACACTTTAAAGACTGGACTGTCAGTCAAACAACTGTCAGCCATCTCGTCTCCCAAAAATCACTACTACTACTGTCGCAAGCACTAAGCTTTCCCTTTTTATACTAGCTTCCCCCTCTGGCGACAACAGCGTGTAGCCATAGCTCATTTGCTTAAAACCGTCAGGTGGCAATAATAAAGTGGCCACTCAGTGTATATAGTAACCACCGGCAAAAGTGGAGACACAGGTTACAACTTAACGAAGGTTAAATACCTCCTCGTTTTTAATTTCAAAATGTGAACGAAAAACCATATTCCAAGTTATTAAAATAATTTTAAAAGAAGTACCAAAAAGAGCGTCACTTTGTGTCCTCTTATAGTTTCTTTTTCATTACTTCTCTTAAAATAAACCATATGAGCTGTTGTTAAGCTTTTATCAGCGCTCCTAAAACTTGTTCGGTAAATAAAAAGGAATTATTACTTCATTTATTATTCTCGTCCCAGAGAAATTCTTTATTCTTTTTCCTTTTCTCTATCCTTTCCCGTCTCTCTTTCGCGGTCTGAGAAGCACATACACACGCAAAAAAAGAAAGGAAAGAAAAATACAAGAAAACCATGCTATAGCATGTCGGTTTCGTCGTTCTTTCAGTGGTCTAATCAAGTCAGAAGAAAAGGTAGAAGTGATGGTTCTTTCTTTCTTTGGGGCACACCCTAACGGCGCAGAACTCCTAGTGTATAATGGCGAGGGTGTGCCAGTAAACGAGGACATGCAATGGGACTTTGTTTCTGACATCCAATGACTCTTTCTCAGTAAAACAAACTTTCTTCGCGAGTTACTGGAATTTCTTCCGGTTCCCTGTCTCCCTTAATTTGCTAACACTCTTAATAGGCTGATGTGTTTCTCTGGACAATTTTTTTTGTTACTTGCGAAACGCCACTGTGGAGCAAATTCTATAATGTTTGGTCCTTTGTAAAATATTAAGAAATGGATAAAGAAAGAAGACTGCGTCCCATAAATCTCTTTTAAACCAATCCAGAGGAAAAAAAATTGACGAATGAGGCGGTTCCCACGCTGTTGCAAATTACTATTATTTAGAAGAATAGGAAGGGTGCACAGGGTTTTTTAGGGTTACATATTGAACTGTATTTTAGGACTTTCAAGGGAGATAATGAAAGACAGTGGCATTCCACTTAACCCAACTGCTGTCCATTTTTATATAAAACTAAGCTTGCGAACATAACTTGACCTAGGCCAAGTCATGAGCATCTCATATTACTTCACTAGTATGTTGCCATAAGACAACGAATGAATTTTAATTTAACAGGACTTACATATATCTTTTAAAATTAATATTGCCGCCCCGGTGGCGCAGTGGTCTAAGGCGTTGCCTCTGATCATTCGTCCGTAGGGGTCCGGGTTCGAATCCCGGTGAGGCATGGATGTTGTGTTTGTCTTCCGGCACTGGCTCTCTCCCTTCCCTGGAACCAGTGACCCTAAATTAGGGACGGGCGACTGCTTATAGCCCATTTGAGTTGCTCACGGTGGTCGTTAAACCTCCAATAAAAAAAAAAAAAAAAAAAATTAATATTAATCTAATGTATATCACGCTAATGGAAAACATTTCAAATACTTGTTTCAAGATTAGCTGTGTGATCCAGATTTCCAAGTAAAGGTAATTACTAGAGTTGTATTTTTTAGATAGAAACTTGCAAAGATGAAACGGAAGAGAGCCAAAAAGTAGAAAATGGTAATTGTGTTGCTTGCGGAATAGTACTTAATTTTTTTTTCCGTACACTACATAAGAGTCAACGGGTCTATAAATTCCATGATATTACAGCTGCTTTTAAAATTTAAATTGCAGTACCAAAGAAAAAGAAAAACTCTAAAAAAAATTTGAACTCGCTGTTCAATAACAGAAGGTCACGTGTTTTGTGATGGGTTGGGTGGAAAAACGGTTGCACATAATAGATTACCGCAATTTGTTGAATACTTGCAGTTCCTTCTGGCTTTGTGACAACTAAGCTGCTATTAAAAATACAAACTGTAATTAGATGGCGCTATCTGGGAGACGCGTGTTCGAGTCCCGCTCCAGGACGATGAAATTTTCAAGTTTTCGGATATTATCTGACTTACCATCCATGTCACATTTACACCAAAAATCGGATTGTCATCTTCAGAATTTCTATTATATGGTGTAATCCCGTATTTCTTTCATGATTTATCTGCTCCTCCGGGCAATAATGGGATATGATTCTTAAATTCCAGATTCGCTAAACATGAATGCCAGTTACTTCGACTAGCGAATCCTGTGATGGTTATATTCAAATTAATCGGAAATTGAGAATTGGTCGTTATGGGTGGTGTAGTGGTTAGCATACCCGGGCGCTATCTGGGAGACGCGGGTTCGAGTCCCGCTCCAGGACGATGAAATTTTCAAGTTTTCGGATATTATCTGACTTACCATCCTTGTCACATTTACACCAAAAAACGGATTGTCATCTTCAGAATTTGTATTATTCCATCGTTTCAACTCCAGTCACTTGGCAGCGACATCAGCTTAGGTGAGGCTACTTGTGATTGGCACGCAACGAAATGAATTTTTGTAACGAATTATACAGTAGATTTACAGTTATGAAGCCGGTTTAAGTAGTTACGGAAACCTATGTTTACGATTAGATTTGAATACAATAAGTTACTCATATATCTTAATTGACAACGCAAAATTCATGAGTTACCGAATTATGATATTTTGAGTTTTAAAACATGCTGTAGCGTCATCTTTGACATAATGCAAGGGTCCTCCACCAAAAATTTTTTTCTTGTTTTGATATAACGTCTTGCATGTTTTGAATTGGTTGCCGCATTCTGCACAAAAAAGAAGTTCTTTAAATACATTGAAATCTTGATAGATAAAAACTTGGAAGTAGAACTTTTAAAGATACGATAGTTCCTACAAAGAACAATATACAAAACTTATAAAACATAACTGATTGTAGTGACTTTCGTTGAACGGGTACGTTGTGATATGTACGTTGCTTAAGCCAAAAGACTAGGTATAAACGGGAATCTTTCAAAACATACACTACGTCTAAAGCTTCGTTCACACTGTAAAATACGAACTTCCACGCACAAAAGTGCGGAATGATACATTGACATTTAATGACTTGAGCGTGTGGTGAGTGATGTGGTGAGTTGCGTGAGAGATATTGAAGGAGTATGACATGCCGAGCTTTGGCTAAGACAACAAGTTCAGTTTGTACCACGGAGTGTATTCCAGTTTATGTTTTTGTGTAAAGTAATAAATGTTTTGTGTTGTGATCGAGTGTCTGTGATGTTACAGACCACAGATAGAAGTGGAGGCACCGGTGAGATTCGAACTACCAAAGATAGGAAGTTGAGGCGCCGGTGAGACGGGATTGCACAACTTCAGCGGCGTTTTTTATGACCGTGGGAATCGATGAGTTGAAAGATCTTCAAGCGTGAGAAAGAACCAACGCAACAGGGATATTTTTTTCCTCTTTGTGTTGGGAAGAACAAAGGATGGTGACTGTTGTTTGTTTTTCGAAATTAGTTCGTGAGAAAAAAAAAAAGTTCAGTATCGGATTTACACCACATTAGATGTTTATGTAAGTACTGTTTTTGTTGTGTTCTTAGAGAATTATCCAAAGGAATGAAATATCAAAGCAAGTTTTTTAGAAGTTTCCAGGCACGGAATTAAATAGAAGGAAATAATTTCTGTCAAGAAATAGAACATTCAGAACAACTGTTTAAGCCTAGATTATAGGTAAATGTATAATATTGTTGTAAACAATTTCTGTGAACGTATACACATATACGATAATAGAAGGAAATAATTTCTGTCAAGAAATAGTACATTCAGGACAACTGTTTGAGCCTAGAGTATAGGTAAATGTAGAATATTGTTGTAAACAATTTCTGTGAACGTATACACATATACGATAATAAATAAACATTGGGTACACGTAAAGCTTGTTGAAATGGCTTTCTTAGGAAGAGCTCGAAAAGAAGAACTTCTGCAGTTGGCGGAAGAATTGGGTATAGAAGTTATGCCAAATCTCAAAATTCTGGAATTAAAAAATAAAATTGTCAACTTTGAAGGTTATGAAGAGGATTTCGTGAAAGAACTTTTGGCAGGTATAAAACAGCGTAGAGAAACAGAAAGACAAATGGAATTGGAGCTTGAAAAACTTAGACAAACAGAAAGACAAATGGAATTTGAGCTTGAAAAACTCAGAATAGAAGCTGGACGTCAGCCGCTGGGAGGTAGTTTGGAGCAAAATGGAAATTCTCATGAACCGAGATTAGAACGTCATTTGATGAAAATATTTGACCCAAAAGACAGTGATATAAGTATTCACTTAGTTTTATTTGAAAGGCAAGAACAACAAGCAGAAACAAAAAGGAAAGATTGGGTTGCGAATTTGATAGGACTTTTGCCCTTTGAAATATCACAATTGATTGCCAGAGAAAATGTGGAAGATGCTAAAAACTATGAATATGTGAAAAGGTTACTTCTTAAAAGATATAATAAGTTAAGTCCATAGAAATTTAGATTGAAATTTGTACAACACATGCGTACATCAGAGAAGACCTGGAGAGATTTCGCCTTCGAGTTAGAAAATTATTTTAATGAATGGATTTCTTAAACTAGGCGATTTTGAAGGGCTAAAAAAATTAATGATCACAGATCAATTGAAGCGGAAAGTGCCTATAGAAATAAGGGAGCATTTTATTGATAAATGGTCAAATATTGTCTCACCTTCAGATTTGGCTGATATGGTGGACAATTCTAAAAGTGTAAGAGGAGGAATCAAGAAAAATTCGTCGAATGAATTTTGTGCTTTAAAGAAAATGCAAGTCAGTGAGAAAAAAACTAGAGATAACTATGATCGGGGAAATTTTATGAAAAATGGATTTTATAACAAAAATTATGTTAAGTCAGATGTAGGACAAAGGTGGTCAAAACGGAATGTATCTCAGAATGAAGAAAAGTATGATCGCAGACGGAAGATTCAATGTTACGAGTGTGCATCTTATGATCACATTCGACCTCAGTGTCCTAAGCTAAAATCACAGAACTCAGGAAGCGTAAATAGAATCAGAGAGGAAACTGAAGGGGATCTCTTGGGACCCTATACCTTTGAAGGAAAAATAAATGGAGTTACCATGCCTATTCTCCGGGATACAGGTTCATTAGTTGATATCATTTGTCAAGAGTATGTGTCGCCAGGTGAGTACTGGAGAACATGTGTGGGTACAGCATCTTCTGGATGAACAAAAGGTTTGTTTACCATTGGCAGAAGTTGAACTATAATGTAAATTAGGCCATATTGAAACTAAGGCTGCAGTGATTAGAAAGTCGCTAGATCAAGGTAGATATTTACTTGGAAATAAGATTGCCGCTTTGTTAAAAAAAATGATATGGAGTGACCACTTAATTCAGAACAGGTAAATGTTGTGATTACTCGGTATCAAGAAAAACAGAAACGAAACAACGAAGAGAGAAATTCAGTAAAGAATGATTCAGGGAAGAAAGAAAAACAAGCTCTTGAAGGAGAGGCTGTGGGTTCCAAAGAATCAGATGAATTAGAAGAAGAAATTATGCCATTGAGGCATGATGAAGATAAAGCCATGTTAGAGTTGGTAAAAATGGATTCAAAATGTTTCATGGAAGATCAACGGCAAAGTTTGGAATTGAAAAAAATTCTCAAAGAAGAGAAAACAGATTTTAAAAAGGCAAATGGTTATGCTGTACTAAGAAATAGGATGTTGGTGAAGAAGAAGATCAACAAGATTGGCGAAGAGGGAGATCTTATTGTTTTTCCAGAACAATATAGAGAACAAATAAAAAACATGTGTCATGAGGTAACTTCGAGGCATTTAGGAGTGACAAAAACCAAAGACAGACTAGCGAAGTATTTTTATTAGCCTAACTGTTATAAAGACATTGAAGAATTTGTAAAATCTTGTGATTCATGCCAACGTGCTGGAAAAGCTGTGGACAAAAAGAATGCACCTTTAAAAATAGTTCCAATTATTTCTGAAATTTTTACAAAAATCAACGGCGATGCCTGTGGGCCTTTGCCCGAGACTTCAAGCGGAAATAGATACATAATTACAGCTATGTGTTTGTCGTCCAAATATCCAGATGCAGTACCAGTACCAGACATAGGATCCAAGTCGGTAGTTGACGCTTTGTTACACATTTTTAGCCGCATGGGATTTCCAAAAGAAATTCAAACTGATCAAGGAGCCAGTTTTGTAAGCATTTTGACACTAGAATTTCTGGAGCGGTTTGGAATAAAAGTTACTCATAGTTCTGTATATCATCCCCAAAGTAATCCGGTAGAACGATTCCATCGAACTATTAAAAGGATGTTGAGAGTTTTATGTCATTAGTCTGCTCCGGATTGGGAGAAACAGTTACAGGCGGCGTTGTTTGCTTTGAGAACTGTGACACATGAAAGCACAGGGTTTACGCCTGCTGAATTGGTGCATGGAAAAAATTTGAGGACGCCAATGACACTATTGTATGCCCCTGACTATGAACGTAGATTTGTTCTACAAACTGATGCTTCAGATCAAGGAATGGGAGTCGTCCTCTCGCAAGAACAAGAAGATGGCGCTGAACATCCTGTACTCTATCTAAGCAGAAAACTTTCGACAGCAGAGAAGACATACAGTACCAGTGAAAAAGAATGTGCCGCCATTATATTTGCGGTACAGAAACTGAAATGCTACCTGGATGGTCAAAATTTCCTCATACAAACTGATCATAAGCCTCTCGTTTTGTTACGCAACAACGCAAGTTCAAATGCTCGTCTCATGAGATGGGCCCTTGCTTTACAAGCATAAGATTTTGTTATAATTCATCGATCGGGAACTATGCACAAAAATGCAGATGGACTGAGCAGAATTCCAACTTTAGATGATCCACCTTGATCATGCTATGTGTCTGCTAGTAAAAACATATTTTTTTTTTTTTTTTTTGGGGGGGTTGTGGTATATACTACATAGAAATTGTTGGAAAACACGTAAAGATGATTGTGAAATTAACTCATATATTTCTCTTTGTAAATGGATTGGGATGTAAGGTCAGGGGATGCGTAACATCACAGCCTCTCCTTGACAAATGTCAACCCCGCCTTCTCGTGGTGCATCCTGTTCCCACTAAAGGGGCTCTGACGACCGCAAATAGCGGTATAACTATACCATCGGGATCAGAGGAAATGCTATCCCACACTCACCAACCCGCTTGGCCAGCGTGGTGAGTTATGGCCAAACACCTCCAAAATGACTCTACAACTTAAATCTTGGCCCTCAGTCTCCGGCAGCTGGAATGTACCTGGCCAAGGCAGCGGCCAGTGCGACATGAAGGCAGAGGGTGCTAAGAATCCCCGGAGGACCGAACTAGGCTGCCATTTGATGCTGACCTTGGCTACCTACAACGGACGCTCCCTATCTTCTGATTCAAGGCTTCTTGAATTGGAAGAGGAACTACAAAGGATCAAGTGGGACATCGTCGGGCTAAGTGAGGTAAGGAGAAAAGGAGAAGATCTCATTGAACTGAAAAGTGGACATCTCTTCTATTATCGTGGGACAGATACTGGCAGAACTAGTGGTGTTGGATTTATAATAAACAAGAAACTGAAGGATAAAGTGGTAGAAGTTGAAAGTTCCTCTGACAGAGCTGCACGACTCGTTATCCAACTATCGAGAAGATACCAGGCTCAGATTATTCAAACTTATGCACCCACTACAAGTCATCCTGAAGAAGAAATTGAAGAATTTTATGAGGAAATTCGTCATCTAAATAATAAAGGTAAGCAGCACTTGAAGATAATTATGGGAGATTTCAATGCAAAAATAGGGCACCAGCAACAGAATGAAACTTCAGTAGGTAAATTCGGTCACGGCAACAGAAACCAGCGTGGAAATACTCTCGTTGAGTTTGCAGAGGCAGAAGGATTTTTCATCTTGAATTCCTTTTTCAAGAAAAAGCCACACAGGAAATGGACATGGAGACATCCAATTGGGACGACAAGTGAAATTGATTTTATTATGTGTAACAAAAAATTCGTCATCGAAGACTGCAGTGTGCTGAACAAGTTCAACACAGGTAGTGACCATAGATTGGTGAGATGTAAGATGCACCTCAACACTAAACTGGAACGTGGCAAGCTCATAAGACAAACAAAATGTATTGACATAACCAACCTTAAAAAACACCATAATACTTTCAAGTTGGAACTGAAGAACAGATTCTCTGCTTTAGAAGGCCTAACATCGGAAGAAGTGGATATTTCGGAAGTTAACAGAAAAGTAACCAAAGCTCTTATGGAAACAGCAACAAAATTAGCTGGGTCTAAGAACAAGTTGCATGTAAACAAATTATCAGGAAAAACCAAAATGTTGATGCAAAAAAGAAGAGAGATGAGGACAACTAAAGAAGATGTGACTTCCAAAGTGGAATATATAGAGCTATGCAAGACAGCACGAAAAAGTATCACTGAAGACGTAAGGAAATTCAACTGTGAGCTAGTGAGGAAAGCAATTGGAAACAACCAAAGCCTAAAGATAGCAAAGGGACATCTCAGTAAGGGAAGAAAACAGATTATGGCTCTGAGAAAAGAAGATGGTTCTATAACAAGAAATAGAGGCGAAATTTTGACAAGAGTGAAAGATTTCTACTCCAAATTATATGAAAGGGATGATACATGTACTCCAGACATCATGAAAGATACCAGAGTTCTTCCAGTCCTCCCAGCAGAAGTTGCTCATGCAATCAAGAACATGAAGCGGGGGAAAGCTCCAGGAGAAGATGGAATTACTATAGACATCATACAAGAAGCAAGTGGAGAAATTGAAACAGTACTCGCCCAAATTTTCACTCGATGCCTTAATGAAGGGAAGATTCCTGAGGATTGGAACAATGCTACAATGATCCTGCTACATAAAAAAGGTGACATTGAGGATCTCAGGAACTACAGACCTATCAGCCTCCTATCAGTGGTTTATAAAATCTTCACTAAAGTTCTTTCACACCGCTTGAAGGTAACACTGGACATGGCTCAACCGAGAGAACAAGCTGGATTCAGGAGTGGCTACAGCACAATAGATCATATCCACGTACTGAGAGAACTAATTGGAAGAGCGAGGGAATATGAACTTCCATTGTGCATGGCTTTTATCGATTATGAAAAAGCCTTTGATTCGGTGAAATCATCAGCCGTTACCACGGCTCTGAAATCCTGCGGTATTGAAGATGCATACATTAATATTATTAATAACATCTATGAAAATGCAAGTGCAAAGATTCGGTTGTTTGAAAATACAACACACATAAAAATTGGAAAGGGAGTGAGACAAGGTGACACCATATCTCCGAAGCTCTTTAATGCCACATTGGAAAATGTCTTTCAATCACTGAACTGGGAAAACAAAGGGATAAAGATTAATGGAGATTATCTAACCCACCTTCGTTTTGCTGATGACGTATTCATTTTTGCAACTACCCCATCAGAGCTACAGAGTATGATCCAGGAACTTGCTGACAAGAGTAAAGAAGTGGGATTAAAAATGAACTTTCAGAAGACAAAAGTGATGTTCAATGCTTTTACAAGAAATGAAGATTTATCGATTGATGGAGAAAAACTGGAGATAACAGATACGTATGTTTATCTTGGACAGCAGATATCAAGTGAGGGTCACATTGATGAAGAAATTAATCGGCGTACAAAACTTGCCTGGAGAGCTTTTGGAAGAAACAGCATAATTTTCAAGAGCAATATGCCATTATGTCTTAAAAGAAAAGTGTTTGATCAATGCATCCTTCCAGTGCTTACGTATGGTGCTGAGACGTGGACCTTAACTAAAAGAGACATACAAAGGCTGCAGACAACTCAAAGCAGCATGGAGAGGTGCATGCTTGGTATAACCAGGAGAGATAAGAAGAGGAACTCGTGGATCCGAAAAATGACAAGAGTGGAAGACATCATGATCAGAGTTAAATCCCTGAAATGGCAATGGGCTGGACATACTGCCAGAAGAACAGACCATCGATGGACAGCCGAAATTTTAGATTGGATTCCAAGGGACAGGAAAAGACCCAGAAGAAGACCACATGGGAGATGGGTGGATGAAATTCGAAAGTATGTGGGAGTGACATGGAGGAGACTGGCACAAGACAGACCGTTGTGGAGGAAACTTGGGGAGACCTTCGTCCAGCAGTGGATTGATAATGGTTGACAATGATGAAATCGATTATGACTCATTATGTGAACTATGACTATTGTATTATAAAATGACAAGAACTTTTTACCACTGGAAAAAGTTCTTCTGGAAGTGAGGAGGGGTTTAAAATACGAACTTCCACGCACAAAAGTGCGGAATCATACATTGACATTTAATGACTTGAGCGTGTGGTGAGTGATGTGGGGAGTTGCGTGAGAGATATTGAAGGAGTAGGACATGCCGAGCTTTGGCTAAGACAACAAGTTCAGTTTGTACCGCGGAGTGTATTCCAGTTTATGTTTTTGTGTAAAGTAATAAATGTTTTGTGTTGTGATCGAGTGTCTGTGATGTTACAACACAATCATTATATCCAGAAGTATTACGAAAATGAAAAAAAACTAACCAGCAAATATATAAGCTAAGACTCGAAAAGTCACGAAATACAAGAAAGGCCAACCCCACCTCGTGTAAAGCTCGAAACATTCAGTGTGGTTTCGTTTTATTTTAATTGAGTGTTGTAATATTTCGGTGTTGTTCCGAGCGTTACATGAGGCGATGTTGGCCCTTCCTGTATTTCGTGACTTTTAGAGTTTTAGTTTATAAATTTGCAGGTCAGTTTTTTTCATTTTCGTAATACCTCTCGATATACTGAGTGTGTGAACAGTGTTTTAGACGTAGTGTATGTTTTGAAAGAATCCCGTTTATTTATTATTTTTATTTTTTTTATTGGAGGTTTAACGACCACCGTGAGCAACTCAATGGGCTATAAGCAGTCGCCCGTCCCTAATTTAGGGTCACTGGTTCCAGGGAAGGGAGAGAGCCAGTGCCGTAAGACAAACACAGCATCCATGCCTCACCGGGATTCGAAACCGGACCCCGTTCGGACGAATGATCAGAGGCCATCGTTAGACCACTGCGCCACCGGGGCGGCGAATCCCGTTTATACCGAGTGTTTTGGCTGATGCAACGTACATATCACAACGTTTCCGTTCAACGAAAGTCACTACAGTCAGAGGTACGTTTCATCAGTTTTGTATATTCTTCTTTGTGTTAACTATATCGTATTTTTAAAAATTCTACTTCAGAGTTTTTATCTATCAAGATTTTAGTGTATTTAAAGAATTTCTTTTTTGTGCAGAACTCGGAGACCAGGTGAAAACATGCAAAAAGTTATATCAAAAAAAGGAGAAATTATTTGGTGAAGGACGCTTGTATAATGTCAAAGATCAGATTTGAGTGCAGAGTGTTTGCTATTGATCTGCGATTCCATTTGGCATTGGGCGTGATGTAGAGGTCGTCTTGATAGTTTCTGACTCCTGTCAATATCAGACCGCCCGGAACACGAGTTTACCCGCCTATTTAGCTTGTTAAGAATTTCCACATCCTCGAGATCACAGAATCGCTAATCCCCAAGAACAGCTCAAACTCCGTGATTGATTAACAGCCCCAAAACCTCGCAGTGGATTTTTTCTTTAATATTTTTATCAAAGTGTGTTGAAATCCGTGTGCCACTGTTCCTGCTAAATAAAGTTAACTGTCCATTACTTGTGACCTGTAGATCAAGAAGGGCCAAGAGCAAGCGTAGTAAGACAGGCACACGGCCATTCCCAACACGCGGTTAGAAGGGCCCAGATCGGACGACGAGCAAGCGCAGTATGACAGGCACACGGCCATTCCTCATTCTTGATTTGAACCTTGGTCTAGTTCGGACGACGAGCCAGAAACATGAGTTTCTAACTCTCTGGCCACCGGAGAAGGCTTGGTGGAACTCTATAGATCTGCTTTACTGACAGCCGACGTAGGAAATACTCCTTTTATCAGTCTTCTTCAATTTCATCTAACACGTGTTCTGATTTTGATTTTTTGATTGGGGGATGAACGACCACCGTGAGCAACTCAATGAGCTATAAGCAGTCGCTGGTTCTAGATTTAGGGCCACTGGATCCAGGTAAGTGAGAAAGTCAGGGCCGAAAGCAAAACACAAACATCCATGCCTCACCGGGATTCAAACCCGGACCCATCTCGGACGAATGGTCAGAAGTCATCGTTTAGACCACTGCGCCACCAGGGCGGCCAACGGCTGCTTTTCTATCCAAAACGTGTTTTAGTTTTTTTCATATTTCAACACAGCAGCGGAGTCAAACCTTTGCTTAAGTCTTTGATACGGTGTTTGTTATCAACATGTTTTGCAAATAAATATAAGGATGCTATTTTGTTTGTTTGTTGGTTCGTTTCCGTTTTTATAGGGGGTTTAGCGACCACGGTGAGCAACTCATTGGGCTATAAACAGTCTTCCGTCCCTAATTTAGGTCCACTGGTTACAGGGCAGGGAGAAAGAGCCAGTGCAGTTAGACAAACACAGCATCCATGCCTCACCGGAATTCGAACCCGGACATAACCCGGACGAATGATCATAAGCCAAAGCTTAGACCACCGAGCCATGGCGGCGGCCAGGGGCTAACGACCACCTTAAGTAAGTCTAAGGGCTATAAGGAGTCGCTCGTCACTACTTTAGAGGCACTGCTTCCTGGAAATGATGAGAGGTAGTGCCGTTAAGATAAGCCACCTCCTAAGCCTCATCCGAGACTAGAATCTGCGCCAACTAGGAGAAATGGTGAGAACCCAGCGCTTATACTACTGCGCCACCAGGACGGCAAAAACGTACTAATGCCATTATAATATGTTTAGAACCTTCAGAATACGTGCCTGAACTATTAAAAACAAGTTAGCAAAATAACACAATGCATTGATTATTACACGCTTTGCAACATACTAGAAATCATTACTCAAATTATGAGGATAATGGCTGTAGAATAAATTTTGCCCCTATACCCTGACGTTTGACTCCATTTCGACGATACTGAATAGAACCTGTTAAGTATACTTTTGGAACAACATGCTAAATGTTTGTCTCAATCGAAGCATTTTTACGTAAGTTATAACGTATAAGGGCGATGGAATAAATCCCGCTCCTATGTCCTCACCCTTGGTCCCATTTCACCTATTTTCAATAGGGTTTGTCCCTAGGTGGTCCCCTACCACATACAAAACTTTCATTGACATTGAACCATTTTTACGCAAGTTATGATGCATAAGAGCAGTGGAATGGATCCCGGCTCCTATGTCCTGAACTTTGACCCCATTTTGCCAATTTTTAAAAAGGTTTGACCCCGTGTGGTCTTCTACCACTTACCAACATTTCACCAAAATCGAACCATGTTTACGCAAGTTATGACGCATAACGGCAATGGAATGGATCCCGCTCCTGTGTCCTGACCTTTGATCCCATTTCGCCCACTTTCAATAGGGTTCGTTCCTACGTGATTCCCTGCTACATACTAAAAGTTCATTGAAGTCGCTCCGTTTTTACGCAAATTATGATGCATAAGGGCAATGGAGTGGAACTCGCTCCTATGTCCTGACCTTTAACCCCATTTCGACCATTTTCAATAGGGTTCGTCTCCGCTGGTCCCCTACCACATACTAAAATTTGAATGAAATCGGCCCATTTTTACGCAAGTTATCGTGCGGACGGACAGACAAGCAAACGGGCAAAGCTGGAGCATATATGTTTCTTCAACCTACGGTTGGAAAGCGAAAAAAGTTACAACATAGAGTTACACCAAAATAGCAAAGGTCAAATCAGAAAACACAATTTTGCTCTTCTTTTGAATCGCATAAGGACACCTATGGGATATGAACGTTTGTGGAGGAGGTTGCGCCATCAAATGTATCCTGGGGTATTCTTATTCTAAGCAGAATCGATGCCAAAACCAGGATATGGATGCTTGCTGTACTGAGATTCAATTTATCAGATTATCTTAAGATTTACTTCAGGCAATTTTGGAAAACAGAGCACGAAAAGACAAAACTGCTTTTTTACAGTACATTTTATTTCGTTAATTTTATATCTATAATAATTTTTGTTACTGTTTTGTTAAATTCTTTATCGTTGTTTGAACAAGTTTTGCGAAGGGGAGTATTTTTTATCTTGCTAATAAAATAAGAGAACTGAACTAATCCTACAGCAATCCGATAACTGCCGAAGTTCGTCATGCAAGTGGACATACCTAAGGTGAATATAAAAGCGCAAAATTCAAATTATTATTCATTACGGCTAAACGGAATAGTTGAATAAATAAGAAAGAGAGTATCTCTGAATAGAGAACTCACTAAAATGTTACGGGAAGGAGGAATCACATGATCAAAATTGTTTGCGCAGAAAGCTACGGAAGTTACAGAGAGGGAAATTTTTAACTTAGGACTCGTGAAGTATTTGGGAAGTGAAAAACTATTGCTTGTCAAAACAACACACGAAAAATATTTGAATACCATGGTAATGAAGGCATTTTTGACAGAGTAAAATATGTTCTTTGACGTGTTATTGAAATCTCTTTCGCGTGAGACATGGCAAGGGTTCTAAGGCATAAAGAAGCCTAGTATCTTTAAGAAATAAATTTATTCGTGTTTCAGAGGAACATTAATAAAAGCGAACACACTTTATATATCTATTAGAAAGAAGTTAGTAACTGTATCTACTTAATTCATTTTGATATAAAAAGTTCGTGTCTTTCCCACAGACAGAACTAAAACTAAACAGTCGGAATGGAAAAAGGAAAATCATTGTAATGATTAGGTTACGTCGCACGATTTTTCATGTTTATTGTGGGTTCCATCCAATTCAAAATAAATTCTAAATATGCGGAATCGTACGGCAATAAATGGCTGAAAGCGATAACTTCAAAATAACCAAAAAGATTAAAAGCAACCAGATATGAAATCCACTTTGTGTTATAAATTAATGAACGTAGATACATGCTGCCAAATAAAAGACTAGTAGGATGAAAATGAATATTTATTGCAAAATATTAAAAAATACCCATATGTAAAAAGACAGGCTGGTAGTTCAGGAATGATTACAGGAATATGCCCAGACTAGGACAAGAGTTCGCGTCAGTTGTGAAACAATGTTTTAAAGATGTATACATTTACAACAAAGATACGAATTTATCACTTTCAAATATATATTTTGTACTTTGCAATTAAATAAGTAAGAACTCTGTGTCTGTTTAAACAGGATTTTTACATCAATGACAAAAAGATAAAGTTCTGAGAATTGAAAAATAAACACGCGGTATCAAGTCTCACGTCTTGGATAGAAATTCATGAATGAGGAAAATTCTTTGTGGAAATAAATGCTGCCAAGAAATTGAACACGAATTGTGTGTCACGATTTTACAAGATTCCTGATAAAATGTTATTTCGGGCGTGTTATACTTTAGTTGCATGGAGCAATAGGTAAAACAGCAATAAGGTAAAAAAATATGTTCCAAACTCCCTTTGAAATAAAAATATTTTGGTATAGGGGTGTCCGAAAAAGAAAAAAGCGACGTTCTAGCGTAAGACAATTCCACGATGTATATATACAGATTTTCTGCTGATAATGTTTTCTGTTCTGCAGAAGCCTGAAAGCGCACACTGTGGAGAATCAAACCAGGTATGAAGAACATTGCACGACTCATGGGTTGAACCTTAAGCCAATGTCAGTTGCAATAGGTAAAAAGTTTGAAATATTGTTTCCATTGCGAAATTACAGGAAACAGGGCTTTAAAACTGCTGAAGTAGTAAGAAAAGTTAACGGAGTTGAAGGTAAAACCTGGCGGTTAGTCGGGCGACGGAAGTGTGGTTCAAGAAATTTGCGGCTGGTGACCTGAGCTTGAAAAAAAGGAATATTTGGGTAAGCACTCTGCTGTAGCCACGGAAGCCCTGCAAGCTGCTGTGGAAGACAATACACAAACAAGCACCCACAAATGGTCACAAGAACTGAGAGTTTCTAAATCTACCATCGCTGAGCTCCTGCACATTATTGGAAAGGTTTAGAGACGATGCCCTCAGGTGCCGCTCGTATTCACCACAGTTCAAGCTCAAATATACGTCGAGCTATGCAAGGAACTGCTCACAAATACACGCGATACTCAATTTATCAAACGAGTAGTTACTCCGGATAAAAAGTGGATGTGCACTATATTGACAAAAGTCGCCGGACACCCCTTCAAAAGCAAATTAACGGATCCTATGCGCTGTTAAGATACGCGATACAGCTTCAAACGTTATAAAAACTAGCCTGCAGCTGACCTCGATCATATCGCACTGTGAGGATGAGTGAAAATGTAGCAGCGGGAGAGCACTGACCTTGAGAAAAGAAAGATTGTTGGGTGTTATATTAGAGGGTTGTCCATAAGAAAAACCAAGAAGCGTTGCCATCATGTCTTAAAAGAAAAGTGTATGATCAATGCATCCTTCCAGGGCTTACGTATGGTGCAGAGACGTGGACCTTAGCTAAAAGAGGCTGCAGACAACTCAAAGCAGCATGGAGAGGTGCATGCTTGGTGTAACCAGGAGAGATAAGAAGAGGAACACGTGGATCCGAAAAATGACAAGAGTGGAAGACATAATGATCAGAGTTAAATCCCTGAAATGGCAATGGGCTGGACATACTGCCAGAAGAACAGACCATCGATGGACAGCCGAAATTTTAGATTGGATTCCAAGGGACAGGAAAAGACCCAAAAGAAGACCACATGGAAGATGGGTGGATGAAATTCGAAAGTATGCGGGAGTGACATGGAGGAGACTGGCACAAGACAGACCGTTGTGGAGGAAACTTGGGGAGACCTTCGTCCAGCAGTGGATTGATAATGGTTGATGATGATGATGATATGGAATAAAATGTATTTTGAATTCCATATCATCTTCATTTACGCACTGTAGGGGCGAAACTGCACATCGTAAAAAAAATAGAAATGAAGTATCATCATTCCCATATTTCAAGCTTCCCAATGAAAAAGAAATTTTTAAATAGGACGAATAGTTAGAGATATGATGTCTGCAGACGGACGGACAAACCGATAGCATAAGCACGATCTTTTTTTACAAAAGACGTGCTAAAAAAGGAAAAAGGCATTTACAGCTAAAAGGTCGTATTAACGCCTAGACATAATGCATCTTGGAAATTATGTTCGTCATGTAAAATCTGTAAATTCATGTTGGGATTGAGACACTACAAATGAAAATACAAGAAGTTTCTGTGCGTTTGACCAAGCAAAGAGCTAATATGTAGTCTATAAAGAAGAGACTCTCTTCCAAGAGACTCATTTACAGAAGAGCATGTATCAGAAGCGCAAGCTCGTAAAGTACGGACGTGTTTCACATAAATAGTTTCGGACACGTGTAGCCTTTGGAAAAGTCAAATCTCCATTATTTTGATAAAGCCCTGCATAAACTCCGTACTGCAGAATTACTGAACTCAGACAGTCCTCTTCTTCCGTCAATGACGTACGAAAGAATGAGGTTCGTAGACGACGGTTTATCATTAGAGTTTGATTCGTGCTGTTAAAAAAGTTGGCAGTAGCTGTTAAATCCAGGCGTTTCAGTGTTTTCATAATTTAAACTATGGTGGCTAACATCTTTATAAATCCTTCTTCTTAAAATTCATTTCAAAAATCTGTGGTCATACGAACTTGAATGCGATAACTGCATGCCGAGTGCGAATATTAAAAGATTCATTTTTATACCTCACAAGTGCTAACATTCAAAAAGCAGAACCTTGATGGCGCTATTGTATATGTAGATGTCAGGACGTCCAACGTCATGAAACAGTTTCCAAATGAAAAGGGAAAATAAAATCACCGGACTCATTGTCAGAGAAAAATTAAACAAGAAGCTCATTAGCTCAAGACACAGTCGCTCGTCACAATTCCGTTTGGAAAACACTAGTTCTTAACAATATGTGTAGAAGATAATTAAACATCACTGTCTTCGCTAGTCTTAATGTAGAGACATGCTACAGACGTAACGGAATGTTTCTGAAGAAATTAAAAACAATGTCAAGTGTTATCCGAAATGGGAAAGAAAACATGTACGAATAGTCCATGAAGGAAGAGTTTAAAAAACACTGCCTAACAATAGTTCATATTTTCATTCCAAAAGTAACCTAGGTTCAGTGTGAATATAACAAATCACTACATGTGCTTAGCTCACTTTTCAGAAAGTTTTTCTTAATTACTTCAAAGCTATTCAATTATGGATCATGCGTGAGCCTGCAACAAAACCCACGAAAAACTGTTAAATACATTTCCAATACGGTATTAAGTACATTTCCAATACGGTACAATAGATGGTTCATTCGAAGATTAATCTTGACAGACGATCGTGGAATTCTGCAGTAATTCACTGGACTGTTGCCCGTCTCTTCTCTTGTACAATTCTTACCAGTCTTCTCTGATTCACCGGCTGCGCTCCTACAAAGAACCGCCAACTGCTAGACATTTTTTAAGTGTCGTTCCATTTAGCATAAACTCTTGCTACCGTTGGAAGTCAAAAGTCTAAGGTAACGGCAGTTTGGGACATGCTCGAGCGAAATGCTTGGAGGCACAACTATATCGCCACTTTTAAAGTAGCTCAAATCACTCGGTTTGCCCATTTCGACCATAAATCAAACGCTAGCGCATGCTCAAGGAGCTCTTCTACATTACACTCAAGAGCAATTGTATTAGAGATACCTGTCTGATAACGTGTAGCACCACTTTTCGCCCTGATGACGGCGGCAATTCGTCTCGGCATGGACTCGACCAGACACCGGAAGCGTTGGGAAGCAAAACGGATCCACGACCCCTGAACAAGCTCCTACAGTTCACGAAGATTTGATGGAGGAGGGTCAGAGCGTCGAACATCTCCCTCGATGGCATCCCAGATGTGCTCGATGGGATTGAGGTCAGGTGACCTAGCTGGCCAAGGAAGCGAGGTCACGTCGGTGGAGTGTTCATCCAACCATTCGGGTACAATTCGGGAGCGATGGCACGGTGCATTGTCTTGTTGCAGGATCAGGTCCCCAGTGGGTAGTTTAAGACGCACAAACGGGAGCAAATGGTCGTTTAGGATATCCCGGTAACGTTGATCTTTGAGGGACGATGTCACACGTACCACGGGTCCCATTTCAGTCCACGTAAACAGTCCCCGACGAGAATGCAACTCCCACCAGCTTGAAGAGTACCCTGCTGGCAAGAAGGACCCATCGCCTCATGTGGTTTGCGCCGTACTCGTATCCTGCCATTCGCATGTAGCAATGTGAATCTCGACTCATCAGTCCAGGCAACATTTTCCCACATGTCTAGGGTCCAGTGGCGATGTTCCCGCGCCCATACTAATATTTGCACCCTGTGATGTGCGGTAAGCAGCGTTACCCTCGTAGGACGATGGCTTCTCTACCCCATAGCGAGGAGATGGTTCTAGATGGTGTGGCTGCTTACACGTTTTTGTGCACCAGCGTTGAATTGCCGAGGGATTTCTTTCACTGTGGCTCGTCTACCCGCTGTTACAATGCGAGCTAGCCGACGATGTCCACGGCAGTTGGCCCTTGCAGGGATGGTTTTACCGGATTCGATGTACTCGTAGTGCACCCGTGACACAGTGGCTCGTGAAAATCCCAGTGCCTGCATGACTTCCGAGATGGAGTGACCCATTCGTCGGGCTCCGACAATTTGCCTCAAATGCGCTTAGATCCTTCGTCTTACCCATACTGAGTCCGACTCTTTCTTATTCCCGTCGCATCACTCCTTATATTGTCGGATCGCTGCATACGTCATGTCGTTCCTGTTTACAGGGCCGCCCACAGCCCCACATTTGCATAACGCCACCTGTCTCTAATTCAATTGCTCTTCAGTGTATTTATAACGCACACCGTGCCGAATTTCTTGTTTCAGGGGATCATTTACGTTACGAGGGCAGGTGTTCCTTAGAAACTGGCTTCTCACTGCATATTATAACAAGTTAGTAAAATCATGCAATGCATTAATTGTGATACGCTTTCCAACATACTAGAAATTATTACTTAAGTTATGAGGATAATGGCTGTGGAATAAATCTCGCTCCTGTGTCCTTACATTGGACCCCATTTCGATGATATTCAACAGAACCGGTTCAGTATACCTCCGAAACAACATGATTACGTTTTCTCGCAATCGAAGCATTTTTACGTAAGTTATGACGCATAAGTTCAACGGAATGTATCACGCTCCTATGTCCTGACCTTTGATCCCATTTCGCCCGTTTTCAATAGAGTCCCCCCCCAAGTGGTTCCCTATCACGTACTAAAACTTTAATCAAAATCAAACCATTTTTACGCGAGCTATTAGGCGGACAGCCAGACACACGGACAGACCTGAATCTTATACGCTTCTTGAACCTGCGGTTGGAAAGCGTATAAAATACTTCCTGAACAACTACTTTAGTAGCATCCACGCATTTCTAAAAATAGACCTACAAAATATTCTTCAAAAGAGGAGATAGGCCGGGCTATCTCTTTAAGATTAGAATAAATGATAGGGTGATACATTGGAAAAGACTGTATCGCTGGTAGACCCTCAGATAAAATTAAATAACATACTTTTCACAGAAACATGTAAATCTTACTATATGTCCATAAATTCGGGCAAAGCAAAAGTAAAGAAAATGAGAAATACACCAGCAAACATTGTAATCACCTCGAATAGACAAAATGTTTAACATGCCAAAAGTTTAAACTACCTAAACCAAATATTATCGGAGAGTATAAGCTATTTTGACTTTTTAAAATGACTAATTGGGATAGGCTAGACACTGATGAAATGTCGGAGTAAAAGTTTGCAGGAAAAACATAACTCTAAGCAGGAGAAACTAAAATTTTATAATCCCATGATAATTCTGGTTGTAAATTATAGTGCAGATACGTGGGCCGTGCAAAACAGACAAAAAAAGAGGAGATTACTTGCATTTGATATGAAGCATTTTTTTAAAGCGAAGGAAACATTATGGACAAAGCAGAAAACTAATTATTGATCAGGTCTAATCCAAATTCGCAGATATCAGAAATCCTTGTAGATGAAATTACAAGAAAACGGCTACATCCGTTCGAGCAAGTTATCAAAATGATTATTACATGACTACCGCTGATCTCTCTGAAGGAAAGAGTGGGCAGAAACAAGAAGCATGGTAGGTAGCATACCAAATGGATTCGCACCACAAAAACAATCGTCTGGATTTGACTCTGACAGTTATTGCCAACATTTTCAACAGCACCAAACAAACTCCAATGAAAAATCGTTGTCTACGAAATTCTGAAACTGTCATTGATGATCGAGTAGGACCGGTTGATTGAGTTAAATAATTATTTAATCCAGAGATGATGTAGGGGTTTATCAAACTAATGGGAACACAGAATGCGACTGGAGTACTCGCAATACGCCGTTTGTTAATAACAGGGACAGTGCCACCCGCGGTGTGAGATACGGTACGGTGTCGGCGATCACGCAGCGATGATATAGTTGCAGCTGGAGCAGCTGTTGTGGAATAACTGTCAACAATGTATGTCAGTACTTAAATAGTATAACTACACTGATAATCAATTGTTATTAATTTATGTATGTCAGATATTTTATTTTTACTGGGAGAGAATCGGAGCCGTAAGACAAACACAACATCCGTGCCTCACCGGGATTTGAACCCGGACACATCTCGGACAAATAGTCAGAAGCCAGTCATCACTGTGCCACCTGGGCAGCATTGTCAGATCTGAGTGACTTAAAAAAAAGGCATGATCATTGGTGCTCGCCTTGCATCTTGCACGAGCTTCAGTAACTACAGAGTGATTCAATCGGGACACAACATCCATGTCTCACCGGGATTTGAACCCGGACACATCTCGGACGAATAGTCAGAAGCCAGTGCTTAAATCACTGTGCCACCCAGGCAGCATTGTAAGATCTGAGTGACTTAAAAAAAAAGGCATGATCATTGGTGCTCGCCTTGCAGCTTGCAGGAGCTTCAGTAACTACAGAGTGATTCAATCGGGACTTTACCCAAATAAAACGCTATAATTTTGCAAAGAAGAAACACTTCACTCTGAAATTTGAAGAAGTGCTATACGCTCTGTACATGCGATGTTTGACTCGTATGCCCAGATGACACCACAATACACGCCGTCTGGTGGGAACGGTTTCACGTCATTCTCTTTGTCCGTCGGCTAGCGTCGAGTACGATGGTGTTCACGATTTCTGAGCGCATGTTGATCGTTCGAAGTTAGTGGAATTCCAGTTTTTTCAAGAAGCGTCAGAAACAGTTTAAGAAAGAATTTCCGGTCGGGAACCACCTACAAAGCCAACGATTTCAGATCTTGTGAAGAAACTTGAGATGACAGGGACCTTGTTCGAGAGGGCGATCCCCAATGTCGGAAAACACTATGCAGTGTGTGAGAAAGAGGTTGTTACAGTCTCCAAAGAAATCGTTACTCAGGCTGCTGCAGCAAACAGGACTGTCATATTCCACCTGCTAGAGGGCTGCAAAAACGGGTAAAGTGAAGCCATATAGTGTTACAGCTGGTCATGAGCTGTTACCAATTGACATGCCGAAGCGAATGCATTACTGCCGGTGGTTTAAGGAAGTCGTCTTTCAAACTCCAGGCGTATTTATCAAACAGTACGTGGTTGACCGACGAAGCCTGGTTCCAAGTTTCAGGCTATATGAAAGTACAGAATACGCGACACACGGGTATGGGCTAGTAAGAATTTCCATGTCATTCACGAGGAAGGAATGCACCCCATAAAGGTTTGTGTATGGTGAGCCATTTCACGGAACTGGATAATCGATCCCATTTTATTTGAACAGGCTGTCAACACAGAAGTGTATGTCAATATCTTCACGCAGTTCGTGAACCAACTGGATTGTATTTAGCTACAGAATGGAATCTTCCAACAGGTTAGTGCGACTTGTCACACTTCCAATGCCACCATGACTAAGATTCGAAGTTCCTTCGGCGATCGGGATATCTCCAAAGGTTTGTGGTCGCCTAGGTCTCCGGATCTAACTCCACCTGATTACTCCTTATGGGGTCATCTGAAAGGTACTGTATACAGCAATAAGCCTAAGACTTATCCAAAGTACTGTGTGAGAATTCGTGCTAACATTCACAAATATATTAGGTTGTAATGCTGCCTAAAACACGATAAAATTTCAATAAAACCACAACACACTAGTTGCAAGATGAAGAGAAAAATTTACTACAATTAAAACCAGTATGTTACAGTTAAAATGATAAAATTACATGAGGCAATTTTATCGTTTTAACATGTAATTTTATCATTTAACTGTAACATACTGGTTTCAATTGTAGTAAACTTTTACTTCATCTTGCAACTAGTGTGTTGTGCTTTGAATGAAGTTTTATCGTGTTTTACACAGCATTACAACCTAACATATTTGTAAGCCTACGACTATTCAGCAGCTGAAAAACAACATAACACAGGATATTGAAACAATAAATGCCAACCTGCTGAGGTTGGCACTTACATTTGGCAATATGCAGCGACAAGTTGATTTCTGCTTGGATCAAAATGGCGGACATTTTCAACATCGTCTCTGATATTGGTGTGATTGTGAAAAGCTAAGCACTTTGTCTTCAAATTTCGGTTTGAAATGTTTTCCCATTTCAAAATTATATCACTTTTTCTGGGGGTAAAGTCAAGAGTGAATCACTCTGTAGAACGGAATAAGTAAGTGCAACGCGCTGAACTGTATATAAGATTGCAGCTACCAATAAAAAAAGACACGGCATTGCTTCCAAACGTGCAAAGTGTTCGACGGATTGTACAACAGAAGCAGAAGACCACCGCACCAAAAATAGCAGCAGTGGTGCACGCCACTCGAGATGAACCCTTTTCTGTCATAACAGTTCATGGAGAAGTCTATTGTTCCGGTATTTATGGCAGTGTTACATTGCTTAAACCTGTAATTATCAACATCAGTGCAAAAAAACGTGCAAAGTTGTGCAAAGCACATAAAAAGGTTAGATGATAGAAACTGGCGACTTGTCATCTGGTCTGATGAATCGTGCTTCACAGTGTTTCCCAACATTGGTAGAGTGTACTTTGGCGAAAACCTGCAGAAGCGTTCCACCTCGACCGTTTGCTTTCAACTGTGAAGCACCTAGGTTGATCATTTATACAGTGGGATGCCATATCATGGCATTCATTTTGGATTATTGGTTATTCTGCAGGGTCATCTCACATCTGCAAAGTACTAACCTTTCTTGGGGAATATTCAACCAATTTTGCAGGTATCGTTCCTTAATGACTATCCCAGTGAACCCGTGCATTGTGCGAAACGAGTCAAGTTGTGGTTTGAAAAGCGTCACGATGAGGTGCAGCTGCTACTATGGTGACCTCAAACTTGAGACCTCAATACTACTGAATGTTTTTAAAGTACCTGGGGGAAAAGTTCATATTCAACTTTCCACCTCCAACATCAGTGGTATAGTTGGGATATTTTAGAGGAAGAATAGTTCCAAATTATATTATTATATGTTATAACGAAGTAAATTTCTCCGTCATTTTTGATCCACGCCGGTAATCGAACCCGAGTCCACTTATTCCGGAATAATTCCGGAATATTGGTAAACTGAGCGATCCAGACGTTCGTTCTTGCTGCTATCTGCCTTTATGTCGTGTCCGTCACATATCCCCCCCCCCGAAGAGGGCCGGGGGCATAGCCCACGGGTCATCCGTGGCCATGAATCGTTGCAGCAGCCATCCGCTGTAGAACGTGCACTTGAGAACTCCCAGTCAATCTAGTGTGTGGAATGCAAGATCACACATTTTTATTTTTCGAAGCGCTGGAGAAGGGATTCTCTTATTTTTCTTTATCTTGCGGTGTGAAAGAACATCACACCATTGCGAGATCTTTAACGACCGGGTCATCCGGGTAGTTCGAGCGCTATTATAACGAAGTAAATTTTTCCATGATTTTTGATCCACGCCGAGAATCGAACCCGAGTCCGCGTACTCCGGAACACGTCTCTCTACCAACTGAGCTACGCAGACGTTCGTTCTTGCTGCTATCTGCCTTTAAGTCACGTGCGTCCTGCGGGGCAGGCACGTCACAAGGTACACGACTTGTATAGGTCTATTCCAAGTCGAATTCCTTCTGTTCTGAAAGCACGAGGTGGGTCTATGTCTTATTAACAAAAAGTTCTCTAAAAACAGGAAGTGTTTCCAGTATGTTGATAAAACCCTGTATCTGTGTTTTTCAAATAAAAAAAAATAAAAAAAGAGTTTTTTCTAAATGAAGAATGAGTAAACTTTGTTTACTTAGAAGTACACTCCTTACACATGTATATATCTTTAACACCAAACGGATAAATATGTGATCTAGAGGTATTAGGTGTGCAACTTAATTCTCGGCCACAGGAACGACACGTTGCCAGCAAATTCTAGCAAATCGAATACGTAACTAATCAGGGAAATAATCCCCGTCGTGTTGAATACATTTGAGCCATCGGTCAGCGAGCTGCCGCATGCCACTGCGGAAAATAGAGGGTTGTTTCGAGTTGATAAAATCATCAATAATTGTGTGGGCTTCCTCGACAGAAGTGAAGTGCGTATCACTCAGGTGATGTTGCAGGGAGCGAAAGAGGTGATAATCCCACGGGCGAAGTCTGGAGAATACGCCGGGTGGGACAAAATCTCCATCCCAGGTCGGCGATCGCGTTTAAAGTCGTTTTCGCGGAGTGAGGGCGCGTGTTATCCTGAAGCAACAGAACGGACCTTCTGCCCTTGCTGGTGTATGACCAACAGGACGGACCTTCTGCCCTTGCCGGTGTATGACCAACAGGACGGACCTTCTGCCCTTGCCGGTGTATGGCCTTTTCGCCTTCATTGCGTCCTTCACATTAATGAGTTGGTGACAATAACGCTCAGCACTGACCGTTTCATCAGGTTTGAACAATTCATAGTGTACGACCACGCGCTGACCCCACCATATGCACAGCAACAACTTCCTGACATGGATATTCGGTTTCACGGTACTGGTGGTAGGCTGACCTGGATAAACCCAGGAATTGCGCCGCTTAGGATTATCGTAGACGATCCGCTTCTCATCACAGGTCAAAATCTTGTGGAGGAAATTCTTCTTCTTGAATCTGGGGAGCAAGGACACAGCAACATCATAGCGCCCAGACATATTCGTAGCTGTGAGTTAGTGAGGCACCCAACGACCCTCCTAGTGAATCCGTCCAAGCTTGTGCAGGCGTTTAGCAATGGCCTGCCGTGTTACTCCGAGCTTCTGCGCAAGCTTTGACTGGGTGCGACAGGGATCCGCGTCCAACAGCTGTTCCAATTCCTTATCGTTATCTTTCTGTGGATGTGCCGGATGTTCTGCATCACGGAGATAGAAATTTCCCTGCTTAAACCGCTGGAACTACTTCTTACACATACTGTATGACACAGCAGTCTCACCCAAAGCAGCACAGATCATTTGCTGTGCTTCCAAGGCACTTTTGTTCTGTTGAAACGCGAAGAGAAGTCAGTGTCTCAAATGTTGCTTCTCGAACGACATTGCTTTCACCGTCAACTTTCGTCTCTTCTGTCAATACAGCTGTGAGCGGTTGCGATTGTTTGGAAAGCTGTTGGATGGCGCTGCAATCAGCCATTATCGCACATATCTATTTGCATTTGCCGACGTTTTATGATAGCTTGCGGATAGGGTGCGAGAATTAAGTTGCACACCTAATAGAATTAGGGCTTTTCATGGGCTTAAAATTTCTAATTTGGCATTAACGGTCATATTTTCATTCCAATTCAAATTTATCTGAATGTGAAGCTACTACACCTTATTAAATGGTACGGTCCTTTTCGCCACTTGCTTATACAATATTACCCTTTTGCTTAGCATGTTTATATCTGCTGTGCAATGAAATTTCAAATGAGCACATTGAATGCAGTTGCTGATTATAAGGATTTGGAACGATCATCTTATTCTTGAATAGTCCTGTATTATCTCTCTCTCTCTCTCTCTCTCTCTCTCTCTCTCTCTCTCTCCCCCCTACACAAACAGTTTGGTTGATGTGATACGGAACAGTGTTTTTCATTTTCGAATTATATTTCCTTTCTTTGAACATCTTGAATATAACGAGATCAAACCATCTTGAATATATCCTAGATAAAATATCAAATACAATTTGATATGTACCTTGTGCTCGCCACATTTCATATCTTTAAGAGCTTTTTCTCCTATTTCGGACTGTGAAATCTCAGTTTTCCTCGTCTTCAAACGTATATAACTGCTTCTGCTTTCTTTCACTTAGTTATTTCTCTAAAATCGTTTTTCCAAAGCTTAAAAAATCTATGCTGTTATGATTGTTCTTTCCGCATAGTACCCATATCTACAAGTTTTACAGTAATCACGTTTTGTGGGAGATTCCTTTTTGATATCACCTTTACTCGTTTCTAAAATAAAATTCACTGAAGAAGTAAAATATTTTCTCAGGGAAATTTATCTAAAGAAACTTTCTACAAAACGAATAGATCTGTTCACACACCTAGTATAAAACATTAACCTTTGCGTTCTACGCATTCGCTGTGGTTGCTTGTAAACTTTACATATCACAAGTAATGACAGCTGCAACAACTCTTTAACAAAAACAACAAAACTAAGAATCATTTAAGGAAAGAAATCATCTGGGAGAGAAAACCCAACTTCAGTTGTGTTGGATATTCCGGAACAATGAGCAACAGGTACGGCGCAAAATGTGTGAAGATATCAGATATGTGTAACTCAGTTTTGACAAAATTTCAAGCTTTAAATATTTTGTAAGTTGCTTACAAGACAAAGAAAATTATTACTTTCACTGTAATATTTGACCAAGCGATCACTTCACGGAAAATCAATTGACTGAAAATCAGTACACCGAAAAGTATATTTCATAGAAGGATCACTTTATTAAGACATTCATTTCATCGATGCGTCACTCGAACGAAATGTACATTTCACCGAAGAGTCACTTGATCGAAAGATACATTTCACCGAAAAGACACTTGACTGAAACATTCACTTCATCGAAAGGTACATTTTACCGAAGGTCACTTGATTGAAACGTTAATTTCATCGAAGGATCACTTGATCAGAAGTAGATTTTACGGAAATGTGTCTTCACCCGAATGCTCATTTCATCGGCATAACATTTCACCGAATAGTCAGTTTATCGAAAACTTTGTATTTTATTTAAAGTTCAATTGTGATCTAGTGAGGGTTCGGAAAACTGAACAACAAAACGATAGGGGAGCGTATGAAAACTGAACTTTTGATTTCTTCGTGTCCATTTTCCCGTAGTTCGGTTTGTTTTTTCATTTGATCAAAAGATGACTGAATTATAATGATGTTAATTATACATCCCCGCGCTTGTGCCATTTAAGCAATTTGTAATTATCTGTGACCATATTCATGACGTTTGCATAACAAGTCAAATTAATATTATAGCACTTTTTTCTCTTATGCACAAAACATTAATTTTACAGCCCGTGCCCTGGATCTGGCCATTTTTAGCGAAGTTTAATCACCTGCGTCCATATCCATTTAATTTACATATTCCCCCAATAAGGAGAAGGAAACATAACAGGGAAATTTTGTATAACCTCCTTTGCTGGCTGAAAGATATAGCAGTAACTTTCAAGTCCCCGCATATTAGCCAATTGTGTTCATTATGTTTTATTTTTCTGAGTAATATTTCCATTGTTTCGTAAGTTTTTCCTTCATGTATGTGGAATGCCCAACTGGAGAAAGAGACAACTGATTTCCTTTATGCAATTAAACAGCCCTTACACTTCTTTTACTTTAGTCAATGAAAAAACACCAGTCTTCTGAATCATATGGAATATCTCTTAATTGATGAATCAAATTAGATATATCATTGAAATACACTAAGGAATCGCCAGTGTAAAAAGTCGTAGAAACCCTTTTTCACGATTTCTGTAACAGCTGAAAATAGTTTCACTTGATAATAGGTTTTTTTCTTTCAATCTGGAGCCCAATACTTAATCATTGCCTTTTGTTAATCCTAAATCTAGGATTAGATCGTTTTATTCTATTTGGTTTATCAGTTGGGGTACCTTGTCCCCTATACTGAAATCTGGATCTTTTTTTTTTTTTTGACTGCCTAAATAGGGTTCTGAATCAGATGACACATCAACATCCAAATCAAGAGGCGGAGTTGGAAGAGGCACGTTTTCACAATGAATGAAGAACAGGTCGCATAGTTCATTTCAAATTAGGATAAGCAATCTTTGATTTGTTATGTCCATTGTACCCCGAAATGTTACACATGCAAAAATAGCAGTCATCGTAGTGATTTTGCTGTTCACGCCAAAACATGGATATTCCAAATGGCAAATATGAGCACTTACCTAAGGACCAGTTTCGTAATATAGGAACACAAGAACGACATACACTGTGCGGAGCCCACGGTTTCTCCTGGTTTCCTAATTTCATGTCAAGTACGCAGGATACACATTTTTCACAAATGAAGTGATGTTATTCCTTTCTTTCTTCAACACTTACTCACCGCATATATAGCAAAATTAATTTGGATCATGTTTACATCTTCTAGACAAACTACTAATGCTAGGCATAACTTCAAGACTACTGAAATACGTACGAATAAATTCAATGAAAAACTGTCAGGACATGTGGTAACAACGCTCACCTAACAATTTGGACGTGTTTGCTTTGTTCTCGTCTGCGTATGTTTCTGTATTTCTCCTCTGCATTCTACCACTAGCGCCATCTAGATGTCTTTCATAATAAATAAGTTATACTTCAATAGAATAACTATACTAGTAGTCCGAATATTTTGGTGTAGAATAGAAATCAAAGTGTCCAGGCTTTCGTTCATCAACTAGATGTCTTCTTCAAGAAAGGTAGACAGCAAACTGCTACTTTAAGTTTGGTCCTAGAAGAAGCCATCTGGTTGATGTGCGAAAGCTTGGAAACTTTGATTTCTATTCTACACCAAGAAATTCGGCTAGATAGTATAGTTATACTATTTAAATATAGTTGGTGTACACTCCCTTCTTATTTAATTAAATACGTTATAGTTTATATATTCAGTACTTTTGAAGAACAGTTTTTACATTTTCAAAAACTAACACCCTAAAAAGGCGCCTTACTGATTTGTAAAATGAATGTGCTTTGAATTATTGGAAAGCCTAATTCATAAAAACCTGCACGTGATATATAATGCAGTCACGACTTAAGCATGCCCAACTTCATCTAAAACAGTCAATATTTTCGGAATAAGAAAAGGTATGTAAGCTGGTGTTATTAATAAAATGGTTTCACACAATTTTTTTTTTCAGAGAATTTTCGAAATGTTTAACTTATGCTAAAGATCCTTTGTTATTTATACGGGATACAAATTTCGATGACTACTTCACATCTGCGGTTTTTAGAATTTCGCATCCCAGTAAGTGGTTGTCCTGTTTTTTACGCTTTCCAACCGTAAGTTGAAGAAGCGTATATGCTCCAGCTTTGTCCGTCCGTCTGTCGGCACGATGACTCGCGTAAAAATGGTTCGATTTCGATGAAATTTTAGTATGTGGTTGGGGACCACCTGGGGACGAACCCTATTGAAAATGAACGAAATGGGGTCAAAGGTCGCCTCATAATTTGCGTAAATATGGTTCGATGTCGATGACAATTTAAGCATCTTGTAGGGTCCCACTTGGGAATAAACCCTCTTGAAAATGGGCGCAGTGGGGTCAAAGGTCATGGCATAGCAGCGGGATCCATTCCATTGCCCTTATGCGTCATACCTTGCTTAAATATGGTTCGATATCGATGAAATTTTAGTATATTGTAGGGAACCGTCTGGGAATGAGCCCTACTGAAAATGGATGAAGTGCGGTCAAAGGTCAGGATATCGGAGCGGAATGCATTCCATTGCGCTTACGCTTCGATTTCGATGAAATTTTAGTATGTGGTAGGGGACCACCTGGAGAGGAACCGTATTGAAAATGGGACAAATGGGGTCAAAGGTCAGGACATAGAATTGGGATCCATTCCATCGCCCTTATCCCATACTACATATTAAGGTAGTCGTCAAGTAATTTTGCTTCCTATATTTCCATTGGAAAAACTTTTCTACACATTTCCTTCACTATTAGTCTGTTCCCAAGGATGGAAATTTGAACATCGATTAAAATAACTTCATATTATAACTTGGAATACTTAACATTTTCAAAAAACATAAACATAATTATATTAAAAAACCATAATTTTTCCTTTGGTGGTCTTGAAGCCAGAGAAAAGATGGGGCGACTTGTACTTTGATGTCGTCAGTAGACAAATAAATGTTGCATTGCATTAATTATGGTTATGTTTTAGAAAATATTAAGTATTCCAAGTTATAAAATGAAGCTATTTTAATCGATGTTCAAATTTTCATTCTTGTGACGAAATTGTGAAGAAAATGTGTACAGAAGTTTTTCCATTGGAAGTATATAGGAAGCAAAATTACTTGACGTCCACCTTAAAGGAGCAATTCTTGTATCTATGAAAATTTTATTTTGAAAATGGCTCTA
This sequence comes from Macrothele yani, assembly GCA_039090855.1. NCBI lineage: Eukaryota > Metazoa > Arthropoda > Arachnida > Araneae > Macrothelidae > Macrothele > Macrothele yani. Next base: position 163,621,930 of record CM077011.1, read on the forward strand.
AGGAATTTGATGAAAGTAGTTTACCTACCGTTTTCTGGCACTAGAAATCGATTTAGCTTGATCTCGACTTTAGGAAAATTCGTTTAGTGGGTTAAATAACCACCCCGAATTACTACGTTTTCAGGGTCATGGCGTCGTTCCATTAATGTTACCCATGCTTAGAAATCTTATGACGTCACAAGCTCGCGATTGAGATGTTGGTGCGCGGTTACGCCATGTGTCTCATTACGTCACGCGTTGTGTGTGGATCCTATTAAAGTTTTATGACGTCACACTCTTTCGAGCAGATGGTTGCGATTCCCATCTGCCTCATTAGGTCACGCGTTGTCTGCGTATGCCCCTCCGCACGATAGAGCTGAGACGGGCTGGGCCCTAACCGGGCTCGGGCGTCATTTTAAAAATTTCTGGTTGGGCTCGGGCTGCCATATATATATTTTTTTTACCGGTCAGTTTTACCAAATAGTTATTGGTTTTATTTTCAAACCTTTTTTTTCCAGCAGCAGTTCTCACTGACCGCCAGAAAGTTGTTCTTTTAGTTATGTCTGTTGTTTGGCTATCTGTAGGAGGGTGAATGGAATTTTATTAGTCCTTTTAGGCAATGCGGTTATTCCGTCGACAGACTAGCCAGAGAAAATACTTTAAAGGTGGGTGGGTAGGCTGGGAGTAGGGGTCCTGACTTGTAATACGAGGTGTAAAAAGGAAACTGACAGGCGGCAAACATAAGAAAGACTAAGGAGATAAGGGAACGGTTGAAATGCACCCTGATTTTCCGATCAGATGAAGGAAAGGAGAATGGATGTCTGGAAGACAGTAAGGCTAATAATGTACAGTACTTTCCCAGTCTCTAGTTTTATGATACGTAGCATTTGTTTCCTGTTGCTGCCGTTGGATGTTTAAGATGCCGATGAAGAGATTTTCTGAAGGCGTAAATTAGACCCAAGATTAGTCTCGATTACCCATGACTGTTTACGCATAAGTTTAAATTCTCTCCATAATTGCTTCGTAAAACTACACAGTAGCCTGAAGGACTGACGGGCCTTTGAAGTTTTCTGATGCTTTTTGTGATCAACATTTAAAACCAGTTACATCTTCCACATACTGTAAAGAAGTGCATATATACATTGTTATTGTTAGTGTCACTGGGACATACTTTATGTTGATGCCATATAAATTGTGGAACCAGATGAGTATATATAAATATGGAAGGCACGAAAATTAAACTAGATGTTAAAATCATCTAAATAGAACTTTTGCTATGATTCCGATTGGTGCGTGAAAGCTTAGGATCAATTTTTAACATACAGCAAAAAAAAAATGACCTGATTAAATAGTTTAAATTAGATCTACCAAAATTGTTCGTGTCCTTCAGCACTGGGTAGTTTTTACAGCAATTTAAAATTTTCAATACTTCACGGAAGTTGCTAAAATAAAGCAAAAATGAAGTCTACTTCGGGTTCGGGCGGGCTCGGGCTCAGACTCTGTGAGAAATATGGCAGACAGTCCTCGGTCTCGGACTATAAGATTTCGGGCCCGGGCGGGCTCGGGCCACCAAAACTGAAACCGAACTCACCTCTACCGCACGATAACTCGCGTAACAATCGTTCGATTTCAATGAAATTTTAGTATGTGGTAAGGGACTACCTGGAAAGAAACCCTGTTGAAAGTGAACGAAATGCGGTCAAAGGTCAGGACATAGGAGCGGGATCCATTCCACTGCCCTTATTCGTCCTAACTAACGTAAAAAAAGGTTCTATTTCAATGATATTTTAGTATGTGGTATGGGACCACCTGGGGACAAACCTTAATGGAAACGGGCGAATTGGGGTCAAAGGTCAGGACATAGGAGCGGAATCACTTCCATCGCCATTATACGTCATTACTTATGTAAAAATGCTTCGATTTCGATGAAATATTAGTATGCTGTAGGGGCCTGCCTGGGGACGAATTCTATTGAAAATGGGCAAATGGGGTCAAAGTTTAGGATACAGGAGCGGGATCTATTCCATAGCCCTTATGCATCATAACTTACGTAAGAATGCTTCCATTGCGACAAAACTTTATCATGTTATTTCGGAGGTATACTGAACCGGTTCTGTTGAATATCATCGAAATGGGATCAAAGGTCAGGGCACAGGAGCGAGATTTATTCCACAGCCATCATCCTCATAACTTGATTAATGATTTCTGGTATGTTGGAAAGCGTATTATAATCAATGCATTGCATGATTTCACTAACTTGTTCTCAATTCAAATGACTGTTTTTCAGAAGCTAAACATAGCGGCATGCGTTTGCATATTATCACCGAATAGCAGCGCACGCATTTTACGAACATTTTTTTTTCTGCGAGTTAATCCATGATTGGCTAAAGACCACCAGTGCTGAGATGAGGCGAAACCGAAGCTAAAAGCCCGAACCCGAAGCGACTCGGACTGCATAATATTTATTACGGCTCGGCCTCTCAACTTTTTTCTTTAAGCTGTGATGTTGTACGACTTAGAATACCACAATTTTATTGCGCTTCCTTACTGATAAAGATCATTTTTCCATAACTAGATCTGCGAGGAGTGTTAGGATTGGTGAGCTGATAGTGGGCTTTTGCGGAGAATGAAAAACTTCTTCAAAAACGGTAGACACCACTCCTTTGATATCTGTCCCCGCAACACCCACGTGACGGCTCCCATCTGTATTCATTGAGCATTTTAAGCAGATTGCAGCGCAGCCCGATTTTGTAGGTTACCCGGCAGCGCGAAGTATTTCATAAGGAAATGAGTATTCAAGCAAATCGTACAGCTCTACTACAAAAAAAGATATACCTTGCTCACTCTTTAGTTAAAAAATAAGTCAGTTAGTTGCAGGGGCAGGAGAAAGTGGAAGTGTAAAAGACGAAATTTTTATTAATTGATGCCTATACAAGTCACAATCGTTTGGGTGCAGGCTCTATTTTGCGATATAACATTCGCGCTCGAGATGACACGCTTCCGGCCCGGACGGGCTCGGTCTTTTATTGAGTTGATGCAGAAGTTCATGCTGTTCTTTTAACCTCATTACAGGAATGTACTAAATCAGAAGGGAAAACGGAACCAATCAACTATTTATCCCCCAGCCCCTCCCATTGTATACGATGGTGTCTTTTATTGAGCTGATACAAAAGTTCATACTGTTTTGTTTTTCACCGCACTACAGGAATATATTAAATCAGAAACGAAAACGGAATCAATCAACTATCCCCTCCTCTCCCTCCATTGGTGTCGCCGCCGGTGGCCTAGTGGTCAACGTTCTCGACTGCCACGGAGAAGACCTCGTGTCAGATACCGGAAGGTACGAACGCTCGAACCACTAAATATCCGCTGTGCGTCGGATAGGCACGTTTAGCCGTCGGGCCCCGGGTACTGTCCCCCCCCGGTAAAAAAAAGGATGCGCCTTCCTCCCCCTTTTCTACCTTTCCTATCGGGCACTCTATCCCAAATCTCCTAGCTTCCTATTTCTAAGGGTTGTATAAATCTGGGGTCAGACACACCCTTCCTAAAATCCTCCGCATATCATCTTATCTGATCTATACGATGGTGTCCCAACGTCAGGATCTGTCTGCAATGCCATTCTTGAAAAAACGTGCAAATTTTGCTGCAAAGAAATCAGCAAGGAAATTCTGGAGACTAACATCATTGTTGAACGTCCTGCCACAGAGTGCAATCGACAGAGATCGGAACAGGTGATAGACAGAAGGGCCGACATCTGGGGAATAGGCCAGATGTGGAAGATCTCCCATTTCATGTCCTGAATGGCCTTTTTTGTCATGTGTGCACTGTGCGGGCGTGGGTTATCATGTTGGAGGAGGATACCATGGCGCGGATGTGGCAGTTTCTTCTGAATTGCTCCCTTCAAACGGCGGAGTTTCTCACAATACAGTACTTCGTTGATGGTCCGATTCCTCGGCAGCATTTCCCAGTAAATAATGCCTTGCATGTCCCACTAGACACACAACATAATCTTCGCAGGATGAATGCCATGTTTCGGACGTGGTGTGGGAGTCTTGTTTGGGTGTTTAGGATTAACCATTCATTCCGATGCCTGAAATTCGCGTACAGGCACCACTTTTTATCTCCAGTAACAATGCGTGACAGAAAAAGTTTGTGTTGCCGAGAACATTCGCGATAACGGACGAGCAAGGAACAACGTATGGCAACACGCTGATTATTGTTTTCCTCGGTAAGAAAGTGTGTGAGGAACCCAAGACCCTCACTTCTGGAACTTTCTCATACGTTGCAAGTGTCGCACCACTGTAGCCTGATCACAGTCCATCTTAGTGGCCAATTCGCGTGCGGTTTGACGCGGATTAACCAAGTGAATGAGATGGTTCAAACGATCCTCAGTAAAGTGAGATGGACGACATGAGCGTGGAGAGTCGTTGAGTTCAACATTGCCACCTCGGGACCGCTCAAAACATTTGAGAGCTATCCGCGGAGCAACACAGCACAAATTTGTCGAGTAGCCTTGGTGCCTGTGGATTCCTTGTTAACCTCGTAATAGAGCAGATGTCGGAAATATCCATTCCTTTCTATTAGACATTCCATACCTAAAATCCATTAGCCACAATGACACAACGCAATATGATTTAGTTACACGATATTACTGGCTACAATTTGATATACAACTGGTCATCTGCACCGTCACTACTGACCTGGGAAACACTCGTGAAGTAAAACGGTAGCGTGTTATCGTACATGAATCTGGGTGTCGTATTTTTACACGTGTCAAATAGAAACGAAGTTGAGTTTTCATTTCTCACTAAAAAGAAAAATAATGTGATTTTCGGCAATTCACAATTGCGCACGTCCTACTTTTTTGTTGCTCTTCTTAGTTCAAATGACCGTTTTCCCGAAAGCTAATCACAGAGGCATGAGTTAACATACTATCACCGTTCAGCAGTACACGCATTGTACGGACCGTTTTTATCTAAGGATGATTAACTTAACCCATTGACCGGCTGGATGCCACTTAGTAAGTTCTCTTGAGCGTGTAATCATCTGAGAATCTAACAGCCATATATATACGTGAGCCAAACGGAAACAAAATTTTAATTTGTCACAAACAAATCACATTCCTCTTTTGCTAGTAAGATTTGGAACTACACGATTTTATGAATAACTCTATAAAGTTGAATGAAATATGTACCTAAAGTAATGGTTTCAAATATACAGGTTAGAAAAAGACAGACTGTAGCAACAATATAATTCGGTAACACCGCCCGTAGTCAAAGAAAAAATACCACAAAATTGCTAGCTGAGCTCAGGAAATGTTAAGTGATATAAGAACAACAACCTAACTCAACCTTCAATGTATTAGTCGTCATCTCTTACTGAATTTGGAACTATTCTTCTTCCTGCTACCAAATGTATGAAGATGTTGTCTAGATCAATGAGGACAGAAGAATAAATTTCACAAGCCCAGTAAAATGCTAACCGTGGGGCATTTAAAAGATCTCCCGAATCTCCTTTTCAAAATTTACAACTGATCAGTATTCTAGTGGAACATCACTGTGTGTGCACTTAATTCCGCATTCTAAACATACTCAAGCGAGAAAAATCAGTTATCCTGAACTGAGACAAAAATAATTTAAAAGCTGAAAGTCAAATAAAATTGAGAGCGATATAATAGCGCGAAAATCAGCCACTTTTTAATCGGGAAAGATGGTTTGTACATGTGACTGGGGTGATACGGTGAATAATTCAGAGTCAATTACAGAAAGAACAGCAGCAGCTGTCAGCCTAAAGGTACGAGATATGATGGATAGGATTTCAAAAAATTCAGTGCGAAGCTTGTGGCACATTTAATTTATACTTTCTGCTGCAACTGACAGCAGGAGTCACGTGACAAGGGGATTAATCAGACTGGCAAGTGATTCTGACCTTACACCCACATGGCAATCTGCAAGGATTGACGTGCTGACACCCGATATTTCAGGTGACGATGATTAATTTTGATGACTATGGCGGAAAGGAGAGAGACCATGAGAACTGGAAATTTTCAGAATGCACAGGCTTTCAATTGCGTCCCTTAAAAAGTCGTTAAACTTCAGAATTTTCCCCAAAGTTCTTGGAATTCCTGATATTCGTAAACTCTGCAATATCCCTTTAGGGAATTATTTTTTTTTTATACGAACGTTTATCAATAACAAAAAAATTACGTAAAATGAGATGAATGAATGTTATCCCAAAGATAAATTTCAGGCATAAAATATTACGCTTAAACAATGTGCATAAATCAAAATGTAATATTTAAAAATCAGAAATTTACTTTAGACAATATTCGAACAGATTGTAGCATTCGAAATTTAAAACATTGCTTTCATTCATGGAATGACTACCGAAAATGCCCTATGCATAAACTTTTTTCTGTTGAGTTACATATATTCATAACAGCAAATGCTATACATTTTGTTTCAGGAATGTTTTTGGACAAATGATACTTCTGGCGAAAACTGTGAAGAATCAATGTTGGTTTAACGATTTTCGAATTCTAGCGAACTCCCAAAACGCACTGACGTGCCAAAATTCATACGATACGTTCCTGGTATTGTGTAGGACCTCCTGTAGGCCGACGAAGTGCAACAACTTGACGTGGCATCCATTCCATAAGTGACCAGAAGACTTCTGGAGAGATGTTGAGCCATGCATTCTTAACAGCAGCCCACAGTTCCCTGGTATTTGTAGCTGAAGGATTTTTATTGCAAATATACCTTTTCATCAAGTCCTATAACCGCTCTGTTGGGATCATGTCGGGCGAACGTGGTGGAACATACCATCCATCCGAACTGTGCACAATGCTTTCAAAACAATTTCGGACAATTTGGGCACGATGATATGGTGCATCGTCCGGCTCGAAAATCCCACCGTTGTTGGGTTACATTAGGTCCATGAAGGGCTGCAAATAGTCACCCAGCAGAGCGACACAGCGTTTACCGGTTAATGACGTGTTTTCAAGGAACATAGGATCCAAACCGTACTACTTAAAACCACACATGTATGTAACCACCACCAGCTTGCAGAGTGTCCTATTGACAGCGTGGGACCATGACCTCATGTGGTCTGCGCCACATCCAAACCCTTCCACTAGCTCGTAACAACTGATAGCGTGCCTAATCGGACCACGCTACATGTTGCCAGTCTTCCAGAGTCTAATGACTGCGTTTACGCTCAGGTGAGCCGTTGTGTCCGATGTAGAGGTGTTAGCAAAGGCTCTCTCGTTCATCTTTCTCTTCCATACCCCATGGACGCTAAATTACGCTGCACTGATCTGATGAATGTGTCTCTGGTACCGCCTACATTGTATGTGAATGTTGTTTGATCCAGTGCTGCTTGTCAACATGGACAATACTGGTCAGACGCTACTAGTCACGATCATGCAGCACCTGTGGTCGGGCACTGCGCTTTCCACGGTGAATGGCAAAGCCTTTCATGAGCTATTCAGATTAAACGCGTGACACTGTGGGTCGAGGAATGTTGGACGTCCGCGCAACTTCGGAAACTGAATCTCCCATCCGTCTGGCTCCCACTACATGCCTCGTTCAAACTCCGATAATTCACGTCTGTTTGCATAATCCTACTAGCGGTTGTTCAACATGACTCACAAGATTACACCTCGCAAATGATGAAAATCGTAGCGTGCGTCGAATCCTTTAAAGAGGGCAGCGCGAGTTAAACATTTGCATACTTATCCCATGAGTTTTGGCAATTTAGTGTATTACATGTCCTATTAAATCTAAAATTGACATATGTTTCTCGCCCACATGGTCGAAAATATCTCGTGTTTAAAATTCTGTACAACAATGTATTTGTTAGCTTTTCTAAATTGTTGTGGATCGCATCAACTGTAGTTTACCAAGCGAGAATAAAATGTTAAAGGAAAATAAAAAAAAGGCGGGGGAGGGGAGGGAAATAATGTATACTGAAGTATGATATCTTATAAACGAATGTCCCAAGTAAACACAACTCGTCAAGAATCATAATCAAACCTGTAAATTATAAATTACGTGATATACATCTCAAACTATTCAATCACTTGAAAAAGGTGAAGAGTAAGTCAGCGTAATTTAGTTTAATTCTGAGATAATGATTAATTCCTGAATTTGTCGTTTTAGCCTTTCCATAAACAAGACGCACACACAGACACAGATACACGCACACTTTAAAAAAAATTAACATTCGAAAGGTATGAAGCAGTTTACAATTATACAGATAAAAACGTTATGTTTTGTTTAGACACAGGCCAAAAAACACCTGCGTAAAGGTCTGCCTAGTAAACCTTCTTCCAGGGGCGCAGCTACTGCGGTGCACACTGAGGTTCAGTTCTATCCTCCTCTGGAAACAGTAATTTGCTCCCATCTTCGTTCCTAGCATTAAACTTAACCGTCCAGTGGAGCAACCCAAAATGTACCCAAATGTAAAAAACAAATGATCAACATGTTTGTGTACGTAAATAACTTTTTGTACACCTTCAAACAGCTTATTTGGGGTATATGTCTCGAGAGCTGGTGCTCACTGCCTTCATGTAGGTTTTTCGCGTCGACAAGGTCAGCATGTAAAACACACACACACACACACACAAAGCTGCAAAATCTAGCTGCTATTCATCAAAGGAGCAGTCAATGCGTCCCGATGCGTGCAAAACAAGGTGATAAAAACCTGCAGTATTCATTTCAGGATGAGTGCTTTGGTCGTCGGTTGTGGGCTGCTTTAGTTTGCATCAGCAGATGAGCAATAGGTTTCAGCACTTTATTGTTTAACAATAAACATATGTGCACCAACAAATTAACAGCTTATGTCAACTTTGAAAGTCGCCCAGATATTCTACTCGGTATTCACACTGCGATTACACGCAGAGCCAGTATAAGGTTTGTGCAAATTCCTCTTCTTTGATTCCGTCGCGGATTTCGAAAAAAAAAAACTATTGATCTTTTAGACTTTTTTTTTTTTTTTGATTTTCTGCTCATTCTCCTGAATAACAAAAAAAAGTTGAAATGAAGTTACACCATGCTTCTACGAGAAAGATATTTTATTGCACGCGTCTTCAGTGATTTTAAGATAAATGCACATAATACACTCTGTATTATGTGCAATTTCATTCAATGTGCAACTTCATTTTCACAGTGAAAAGCAAGTTAGTAAATATTAATGTAATGTTATATGGTTTGTACATTTCATTTGAAAAGAAATGTTTCCAGATCACTTAGATTTAATTGTCTTATCTGGTTCTAGTCATAAATTTTTTCTCAATTATTGCCTGTAATAATGATAATTATGTCGATGCTTTTTTTAATTATTATTATTAGATTCTGCACTCAGATTGCAATCGTGTCGTATCTGCCATCTGGGGCCCTCCACTACTAGGAAGCGCCATGGTTGCGCGCCTGCTTTCTAGGTAAGTCTGACAAGTTTCCTGAAAAATGATATACAAATCTTTAAGTATGCCTGTCTTTAACGTTGCAAGCTACATGCATTTTATCTTCAGGAATAGCTCATAACACGCTCTTCCAAAGAATACAACAAGCGATAAAACTGGTTGATAATAGAAGTGTACGGTTAAAATGTGAATGCGCTTTCAACCGATTTCTTCTTCTTGGTTACTCAGTCCAAGGACTTGTTATTCAATAGATGTACTCTGTCTCTCCATTCCTCTATATTCTCCGGCGTTCTCTTGAAGTCATAGTATGACCTAGTATTGACGTCTTGGAGTAATTCTGCCACAAAGCTATTCCTTGGCCGTACTCTTCCTCTCTTGCCTTGAATTTTACCTTCGAAAACTTTCAGAATCGGTCCTCCATGGCGGAATGTGAGTCCTATCCATAACATTGTTCTTCTTTTTAACATGTTGATCAGATTCCTGGGTTATCCCACTCTCTCCAGGACCTCCTCATTAGTTTTCCTATCGAGCCAGCTAATTCTCTCCATTCTTCCACATCTCAAGTGCCTTCTCCAGCCTTTTCACTTCCCTCTTGGTCAATGTCCATCTCTCAGAACCGTAAAGAGCTACTGGACAAACATATGCCTTTAAAATTATCATCCTCAGCTCTAGATCTATATCTTTGGCTGTCAGGAGTATTTGATTCTCTCTAAAAGCAATTTTTACCATCCCCGATCTCATTCTTATTTCCTTTTCACATATCGCATCTGCAGTAATAATTTGACCCAAATAGCGAAATGATTTAACTTGTTCGATGCATTGTCCTTCGTTTTTAAGGAAAGCCTGTTTTGGATTCTTCCCTATTACCATTCGTTTTGTCTTATTTTTATTTCTCTTCATTCCATATATATCCGCCTTTTTGCTTTCCGCATCGCAGGGTCAACCGATTTAAAAACAATTAATTTAAACATAAAATAAAATTCAAGGAGTTTAAAAACCTTTAAATAATTTATTCTTATCTAACACGTGTTGAATCCATTTTGCTCGACGCTGACCAGAAATGTGTTCAACGCGCTCCGTCCGCTTGCAATTGTGTCCCCACCATGTTGCGCATACATATCACTCTGCTGGACACAGATCCCTCTAATCGTGTCCTGTGGCATCTATGACCACGTAACAAGCTTACCTGGTTCCATAAATCAGCGGCATTCTGGTTCGGCATAGAAGAAGTTTGCAGGCGTCATGCATTGAGTTCCCACACATGCTTGATGTGCGACTGGTCCTGAAATCTCTCTGGATGCTAAAGTACATAAGCATCTTGTAGGAACTGTCGAGAGATATTATAAGTGGGTGGCTGAGCACTATCTTCTTTGAAAATAGCTTCTGAGAGATCACTCAGAAATGGGCTATAAAACTTATCTACGTACACCCAAGCTCTCACCCTCCTCATAATGTGTATCAGAGGTTACTGTCGATGGACCTAATGGCACATTACACAAGGTTGTCTGGGTGAGCAGTGTGCTTCTCGCAGGCAACAGCTTGATCCTTCTGGTGACCCCGTCGTCGCTACATGTCGGCTCCACGGTTACCACACAAAGGCCCAATCGTGGTTAATTGCTGAACACGACTCGGTGGCATTTAAGCAATCACAAATTTAAAACTATGACACTACTCAAGGCCAGCTAGAAGATTCCGTACGATCAATGGCAATCGACGCAATTTCTTCTTGTCCTGCCTCCTCCAATATTTGGCTCATTGTGTAAGTGTTAATGGGGTATCCATGGCCGCCTCAATTGCTTTCTGCAGTAGCTCCATGGTCGCCTTTACAGCCAGTTGATTGCTATCTGCAGTAGCTCCATGGTCGCCTCTAAAGCCAGTTGATTGCTATGTGCAGTAGCTCCATGGTCGCCTCTACAGCCAGTTGATTGCGTTCTGCAGTAGCTTGTGGCTGTGTAATTGATTGACACCGAACAGGCCGACTGATGTGAGCTGACGTCTGCCTGAACACTGGTCTCGCTACGTCGACCTGTGATGTATCTTTCCAACAACTGTCGCCAACAACATCTCATTTTCTGGCATCCCAGTGCACATGGTACACGATTTGGCAAATCGACCATCCAGCTTCACGGTGGACTGCAACCGTTACTCACTCAATCTCGTCCAGTTGGTTATACAGCTGGCATCGAGGTCTATAGGCCATTGGGTATGCTTCAGTAGTCCCCAGCTCTGCGTTGCTTTGTCCCGTAGAACATGGAACACTGGGCATATGGCATCCGCGGGCCGTGTTTACTCTTTTACCTCTATAGCATATCCCTCGTGATTGTTGCGTACCAGAATAATTTTTATATCCAACTGGCCTACATATACCCATAAAATTATTTTAACTTCTATGTAAAGCAATTGTTGTATCATGCAGTGATCACCTTTGAACGGAAGTTGTTCATTTTCTCCACAACCATTTCACTGACAGGTTATTTTAGCGATAAGATCATCTTACCCACGAGTTGTTGAACCGAAAAAGTTGATTTTATAAACGGGTATGTTGCCGAAACATTCATTTCATAGAGGAAGTTATACACAGTAGAATCACGTTATTCTGTCCACCTCCTACATTTGATGTCTAGAGCTCGTAGATAATGAAAGAAGGCACGTGCCGTGAGCTGGCTTAGAGGGTATATAAGGTGTGCTGTAGGCAATTTGAAAATATACCAATCGTTGCTGTCATGGATAAAAGGAGAGATTTTTCAAATTTGTAAAATGAGATGATTATCAGCTTTCGGGTCAAGGGTGGCAGTATTTGTGAAACAGCGCAGTTTGTGAATTGTTTGTGTGCTGCTGTGGCTAAAGTGTATCGTGATTGGAGAAATGGCACCATTGCGCATAAGTCATGTGGAAACTGCGGAGCACCACGTGCCATTGATGTGAGAGGTGAACGTCGGCTTCGAAGGTGTGTGCGGGCTGATCGACTCGGTACAGTGGAGCAACCTACTGTCCGAATGAACCAAGGGTCTACCGGAAAGGTGTCTTAAAGGACAGTTCAGAGAATCGTGCTGCGCATGGGGCTCCGATGCAGACGGATGGTCACTGCTCCTATGCTAACGAAGGTGCATCGGCAGAAAAGTCTTACATTTGCACGACAGTATTGGAATTGGACCTCCCCTGATTGGCAAAGGATTGCCTTCTCCGATGAGTCAGGTTATCTGCTTCATCGAACGGATGGACGTTGGCGTATAAAGCTGGAAGATTACAAGCTAGTGGGGGCAGCGTTATTGTCTGGGGAATGCTTTCGTGGCATATTATGGGACCACACATACCCGTACAAGGCACTACGGACCGAATTCGTTATGCATCGATCCTTGCAGACCACATGCACTCATACATGCTGATTGTTTTCCTTGAGGCGGAAAGAATCTTCCAGCACGGCAACGCGACGTATCAGACAGCTAGAAATGCCCGATAGTTGGAAGAGCACGATGAAGACTTCAAATTACTTCTCTGGGCCCCTAATCCCCAGACTTAAACCCAATTGAGCATTTGTGGGACCACCTCGATCGTGTTGTTCGCTCTATGGATCCTCCACCACGCACCCTTCAGCAGCTCTCAGATGCACTGCAGTCATCATGGCTCCAGATACCCGTGAACACCTTCCAGCACCTTATTGAGACACTCCCAGCCTGTCTAGCTGCTGGCCGCGCTGCACACGGAGGTCACTCAGGATATCAGCTGGTGGTCACAATAATGTGACTCGACCGTGTATTACTGAACAGTTGATGTCACTGAAACTTTGCCTCACCTAAACGTTCATTTTATCGAAATAACATTTCACTGCACGGTCAACTTCTCCAAAAGTTGGCATTTCATCAAAAATGACACATCAGAGTGCAGTGCGTTCTCAGATGTGTTAATAAAACAGGATTCTTTGCTTTTACTCTTCTCTCCAAGTGGTTTTATACATCTCGGAAAATCTGAAAATGTTCTAAGGCCCAGATCGCTTAGATCAAGGCCTTTGATGACAGCTTCAAGCAACGTTTGTATAATGATTTTTATTTAAAAGAATAACATCCTATTTTTCAAAATGACTACAATTATTATTAGTTAATAGCAAACATTCTTTGATTATATTATACGTATTTTGTAAAGATCAGCTTGTAAATGCGGTTTTGCATATGTGAAGGGCATAAAAAATCCCATGTTTAGCAGATATCTCAGGGCAGTATTTCTCAAAAGTTACGAATGTACCAAAAACCTTTACACCGTTATGATAAAAATGGCCTATTGAAGGAAAGTTACGTGAGCTGTATCTAATGCAAAATCATTGACGAGCGTTGAAAATTTAGTGTAAATTTCCGATATTTATTTGATTATCTAACGCTGCTTGAGTCAAAAATTAAACAGTACTCTCTGATAATTTCGCAAAGCGAATCGGGAACTACTGTAACTGAGAGACCGTAGTTCAGGAACACTTGAAAACGGAACAAGAGTTTCGTTTATAAGTGTTTTAACTTTGATAATGTTCCAGTACGCGAACTTTTGGAACATCAAAAATCAACAACCGTTAAATGGTAGCCGAATAGATGAGCAACGCGGAACAGGGATTTTCTTCCGTGGAAATAAAGCATAGCATAAAATGACCTAAAGGTTTGAAATAATAGTTTTGACAAAATGGTCGATGAAATGATTTTTCCAATATAATTCCTTTTTTGTGAAATGAAACCTTCAGTAAAACGATCATTCCATGAAATAAACCTCAAGTGTGTTTCGGAGAAGTGACCTTTTCGTCAAGTTTAGGCGAAGTAACGTTTGGTAAAATAAGCGACATAGTTTATTTTCTTCATTTTTTTGTTTGTTTAGGGGTTTAACGACCATCACGTAACTTTGCTTGCAGTCGCTCGTCTTTAATTAGGAGCCACTGGAAAGGGAGAGAGCCTGTGCCACGAGAAAAAAAAAACAGTATCTATGCCTAACCGGATATTCGAACCCAGTACCAACTCGGTAAAATGATTATGAGCAAACGCATAGTACCATTCGACTACAGGAAAATAATAGCTATCATTTTGAAGCACGTTGTTATCTTTGAATCCTGTCATAGATTGACGACGTAACGGTTGACACTGTGCTTCTGAACGAAATTCTGTTCTTTACCTTGAATTCCATGAGGGAAAGTATTTCAAAATTATCCAGAAAGTCACACTTCTACTTTCATGTTAGCATCGATATCATTCAGTGGAAAACTTCCATTTCCCTATACATATTTTGTTTTGATTCATTCAGTGGAAAACTTCCATTTCCCTATACATATTTTGTTTGGATCAGGATATAAATGCTTTTCTTATTCAAACTCTGACAGCTTATGTCTATATTGTCCATAAAAAAATGTGTATTTCATTCAATTTTATCTCCGCAACTAAAACTTATCACGGGGTCTTACGGACGTCATCTTGGGGAGTAATCGGATGTGCCATTGGAAACCTTCAAGTGAATAAAGAAGAATTCGAAATAATGGGTGGCAGGTTTCCAGGCTATATTCTGTTCCACGATTGTTACTTTCGAAACGCAGGATTTATACACTATGAGCCATTACATTATGACCACCTACGTAATAAGCTGTAACACTCCTTTTAGCCCGCAAAACCGCGGTCATTCGACGAAGCATCGATTCATTAAGGTGGCGATAGGTATCCTGGGGTATCTGATACCACAATGTCAACAGCAGGTCTTCCATTTTCCATACATTGCGTGGTGATTGTGATTTAGCGCGAACCGGCTTTTCCAAGTCGAACCACAAATGCTCGATTGGGTTCATGCCAGGCGAATTTGGAGCACGGGGAATTAACACAAAGTCACCACCAGCATGTATGTTCCTCAAACCACTCCTTGCTGAGTGGCAAGGCGCATTATTTTGTTGGTAATCGCGACCACCAGCAGGGAACAGAGCTGCCATGAATGGGTGAACTTGGTCCGGAACGATGTTCAGATACCTGACAGCTGTCAGGGATTGTGCTATTGGGATAATGGGGGACTAAATTGTTCCAAGAAAACATCGCTCACAAAATAACACCGCCGCCACCTGCCTGTTTCAGCACAACGGTGCATCCCGGTACCATAGTCACAGATGGTAATCGGCGTATCCGCGCTCGGCCGTCTACCTGCTGCAACAGGAATCTTGTTTCGTCAGACCAGACCACTTTCTTCCATGCATCCAGGGTCCAATTTTGATGATCTTCAGCTCATTTCATGCGTTGTTGGCGATGACGTGCATGGAGACCCGGCTGGATCTTTAGCTACGCAAGCCCATGTGCAGAAGGCTGCGATGAACTGTATGCTGTGACACGTTGCCCTGGTCACCACTGTTGTGACTGCGAGTGATTTGTCGAACTGTAGATCTGCGATCGCTGTAAACAATGCTTGATCGCTGTGAACGAACTCCGATAAATCGGCAGCTTTTCTCATTCTGATTGCGAACACTACTAATCGAAAGCCTGACCTCGGTTTGTATATATACTGTTCTGCGAACGTCACCTGCGCCACCGTTCAGTCTCCAGGCGCGCTCATTTCTTTAGGCTGAGCGTGGTCATAATGTAATTGCTCATCTGTGTATGAATTCGGTTGTGTTTTAAGAAATAAACTATGTACTTATTCCGAACACCAGAGATAAAGTTATAAATAAAAAAGGACTTAAATGGCAAGTATAAATGATTGAGAATCTGAAAACGGTTTCAAATCGCTTAAAATTTTGTTTCTTTGTTTGGCCGAGTTACTGCTGTTCTCTTCTAAGGCAAAATAATATTTTAATGGTGCAAGCTTTTACTAATAAGAGGCACGTCACATTTTTTTGGCAAAATCAAGCTTGCGTTATTATCAAACACAGTTCAATGAAATCTAACAATCGATTTTGCATTTATTTACTAGGTTAGATTTCATAGTTTCACATTTTATGTGCCAAACTGTAATACTTCCTGTGAATAGTCACTAATAAGTAATAAAAAGTGATTCCTATTTAAAGCAAAATTTAGCAAAAACACTATAAAAGCTCTGCGGAAAATCTGTTTGTAGTTTTTATTTGATCATGAAAGCAGGGGAGAGTTTTTAAGTTACTTTCGCATTTTTTTATATTCGTGTAAATAGATAGAATCCACGTGCGACTGTTATCTTTAGAACGAAAAAAAAAGAAGCGTGTACGGTAGGGGGAAAAACGAGTTCACTCGGAAGAAATGGAAAAACAATTATTGGCTAACACGCAACTCAGGAAAACAAAATTCAATAATTTCAATTTTTCTTTTATTTCTTATCGGAAAGTGCAAGCCACACACATTTTACTGGGCTGTGCAAACTGGCAAATGAGAAATTCCCGATTTGAATTGTCAGCCCTTAAATGTACCTTATCTTAGCAAAAAGGCAATAAAGTTTCTTTACAAACAAACTGCATCAATACGGAATCCCTGAGCGAATAAGAAGTACTTATTTTTCGTTTCCCATCTTTTAAATAAACTATTTCCAATAAAAGAACACACAATAAATGATTCTTTAAAATCGTAGCACATTTTTTTCAGCCAAGTCGAACTTTGTAAGCGCGTGCCTTGTGTTCAAAAGATAACAACGCTACTTAAATAAGTTTTGAAATGTTTTGTCTTATGTTCATTCTATTTAGAGAAAGGAAGAATTATTTTTTTCAGAGCTGTTAAGTGCGCGATTTGAAGCCTAACCTGGAAGTGTTCTTAGATTAGCTTTGTTCCTTTATTTATTCTGAGAAATTATCGCATATTTGAAGTGGAAGCACAATGGCAAGGATAAACACAATGTACTGAGATATTATTGCAATTGCATTTCCAAAATCGGTTTTTGAAGTGTAAATATGAAAATAAGAAGTTTCAGACAGACACCATCGATGCTTTGAAATTCAAAGCATGTATTGAAATTTTGGATAACGAATTATTTTGTGTTTGATATGTTCATAGGTACTTCATTAATAGTTAAAGGGTTTATCTATGGGTTTATTTATTGAACTGTCCAAAGCTTTTGATATTTTAAAT
This sequence comes from Macrothele yani, assembly GCA_039090855.1. Lineage (NCBI taxonomy): Eukaryota > Metazoa > Arthropoda > Arachnida > Araneae > Macrothelidae > Macrothele > Macrothele yani. The sequence goes on from CM077011.1 coordinate 163,639,360, forward strand.
CTTGTTAAATGAGCTGTATAATTTTGGTATTAGGGGTTCAATCATCCAACTCTTAAGAACTTACCTATACGATCGGTATTAGTTTGCAGAGATTAACAACATCAAATCTAATCGCCAGTTATTATTATCAGGGGTTCTCCAGAGTTCTCTTTCAACTTTATTGTTTAACATATCAACGACTTTGGTTTACAATTTCAGGACGCTGACCTAATTCTGTATGCTGATGATGTAACCCTACTTATTCATGGTAACGAAATTGACTCATTGATTCAGATATTAAAAAATCATTTTTTAAGCAAGGTCAATTGGTTTACTTGTAATTCTATTGCTGTTAATGTTAAGAAAGCAAAAATTTTAATTTTCCCCTATGGTCGGAATACAAACCCTCTACATTCTATAATTTTAAATAAGGCACAGGTTAAGGTTGTGCAAAGTCTTAAATACTTAGGTGTCTTTATTCAGTCGGATCTTAAACCTAACTCTCACATTGATTATCTTATTTCCCTAATTTCTCGAAATATATATTGGAATCATTGGGAGGGTTATGGCTTATTTGTCTCCGAAAATTATGATTTTACTTTATTACACTTTAATTTATACTTCTCACATTGTATTTTTGTCTTGGGCTGGACTACCAATTATAACTTAAGAGATTACAAAACAGATTTTAACTTCAGAGATTACAATACAGATTTGAACTTCAGAGATTACAAAACATATTTTAACTTCAGAGATTACAAAACAGATTTTAACTTCAGAGATTAGAAAACATATTTTAACTTCAGAGATTAGAAAGCAGATTTTAACTTCAGAGATTAGAAAACAGATTTTAACTTCAGAGATTACAAAACATATTTTTGAGACTGTTGCCATGCAGACTTTCAGGTTCCCACTTTTCAAATCCTAATTTGATCCCCAGATTTCAGCCTAATGATGTTCAGTTTTTAAATATTGATCAGTTATTCCGTTTTAACTTGACAAAACGTATGTTTAAAAAGGTTAAGGATGACTTGTTCCCTTTTTTGATTTCCTTAACTGCTCCTAACCATTCTTACTCAACTAGACATAAAACCTCACTGATAACTTGTTTCCTTTCGCACGAACGTTCTAGAGATTTATTTAATTGTGCTGGCCCGCAGATTTGGAATTCGCTCCCACCACAGTTGTTAGCCATTAACGATTATAACTTGTATAAAAGAAAACATAAACGACATTTACTATCCTGAAATCAGTTTCGTGATGCCCTTATCATTATTATTTTCACCTCCTAAACGGGTTGTACGATGTGTCTGGCTTACTTTGTTCTTTGATATTTTTATGTGTTCAGTCGTTAAGATGAAATGGCTCGTCAGTTCTCGTGGAGAACATTTTCCTCGTATTACCTGGTTGTCGCTGTATTAATTTGCTTTACATTTGAATGTATACTGCACATTGTAACAACAGAAATACGAAATAAATGAAATGGAATGATTATTAATAAACTTGGTTTTCATTTTTTCTGCTGCGAGTTTAACGATCACCGTGACAAATTCAATGGGCTATAAGCAGTCGCCCGTCCTTAATTTAAGGCTCCTGGTTCCTGGGGAGCAAATGACCCAGTGCCGTGTGACAAAAGCAACATTCCTGCCTCACAGGGATTCAACCCAGGACCCATCTCGGACGAATGGTCAGAAGCCAGCGCTTAGACCATAGCTCCATTTGGGCGGACATCTGGGTTTTAAATACACATAAGGAACTACGAATATTTTACATAGCAGAAAGAATTGGTGCAAAATGATAACAATGATTCGGGTTGTTAGAATTCATTACAAAGATACAAATGTCCATCTAAATCAAAGGTCCATATTTCGAGATGTACATATGCATAAAAAATTAAATTGGTTTTGTTTGAAGGCGAACGGGTATTGTGGACATGTATAGCGAACTGTTCATCTAATGTCTATCGTCTTTCGATAACTTTGGAAGAAAGTGTGATGTATGTACATGAAACAACACGCACATGGGACCATTCACTACAGGAAATATTATAGATAGGAGAGTGCAGTCTTTCGCAACGTTATGCTGCGTATTTCTCAACATTTATACTATATACTATCAAAGAATGAAATACGGGATTAGACCACAGTATAATACAAATTTGGAAGATGTAAATCCGTTTATTGGTGTAAATGTGACATGGATGTTAAGTCAGGTAATATCCGAAAACTTGAAAATGTTCTGGGTGGTGTAGTGGTTAGCATACGCGGGAGCTATCCGTGAGACGAAGGTTCGATTCCCGCTTAAGGACAACACAATTTTCTAGTTTTACGATATTATCTGACTTAACATCCATGTCATATTTAAACCAATAAGCGGATTCACATCTTCCAAATTTGTTAAAAATCCTGATGTATTGAAGATGCATACATAAATATTATTAATAACATCTATGAGAATTCAAGTGCAAAGATTCGGCTATTTGAGAATACAGCACACATAAAAATTGGAAAGAGTGAGACAAGGTGACACTATATCTCCAAAACTCTTTAATGCCACATTGGAAAATGTCTTTCAATCATTGAACTGGGAAAACAAATGGATGAATGATTAATGGAGATTATCTAACTCACCTTCGTTTTGCTGATGACGTAGTCATTTTTGCAATCACCCCATAGGAGCTACAGATTATGATCCAGGGACTTGCTGACAAGAGAGAAGAAGTGGGATTTAAAATGAACTTTCAGAAGACAAAAGTGATGTACAATTCTTTTACAAAAATTGAGATTTACCGGTTGTTGGGGAAAAGCTGGAGATAACCAATATCTTCATTTACCTTGGACAGCAGATATCAAATGAAGGTCACATTGATGAAGAAATTAATCGGCGTATAAAACTTGCCTAGAGGGCTTTTGGAAGAAACAGTATAATTTTCAAGAGCAATATGCCATTATGTCTTAAAAGAAAAGTGTTTGATCAATGCATCCTTCCAGTGCTTACGTATGGTGAAGAGAGTTGGACCTTAACTAAAAGAGACATACAAAGGCTGCATACAACTAAAAGAAGCAAGGAATGGTGCATGCTTGGTGTAACCAGGAGTGTTAAGAAGAGCAACTCGTGGATCAGAAAAATGGCAAGAGTGGAAGACATCATGATCAGAGTAAAATCCCTAAAAAAGGCGATGGGCTGGACATATTGCCAGAAGGAAAGGCCATCGATAAACAGCCGAAATGTTATACTGAATTCCAAGGGACAGGAAAAGACCCAGAAGAAGATCACATGGGAGATGGGTGGATGGAATTCGAAAGTATGCGGGAGTAACAAGGAGGAGACTGGCACAAGACAGACCGTTGTGAAAGAAACTTGGAGCGGCTTTCCTCCAGCAGTGGATTGATAATGGTTGGCAATGATAATGATAACACTACTATAAATATATATAAAAATGCAACACCAGTTAGTATTTGTCAGAAAGCCATGCGAATAGGTGGGTATGTGTCGAAAGCTGGATCACGTAAATTTTAACAGATACTGGAGATAAAAGAGAAAAGCTGGTCGGTTTAGCTAAGTGTGGTCGTCATCACCTGAGAGTGTGAACCACTGCGTCGCAGTTATCTCCGTGGTGCAACCACGTGAAAGGGGTGACAATGTGTGACTACGTCATCGGGAATCTTACCATCACACGAAGACCTTTACCAGAAGTTACGTCATAAGACTACGCACGGCTGGTTGATGCTTGCGTACCATCGTGGTGAAAAAGCATTGGAATGCAAAACCTATCAGCCGAATGTATCGACAACGGACGAGAAAAGGTTACGTAGCTCGCCATAGCGGGCCAGTGCACGTTGTCGGATGTCTGAGATCCTCGATGATCGCACTCTGCGGCAAGTCGTAGCAGTCCCCGTAGTCCACGACAAGATGTAGTACTTATGCTACTGCTATTGTAATAATAAAGTAATTCAGTTTAATGATGCAGCCTAAGGATAGAAGGTTATCTCAACCTAAGCAGGAGGTGATCGCATTTCAAGTTTCACTGCATGCTATGAAACAGCCATCCTGTTACCCTATTTCTGGCATTTTTCGAACAGAAAACCTTGCAGGTACTGCACAGTGTGTAAAAGACGCTTCGTTACAGCGTAAGACCTTGTTGAATGGGAGGAATTGAGACGCATACTTATAGAAATTCAGTTAGATTGATGTATCCTTTCCTTTTCTTGCAAAAGGAACTAGATGCGGAATATCATGAATCTTGGTGTGCACATAGGCAGCATATTAAAGCAATTGGTAAAATGTCCCCTTCTTTTGTTTCGGAGCTTAACGAACACTTTGAGCACCAAAGGCTATAGGGAGTCGCCGGTTCCTAATTTTGTGCCACTGGCTACAAAGAAATGACAAAACTAGATTCCTAGGCTACTCACAAAACTAGATTCCTAGGCTACTCACAAAACTCATTCCTCCTACGGAACTTGAATGAAGGATAAACCGAAGGATTAGCCAAAAGTCCAAGCATCTGAACATTCGATCATTGAAGGAAGGGATATTTTCCTTGGAATTAAGTACACTGGTGAAAATGGAAAGTGATACACCTAGAAGAAATTGGTGGAATTGCATGAAATGTAAACCAATGTATCACCGTAGGACGGGTATTGAATGATTAAAAAGTGGAAGCAGTAGATGTAGTAATATGTAAATTACGTGCCGATTTGTTACGCACAATTGCTATGTTGTTTCGTTCATTTATTGTTAACTGTGGGATGTCACAAGGTCGTTTTGGTCGCATCATTCGCATGTCTCAAATGGGCGGCTTCGTATTGTGAAATCGGCCGACGGACGGGCCACAGTTACATGTTAGTATGGAGAGTGGTGATACACTGTACGCGGGGAGACGTGAGTACTCACAGATCTGGCACAAGTCTAAGAAGGAGAACGACACCACATGGCGACCGTCATATTATCCGGCTGGTAGTTGCGGACAGCGGACAACCACAGCACAGATCCCAGCAGTGGTGACAGTCAGTTTCACCCCACGGACAATTACCAACCGATTTCTTGATGCTGGTTTGCATTCTCGTACCACCATGCAGTGTATTGCTAGAGTGTTGAATTGCTCATGGTGGGCACACTTCGTACTAAAAATTGTGCCGAGCAGCTATAAACGTGAGCTGATTCACATCATTTTGGTTTCATTTATTGTGATTAGGACTCTGTACCTATCTACCAAGTTCTATGCAATTCCACTAATTCCTTTTGTATGTATTACTTTCCTTTTCCACCAGTGTACGTGCCTGTGGAGCGTCCTTTCAAAATTGACATTATGTTAAGTAGTGCTGACGCCTCAGAACATTAACGGGGAGAGTTCAGAATACTAGGTCTTGATGCGTTTCCTAAATGACAATTAAAAAAGGTAGAACATCTATGCAAGTTTTTTAAATTCTTGCAGTTGAAAAAGTAATTCTTTTATTTAGTAGCGGCTGAGTTTTTGTCAGAATGTCAGAAAATATTTTATACTTAAAAATGATAATAGAAAAATGACCGAATTATGAGTATGCATCCATTTGCTATACTCAGTGAATATAGTGGAACAGCCTCTTGTTTGGATGCCGGAACGCATACGTACTACTTATAGCTTGATATATCTTTGCTACAGTTTTTAGGATATTTTACTGTTAAGCTAAACAACGTATACTTATTTTAAAATATGAGGATTTTGATATACATTCTATCCTTATTTAATAGCAAAAATGTAATCAAAAGAATGCATGATATAGAGGGGTTAAAATTTTAATTCTGATACAGGTAAGCAAGCAAAGCAGAGTAAAGTGAATTCAACATAGAGGAAATGCCTAAATGACGAAGGGAAAAACTCACGTATATTTATTGTGTTTGAGCGTAGGGAAGTATTGGAATGTTTCGTTGCATATCAATCATACCAGCAAAATGGAAAATAGGCTTCAGTGGAGGCACTGCTGATTTCAATAGACGTTTCAGGCATATAAAGTACAGAAAGAGATGGTAAAAGGCTCTGATGTATATTGATAAGCGCATTTCCTTAGTAAACTTAGCATAAATTTGAGAGGAAGGCCAAATACAATTCATGAATTCTTGCAGAATAAGGAAAGCGTGAACAGTTCAGCAGGGAAGGTAATTTAAAATCTGAAAACGGACGTATGAATGGTTTTTGAAATGTAAAACAGCGTGCAAACGTCTTAAAGCTTCAAATATTAGCAGAGCCTTTCAAAAGGGGATCTAGTAATATCTTATAATGTGTTACCACATATCAGATTTAATGGGAAAATTGTGTTGCACTTTTGGATTTAAGAACAATTCATTTACTAGAAAAACTATGTATGCTAGAATTGACAAATTTCATTCCTGAAATCAGAATTGCTAACAGCTGTTCCTACTGCAAGAAATACAACCATGGCACACAGTCAAACGTTAAAGGTAAAATATAAATCTTATTTTGAATTTGATATATTCTAGGACTTAATTAGAAATTTATGGAAAGTTCTCCTTCAAAGTATTCTAAGATTTATTAATCACCAATTGTTTTTAATATAAACCAATCCATCCGATGCATTAAACAGTTTCACAGGGCTCTCTATTAAATATATAATTATTATCGATAATTAATTTCTGTTTAATAGCCTTTATGAGGAACTATTTAAATTAAAAGCAGGCGTCCGTGTCTAATTTTACATCTCTGGTTCCAGGAAAGGGACAGAGTTAGCGCCATCAGACAGACACATGTTTCATGCTTCTTCCGGATACCCAAAAAGTGTCCCACTCCTGATGAATGAAAAAAATATTTACAAGGTAAACGTACTAGGGAAAAATGGAACAACAAAATACAATATATCCAGTAGCCATGAAAATGTATTGCAATGAGGTTTATTCTACTTTTTAAATAAACATTTAACGGTATTCGAATGCATGAAGAGAGAACCGGGTCTTTGTGTTTCAGTTTACGTGTGAGAATTTCTAAGTATATCTGAGAAAAGACGTCTGAGCTAAGAGTATGGAGTTTGAGCTCAAGAGATGAAGAAATGAAACTCAGCAGAGTAATTTCCTAGACTGTCAGTGGTTAATTATTTCAGTCTAATTTGCGAAATACAGGTAAGAAAAAAATTGAAATGCGAAGTTCGCTTTAAAGTAGGCACCCTGTAATGAAGGCATTTGCTATGTTTTCAAGATTTAGAAACATAAATATATCATGTTTGCTTTTCATAAGCTTTTTTTCATTCTTTAATAAATTTTATTTTAAAAGGTTTGAGTTTATTAGCTGCAAGTATGAGATAATTATATATAATAACCAGCGACCCGGCCCGAATTCACACGATAACATTTTAGATTATATGGCGAATCTAAAGAGAGACGAATATTACATTCAACTGGCGACTGTTTTTTTTCTTAGTAAAGCCATTTTTTGTCCATCATTTGTCAATCGATATTCTGTTTCTTGGAAAGTTTCATTATGACGGGAAAAAGAAATTCTTTTTGAGTCCGATGGACCACGGCCTATATTCGATTTTCGTCTCTGCATAATGTTCATACAATATTTAAATTTTAATTGAAGCGCTACTCAAAGAGATACATACGTATGGACGAAAACAACTACGCATTTAGTCTGTGCGAGCGCCGATAAACAAATTATCTTTCAGCGTCTGATGTAACTACGCATTTAGTCTGTGCGAGCGCCGATAAACAAATAATCTTTCAGCGTCTGATGTAACTACGCATTTAGTCTGTGCGAGCGCCGATAAACAAATAATCTTTCAGCGTCTGATGTAACTACGCATTTCGTCTGTGCGAGCGTCGATAACCCAATTTTTTCAGCGCTCCATGTAATTACGCATTTAGTCTGTGTCCTTACATGCTGTCAGACTGGCCGCCGGGCATGAGCCTCGCGTCATTTTCCCAACGGCCGCCAAGCTTGCGCCTCTCGTGTTGTTCCCAATGAGCAAAAACCTTTCGTAAACCGGTCGCCGCGCATCGGTGTTTAGGCAGTGGAAGCAACGAAAGAATGCGAACGGTGGTTTTTTTGACTTGTCACTAAAATCGTTACTACTTGGCTCACTTTGGTCATAGATTAATGTTTCATACACCTAACCCTTCCTCGACAAGTGCTCTATCGAATGGTGAAAACCGCATCATAATCCGTCCTGTGATTCTCGAGATTAGCCCGAATAAACAGACAGATGCCTACCGGGGACTTTATTTTATGTACTATGTATAGATTATCCATATGATTGGTTCATAATAGTGTGGCTACTATCCTGTGAAAGCAATGAGCATAAAGACGTTGTGGAACGCTATACTGCACGCCCGGCTGGTATTATAGTCAGAAGTGCAGTCAGTTACCTTTGTCCTTTATCCTTGTTTACGGTGATCTAACTGCTCGTTGCCATGTCGTCAAAACTCTGGAACCGTTCGCTTTCTCCTATCATCATGGCGAGGTTTGCGTCATTTTTTGTATGATAAAGCACGCATACGTATCGCAAGGATATCTTCTTAATATCTTGGTGGTGTGGACGTACAGCATTTGGCATCCGAATTCCAGGATTTATCTGCAATACAACGCATGTAGACCGTGATTGGTCGTCTTCTGCGAATCCATTCAAAGTTAGCACGGAATAAAGCAGCTCTGTATAGTTAGGCGCAAGATATTTGGTGAGATATACCACAGGAAGCTAGGGTAAGATTATGTGCCTATACGATTTCAATAAATATTTCAAAACCAAGGATTGGTCCGTAGTAAACATTTTACGCCAATGTGGAAATTTGCATCTGCATAATTTATTACCGCTTCTTTGATTGGTTAGCTATCATTAAGTATCGTATCTGTATTGGTGTTACGTAACGTCCTGCGATTTCAGTACCACAGACTATACACACGGATGAGCCAATACGTTATGACCACCCCCGGCCTACAGAAATGAGCAACCCTGGAGACCGAACGCTGGCGCAGGTGATGTTCAAAGAGCAACAAACAGATGACCGGCATTCGGCTAGTAGGGTGTTCGGAGTCAGAATATGAAAAGGAGCCGATTTATCGGAGTTTGATAAATGACCAATTCTGATGGCACGGCGACTAGGAACTACGATCTCGGAAATGGCACGGCTTGTTGGTTGTTCACGTGCCACTGTAGTGTGTACGTTTCAAAAGTGATGCACATATCGCCAAACTACGGACCGTCGTCCAGCTGTGTGTCGTCCGCCGCTCATTGATGCCCCAGGGCAGTGGAGACTGTCGTGCATTGTTCACAGCGACCGCACCACAAAGCCACGGTGCGAAAAATCACCCGCAGCTACAGCAGTGATGGTCAGAGCAATGTGTCCCGCCGCACAATATATTGCAGCCTTCTGCGCATGGGCCTGAGTAGTAAAAGACTCAGCCGGGTCCCCATGCTCACTGCACGTCATTGCAAACAACGCACAAATGGGCCCCAAGATAATCGAGATCGGACCATGAATGACTGGAAGAAAATGTCCTGGTTTGGCGAATCAAGATTCCTGGTGCACCACGTAGATGGCAGATCTCGGACACGCCAATTGCCGACGGAGGCTATGGCACATGGATGCATTGTTGGGCTGAAACAGGCAGGCGGCAGAGGTGTTGCGCTGTGGGCGATGTTTTATTGGGTCATTTTAGGCCCAATTATCCCTATAGCACAATCCCTGACAGCTGCCAGGTATCTGAACATCGTTACTGACCAAGTTCACCCATTCATGGCAACTGTGTTCCCTGCTGGTGATGGTCATTAACAACAGTATAATGCGCCATGCCACAGTGCCAAAATCGTCAACATATGATTCGAGGAACATGCTGGTCTCTTTCTTTTAATATCCTGGTCTCCAAATTCACTTGACATGAACCCAATCCAACACTTGTGGTTCGACTTGGGAAAGACGGCTAGCCCTAAATCACCACGACACCGAAATATACGGGATCTGGGGAACCTGCTGTTGACATTACGGCAACAGATACCATAGGATACCTATCGTCATCTCATCGAATACATATCATGCCGAGTGGCCGCTGTTTTGCGGGATAACGGGGGTCCTACAGCTTATTAGGTAGGTGGTTATAATGTAATGGCTAATTGGTGTGAATATATATCATCATCATCATCATCATTGTCAACCATTATCAATCAACTGCTGGACGAAGGTCTCCCCAAGTTTCCTCCACAACGGTCTGTCTTGTGCCAGTCTCCTCCATGTCACTCCCGCATACTTTCGAATTTCATCCACCCATCTCCTATGTGGTCTTCTTCTGGGTCTTTTCCTGTCCCTAGGAATCCAATCTAAAATTTCGGCTATCCATCGATGGTCTGTCCTTCTCGCAGTATGACCAGCCCATTGCCATTTCAGAGATTTAACTCTGGTCATGATGTCTTCCACTCTTGTCATTTTTCGCATCCACGAGTTCCTCTTCTTATCTCTCCTGGTTAAACAAAGCATGCACCTCTACATGCTACTTTGAGTTGTCTGCAGCTTTTGTATGTCTCTTTTAGTTAAGGTCCACGTCTCTGCACCATACGTAAGCACTGGAAGGATGCATTGATCAAACACTTTTCTTTTAAGACATAATGGCATATTGCTCTTGAAAATTTTGCTGTTTCTTCCAAAATCTCTCCAGGCAAGTTTTGTACGCCGCTTAATTTCTTCATCAATGTGACCCTCACTTGATACCTGCTGTCCAAGATAAACGTACGTGTCTGTTATCTCCAGCTTTTCTCTATCAAGCGATAAATCTTCATTTCTTGAAAAAGCATTGAACATCACTTTTGTCTTCTAAAAGTTCATTTTTAATCCCACTTCTTTACTCTTGTCAGCAAGTTCCTGAATCATACTCTGCAGCTCTGATGGGGTAGTTGCAAAAATGACTACGTCATCAGCAAAACGAAGGTGAGTTAGGTAATCTCCATTAATATTTACCCCCTTCTTTTCCCAGCTCAGCGACTGAAAGACACCCTCCAATGTAGCATTAAAAAGCTTCAGAGATATGGTGTCACCTTGTCTCACTCCCTTTCCTACTTTTGTGTGTGCTAAATTCTCAAACAGCCGAATCTTTGCACTTGCATTTTCATAGATGTTACTAATAATATTAATGTATGCATCTTCAATACCGCAGGATTTCAGAGCCATTGTAGTTGCTGATGGTTTCAGCGAATCAAAGGCTTTTTCATAATCGATAAAAGCCATGCACAATGGAAGATCATATTCCCACGCTCTTTCAATTAGTTCTCTCAGTACGTGGATATGATCTATTGTGCTGTAGCCACTCCTGAATCCAGCTTGTTCTCTCGGTTGAGCCATGTCTAGTGTTACATTCAAGCGGTGTGAAAGACCTTTAGTGAAGATTTTATAAACCACTGATAGGAGGCTGATAGGTTTGTAGTTCCTGAGATCCCCAATGTCACCTTTTGTATGTAGCAGGACCATTGTAGCGTTGTTCCAATCCTCAGGAATCTTCCCTTCAATAAGGCGTCGAGTGAAAATTTGGGCGAGTACTGTTTCGATTTCTCCACTTGCTTCTTGTAGGATGTCTACAGTAATTCCGTCTTCTCCTGGAGCTTTCCCCCGCTTCATGTTCTTGATTGCATGTGCAACTTCTGCTGGGAGGACTGGAAGAACTCTGGTACCTTTCATGATGTCTGGAGTACATGTATCATCCCTTTCATATAATTTGGAGTAGAAATCTTTCACTCTTGTCAAATTTTTGCTTCTATTTCGTGTTACAGAACCATCTTCTTTTCTCAGTGCCATAATCTGTTTTCTTCCCTTACTGAGATGTCCATTTGCTATCTTTAGGCTTTTGGTTGTTTTCAATTGCTTTCCTTACTAGTTCACAGTCGAATTTCCTTACGTCTTCAGTGATACTTTTTCGTACTGTTTTGCATAGTTCTATGCATTCCACTTTGGAAGTCCCATATTCTTTAGTTGTCCTCATCTCTCTTCTTTTTTGCATCAACATTTTGGTTTTTCCTGATAATTTGTTCACATGCAACTTGTTCTTAGACCCAGCTAATTTTGTTGCTGTTTCCAAAAGAGCTTTGGTTACTTTTCTGTTAACTTCAGAAATATCTACTTCTTCCGATGTTAGACCTTTTAAAGCGGAGAATCTGTTCTTCAGATCCAACTTGAAGGTATTATGGTGTTTTTTAAGGTTGGTTATGTCAATACATTTGGTTTGTCCTATGAGCTTGCCATGTTCAAGTTTAGTGTTGAGGTGCATCATACATCTCACCAATCTATGGTCACTACCTGTGTTGAACTTGTTTAGCACACTGCAATCTTCTATGACGAATATTTTGTTACACATAATAATATCAATTTCACTTGTCGTTCCATTTGGATGTCTCCATGTCCATTTCCTGTGTGGCTTTTTCTTGAAAAAGGAGTTCAAGATGAAAAACCCTTCAGCCTCTGCAACGAGAGTATTTCCACGCTGGTTTCTGTTGCCGTGACCGAATTTACCTACTGAAGTTTCATTCTGTTGCCGTTGCCCTATTTTTGCATTGACATCTTCCATAATTATCTTCAAATGCTGCTTAACGTTTTGATTTAGATGACGAATTTTCTCATAAAATTCTTCAATTTCTTTTTCAGGATGACTTGTGGTGGGTGGATACGTTTGAATTATCTGAGCCTGGTATCTTCTCGAGAGTTGGATAACGAGTCGTGCAACTCTGTCAGAGGAACTTTCAACTTCTACAACTTTATCTTTCAGTTTCTTGTTAATTATAAATCCAACACCACTAGTTCTGCCATTATCTGTCCCACGATAGTAGAAGACATGTCCACTTTTCAGTTCAATGAGGTCTTCTCCTTTTCTCCTTACTTCACTTAGCCCGACGATGTCCCACTTGATCCTTTGTAGTTCCTCTTCCAATTCAAGAAGCCTTGAATCAGAAGATAGGGAGCGTCCGTTATACGTAGCCAAAGTCAGCATCAGATGGCAGCCTAGTCCGGTCCTCCGGGCATTCTTAGCACCCTCTGCCTGCATGTCGCACTGGCCGCTGCCTTGGCCAGGTACATTCCAGTGGCCGGAGACTGAGGGCCAAGATTTAAGTTGTGGAGTCATTTTGTAGGGGTTTGGCCATAACTCACCACGCTGGCCAAGCGGGTTGGTGAGTGTGGGATAGCATTTCCTCTAATCCCGATGGTATAGTTATACCGCTTTTGGCGGTCGTCAGAGCCTTTTTAGTGGGAACAGGATGCACCACGAGAAGGCGGGGGTGACACTTGTCAAGGAGAGGCTGTGATGTTACGCATCACCTGACCTTACATCCTGAATGTATATATATACACTATATTGACAAAAGTCACCAGGACGCATAGAAGAGAAACACAACATAGCATTTATTGACATGCATTAGTTCGGTGTCGGTCCACATTTGGTCTTAATGCATGCACTGATCCTTCGAGATATGCTTTCGACAAAGTTTTGGAACACAGCGATAGGTATGAGCTTTCATTTAGTACATAATGATACCGCTAACTGTTGCTTAGTAGTAGGCCTTGGTTCCAAACTTCTTATGCGGCGATCTAATTCATTCCGTAGGTGCTCTATGCGATTATGGTCAGGGCTCTGTGCTGGCCAGTACACACACGACACGGAACTATCGTAAAATAACGCTGTAACAGTCCTTGCTTTATAACTCGGTGCATTATCCTGCTGGTACGAACAAGGCTCGCTTCCTTATTATTGCCACAGAGTTGGTATGGCATAATTGTCTAGAATATAGAAGTTTACGTGCTGATTAACCAATGTGCCTTGACCATACCACGCAAAACACCCCCACACGAGTACAATTGCAGCTCCAAACTTGACCGTAGGTACAATAACACTGTGGTAAATAGCGTTCCCCGGCTGCTACCATACCCATACACGGCCATCAGACTGATGGATCGTGTATCTGGATTCATCAGTCCGTACGACGCGTTTCTATTGATCTAGGGTCCACGATAAATGTTCTTTACACCATTTTAAACGACGAATAGCATTCCAAGTGGAGATGAAAGTCTTATGAACAGCTTCATGACCACTGTAACCCAGGAACGAAGTTCTTTGCAAATGGTATGTGTACATGCCGAGGTACCAGTATTTTTACTCACCTGCACGCTGAGAACTTGTACAGCACTCCGTCGATTAGCTGTAACGACTATCCTGAAGCTTCGACGTCCTCTATCCCTGATTTTCTTTGGTCTGCCGGTACGTTTTGCTACTTCAGGCACACCATGTTTCTTCCACTTATTCAGTACATCCAAAACATTTGACTTGGGTATGTTTAAACGCTTCTCGGTTTCTTTCATGGACAACTCACTAATTAACACCCAACAATCTTTCCTTTCTCAAAGTCTGTTCACTGCCGCCGCGGCATTTGCACTCAGTCTGCTGCAGTCTTATTTCTATACCGTTTGCAGCTGTACCTTACAACTTAACAACGCAGCGGATCCGTTTATTTGCTTTTGAAGGGGTGTCAATATAGCCTGTATTTCGGTGCCATTTCATTGATAATACAGCTAACGTATTATTTTACTCCGATTACATTTCCATAATGTTGGTCATTTTGTGCCCATCACTGATTTTGCGTCAATGGTTCCAGCATGATGTCTTAACATGTAGTGTTACGATTACGCATATTCTGAAAAACTAATGATTATTTAATGCAAAATAGAAAATTGACGGACAGAAAAATGTCGCTTGTATTCCTCAGTTATCACACTTCAAGGGAAGCCAGTTTTCCCCACTTGTGCAGCTTATGTCTCGGATTTAGTAACCTGAAAGCCCATATGTATACCTGGTGGTTTTAAAATAAATATCCTTATCGTCGGGTCTCTAGAATAGCTGGAAATGGAGACATTTCGAAGAAACGTGGCAGGTAGCTCACTGAGAGCATGAGAAAATGGCTTAGCAAAGAACAAATAACTGAAATATCTGCCGCTAGGGGAAATTGGCACTGCAGACGAGGGGCAGACACGTTCATTAATTTACTGGCTATTGACAGCACAAAAGGTTAGGACAAAATCTGTTTAATATGTTAGCCATCACAAGAGATTACCAGTAATGTACATCAGAAGTATTACTGCTGAAATCCAAGGAATTTCACATGGGAAGTTTCGTATGCAAACTGTTTACCTGCAAATTCGGCATGCTGCATTTAGGAGGATAAAAGTGGCAATGATCAGGCTACCGGTGTTCATTATGACACTTGTAAGGAAAGAACTCGCGCTACTGATAAAATATTATTAAAATCAGAGTAGTTCCAGTAGTGCACTACATCTGCGAATGAAAGGTTTAAGGAGAGCAGCCCTTACACCCGTGGCATTGAGCAGGAAGGCACGTAAATTCGAAGGCAGTGGAGAAAAGGGTATTGCGCTGGAAAGAGAAAGTCCTCCAGTTTCCAAAGTTGTCGTGGATGAAGCTGCAGTTAGTTGCTAGTGCTGATAGGGCTAGCAGGAAAACACGCACCCTCATACAACAGTTCCAGAGGAATTGCTCAGTCGAACATTCGGCAATGAACGCATAATTTCTGTAGGATTTCCGCATCCGTGCTTTGCCTGCTCACCTGAGTTTTCTTCTAGTGGTTTTTTGGTAGGGGGTTACCAAACAGACAAGAGTTTATCCCGACAGCACAAACTATCTGTCATTCCTGAAAATTAGTATCCGACTTTAAGAGGCCACGCTAGACCGGAACATTTTGCGAGTAGACATCTCACACAC
The DNA here is from genome assembly GCA_039090855.1 of Macrothele yani. Classification (NCBI taxonomy): domain Eukaryota; kingdom Metazoa; phylum Arthropoda; class Arachnida; order Araneae; family Macrothelidae; genus Macrothele; species Macrothele yani. The sequence continues at coordinate 163,655,066 of CM077011.1, forward strand.
ATTCTTCATTTGCAGTATGTCAGTCCTTGCCATTATATGGAGCAGACTTCGTCTTGAAACCTCTGTGCTGTCAATAAACTGTAACTCCCCTCATGTATGTATTCTTTTCTTGTGTCTGAAACGCCATTGTTCCCCTAGCGACGCAAGTTTCAATTATTTCTGTGCAATTTCTCCCGTTTTAAATAATAGAACTTATTGCTTTTCACCTTCAAAAACGTCTCTTGTTTTCCCTCGCATACATTTTTTTTTCAGAAGCAGTTTTAAGGGAATTACGCAGAAAGACAAAACTTGAGGTTTAGAATACAAATTAGTTTTGTTTTTGGTGATAAAACTAAATGTTACATATTTCCCGCATTATAAGCAAACAATTTAAAAAGAGGATAGTTCAATTCAAGAAGAACATTTGCTTGTTATTACTTTAAATAAACTGCAAACTTTTCCTCTTTCCGAGAAAGTACTTGGAATAAAGATATTTTTTGCTTAACATGGAGACTGTGTACATGTTTTTCGAATGCACAAACGTACTAAGTCTAACACACGTAAATTAAAAATCGGTAAACCGTCTAAAATCACATCTTTCAAGCCAGTTAGTCCCGCGTCGAGTAATTATAACACTTCAGGAGAGAATTCAGTCGTTGGGGAAATGTTTATGAAAAACATGCGTACATATAAAAATGCTTCACGTTTGCCTCCGCTTTCACCAGAGTTCATCTCAAAACTTCTCATTCTGCTTCGTTTAGAAACCTTCAGTCTTAATCACTTTTACTCCACTAACTTCCCTAACTGGATATGCTATGCCTTTTATGACGACACAGTGATGAAAAACAAGTATCGGTTTTAAAGAAAAATCAGACGAAACAAAACCAAGTGTATGTGATAAAAATGAGATACATCAGTTTCCCGTGTCACGATTTTTTGCTTCTTGCTGTGCGTGTCATAAAACCGTACATCTCCTTCTAAAAATGCAACAGCTGCAGTAATTAAGCGTGTCCCCGAGAGTTTCCTTGAGAAAAATTCCACAACTACTACATAAAAATGCAATTTCTTCAACAGCTCAGCGGCACCTTTATTGAAGTACAACACCATTAATAAACGGAGACGTATTCTCCACATCCTGTTTTTTTATGAACTTTATCCTCACAACGGGTCGAAATTTCATAAAAACAAAAGAAAAACGTTAAGTGAAAAATAATAAAAAAAAAAAATTTACGTGTGTTTTCGGAGCTTAAAACTACATTTTTGTTAAGAAAAGTCTGCATCCGTAAGAAGTTTTATTCAATGCAACATACGTAAGAAGCGTGCAAAAGAAGAAGGGAAAATCTCGCTTTATTTACTGTTATGTTTTATGAAGTTTTAAGATTTTTTTGGTGTTCCGTAATTATCTATTTTCGTGGTTTATAATTTCCTATCAAACATCTTTTTCTGCTGTGTCAAGTATTCTAACCTAAACGGTGGAATTAAATGGACATATCTCAAACACTTTGCGTTGGATTACAAATAACACTTTCGAATGACTAAAGAAATATACTTTCACGGAGAAACTATCGCTTTTTGTTCGTGTTTTGCGCTATTTTGAGTGCGTGTATATGTTTTAATTTGAAAGATTTGCGTCTATTATAGCACCTAACGAGCATTACAACGGGAAACACGTGTGCCCATTACACGCACACTGACTGACGGATGCACACACGTAACGAATGCAGTTCACTGATGAATTCAAAAGCACAGTAAGTCAACTCAGGAAAGAAAGTAATTTAGCACATTTTACAACATCTTTGGTATGCGGGAGTGACATGGAGGAGACTGGCACAAGACAGACCGTTGTGGAGGAAACTTGGGGAGACCTTCGTCCAGCAGTGGATTGATAATGGTTGACGATGATGATGATGATGATATCATCTTTGGAAGAAATTCTACAAAATCAGATCTTTGTATAACATCTGCCTACACTGGTTATACGGGGAATGTTTTAGTACAAAGCTAAGTGCTTCGCTTCATTCTGTAAAATATCATTTGGATTCATTTTGCTTTTAGGTTTCCGCTGAAGCAGTGTTTCTTCCATAAATCAAAAAATGTTCTACACTACAAGAAGAGGTAGAAAACAGTAAAGAAAGTTGTATTTAAAATGAAACAAAAGTCGCATGGATTTAAGGAAATTTTTCTAAACAGAACAATGTGTTAGGTATAGGTCTTGGTATCCTTTAAGAGATTACACCATGTCTGACGATAAATATGAAAAATGACCATTCAGCAACCTAGAATTTTCAGGAAATGATTTGAAGAGGGAAAAGAAGATACGAAAAGGTGAAAAATGGTCTTTGGTTGACAGTTTGCAATCAGAAGTACGATTTAACATACAAATACAAAGTTGCTTGATTTATTTTGAGTTTTGAGTAACGACCCAAAAAAGGTGTTTGTCAGCATCAGAGAAACCGCCTTACCGACGTAATATGACTGAGACGAAAGGAAACTATTGGTCTGTTATTGATGATTACTGAAGTATCTGAGGTTTTCAAAAAATATGGGAACTGGAAAAGAAATTGGGTTCAACCCACACTATCGTAAATGTCTTGTGATTCAATGACGTGCAAATAAACACCGTAAGCCATATGCTTTAGGATACGTCACTGTAGTTGAGTGTAATAATGCTGCATATAATAGATTAGTGTTTTTTCCAAATGTGAACTCAGCATTGATCCTCCGAGATTTTAAATGTCTGTCTCTGTGTCACTCTCTCTCTCTCTCTCTCGCTCGCTCGCTCTCTCTCTCTCTCTCTCTCGCTCGCTCGCTCTCTCTCTCATACACACACACATACACAAAATAAAGAAGAATTTGGAATACATTATTTGGTGTTACGGACTCAGGGAAAATTATGTCGTGCAAATCATAATCCATCCGTATACGTTGATGTTGATACACGATTAAAAAGCTTAAGAAAATAAAATCACCAAGTTAAAAGACTTAACACAACAATAAAATTGAACTAGATAAAAAATTACATCAGATCTTGTAGATCCGGCCACCGGTCCATTCTCAGGTGTTCTGCAACAGAAAGACACAGAAAACCAAAGCTATTATCAAAACTCAGATGAATGTTTGTGATGTATCTACTACACACGGCGCAAACTCAGATGACTGAAGTGCAATAATCGAAAGAATCTAGCTGCTTGAACCTGGTGGTAATGTAATGCGATGGTCCACTCTCAGTCCACTGAGTAATGCGTACATTTTAGCAAGCCCAGCATCTAAAGTGTCAGTCTTGCCTACGAAAAGTTTCTTACAACTATAGCACCAGTTGGTGTAAAGATGATTTTCCGTACACGATCCCGCAACCATGGAGGAGTCTGGTTAAGGGTTCGACGCAGGCGATAGTGAATCATCACATTATAAATACCACCAGGCTGAAGCAGCTATACTCTTTCGATCATTGCACATCAGTCATGTAATTTTGCGCCGCATGTCGGAGATACGTCACGAGCAGCCATCTGAGTTGTGATAAAAAAAACTTTGGTTTCTTGTGTCCTTTTTTTGTAGTACACCTGAGGAAGCACCGGCGGCCGATCTGAAAGATTTAGTGTAACTTTTTTTATATTGTTCAATTTTATTGTTATATTAAATATTTTAATTTGGCGATTTTATTTCCTTAAGTTTTTTAATCGTATACCGACAGCAACGTATACGGATTGGATAGTGTTACGGCAACCATTCGAGTCAAACGATATTTTTCAGGACTAGTTAAATTAGGTTTGGTAAACTATTACTGTTTTCTTTTTTAAATAAATGAAATAACTTAATAGGAAAGAGGCAAATTTCAACATGCTTTCTTTTCAGACAGCATTCGAGCTTCCTTTTCTACAAATGTTGCTAAATTTAATAGGATTGCAATAGAATTATTCGAAGATCCAAGAACACAGTTTTTATCTCCATGTGGATAAATGAGATTATTTTAGCACATATACAGTCAAATCCCTATTTAACGGACTGCGATTTAACGAATTCCGCAACAATTCTACGTACATTTTCTATGGTCCGGACGGAATCACATTGGAATTAATGTTTGGCGTTTCCCGATTAAACGAACACATTTCCTCAATTTAGCGAAACAAATTTTTTACCACCAAACTATGTTAACTAGCCAGCATTATAGCAGAATTAATTAAAATAATGATATATATGATGAGTGTAAATCGCGATATTATTTGCCCAGTTTAATAAATTATAACACTTCACATACATTTATCAAAACAGTTGTAAGAGGCAACAGCTTCACTCGGCTTGTTGTGATATTGTTTCTCTTTGTTCACATCACGACTGCATACACACGCGTTTTTACAAGAAGTGCAAAGCTGAGAAAAGTTCCGAATCACAAAAGTGGATCACAGGTGTTATTCTCGTAATGCTGATGCGTGTGCAATTTTTTCTCTCAGAGTGTTACCGCGGGAAAGTTTTTCTTAAGAGTTTCCTGAGTTTGACGTTACACACGCGGCGTCCTCTAACAGTACGTACCCATTCCTGAGCATCCGGGATTCTAGCCCAAATTGAGTTTCTTTTTTCTTCTCAGTATTAAATCTAGAGATCACATTAAACAACACAGCTTGTTTACGGACACAGTTTTGATGACTATATATAGCACTAGAAATTTAGAAGTAAAATTCACTGATCACTGTAGTTCGCAAATGTGCATTTCGTGAGAGCATTTTAAAAAACTGAACAACTTCAGCAAAAAAAAAAAAAGCGGAAAAGGTTTTCAATCTGTGAAAAAAAGAACATTTTGTCACATTTCGATGCAAACCCAAGATCGCAGACTGCTGCAGCAAAGAAATTCGGAATTTTCAAGTCAACGTTTTGTACCATAGCGAAACATAAAGGAAATTGAAAGCTGTGCATCAAAGTGCGGGCAATTTTCGAGTAAGAAGAAATCTATGAAAACATCGCCCCTGAGTGAGTTGGAAAACGCTCTTGTCACTTGGTTCCAACAAACACGGACTAGTAATTTGCCTATTAGTGGATCACTTCTGAAGGAAAAAGCAGTTCATCTTGCCTAACGACTTCAAATAAAGGAATTCTGCATCAAATGGATTGATGGATTGATCGCTTTAAGCAATGACATAACATAATATATAGAGCTCTATCGGGCGAAAGCAAAAGTGTTGATCCCGTAACGGCACACACGTGGGAAAATGAACGGCTGCCACAATTTATTGAAGGGATGATCAAACTGGACTGTTTTATAACCTACACCCAGATAAAACACTGTGTTTTCGAAATGGCACCTGCCATGGAGGAAATAAGTCAAAAGACAGAATCACTGTTTTTCTAGCTGCCAATGCAGACGGGTCAGAGAAAATATTGCCATTAGTCATAGACAAATCTGCTACGCCACGTTGCTTCAAATACGTGAAATCTTCGCCCACCAAATACGAAGCAAATAATAAGTCGTGGATTACCACACCTTTACTCAAAAAATATGTAGAAGCCTTGGGTGCTGAGATTCAGGTAAAAAAGAGAAAAGTCTTCTTATTGATCAGTGTTCTGCACATTCTCAGGTAAACAATCTGAAAAATGTTCAAGTCATTTTTTTCAGGAAATTGTTCTAGTGAATTGCAACCGCTGGATTTGGGTGTCATTAGGTCTTTTAAAGGCAATTATCGAAAGCTTCTCCTGCGAAAACTACTTATTGTTATCGATGCAAAGGATGATGCATCCAAAGTTGAAATTAACATCCTCGAAGCAATGCACTTCGTGCGCCAGTCGCGGAATGCAGTTAAGACAGATACCCTTAAAAACTGATTTAACAAAGCAGGCTTTTCAGGTTGTGAGCAGAAAGAAAGTGGGTCCAATACCGAAAATGCTGCTGATAATTTTGCGGATGACGATCTTGCAGAATGGAATGAAATTGCCTCATCAGATATTGTGTTTTACTATTATGTTGATTGTGACCAAAATTGAATACCTGCCAAATGCAATCCCAAGATGATTTTTTTAATGAACAGGTCGGACTAAATGCATCAGATTATGATTAAGAAGAAGAAGCAGGACTGAAAGATAGCTGCTTCGTGATGCTGCTAATCAGGGCAGGCTGGACCATTGGGGCAGATGGTGCAGTCGCCCCGGGCCCCGCGCCTTGAAGGGGCCCCGTATTTTAGAAAATAAAAACAAAATCATTTTTACTAGAATTCTCTACATTTATTGCTATTTGTTTCAAGTTTTGGGGCGCTAGGTCTAAAATATATTTTTTGTAAAGTTTTTTTTTTGTTTACAATCTTCCCCTCTCCTCACTTTTTTATATCTTAAATTTCTGTCCACATTCATGAAATAGAAAGTTAAACTTCATTACATTTTGTGACTCCCTATTATTGCTCAACAATTTGTGTGTAAACCAGATACTGAAATTTAACAAAATAAGAAGAACAATATCAAAGTGGTTTGGGGCTATATATGAGGGCAATTTTTTAGTGACTTAAAAATCTGTATTGGAAATTTAAAAAAAAAAAAAGCAATTTTATGACATGAACGCGTATAAAAGGTACAAAAAGTCACTAATTTTTCAGTTATTCCGCTTTGCGTAAACAATAAATCACTAAAAGGTGTACCAGGATATGTACGGATTTATTTAAGAGGGATCCCTATAATTCGCTACGCAAATATGTTTGCTATGGGAAAATATTGTTACGCAGATCAGTTAAAGTTATCTTTCCATCATTTTGTGAGAAAGTTTTTATAAAAATCACAACGCAACCTAAACCCCTTCTCCCCGGAAAGGAAATCGTAGATTTTAGCACTTGTTGATTTCTCTCTCTCTCTCTGTCTGTCTTCCTTCCTGTGTGTGTGTGTGTGTGTGTGTTTGTGTTTGTGTGTGTGTGTGTGTGTGTCTTGCTCTCTGTCTCTTTCTGTCTGCCTCTGTCTCTTTCTCTGTCTTTTTCTCTCTGTCCTTCCTTCAGTGTGCCTCTGTCTCTTTCTCTGTCTTTTTCTCTCTGCTTCTTACTCCTCTCTCTCTATCTGTCTCTGCCTGTCTGTCTGTGTCTGTCTCTGCTTCTTTCTCCTCTATCTATCTGTCTTTCTGTCTCTTCCCCTTTCTCGGTATGTCTTTGTCTCGCTGCGCGCGCTCTCTCTCTCTGCCTCTTTGTGTGTGTGTTTGTGAGTGTGTTTCTCTGCGTGTTTGTGTCTTTTTCTCTTTGTCTTTCTTTCTTTCTGTCTCTTTTTCTCTCTGTCTCTCTGAATTTTCAGTCCATTTTATGGCCTTTTTCTTAAGCTCACAGTAATTTGAGATAGTTTTTTCCTTTATGATAGTTTTCATGGGTTTTCATTTTTTATGTAACGATTTTATTAAACTATGAGATGTATTTTCGAGGGGCCGCAGTAAAAGTTTGCCCCGGGCCCCGCAAAAGTTCCGTCCGGCCCTGCTGCTAATGGTACAGAATGTGCTAAAAACTAGTTGATGCGCTTCAATATTACTGATGACGTTTTTCATGCACTTATAAAGCTAAAAGTTCTGAAAAAAATAAGCAATCTTCTCTAAAGCATATGGTTTCCACAGTGTGAAAAGGTAATCAACACATATTCGGCTTTTAGAAGTTAATTAGTACTCATTGATGTTCTGTTTCATTCAGTTTATAATATTGAAATCGTTACAATGAGCTAAATACTCGGAAAAAGATCAACTATCGTATTTTACTTTCAAATTCAAAGTACCCTTAAACGTTAATGCTACATATTGAAATCTAATACGCATCTACGAATCATGTATTTAATATGCAAAGTAAATGTGTACGTACTATACCATGTTTGATAATCAATTTCATAATTAAAAGCACTATACATAATTTAAATTTCACTAAATTGAAGAGAACTTAGCTGCTTACGTATTCTATTATGAACGCTAGCTTAAGTGGAATGTTTCATTCGAAAGCTTCCTGAATTTAGCGCGTTTCTCGATTTTAAGTACAAGACTGTTGGTCCCTTGAAGTTCGTTAATCGAGGTTTGACTGTATATCCTTTGATAACTTAAACAGATCATTTAATATTAAATTTCCAAGCATCATTTCCTTTTCTATGCATACTTTCTGGTGCTTCGGCTTACAATGAATATCACGGCATTAAGTTTATGTAGATATTCGGAATAAATATCACCTCAAGAAGCTCCAATAGTGTACCGAAAAAAAACAGCATGTGTGTATTAATTACGCAATTAGTTCTGTTGTGTTTTGGCTTATCACTTCCTTATTAATAATTAAAGCTAAAACCTGATCCACAATTTATTTTCAATGTCCCACTGAAAAAGGTGAAAGACATTAAGAGTGATTTTAAACTTAATCATGGATAGCAACAACGAAATGCTAAACGTTCGTAATACGTATCAAAGTTCTGCCCGATTTTGTGCATCAGTAGCTCTCTATAGATCACTAAAGTATATTCAAAGAATTTACTTTCAAAGGTAGAAAATGCAACAAGTGTAATCTAGCTCAGTGTAGCGTACTTATGAGCTATGGAAAAATTCATGAGTTGCGTCGTTTACTGAAACGGCATATTCTTAGCTTTAAATAATTAAGTGTATAACTCTCAGTGTTTCGCTACTTGACAGCTAACCTTAGAAATGAAGTTTCCACAATTTTTTGGTTGATTTCAACTCCGAGTAGAAGCTTCAATGATCTTATCTTTGGTTTCAACACATTTTCTTCCTTTTAAAGGGCAGGGTAATAACGGCTATACATCGATGAGCCATTGTATTATGACCATCCCCAGCCTAGAGAAACGACCGCGCCTGGACACCGAACGGTGGCGCAGGTGAAGTTCACAGAGCAGTACATATACAACCGGAGGACCGGATTTCGGTTAGTAGAGTGTTCGGAGTCGGAATGGGAAAAGCAGCCGATGTATCGCAGTTTGATAAAGGACAAATTGTAATTGCCTGGGGCCTCGGAACTATGATCCCTGAAACGGAGAGGCTTGTGGGTTGTCTACGTGCCGCTGTAGTGAGCACGTATCAAAAGTGGTGCCCAGATGGCGAAACGACGAACTGTCGTCCAGCCTGTGTTGTCCCCAGCTAATTGATGACAGAGGGGAGCGGCGACTGTCGCGTATTGACCGCAGGGCCGCAGTGCGACAAATCACCCGCTTCTACAACAGCTGTGATCAGGGCAATGTGTCACAGTACACAGTTCATCGCAACCTTCTCAGAATTGTCCTGCGTAGCGGAAGATCCATCCGGGTCCCCATGCTCACTGCATGTCATCGCCGATAACGCATTAAATGAGTGGCCTGGTGTTACGAACAAAGATTCCTGGAACATCACGTATACGGCCGAACGCCGATACGCCAATTAGCAACGGAGGCTAAGGCACCTGGATACCCTGTTGGGTGGAAACAGGCTGGAGTCGGCGGTGTTATGCCGTAGTCGATGTTTACTTGGGAAACTTTAGGCGCCGTTATCTCAATGACACAATCCCTGACAGGTGTCAAGTATCTGAACATCGTTCTGGACCAAGTTCACGCATTCATGGCAACTATGTTTCCTGCTGGTGATGGCCACTACCAACAGGATAATACGCCATGCCACACTGCCAGAATCGTCCAGAAGTGGTTCGAGGAACATGCTGGTGACTTTCTGTTAATGCCCTGGGCTCCAGATGCACCTGACATGAACCCAATTGCCCATCATTTCTGTTTAGACTTGGAAAAGCGGGTTCACGCTAAATCACCACCACTCCGAAATGTATGGGAACAAGAAGACCTGCTGTTGACATTATGGTACCAGTTACTCCAGTACCATTTCATCGAATCGATTCCTCCCCGTGTGGCCGCTGTTTTGCTGGCTAAACGGGGTCCTACAGCTTATTAGGTAAATGGCCTAAATGTAATGGCTCATCTCCCGATTTATCCGAGTTTGATAAAGGACAACTTGTGATGTCCCTGCGCCTTGGAACTACGATCCCAGAAACGGCGCGGCTTGTGGGTTGTTCACGGGCCGCTGTAGTGAGTACGTAACCGCTGTAGTGAGCACTTTTATACTAAATTATACACCAGTCGCGGTATTTTACAGCAGTTTCATATCGTGTTTTTCTTTAGGTTATACGTGATTCATTTATTCACTTTTTTGTGATTATACGTTAAATTTTGAATTTCAGATTTAAAAAAATGCGCGATTTTTTTATGCTTTTACATCTAATCAAGTATGTTACAATTTCAAGAAAATCCAGACAGCGATTTTTTTTGCAGCCATGAAATTGATGTTGCAACTAAAACTGCAGTTAATAATGTTAACCGTTTTCTTTTTTTATCCCAAATTCTATAAATTTTAAACAAGTAAAGATTAGTAAATGTTTTAATCGGCGCTAATGCTAAATCAAATAAGGGACAAACTGGTTTGAAAAGAGAGATGCTTGTAAATAACGGATGTGCAATAGGGGCATTGAATGAAAAAAAAATTCGCTTTCGGATTTACTACCTAGCATTTCAAAGGTAAGTTTTTTTAATATACTAAAAATACGAAATCGTACATAATTTATTGTCCCAATTTTTATAGTGCAATCAGAATACGAAACATTTACACAGACATCAAAATAAACAAAGCCTTTCGGTAGATAGAAAGTATGTTTGCATGACGTACATTGTAAATTGGCGTACTAAAGAAATTGGGATGATAAATTCTGTTTGTTTATCTTTTTGGTGACACCGAAATTTTTAAAATAGTATTTAATATCTTGAAATTTCTTTATGCAATCCTTAGGGATATCTCCTAGGAAAACATATAATCGAAGTTCCACTATATTTAGTTGGTTGGTTGTTGAATTTTTGTAGCGCAAGGGCCTTGTGTGACCAAAGAGCGCCAAACACAAGATAATCTCCACTATATTTATTCAAACTTCAACGCACGTAGCTGCAGTTTGCAACAGCGACTAATTTCTTCTCAGAATGTCAGAATTTAATAGAATTTAACGCTTTGCCAACCAAAAATAATTCACCATTTGCAAATCCTGCAGTGCATGCATTTTTCTTGTCCTTCGTATCGCTGAAAGCTGTTCGTTTACAAAGGTATGCACCGTCAGCACGGCAACAGGCCTTGCAAGGGCTGCGTATAATGTGGGTGAGGAGTACATTTTATTTATTTAATCATTTTTTTACAAAAAAAAAAAAGTGCAAGAAAGCTAGTTCATCTGGTGAAGACCTTTTGCATAGCTGCGTTTCAGGGGTGTTTCTTTACTCGCTTTATTTCAAGGGCTTATTTATTTGTAAATTCATATTAAATTATTTCCTAAAGTAAAATGTTTTTTGCAAAGATAAATCACCCCGCAAACGGAAGAGAATGAAATGGAACAAGAGTCATAATTATAGTTAAATAACATGCGGTGTGTAAAGATTTAATTAAATTTAACTCTTTAGGTTTAGGTTTATTTGCTTTATTACTTAGTTGTTTAACTGCATTATCTCTGCAACACTTCGTGCTGAACTTTGTGAGCCCACACACACACAAACACATGCACATATATACATATAAATCATGTGTCCATATGAAATCAATACACTCGCTGCAGATACGATTCTTTATAAATCTGCGTAACATACGTCAAACAAAACTGCAGCTCTGCGTTTTTGTAATAGGCACCTGTAACAATTCTCTCTGCTGTCATGCATATCTGTTATCAGGTCTCAATCAAACATGTACTCTAGCTACATCTAATTGCGACGTTTTATCGTCCTCTGACGCACTGTCAGTGATGCCAAACTGAAAAAGACATTCTGGGAAGTAATGTGTCGATCAGTCAAAACACGCTTAACGAAATGAAACTAAATTTACTTAAGCACACAGGAAGCCGAAAGGAAGTTCAAATTGGAAGCATTTGTCACAACTGATTGTATTACTCACTGCATTCACGCTACACTAGGAAAAATAAATTTCATACAACAAACACGGAAAGAAAATTACTTTTGTTAAATAACACTTACTGAATACGCAAAACCGATAATTCGTTTCTACTGTGAAACCCATTTTAGCATTGCAGAAAAGCAAACTGTAGAAATATTTTATATAGCAAATTCTCTACTATGTACGAAAATATTTGTACTATTTCAGAATTCAGCTAAGAAAATATACTCTCACGCAGATTTGTTGTAATTCAACTTAGTTTATTTTGCAATGTTGACACTTCTACGCAAGAAAATTACCCTCTAATCTTCTTGGGATAATGCGCTTCGTGGAAAGATTTAATTTTTGTCCATTTTGCACAGCAGTTGACGAAGTTATGCATGCGACCTCGAAAGACGTTAGCAAAGCAGAAGAAAACTCGCGAACAATGATCTCTACAGATGATGAAGGAGCTGACTAACAGCAATTAATCTTATTAATGTCCTGCAGTTGAAGGAAAGACAAAAGCAGCCAACATTCGCAAGTTCATAGAGAAGCTCTCTGGTTTCCTCACTCCTTTCCTCTATGCGCTTCTATGTGTGTGTGTCTCCTTTCGTCTGGCCCTCTCTTCTATTTCATACGCCTACCACTCCTTCACTTGGACATGACACAACTGTATTTTTTTAAATGCTCATCCCACTGCATTTTTTTTGCTGTTCTACGTTAATAAATGCATCTAACTTATGTGAGGTAATAAACACTTTTTATCTTTATAAATCCCAAGGTAAACTCATCCCAGCTTTTGTTTTCTCTCATTCTGCGCTACTCTATCAATTACAGCTGACACAGAAAAGATACGAGAGACTCGTACATTTAATAGCAGCTGAATGAATAAATTTTTAATGAATTTTTTCAGTGCTTTAAAAGTGATAAACAGATGGTGTAGGTCATGCTATATGTAAAAACAAAGTGTGTTTCATATTATTCATTTCTGTTTTTTGTCATCAGAGAAAGTAATTAGTTTCATAAAAATTAAGAACTGTATCTAGAGTGAATGCTTTGCATAACAAATTGAGCTCATAGTTTTAAAACGATTTTTTTTGTATTTATTTCTTAATCCTTTCCATTCCGTTGCCAACTGGCGTGTGACATTGTTTTAGTTTTTTGCTCCTTAATTTTATCCACTTTGTTGCCATCTGGAGTATGACGTCATTTTCGTGATTTATTCCTTAATCGTTCCCAATCCGTTGTCATCTGATATACGACATTGTTTTCGCCATGTATCCTTTAATCCTGTCGAATCTAAAGAAATAAAATTTACCGTCTTATGCACGATAGGTAAAAAACTTTACTTAAAATATTTAAAGGTATTTCATTACCGTATTCAGATGCTATATCCCTAAAATGCAAGAAAGTTCAGTTTTTCTGGCTGTTGAACTGGATGAATGGAAGTACGCCCTTCGTATCAAAAAATGTAACTATGACAATTTTTGACTGAAAAAATGGTTATACAGTAATTCTATAGGGTTAAAGTATTATTAAAATCAGACTTACGACAAACAGAATAAGTTATTTAAAATAGTATAACTATATTAGTAATCCGAATTTCATTGATAACTTTTTTACAGAAAAGAGGTACCACAACAAGTGTTTGAGGATAGATCCACTTCAGTCACAATCCCCACTAAACTGTGCCGATTTATTCTCAATAAATTTCAAAACAATTTCTTGAACAGACATTGTTTATAAAGCCCAGTGAACAAAAAAACTATTGTTTTTTACGCTTTCCAACCGTAGGTTGAAAAAGCGTATTTGCTCCAGCTTTGTCCGTCTGTTCGCACGATAACTCACGTAAAAATGGTTCTATTTTATTGAAATTTTAGTTTGTGGTAGATGATCGCCTGAGGACGAACCCTATTGAAAATGGGCGAAAGGGAGTCAAAGGTCAGGACATGGGAGCGGGATCCATTCCATTACCCTTATGCCTCATAACTTGCGCAAAAATGGTTAGATTTCGATGACATTTTAGTATGTAGTAGGGGACTACCTATGAATGAACCATACTTAAAATGGGCGAAATGGGATCAAAGTACAGGACACATGACATTTTAGTATGTAGTAGGGGACTACCTATGAATGAACCATACTTAAAATGGGCGAAACGGGATCAAAGTACAGAACACAGGAGCGAGATTTATTCAACACCCATTATTCTCATAACTTGACTAAAATGCTTCTATTGCGACAAAACTTTAGTATGTTGTTCCGGAAGTATACCGAACTAATTCTGTTTAATATCATCAAAAAAGGGGTCAAAGATCAGTACACAAGAGCGAGATTTATTCCAAAACCATTATCCTCATAACTTGAGTAATGATTTCTAGTATGTTGGAAAGCGTATCATAATCAATGCATTGCATGATTTTACTAACTTGCTTGTTTGTCTCTCAAGTTATTGTTAGGAAGATGTTAAATTGAAATCCGCAAAATAAAATAAAAACGGTCATGAACCATACAACCTGGAGCTATCACAGTACCTCTCTCGGGCGCAAATAGTGTACTATTTTGCATCAACGTCTAATACTCAGTTGAGAGCTAAACGTCTTTATATGCTCAGGGTTACGGTTTAGATCTTGTTGGAAGTCAAATGTGCTTTGCTGACATTTCTAATTCTCTTCATGGGACCATCCGACTAAGAAACACTTCCTCTTCAGTTTAACGACCACATTTCTGTCTGAAAAAACATCTTCTAGTTTTGTCGTTTTTATTTTGCTGAAAAAGATTGATAAAGCAATGGAAAATGACCAAAATTCACCTTGAATAAAATAAAGCTGAAACTTTTGGGAAGGGTTGATCTCAGAAAATTAAAAATAAGTTTGAAAAATATTGGTATAGCTCCTCCAAACTGTCTACAATCCTAAATAACCCTAATAAAATCAAAAACTACATAACCGACGAGGTCTTAAAAGCTTAACCAAAAAATTCTCAATACTACATACGGTAAGTAGAAAATGCTCTTTTTATTGAGCGAAGCCAGGCCGAAAGCCGAGCGGAGCTCTCTTTACGAGACTGATTTTTTAATCATCTCGTGAAGAGAGCTCCGCTCGGCTTACGGCCTGATTTGTACATGCGACTGGACATCGTCCATTGTCAGGATTTTACGCCTTCCGATTTCTGAAATTGAGTGTCATTGCAGAATAATCGTCCAAAAACTTTCATGTTTAGGGTTTTTTCCGGGTTTTGAGAAGAGGTTGTTTGTTACCTATCTCCTCCAAATATCTTCAACCGATCGCGGTGACACTTGCCACAGAGAAAGGGAAGGACATGGTAAGTGCCATAGGGTTCGTATCATGGTGTTTGGTCGTGGCGAATAAAATTAAGCACCATTAAAAACTGACCAATTTTAATAATAATTGAAGATATCCGCTCTCTATATGAGACCAGGGACAACTGGTTGTTCGGGCATAGCTACGACATGACATATCCGATCACCGTGATTTTTGGCATGTGATTGGACATCGTCCGTTGTCAGGTTTTGACAACTTTCGATTCCCGAAATTCCGTGTCGTTGAGGAATTTCAATTAAAACTAGATGACCTTTTACTTCAACCGTTTCACGAAAGTCGGCTCACTAACATTAATTAAAACAAGTTAGTAAAATCATGCAATGCATTGATTATAATACGCTTTCCAACATACCAGAAATCATTACTCAAGTTATCACTCAAGTTATGAGAATAATGGCTGTGGAATAAATCTCGGTCCTGTGCCCTAGTTTTTGATCCCATTTCGATGGTATTCAACAGAACCTGTTTGGTATACCTCAGAAATAACATGATAAAGTTTCGTCGTAATCGAAGCATCTTTACGTAAGTTATGATACATAAGGGCTATGGAATAGATCCCGCTCCTGTGTCCTAACCTTTGACCCCATTTCGCACATTTTCAATAGAATTCGTCCCCAGGCAAGACCCTACAATATACTAATATTTCATCCAAATCGAAGCATTTTTACGTAAGTTATGACGCATAATGGCGATGGAAGTGATTCCGCTTCTATGTCCTGACCTTTGACCCCATTTCGCCCATTTTCGATAAGGTTTGTCGCCTGGTAGTCCCCTACCACATACTAAAATTTCATCGAAATCGAACCTTTTTACGTTAGTTATGACGCATAACAGCAGTTGAATGGATCCCACTCCTATGTACTGATCTTTGACCCCATTTCGTTCACTTTAAATGGGGTTCCTTCCCAGGTGATCCCCTACCAGATACTAAGATTTCATCGAAATCGAACGATTTTTACGTGAGTTATCGTGCGGACAGACATCCGCACGCAATGCGTGACCTAATGAGGCAGATAGGAATCGCGACCATCTGCTCGCCACAAGAGTGTGACGTCATAAAACTTTAATAGGATCCACACACAACGCGTGACGTTATGAGACAAATGGCGTGACCGCGCGCCAACATTCTCAAACGCGAGATTGTGACGTCATAAGATTTCTAAGCATTGGTAACATTAATAGAACAACGCCATCACTAAAACGTTATAATTCGGGGTGGTTATTTAACCCACTAAACGAATTCTCCTAAAGTCGAGATCAAGCTAAATCAACTTCTAAAACCAGAAAACGGTAGGTTAACGACTTTCATCAAAATTCTTAGAGCCGTTTTCAAAATAAAATGTACATACATACATACAAGAATTGCTACTTTAAGGTGGACGTCAAATAATTTTGCTTTATATGCTTCCAATGGAAAAACTTCGGTACACATTTTCTTCACAATTAATGCGTTCCCAAGGATGAAAATTTGAACATCGATTAAAATATCTTCATTTTTTAACTTGCAATACTTAATATTTTCTAAAACATAACCAAAATTATGCAATTCAACATTTGTTTGTCTATTGACGTCATGAAAATACAAGTCGCGCCATCTTTTTTCTGGACAATTAATACGTTCACAAGGATGAAAATTTGAACATCGATTAAAATAGCTTCATTTCATAACTTGGAATACTTAATATTTTCTAAACCATAACCGTAATTATGCAATCCAACATTGTTTTGTCCACTGGCGTCATCAAAGTACATGTCGCGCCATCTTTTCTCTGATTTCAACACCACCAAAGGAAAAGTTATTGATTTTTAATATAATTATGGTTATGTTTTAGAAAATATTAAGTTTTCCATGTTATAATATGAAGTTATTTTAATCGATGTTCAAATTTTCATCCTTGGGAACACATTAATTGTGAAGGAAATGTGTACAAAAGTTTTTCCATTGGAAGTATAGGAAGCAAAATTACTTGACATCCACCTTAATAATATGGGATAAGGGCAATGGAATGGATCGCAATCCTATGTCCTGACCTTTGACCACATTTCGTCCGTTTTCAATAGGGTTCGTCCCCAGGTGGTCCCCTACTGCATACTGAAATTTCATCGAAATCGAACCATTTTTTTCGCACGTTATGACGCATAGGGGCAATGGAATGCATCCCGATCTTATGTCCTGACCTTCGACCCCACTTCACCCATTTGGAATAGGGTTCGTCCCCAGGCGGTCTCCTAGCACATAGAATGCTTTCATTGAAATCGAACCATATTTACGCAAGTTATGACGCATAATGGCAATGGAATGATTCCGCTCCTACGTCGTGACCTTTGACCCCATTTGTCCCATTTTCAATAGGGTTCGTCCCCAGGTGGTTCCTTACCACATACTAAACTTTCATCGAAATAGAACCATATTTACGCCAGTTATCGTACGGACGGACAGACAAAGCAGGAGCATATACGCTTATTCAACCTACGGTTGGAAAGCGTAAAAAAATCGTTTGAATTGAAAAACGAAAAAATGGAAAGACTCCTATTAGCTCAACACTTGCTTAATCTATTAAAATAAAAGTAAGTTTGTGTATGTGTGTCTGTCGTTCGCGACATAAAATGAAAAACGTTGTTCCCGATCTGAGTGTGTCTTTCCGCTTTCTTTACATGCAACCTGACCACAACCAACGTGAATGCGTGAAGGAAAAGTAGTTCATGATAAATTTTAGGCATTTCTTTTTTATAATGTTTCGTACTTTTGTATTGGAAGTCATAAATTTTAGGAGTTCGAATTTTAGAATTTGTTATAATAGACGCCTTAATGAGCTTAGATTTTGCAATAGCTTTGCTCAAAATTTTCCAACTGTAACCGAGTTATCGGCAACGGTTGGCGGCTTGTCCTAGCTTAGTTTCAAGGTGTTTGGATAAAGATCGTGGCAATTAGAGGTCCACTAATGTTAAAAAGTGCATTAAATGCGAGTTAATTGCTTGGGAATCAGAATGTTCAAGCACGTAGTATAGAATTTTTATAGGTGACGCAAACAATTTTATTGTTTTAACATAATGCAAACTCTTGGAGTCCGTTACAATCGTGCCCAATCGAAACAAAAAAAAAGGAGTGGTATATATCAGAAATGGTGAAAAAATGAATCTTGTGTAAAAGTTAATTGACTCATTCACACGTTTTCTTAGAATCTTCACTATTACTTATACCTACTCAACACCATTTCAGGCATTTTTAAGTGGCCAAAACTAAGAAAAATATCAATGTTCAAAATATTTTTAAAGAGATACATCACGTTCATGAAGGAAAGTGATGAGAGCCTATCAAAAATGTTCAGGGATGGAATCTTTTTCTTGCCTCTATGCTATCAGTATTGCCGAAAATCGAAAAAAATAGCTACTTCAGTAATTTTCTGTGCATACGAAATAATGTTATGTATATGCACTATACGCATAAGTGCTTTCATCCTTTGAAGCGGTTTCCAAGAATTTGTGCGAAAAACAAATTTCGGGACTTGCAAATTTATATTTAATGTAATGCCAAAGACTGCTGTCCTGAAAAAAGTAAAACGTTCTAAAAGCTATCTTCACAAATTGAAAACAAAGAACAGTATACCAAATATGTAGAATGTAGTAGCATTATACTAGTGATCCGATTTACTGGCGTAAGGAAAATATACATAAGCGTTTCCAAGCTTTCGCACATCAACCAGCTGGCTTTTTCAAGGAAGTTAGACAGAAACAGCAAACTGAATAATAGAACGCTTAGCAATTTGACCGCGGTAACTTGACAGCAAATAGATACCACGTTATATTCATTTAAATGATACGATGTATCACGTTGGTTGTGCACGCAGCATCTTGGTAGAGAGAAGGCGTTACTTGAAGAACTGGTTCCAAATTCGTGGCAACTCGAGTAAGTCACTATCATTGCAAGTCCCCTTGTTGGTAATGTTCTCCAAGGTTTCCAGAATAGCTGTACATTTAGGGGTAGAGTAGGTAGCTAATTTATTTTTATCATCCCACATCATACAAATCATTACCAACAGCGATACTTGCAATGGTAGCGTCTCACTCGAGTTGCCACGAATTTGGAACCATTTCTTCAAGTAATGCCTTCTCCCTACCAGGACGTCGCGTGCACAACCAAAGTGATACCTTGTATCATTTAAATGAATATAACATCGTATCTATTTGCTGTCAAGTCAAGTACCCGCCTTCAAATTGTTAAACGTTCTATTATTCAGTTTGAATTTGTTTAAATTGAAATCGGAGATGCATAGCCTCTGAAGTAAAATATCATCTCAAAATAATTTTTCCAGCAGTAAATGGTACCATCTTACTTTCAAACTCTCAAAATGGATGTTTCGTTGTCATGTCAGGCGTGTTTAAGGATGTATATTACTTATGAATGGTCAATGTGTGTTTTCTCGGTAAAAGATAGAACACCAAATAATCTTTAAGACATTGTAAAAATAAGCCTCTGCGACCCGAAGTAAAAAAATGTGGCTAATTTCTTTTGATTCAATTGCTTATGTGAGCTCAGATGAGTGATTTTTCTCTACAATTCCTTTTTGTGAAATAATTTTAGGGACCACATATTGCGTACAACTCTATCGCCAATTTGCTGCACATGAAATGGTGCATTTAATTTTGAAGTGGTAATTGGTAAATACAATGTAAATATTGTTTTATTGCAATTCAGAATAAACGTGACTCAATGACATCGATAAACGTGACTCAATGACAAACATAATACAAAATAAGCTTTATCTCCACTATAAAGTAAGATCCCAAAGCAGACGACAAACCGACATGCTGTTGAATTCCAAATTACACGAAATACAATTCCTGTAACTCTCTTTATCTTTTTATAATGCATCAGAAACTCCTTCGACTGTCGCTCGGTCGATCTGATGCATCAATGGCTTTACTTTTTGTATTTGTGTTTTCAAAATTTCAGGAAAATAAGCTCTGTAAGAGCTAAAGGAACAGTGTTTTTTCCAATTGTTGATCCAGTAATGCTAAGAACGACATTTATTTGTCTATGTAGCAATTGTGTAAGAACATTTCTGACTGCGGAAAGAAATATTGTTCAGCTTTCCCAAAGATGTAGCAAACTCAAAGCATTTGCATTTCGTGTTTAGTGTCTTTTTTACTACATAACAGAATAAATACGACTTAAATGTTTTTTTCTAAACGACAGCAATGTAACAATTTCTAATAACCTCAGGAACATTGGAATATTCAACTGTATATTGTACATTTTTGAAGTTTGCAAACACTAGTGTTCAGAAAAATATATGGAATGAAATGCATTCACATATTTGCCATGTGTTAACTTTCTAACAGCCAGAATGCATTGCGATATATTGTAAATAATATACAGGGTGTTTAAAAAGTCTTTCCCACATTGCAAAAAATAATATAAAATGCATTACAAGTACAAGAAAAAGATTGCACGACAATGATTGTGCACAAGAAAATATTTTTTTCCAGTGTCAGTACACTTCCACATGGGTGCCATTTGCGGCCCGGAGAACATCTAAGCGATATTCGACTTCACGCCATATTTTGTTTAACATCTCAGCAAAGACAGAATCAATGACGTCCGTTATTCTTCTCTTCAACGTCTCGACATCCGGAACACTAGTAGAGTACACTTGGGCTTTCACATACCCCAGATGAAAAAAGTCTAGAGGGATTATGTCGGGCAATCGAGGTAGCCATGTCATGGAACCGTCGCGGCCAATCCATCTGCCCAGAAATGTTGCATTCAGGAACTCACCAAACATTATTGACCAGTGTGGTGGGGCACCATCTTGTTAAAAAATAATCGATGGTTGTAGTGCATGCAACTGAGGCGCTACAAATAGTTCCAGCATGTTCAGGTACGCGTTACAGGTTCGTAAAAATGAAGGATCCGATGATTCTGTCATGCATCAGGCCGCACCATACGTTCACTTTCGGGTAAGCCCTCTGCTGTTCGATGACATAATGGGGATTTTCTGATCCCCAAATTCGCACATTTTGCTTATTTGCTGTACCAGAGACGTGGAAGGTGCAGATAATCACAATCATGATCAACATCTCCATCGCAATGCAGCACGGCGAGGACTGTCATGAGGCTCAAGAGCTTGAACGATCTGTACCTTATAACCATAGAAATGAAGACGTTTGTGTAAACGTTTGTGAACCGTGGCACTAGGATTCCCAGTTTCCACTGAATGATTTCTCGGGGCTTCGCAGACATGTCCCCTGAACAGCTGCAGCTGTCTTTTGTGCAACCGGTGGTCATCCCACTAGGGAGATCGCCAACATTACCCGTCGCTTTAAACTTTCTTTTATGCTTTTTTGGTCCAGTGGTGATCATCTGTACTCTTTCCTGAAATGACGCTGGAGAATAACCGCCGATTTGGTCTCATGAAACAACAACACGCCTGCCGATTTTTTTCTTTCATAGAAGCCATTATCGGTGAAATGCTTCTCTTATTCAGCAGTAACGCTCACCTACAGAACAGAAAAAAAACCCTTATGAGTGCTGCTATATTATGTTGCCAACCATTTTATTTTAACTTACAATACTTGAAAGTAAACAAAACCTACCCGCTGCCCTACCTGTAATTTGGAAACAATTTGCTTATAAAAAAAAAACACACCATACGAATGGTATGCATGTAAACAAATTTCGTTCGCTGCTTTTATTGTTGGTCAACTATCAGTTTGATACCAAACCACTGCAGACCAATGGAGTAACAATTCGGTGTGGTCGCATCGTTTGAGTGATTTTTCTTATTCTCATACATACACTGAAGTGCCATAAAAACTGGTACAGGCGAGCTATGCAAAATACATAGCAATGTCCCCTACGTGTGTACTCAGTTGCTTCCGCCAGTGCGTATATAAAGCGATAGACATCCTTGCCAGCTGTCAGAGCTGTTTTTGGCATGAGAATGACACGAAATAACGATTTAAGCGATTTTTAACGCGGTGTCATAGTTGGCGCTCGTCAGATGGGCCATAGTATTTCCGAGGTAGAAATGAAGTTCGGATTTTCACGGACGACCATTGCTAGGGTGTACCGTGACTACAAGAATTCCGGCAAAACCTCCAACCTACGATACCAGTGTGGCCGTAAAAATACATTGGGTGAACGTGACCATCGTCGGCTATCAAGAATCGTTTCACGCGATAGGCGTGCAACACTCTTGCAAGTATCATCGGAATTCAATGCTGAAGCCTCAATAAGCATCAGCGTCCTAACAGTGCAACGTACCCTGCACGATATGGGCTTTGGGCGCCGACGCACAACTCTAGTCCCTTTCATGGGTGCACGACACAGAGTTATGCGCCTCGCTTGTGCACGGCAACACCGCCAATGGACACTTGATGACTGGAACAAGTAGCCTGGTCTGACGAGTTGCGTTTCCAACTGTATCGGGCAGATGGAAGGATTCGTGTGTGGCGAAAACCCCATGAAACCATTTATCCCGCCTGTCAACAGGGAAATGTACCGGCTGGTGGGAGTTCCATAATGGTATGGGGTGTGTTTAGTAGGACTTCACTGGGACCCCTGGTACGTCCACAAACGTTTGTGACCGGCCAACGCTATGTGCGCATCCTTTCTGACGAGGTACACCCGTTCATGTCCTGCATTCATGCTGATGGGTTGCGCCTGTTCCAACAGAACAATGCACTTCCACACAAGTGTCGGGACGCCACATTATGGTTAGAGGAGCATTCATCAGAGTTTGGGGTGTTGCCATTCTCACCCAAGTCCTCAGATCTGAACGTGATAGAACACATTTGGGATGCCATGCAACGCACTATCGACAGGAATCCGAGACCTCGGAATACACCCGAATTGTGGAATGCTCTACAGGAAGTATGGTGTGCATTGCCTACAGCATGTTTTCAGAAGCTAATGGAGTCCATGCCCCGTGGTATTTCTGCAGTCCTGCGCTCCCGTGGAGGATTTACCAAGTGTTAGATTGGTGTACCAGTTTTTCTGGTACTTCAGTGTACATCATTTGTTCAGTTTATAGAAAAGGGTTTTGTATGAATCATTAGAACGAATTTAGAATGATTAAAGAATGTTTGTGTTGTTAAATTTATTAAGCTTTGTAAGAATAAATCCTACTGTACTATTATCATACAATTTGGTTTCTTGTAAAACTGGGCACGTGAAGAAGGAAACTCAAGAGAAAACGTCATCACGAATTTCAGACTAGCAAAATTGTAAACATTGCCACAAAAGTTGCTTCGCGCAGTCAAATGCAAATCTTCGAATATTCGTCCCCATGACCGCAGTTTTGCTCTTGCGAAAAATTAATAGAAATAACTATTTCCCAAAAAAGAGGCAGAAACTTGTAGCGGAATTCCTTCAACAGAAAAAAATATTCATTTCTTAAATTTTGGTAAGACAAAAATTAGACTGAATGAAGAAAAAGTGCGTTTCTGTAAATTGGTAGACATAGAAAGGAACAGGATGTTGAGAAATTTTAAAGCTTAGGATCTAAAACAACTAAAAGTAATACATGCTCAACTCGCACGAAACGGATATAAACAGCAGTTGGCGCTTCGGCTATGTTGAATTTAGACGAAGACCTTCATATACAAAAAAGAAATCTCCGGATTACAAGCTCAATTATTTTCTCTGTCTTTCCTTCTTGAGGCAAATAAAAGAAATCCTTCAGAGAGTGAGGAGAAGACAACTGATACAACAGAAGCGCGATGCTTCAGAAAAGTGTTACGGATTTGTTTTCTAGAGTGGAAAACGAAGGAGTAGACTTTCAGAAAAAAGCCGAGATGAAACAAAACTTCTTCAGATCAACAGAAAGAAGTTACTGGATTTTGAACCTATTGGTAGCAGAGATTCGTATTTTTTACTTCTAAAATAATAAAGGAAGGAACTTGAAGAAAAAGTGAATGAAGGCAGGGCAGTAATCATATGAAAAAATGAAATTCATGGCTGCCTTGGAAATCTGTCGTCTCACATGGAGCACAAGCAAGCAGAAGCTTTGTCCTGTCGGCAGCAACAGAGGAATTGAGACCTTTATGCTTATATTCCTGGTGGATAAATTTACAGAAATTAAATAAAATTTAAGCAATTAAAAGTAATTACAAAATTTGAACAACAGTGTCTGGGAATGTACGCAGTTTCATGCATGTGAGTGTTTATAGTTCTAAATATGAAGTTATTAAAGATATATTAAAAAGGTCACGTGGTATAAGTTAAACTGATAAAGATAAAAGAAGCGAGAAGGCGGCATATGTTTTAAAGAAAATCTGGACGCGAAGGCAGAAATGTACGAAAGTGTAATAATGTACGTTATGTCTCAAATACATCATACCTAGGTGATTACGTGTGGGAAACGGCACTGGCTCTCTCCCTTCCCTGTAGCCAGTGGCCCTAAATTAGGGACGGGCGTCTGCTTATAGCCCATTGAGTTGCTGAGTTGCTCACGGTGGTCGTTAAACCTCCAATCAACCAACCAACCAACGTGTGGGAAACAATTATAGGGAATGTGGGAGAAGGCCGCCGTGCGAGTGATGTTGCCAGAGCTCTTGGAATCACGCATAGTGTGGTATGCAGGCTCCTGGTAGGATTTCAAAACAATGGAATGTGTTCCTTTTTTTTTTTTTTTTCCTTTTTTTTTTTGGGTGTTTAACAATCACCGTGAGCAACTCGATGGGCTGTTGCAAGTTTCGAATTCAATGTCACTAGTTCCAGGAAAAGTAGAGAGCTAGTATAACGAAGTAAATTTCTCCATCATTTCTGTCCAGGCCAGGATTCGAACCCGGATCCCCTCATTCCGGAATAAGTCACTCTACCGATTGAGCTACGCGGACGTTTTATTCTGATTCCTATCTGCCTTTATGTCGTGTGCGTCCTTCTGGCAGGTACGTCACATCTCCTGGTACGTTACACTAGTGCTGTAAGACAAACTCACCATCCATGCTTCCTCTGGATTTGAACCCAGACTCATCTCGCACGAATGATCAGAAGCTAGCGTTTAGGACACTGCGCCACCGAAGCGGAAGGAATGCGCTCCAGGCACATGATAGGCTGTCGCCCTCTCTTTACTAAGACGCATGAAGACAGATTTTTAGTTGCAACAGCAAAATGTAATCGTCTTATCACGGCTGGTCAGCTTGCAAGTCTCTTTCATTCCAGCACAGAAACGCGGGTATTCCAACAAACTGTAACATGACGTCTGCGACATGTAGGGTTATATGCCCAAGGGCCTTCTATCTAGAACTCAAAGTAGTGCACGTTTTAAGTCGTATAATTTCCCCAGAAACTGGATACGTCATCAATGAATCAATGTACTCTCCACAGATGAGAGTCATTTCAGTCTGCCCTCGGATTCTAGACGTCAGTTGATCTGGTGGGAAGGTGGTACTGCTTACGAGGAAATTGACAGATACAGAAATGCTGGGGTCATGGTTTGGGGCTGCATGGTGATTAATGAATGCACCGAGCTACAGGTTTTAGAAAATAGGACTATGAGAGGCGAAAAATATTATAACGAAATTTTCTTTGTCATTTTCGATTATTTCGTGGCGGTGTAGACGAAGACTCTGTTCATGGATAACAACGCGACACCTCATCGCACGAGAGCAGTGCAGACATTTTTGGAGACCGAGAATATTCATCGCATCGAATGCCCAGCACGTTCCCCAGATATCATTCCCATTGAACATATTCGAGACGCAACGAGGAGACATGCAAGTGATCGAAACATCTCTCTAGAAAATAATCAGGGCCTCTTCTGTACTTTGAAGGAGGATTGGGCCAATTTAGCTCAGGAACTATTGCATCACATGTGACTCAGCATTCCACGACGTTGTGAGATCTGTATTGCAGTACGGGTTGGGCATGTTTCACACTGAAATGTCTGTCCACCTGGTTATCGGAAAGCACTACACATCCATTTTCCAATATTGTGTTTCGAAAATTTTTAACTTCTTCGTAAACACTGATTACAATGTAATTTGTGCGTATTTATGAACAATTTCTTGTGCCTTTTCATGTGTTCGCATGCTAGCAACATGATTATTTATCCATTTGGTAGCGGTCCTGTATTGTTTTTCTTACACAGGTAAAAAGTAGACCGTCCTTAGATTTAGGATATTAGTGTATTACCGCACTAACCTACCCTTCCCGATACTAAATGTACTGCCATTTGCAAGCTGTGTGAGAATGCCATTTGTAAGCTTGTGGATTCTCTTGTGGCAGACCTTAATGTTGAAGACACTGATTACCCCAAAGATGCGAATCAAATCAGATTCTTTGAAACAAACTCGCAGGATGGCGATATACCAAACGCCTTTGTAAAATTTGATTGTACTCAGAAAATATTTCGATTGAAATCTAAACCGATATTGAAAACAGACGATGTTTTTAAAAGAAACTATGGTATGTAAAAGGATTTTGTGTAATTCTGTTAATTTACACTTGATCTTGACATATTTTTAGTAAAGTAACTACAGTGCGCAGTAGGTACACAACATGTAACCAATATCTCTATCTGAAGAAAGTCGCCGTTACTGCACGGAATAACACATGGACTTGAAAAGCAAAGTGAATGATGTTAATGAGTTTAATTCAAATAAAAATCAATATTAAAATATCACGATACTGAAAGTTAAAATATCACGGCACAGGATCTTTCGTGACAGCTCCTGTCACATGATCAAGTGGTAGTTAAAATTATGATATTTTAGAAGTGTGAAAGAGTTCTACACAGAGTTCTGCAAGGAACTTTTTCCCACCTTTAATGTATCATAATTTTAACTACAACCTGATGATGTGCCAGGAGTTGGAACGAAAGATCTTGTGTCGTGATATTTTATCTTTTAGTACAGGGATATTTTAATATTCATTTTTATTTGAATTAAACTCATTAACATCATTCACTTTGCTTTGGAAGTTTATGTGTTATATCGTGGACTGACGGCGACTTTCTTCAGGTAGGGGTAATAAGCACGAATTATTTTCAACCATCAATATAACTTTTTTTTCTAATTTACGTGCTTTTAATTGAATGCTCATTACGATGAACCTCGTGTGCTGACGAACCATGGCTTTATATCATCCATTTATTGGTCTAAAATAAAGTCATGAATTGCCAAGCGTTCGCTCTCCTCAAGGAAGGTTTTTCAAGACAATACGTTGGAAGAGGATTTAATCCGGTTTCATATATCCACATACTGTAAAAATCTTCTTAAGAAAAGCAAAAGCTTGGCGATTCTTAATTTTATTGTAGAACAATAAATGATTTAAAATCACTTTTCACGTTTGTATATGTAGATTTGTTATATTTGTTTGCTGATGTACTACCTCATTATTATTTTCGAGGTACCATTATTTACAAAATGTTTAATTTAAAATACTTAGCAAATTTGATGTAATGCCACAATGTAATGTAATGACAAAAGGGTGGCGGTACATCAAGGGTTGACTGTATGTTATATTTGTGTTAATTTTAATAAACCAATTTCAGTTACATTTTGCCTTTCCTTCGTATTTTTCACAACTATTGTTTAACTTCCTCTAGCATTCCGCATTAATGTTTCCAATTCTCCTTTCAAGTTTTTCGCTTCCGCATACTTTTACACCTATATTTATATTTTATGCTTTCATACCTATTTCATGTTGCCATTTTTGTCCGCGTTCTATTTGTTATTTCTGCAGTCTCTCGCTCAGTTCACACGCTTGAACTCATTCGAGAATTATTTCAGTCGTACTGTTATTCTGGATGTTTGAGAGAAAATTTCCTTTACATATAAAAGGAAACGCTCTAACCATTACAAACAACAGAAAAGCCAATGGCAGAAATATTCATCCACGTTTGCTTCTATTTAATGAGGCGCACTGAGTTAATAGCGAATTAGAAAAATAAGGAAATACAGTACAAAGCGTCTCATTGCGAGATCTTCTTTGCAGAAAATGTATGGTTTTATAAAAAGATGTAATACTCTTGCGGTATTACATCTTTTTAATAAAAGTGTTTGCCACGTCTTGTAAAAAACGCCGCCATACTTTTCTGGAAATCATAAGTTTTTTTGAAACGCTTTTCATTATTGTAGAAACGATATTCAGGTGGAATAAGACGGTATAGAAATTCAATGCACTTTAGCCATGCACATCGTAATGTTGAAATGGAAAATTTCTTCCGTCTTCAAAAATTCAATCACGTTTATAATAGTCACCGAGATTATGGACTGATGCAACAAATCAATTTATTTAACAGCAGAAACTAACATTTAGTGCTTAGTTGACTTTCTCGCACCTGTGCTTGGATGAATGACAAATACAAGTTTCCTATTAATGATAGAATTTTCATGAAAAATCACCTCATTGCGCCTCTCCTGTAGAATTTTCGCAACGTCCTTCATCCACGACGTAGTCTTATTACTAAACAACAACATATATCCGC
This sequence comes from Macrothele yani, assembly GCA_039090855.1. NCBI lineage: Eukaryota > Metazoa > Arthropoda > Arachnida > Araneae > Macrothelidae > Macrothele > Macrothele yani. The sequence continues at coordinate 163,683,691 of CM077011.1, forward strand.
GGCTTTTATCTGGAACCGCATTTACTGGGTTCATGGAAAACATCTAATCCTGCAAACTTGAACACAACGACCTCTTGTATCTATTCTTCCAAAATTTCGTGCATGTCGTATTACATCGATGTCGTCTATTCTTTCTTATCCATCAGCCCACGAAACCCTATTAATGCTTACAGTTTTGTCACGAGAGAATCGCAGCTTTTCATAAATGTTATATCAGATATCATAGTATTATATTTTTTGGCAATATCGGTTCATAATATTTCCCAAATTACTACTGCAGGTATTCGTCGATAAGTACCTGTTTGTCTTCATGACCTCCTTGATGAGCTTTATTTTGTTAGTCATACTTACGCCCTAGTAATGCAAACTATTTTTATTATGGTTTGTGGATTCCATCGGATATTTTGAAAGGGTCCCACCTGCTTAATGTCAACTTAATGTAAATCATTATAGAAACTGTCACCTCAGCTTCAAGCTACGCCACGAAATTGGCAATGTTTCAATGCTCCACAGGTTTTATTTTAAAAGAAATGCATATATTCCCAATTTGTTCAAGAGAGTAACTGCGAATCTGATTTTGCATCTGTATAACCCAAGAGAAAAAATAATTAACAGGGCTTACTATTTTTAATCATTGCATTTTTAGTAGATAAATTACAGGGATGCAGGATGGACAAGGAAACTGAAACACCTGTGCAAATAGCACCTCACCAGTCATGCCGCTGTACGCGCTACCTGCTGTCGAGCCAGAATCTATTTCGCAGTCGATCAACGAGAGCCGAGAGTGAAGTTTACATTAGCAGAGCAGTAACACATAGGACGTGAAAAAGTGAGATTCGCACAACTATAATGGGATACATATCCGAGTTTCAAAGGGAACAGATTGTGGTGTGCGTTTCGCCGATGCGTCTGTGTCCAAGATCGTGAGCTAGGGTATCAGCGTCATGTCGGCATATGAGCAAGAGGAAAGAACTACATCCAATAGGATTAACTGTCGAGTTTAGAGGAAGCTACTTGATAGGGTCATCCAAGTACTAACACGGATGGTAGCCAAAAACATAAAATAACAGCTGCCCAACTCACTGTAGAGTTCAATACGCACCGCGACTCACCTATTTCATCAAAAGTCTTCGTCGGGAGCTTCACTGGATCAGCATTCACAGTCGTGGTGTTATCGCTAAACCCTGGATCACCAGTGTCAATGCCAAACGTCGGTTGCCATGGTGCCAATAGCGCAAATCGTGGACAATTGACAAGGTGAAATGTGTACCGTTCTCCGATAAATCGTCCTTCACTGTCTTCCCAACAACAGAGAGAGTTTACGTGTGGAGACATCACTCACAGGTTTACCCCCAGACTGTATATTGCCCACAGTGAAGTGGTGGATCGCTGATAGTTTTCGCCTCAACATCGTGACATTCTGTCAGCCCGCTGATTGTGCTTGAGGGGCACATCAGTGTCAAGGAATATCGGACAATTCTGGAGGACCAGATACAACCAAAGGTTCAAACATTATACCCTGACGGTGGTGCCGCGTAACGGGTTGATAACGCACCGATACACACAGCCAAACCGGTGCAAGAATGGTTTACTGAGCATGAAAGTGAGGTTGGACATCTGTCATGGCCTGCACAGTCACCCGACTTGAACATTATTGAGCCACTCTGGGGTATTCTGGAGGAGCTAGTCAGGGAACATTTTCCTCCACCAGCATCACGCCGTGAACTAGCCACGTTTCTGCAAGAAGAGTGTCTTCAAATCCCTCTGGCCACTGTATAGGATTTGTATTGGTCCTTTCCACGACGAATTGTAGCTGTATTGGTCTCCATATGAGGCCCAACACTTTACTAATAAGTTGTTGTGTCCTAAACATATGTGTTTCAGTTTCGATGTTTACCTGGTGTATAATACTAAAGGTATTATTACCTGTGACTTCTAGATCCCCTTAAGCATATATGAAAGAAAGTTTTCTATTTTTTTCAATTGATAAATATATCTTCAAAATAAAACAAACCTTTTTATCTTTAATTTCAAAGTGGTTTTTGAATCTACAAAAGAACATCTATCATTACTTGAAAACATGACTTGATCTTCTGTGTTAAGACTTGAAAACAAAAATATTGGCAATTTATCAAATTAACTCTGTTCTTCACTTTTCACATAGTCTTCATATTCAATGTGTTTCAATTCCTTTGAAATGGAACACAAAACGTACCAGGAAAAATCTTACATAAGACATTTCTTTGGCGTTGAATACGCTTTGAAGGAAAATACATTTTTTGTTTCGAATAACATACTTTCATTTGGAAACATCTGTCTCGGTAAATATGGTTTAGTATACGGCATGTAGGAAGTTCTATATTTTAGAAAGTTTTCTCTATTCAAACTTTGCATTACGCAATACACGAAAGGCCATGTATTATTTACATTTCGAAGACCGGGAAGCAACTCCAATAAACTTCTGCAACTATAAGTGGAAGAACACAGAGCGAAAGGTCATGAAACTTTCTTTGATGAAAAGCTTGAGCCACTTAGAAAATTGTGAAAATAAACATGAGTTAATAGGCGAAAGCAATGCGAAGTATTAAGAAAACAATGCGAAGTAATAAGAAAACAATGCGAAGTAATAGGAAAACAAAGTGGTTCAAGTTTTTCGTAACACCTTTCGTTAGAAAAACTTAAACCGCTTTGTGTACAAAATGGAATAAACATATGAAATAAAATACTATTTTAACGACCTTGCAAATAACCACTATAAGAACACAGTATTCTAGAGTGTTTTTATCGTCTTTCCAGCGCAATTATTATTTTATTTTGTCTATTTACTTGGATTTTTTGTAGCATATTTCGATTAATGCCACGAAGGAATAAAATTGTCAGACGCAAATTTACAGAACAACCAGTTTCTTATCAACCCGCAGTTTACTACACTCGTTCGGGGACATCATACCTTCCTTAGTAAATTGATCGCTTATTACGTAGGGCAACAATGTGTGTTCAACTGATTTATTTATCTTCACCAGATGATGTCCCTTTTTTTTACAGGAGTTGTTGCATGTGCCCTTCAAAAGACGCGTTTTGTTAAGTTGTAATTTATTTCTCTCACTAATAGCTGAATTTATTTTTCGTACGAACGGTGTACTTTTACCAATTTCATTTCGAGAGAAACGGAGATGTTTATGCAGCTTAGAATTCATGATATCGGAGGATGTCCCTAAAGATCTAATGAGGAGGATTGAATGCAAGTCTGGACAAATGCCATACACTCTGGGCGCCGCGCCAACTGGCAAAATCCAGTTATAAATGGCCACACTTTCAAGATAAGTGATGGTTTGGAAAAAAAAAAGCACTTCTCTGGGCTGCATCAATGAAGAAGACTGGCAGGATGTAACGGCATAACAAAGAAAGGGGCTGAGAGACCATCGATGAAAAGATCCTAAGAAACCTCATCGTTTCACATAGCTTGCTACAATTGCTATCTTCTTATTGTTGTATTATTTCCCAGCATTAAAAGTGTTTTCACTACGTTCTTAGTATCCATTGATTGATTAAATTTGGAGGAAGAGTTCTAAGTAATAAAAATCCATCGAAATAAGTACTGTATTCTTAAGGGCGTTGAGATTTCTATTCGGTAATGCTTTTTAAATGTGTCACATGCAGAGTATTCCCTTTCAGACGTATTGTGTCATGAATGTCTTTAACAGATCATCGTCATTAGCAGAGATAACACAGGATCATCCCACAGGCGCTGGCATTTCATAACGCCACGGATGCATTACACATATAAGGAATTCTTCTTCTGCAAAATGATTTTTAAACAATATTTCATTTTGTCCCCTTAACACTACTTTGGAGTGAATGTAAGAAATATTTAAAAAATAAAAGAAACAGTGGTCTGTTCATTTAGCTGTTATAATACCACTACCGCTCTAGTGGCCTGGTGGTTTGAGGCGTGGTTTTCGAATCAGTCACCCAAAATGGACCTACGGTCCAGACCTGAACGACGCATTAATGGTTTGCTTATCGGATGACTGGTTGTGCCCCTGCACTGAAACTGGTGTCCAAAAATAAGGGACAGCTGACTGTTTTTGGTTTTTAAAGTGCTCATTGTGATCGATATAAAACGAAATAATATATCACTATCATTTCCTTTTTCAGCACTCCATTTGAGTAAAAAAGTATATTTATACCTTACGGAATAATTTTCTCTGTGCGCCTATTAAGACAATATCTCCGCATGTGTAACATGCATTCAAAATTATTCTTACGCAAGATAGCACTGACCATGAGAATGATAATTCACTCATTTTAATATTTCTTCGATCCACAATTTTTTTTTTTTTTTTGCTAGAGAACCTTAAATTATTTTTTGATTTGTATAATATACAACGATCTAGATAACAATCTGAAATTATTATTTTTTTGCGTCTGATGTATGAACGCATGTGAAAACCTTTCATAGGATTTCCTTATGCAGTACAGCTCACAGTTCCAATTCTGAATGGTGCTCACATACACTGCTCGACACAAAAAATTCCGCGTTAGGAAGTATTTGTCAAAGCTACATGCAAATTGGTGCATATGTGTCGACATTTTGTTTATGTAGATAATTGCAGTTGGGAACCAATCACTTGATGGGCAAGTCAGATAAACAGATAAAACTGCTTTGCGACTGCTTGGCGTAGCTAAACCTAGTGATCCTCATCTGGGAGTTTGGAGGCTGTATCAGAGTGATCTCGGAGGCGAAAGCACATGTGGTAATGATTGACTGTGTAATCGGAAATCCTAGTATCACAAGGGCAGCTTGACCAGAGGCTTCATGAGAGGAGTACGAACGGATGGTAGGTCCTTGCTTTGCATTGCGGTGGAGAAGCATTGGGAACTGTCAGTCGAATGTGGCGAGAATGATTGGCGAAAGATAACGGATAACGTGCGTCACCAGAGTGAGAATGGTACGCCTAAGAGGAGGTTCAAACACATCGATCGCTGCAATCAACGATAAGCCGTAGCAGCCTCAAACCTCACAACCGATGACGTGTGCAGTCAGGTAGGACCATCTATAACGTACAAGTTTGTCCGCGCCCGGCATCGACTTGGGTCCCCTCACTCCGGAGTAAGCCTCTCTCAAAACTGAGCTACGCGGACATGTGCTTTCATTGCTATCTGCCTTTATCTCGTGTACGTCCTGCGGTGCAGGCACGTCACATCTCACCCCCTCTCCCTAAAAAGGGCCAGGTGTATGGCCCACGGGTCAAACGGGACCATGCGTCGCTGTACACCGTTATCCATGCAGAACGTGCATTTGAGAAATCCCAGATAATTTGGCGTGTGGAACGTAAAATCATACTTATTTTTTCGAAGCACTGAAGAAGGGATTCTTATGTTTCCCGTCTCGCCGTGTGGAAAGGACATCACATCATTGGGAAAAACATAACAGCCGGGTCATCCTGGAAGATCAAGCGCCAATATAACGTACAAGTTTTTCCAAGCCGGGCATCAAACACAGGTCCCCTCACTCCGAAATAAGTCTTCTCCAAAGTGAACTACGCGGATATGTGCTCTCACTGCTATCTGCCTTTATCTCATGTGCGTCCTGCGGTGCAGGTACGTCACACATCCCCGTATGGACACGGATTGTGAAGCGCATGCTTTCTGAGTCAGGTTTGGGCTTTGCCCAATCATATCGTCGTCTTCCACCCACCGCAGTTCATTGCGTAATTTGGCAGCATTGCTGTAACAGGTATGCGTGGTGAAACTAATGGAACCATGTTGTGTTCACCAAAGAAACTCGTTTCTGTATCAGGCGGGTTGCCGCCGATTAACGTTCTGCCGATCACGTGGTCTTTGAGGTAATTTTGCTAACATCAGTGAGATGCATACTGCTTCTCAGGCTAATGGCATCGTCTGGAGTGGTATCGATTTCAACAGGAACATTGTGGGTGCAATAATATCACGACGATGTAACGATGAGGTACAGAAGCCCATTTTGTTTTCTTATACACTGAGTGGCCACTTTATTAAGACCACCTGACACTTTAAAGCAAATGAGCTATGGCTGCACGCTGTGGCCGCGAGGGCGAGGCTAGTATAAAAAAGGAAAGGCTTAGTGCTTGCGACAGTAGTAGAAGTGATTTTTGGGTGACGAGATGGGTAAAAAATGCGATTTGACGGACTCTCAACGTGGGATGACTGTAGGAGCTCGGAGCCATGGAGCGAGTATCACCGAAACCGCCGCATTGGTGGAATGTTCCAGAGCAGCTGTTGTTAAAGTGTTTAAAGATTGGACTGTCAGCCAAAAAACTGGGTCTCTACGTGCAACGTGTATTCGTCATCGACTAGTGACTACTCGGGCGGAACGGTGAGTGTCCACACTGGTAACAGACAACAGAAGGGCAACAGTGCAGCACATTACAGACCATCTTAATCAAGAATCCCCTCAAATGATCTCTGCACGCACTGTTCGCCGTACACTGCATCGGATGGGATATGGCAGCCGAAGGCTTGTTCGAACACCTTTGCTGTCTGCAGTTAACAAGAGAAAACGTCTCCAGTTCGCACAGGAGCACAAGGATTGGACAGTCGATAATTGGAAACAAATTATGTGGTCCCATGAATCACGTTTTCAGTTGCACCATGCCGATGGCCGAGTGAGAATTTGGTGGAAACAGCACGAAAGCAAGGACTCCAAATGCATAGCTACAACCCTTCAAGCTGGTGGTGGCAACGTTATGGTTTGGGGAATGTTTTCCTGGCATGCTTTGGGCCCTTTATATCGTGTTGTTTAACGTCTGACTGGCACATCATATCATCCTGTCATGTGGATGGCTTATCCCAATGGCGATGGCTACTTTCAACATGATAATGCGCCCTGCCATAGTGCTCGTATTGAACAGGATTGGTTTCAGGAACATGCCGGTGAGTTTACTTTGCTTCAGTGGCCCCCACAATCTCCAGATATCAACCCCATTGAAAATTTGTAGGATGAAGTTGAGCGAGCCATCAAACAGCTGGATACAAAACCCTGGAATCTCACACTCCTGGAAAGTGCTATTCATCAAGCATGGTCTCAGATTCCACAAACCATCTATCAACATCTCGTGGAGTTCATGCCACGAAGAATCGAAGCAGTATTAAAAGCGAAAGGTGGCCCAACGAAGTACTGAGGGGGTAGTCATAATAAAGTGGCCACTCAATGTATACGTGGTTTAACTAATGTTCATTTTCTCCATGATAATACCCGTTTGCCTACTGCTAAAATCAGGAGACAGTGCCTATAAGTTACCCTGGTCAGGGCATCGCTAGACTTCCCTCCAATATAGAACGCATGGGACGTCATTGGAGGACGATTAAACTCCTGCTAGTTCCCTTAATAATGCTGAGGAACTGTGTACGCAGGTCTTCGACTCATGGTCATGGATAGCTCAGGAAACCATCTGGGGAGTTTTTTAGTCGATGCCATGCCGAGTTGTCGAATATATGGCCCAGAATACGACCTAATGACTGAAGCCAGATTATACTCTATCCAGACCATCTCATTTACGTGACATCCCTCAGAAATTAAATCAATTTCAGTATTTCCCACCTATTTGTCAAAACATGTGTGGAAAGTTTCGTCTACTTCACTGCATTAATTCATTAGTAACACATTTTCTGTGGTGAGTAGTATACACTGTATTGCCGCAAAGGTTACGTAATGCGTAGTTGCATCTCCAAATGTATCTCCGTTTCTTTCTGTCTGCGGGATTGCTGATTCAAGCGGAGACATTCACATGTATTTTATTCACTAGCTCATAGCCCGTGCCATGCACCGGTGAAAAAGCTGTAACTGAAATGTTTATAACATGAATCGTAAATTGCATATACATAACTACCTAGACTTACCATAAATACTTTACAAAGTATTCAATGAAATAACAAAAGAAAGTTAAAGGTATTTTAATAGAGCTGTGATATGACGTAAGTAATACACTTGTGAATACATTTCACCGATCACTTTTCAAAATGGCATCATTTTGCCTTCGCATAGTCCTTCAGTCTCTATGGCCACTCATCAATAGCTTTACGCAGGATCTTCACAGAGAAAGCTGAATTGACTTGTACACTTGTTGTCCAATGGGTTGAGGTCTGGGCTGCTTGAAGGCCAATCAGCTGGAGAAATGAAGTCTGGTCAGTTCGCCCGAAGCCACCACTGGGTTGACTTAGTCTTGTGGGCAGGTGCAGAATTCAGCTGAAAGCTCCACTATCGGTTTTGGAAGAGAGTGTGGCTCACATTTTTGGCCCCTGGCTCCAAAACACTGTCCTCGTAGAATTCGGCAGATACTTTCACTCCTTTCTGACAGAAATGGAGATCCGTTGTACCCTCGTTGGAGATTCCTCACTAAATCATAGCAGAACCAGAGTGATGGCCCCTCATGACCGCTGAAATCTTCTCCTGAGCTTCTCGTACAGGTGGCTCATACACCTTGTCGTTTTGGCGGTTGAAAGCCTCTTCAATAGTAAAAAGGTTTTCATCAGAGAAAAGTGGCGACTATCTACGGCGATTGTCTACGTAGCGCTGCAGCAAACATTTCGCTTTTAGCACCCTGTGCTGCTTCAGTTGTTGGCTGAGGAAGTGCCCTGTACGCCGCTGGTAAGCTCTGACCTTTGGGTTATTCCGCAGCACGCGTGCCATCGACATTTTTGAAATGTTCAGCAAACGGGCCATTACAGATTCTTTTGTGACAGCATTTTGTCGAATACCTGCTGCCAGACAAGAAGTCCTCACGGTACGGGGCCAAACCTTTCCGGGGAGGTCAGTGATGGTCCCAGCCTCAAGGAACCTTTTTATGTTCCGGTAGACAAAACGTCGGCTGATTTTCAGCTTCTTAAGCATGTTGAAATTCTCAAAAGCTGATTTTCCAAATTTGTGGAGCGCTATTACAGCAACACAATTCTCAATTTTCCCCCACTCCATGGCAGGTACTTCACGAAACATGTTCTCTCCTCTGTGACTGAACGCACAATGATTCTCTAGCTGCTTCATGCCTCCTGGCTGGTCGGAGACGTTGCGCGCTATTTGTCCAAGGTTTCTAACAGTATTTATGCTAAGACTGGGTATAATAAACGGTTGAATTATTAATAGGCAATCTATAAGATAGGACAACAACAACAAAATGTTCGTAATATTTCCATTCAATATTCCCTTGAAAGAAGCCTATTATATAGGTTAATATATTTTAACCCGTCATATGACGATCACAGTACATTAAAAATCGTATAATGTAAAACTTTAGGTAATATAAATGATGTTAGATAAAGATCATGAAAGAATTCTTGATACAGATATTTTGTGTTATTGCCATTTGATTGTTCAAAAGATTTTCTTGTAGTTCTACCTTAGTTCAAGTTATGCAAAGTATTAGAAGATTGGTTTGCACGCCATCGCCGTTGACGTTCTCTATTTAAGCTAAGTTTTCTATCAGCTTTATCTTCCTCCATCTTGTACTACAAAAGAAAATATTCCAACGAAACCAATATTTCTTTTAATTTCCATCACATTGAATCAAAACTTCGCCTGCAGTTTCTTTCTTACAATTCTGCTTGTTTATTTTCAAGAAATAAAATGATGCTAATTAATTTTTTATGAAATAAAATAACCGTGATTCCTTTTTATGAAATTACTCCGCAATTTTATTATTTTTTATGAAAATGGTCTGCAATGCAAAGAAAATGAAATAAAACACGACATAACACCTACGAAACAGAATAAACGTCGTAGACATTTGTTCGAGCACGTGCGTGTAGCCACAAATGAAGTCGTTTGTCTTAAGTTTTTTTATTTTCCACAATTTCTCCTTGATTTTACGTATCGTGCGATAGCGGTGAGCTTAGTTTCGATTTCGGCCACCGCATAAAAGCTGATGGCGCAGCAAGTACTGAAAAACATCAGAGCGTTAGGGACTCACCTAGTATATAAACTTTATTTCATAGATTTTTTGAAGGGAAACGTAGACACTAGGTACCATAATTTTGATTTGGATTTCAGTATCATCTCCGGTTCAAACTGGTTCACATAAATTATTCTTCAATTTCATCTACGGTTCACATATCTTCTTCTTGGCTGCTCAGTCGAATGACTGGTTGCCAAGTAGTTGTACTCAGCATCCCCATTCCTCTCTATTCTCCGCTGTTCTCTTCAATGACCTAGTATTAGTGTCTTGGATTAACTGTGCCACAAAACTATTCCTTGGCCGTCCTCTTCCTCTCTTGCCTTGAATTTTCCCTTCCAAAACTTTCGGAATCGGTCCTTTATGGCGCAATGTGAGTCCCATCCATAACATTCTTCTTTATTTTAACATGTTGATTAGATTCCTGGGTTCTCCCACTTTCTCCAGGATCTCCTTATTCTTCTTTCTATCGACCCAACTTATTTTGCCCATTCTTCTATAGCTCCGCATCTTAAATGCCTTCTCCAGCCTTTTCATTCCTTCTTGGTCAATGCCCTTGTCTCAGAACCGTAGAGAGCTACTGGCCAAACATATGCCTTTAAAACTATTTTCCTCAGTTTTAGATTGATATTTTTGGCTGTCAGTAGTCTTTGATTTTCTCTAAAAGCTGTTTTTGCCATCCCCAGTCTCATTCTAATTTCCTTATCGCATCTCGCATCTTCAGTAATAATTTGACCAAAATAGCGAAATGATTTAACTTGTTCGATGTCTTATTCTTCAATTTTAAGGCAAGCCTGTTTTGGATCCTTTGCTATTACTATTAGTTTTGTTGTATTTCTATTTATCTTCATTCCATATCATCATCATCGTTGTCAACCATTATCGATCCACTGATGGACGAAAGTCTCCCCACGTTTCCTCCACAACGGTCTGCCTTGTGCTAGTCTCCTCCATGTAACTTCCGCATACTTTCGAATTTCATCCACCCATCGACCATGTGGTCTTTTTCTGGGTCTTTTCCTGTCCCTTGGAATAAAATCTAAAATTTCGGCTGTCCATCGATGGTCTGTCCTTCTGGCAGTATGTCCAGCCCATTGCCATTTCAGGGATTTAAATCTGACCATGATGTCTTCCACTCTTGTCATTTTTCTGATCAACGAGTTCCTCTTCTTATCTCTCCTGGTTACACCAAGCATGCACCTCTCCATGCTGCTTTGAGTTGTCTGCAGGTTTTGTATGCATCTTTTAGTTAAGGTCAACGTCTCTGCACCATACGTAAGCACTGGAAAGATGCATTGATCAAACACTTTTCATTTAAGACATAATGGCATATTGCTCTTGAAAATTATGCTGTTTCTTCCAAAAGCTCTCCAGGCAAGTTTTGTACGCCGATTAATTTCTTCTTCAATGTGACCCTCACTTGATATCTGCTGTCCAAGATAAACGTACGTGTCTGTTATCTCCAGCTTTTCTCCATAAATCGATAAATTTTCATTTCTTGTAAAACCATTGAGCATCACTTTTATCTTCTAAAAGTTCAGTTTTAATCCCACTTCTTTACTCTTGTCAGCAAGTTCCTGGATCATACTCTGCAGCTCTGATGGGATAGTTGCCAAAATGACTACGTTATCAGCAAAACGAAGGTGGGTTAGATAATCTCCATTAATTTTTATCCCTTTGTTTTCCCAGTTCAGTGATTGAAAGACATTTTCCAATGAGGCATTAAAGAGCTTCAGAGATATGGTGTCACCTTGTCTCACTCCCTTTCCAATTTTTATGTGTGTTGTATTATCAAACAGCCGAATCTTTGCACTTGCATTTTCATAGATTTTGTTAATAATATTAATGTGTGCATCTTCAATACCGCAGGATTTCAGAGCCATTGTAACTGCTGATGATTTCATCGAATCAAAGGCTTTTTCATAATCGATAAAAGCCATGCACAATGGAAGTTCATATTCCCTCGCTCTTTCAATTAGTTCTCTCAGCACGTGGATATGATCTATTGTGCTGTAGCCACTCCTGAATCCAGATTGTTCTCTTGGTTGAGCCATGTCCAATGTCACCTTCAAGCGGTGTGAAAGAACTTTCGTGAAGATTTTTTAAACCACTGATAGGAGGCTTATAGGTCTGTAGTTCCTGAGATCCTCAATGCCACCTTTTTTATGTAGCAGGATAATTTCAGCGTTGTTCCAATCCTCAGGAATCTTCCCTTCATTAAAGCATCGAGTGAAAATTTGGGCCAGTACTGTTTCGATTTCTCCACTGGCTTCTGGTATGATGTCTACAGTAATTCCCTCTGTTCCTGGAACTTTTCCCCTTTTCATGTTCTTGATTGCATGATTAACTTCTGCTGGGAGGACTGGAGAAACTTTGGTACCTTTCATGATGTCTGGAGTACATGTATCATCCCTTTCATATAATTTGGAGTAGAAATCTTTCACTCTTGTCAAAATTTCGTCTCTATTTCTTGTTACAGAACCAACTTCTTTTCTTAGTGCCATAATTTGTTTTCTTCCCTTACTGAGATGTCTCTTTGCTATCTTTAAGCTTTGGTTGTTTTCAATTGCTTTCCTCACTAGTTCATAGTTGAATTTCATTACGTCTTCAGTGATACTTTTTCGTACTGTCTTGCATAGCTCTATATATTCCACTTTGGAAGTCACATCTTTTTTAGTTGTCCTCATCTTTCTTCTTCTTTGCATCAATATTTCGGTTTTTTCTGATAAATTGTTCACATGCAACTTGTTCTTAGACCCAGCTAATTTTGTTGCTGTTTCCATAAAAGCTTTGGTAACTTTTCCGTTAACTTCAGAAATATCCACTTCTTCCGACGTTAGGCCTTCTAAAGCAGAGAATTTGTTCTTCCGTTCCAACTTGAAGGTGTTATGGTGTTTTTTAAGGTTGGTTATGTCAATACATTTTGTTTGTCTTATCAGCTTGCCACGTTTGAGTTTATGGTCACTACCTGTGTTGAACTTGTTAGCACACTGCAGTCTTCTATGTTGAATTTTTTGTTACACATAATAAAATCAATTTCACTTGTCTTCCCATTTGGATGTATCCATGTCCATTTCCTGTGTGGCATTTTCTTGAAAAAGGAGTTCAAGATGAAAAACCCTTCTGCCTCTGCAAACTCAACGAGAGTATTTCCACGCTGGTTACTGTTGCCGTGACCAAATTTACCTACTGAAGTTTCATTCTGTTGCCATTGCCCTATTTTTGCATTGAAATCTCGCATAATTATCTTCAAGTGCTGCTTACCTTTATTATTTAGATGACGAATTTCCTCATAAAATTCTTCAATTTCTTCTTCAGGATGACTTGTGGTGGGTGCATAAGTTTGAATAATCTGAGCCTGGTATCTTCTCGAGAGTTGGGAAACGTGTCGTGCAGCTCTGTCAGAAGAACTTTCAACTTCTACAACTTTATTCCTTCAGTTTCTTGTTTATTATAAATCCAACACCACTAGTTCTGCCAGTATCTGTCTCACGATAGTAGAAGAGATGTCCACTTTTCAGTTCAATGAGATCTTCTCCTTTTTTCCTTACTTCACTTAGCCTGACGATGTTCCACTTGATCCTTTGTAGTAGTTCTTCCAATTAAAGAAACCTTGAATCAGAAGATAGGGAGCGTCCATTATACGTAGCCAAGGTCAGCATCAGATGGCAGCCTAGTCCGGTCCTAAGGGGATTCTTAGCACCCTCTGCCTTCATGTCGCACTGGCCGCTGCCTTGGCCAGGTACATTCCAGCTGCAGGAGACTGAGGGCCAAGATCTAAGTTGTGGAGTAATTTTGGAGGGGTTTGGCCATAACTCACCACGCTGGCGAAGCAGGTTGGTCAGTGTGGGATAGCATTTCCTCTAATCCAGATGGTATAGTTATACCGCTATTGGCGGTCGTCAGAGCTCCTTTATTGTGAACAGGATGCACCACGAGAAGGCGGGGTTGACATTTGTCAAGGAGAGGCTGTGATGTTACGCATCACGTGACCTTACATCCCTCATTCCATATATATCAGCATATATGTAACACATACAGTGATCTTGTTTTCCAAGTACACTTTTGTTTTCATCTACATCTCAGTTTCCAAAATTACGATGCAGGAAATTATTTCTTTATACCATTCGAAGAGCAGCGGCCATTCCCATAGCTTTTAGAGTTTTCACGATGGAAGCGTTTTAGCACATCGTTTGAAAGAAAAAAAGTGCCTATTCAGAGAACCACTACGTCCATTCAGCTCTGGACACCTATTAGTGATACCTGAATTTTCCTTTCCTTCGGAAAGCTTGAATTGAAACATCTTTTTACCTTTAATGATATCGAAATAAATAAGAAATAAAATCCTGTGCTTTCAATGCAAAATGTTTCCACCTGGTGGTGACAACATAAACTGTTCTCCTGTAGACATGAAAATCCATATTAAAGTACTTCCTTAATTTGTAAAACAACATAATTCCGAATTTTTATGTTTCCTTAACACCCCCCTCCATCGCCAAAAAAAAAAAAAAAAAAAAAAAATTAATTGTACCTGATGTTCAAGGTAACATGCGTGCTTTTCTGTGACTCAGAATGTAGAATTAATTGAACGGAAAATATGAAAAGTGTTTGATTAATTTTATCATGTTTACAGGTTACTTATATTGTCAGTAACGCGAAAAACATTATATGTGTACATAACTTCAGTAACAGCTGTTGAAGTTGACATGTGAAAACTGAGTCCATTCTTCGTTTTAAAAAGAAGAAAAAAGACGAAAAACCTAACTCTGAAGACACATCTTGCACGAAACACTTGCCAAACGTACGTTTAATTTCGTCGAGAAGAAAACCTTATCTCGTGGAAATCATAACTGCAATCAGTTGTGAATGCGTGTATACTTTATTATGACGAAGATACATGGAAGAATTTGAATGTATATATACACCGATGAGGAATTACATTATAACCACCTACTTACTAAGCTGTAGGACCCCCTTTAGCCAGCAAAAGAGCAGCCTATCGGAGAGGCATTGATTGAACGAGGTGGCAATATGTATCCTGGGGTATCTGGTACCATAATATCAACAGAAGGTCCTCCAGCTTCTGTACATTTCAGGGTGCTAGTGATTTAGCGCAAACCCGCTTTTCCAAGTCGAAACACGAATGTCCGATTGGGTTCATGTCAGGTGAATTTGAAGGCAAGGCTATTAAAAGAAAGTCTCAGCATGTTCCTCCTACCACTCCTTGACGAATATGGCAATGTGGCATGGTGCGTTATCGCGTTGGTAATGGCCATTCCCAGCAAGAGACACAGGTAAGATGAATGGATGAATTTGGTCCGCAACAATATTCAGATACCCGATAGCTGTCAGAAATTGTGCTATTGGGTTAATGAAGTCTAAAAGTTCCCAAGAAAACTTCGCCTACAGCATAGCATCGCCGGCCCGTTTCCGCCCAACACTGCATTTAGGCCCATGCGCAGAAGGCTGCGACGAACCGTGCGACGAATGACACTGTGGCCTCTCCGCTCATCTATGGCATCAATGAACTGCGGAAGAGACACGGATGGACGACGGTTTGTCGTTTGGTCAACTGTGCACCACTTTTGATACGTACTCACTACAGAGGAACGGGAACAACGCACAATAAGCGTCGTTTCTGGGATTATAGTTCCGATGCGCAGTTCAATCACAATTTGTCCTTTATCAAACTACGATAAATAAGCAGTTTTTCCCATTCTGACTCATGACACTCTACTAACCGAAAGCCGGTTCTCGGGTAGTATATATACTGCCCTGTGAACTTCACCTGCACTACCATTAGGTCTCCGGGCGCGCTCATTTTTCTAGGATGGGGGTGGTAATAATGTAATAGCTCATCGGGGTATGTTCAAAATAACTAATAATAACAAAGAACAGTTTTAACAATATACTGTAATAAAAGTTATGCGTATATGAAACTAGAACGAATTTCCTTTTCTTTCTTTATAATTTCACGGACAGAAGATTGGTTTTAACAAGAAATCTATAGCAACCTCAGTATACGATTGGTTTTGTTTCCTTATTAAGTCGAGAACTTTCATCTTTTGACTCTTTACGGCTTCTCTTTGTCATCACTACCATTGCGCTTTGGGGCTACTATTAAGAAAAATAAGGATTACTCGTACATAAGCACTGCAATGCCACGACAGTCGATCTGATAACTGAGAATGCTACTAAGTGTCTAATAGCGTATGCAGCGTAGATACGCCGGATAAAGGGAAGATTCACGTCCCAGGCTGGACGGCGCGAGATTTAATCCCGCTCTCAGAACGGCGCGCAATTTAAAACTTGCGAATTGTTTATTTCTGGAATATTCCATTTAAATTCTGGGACTGCGAAGAGCACGGGTAAATGAAACCGCGGAAAGATAGACCTCGGATAATGCTGGGTGGGCCTGGGGCTACTGTATACATACACTCATCGCCAAAAAATAGTTGTACCCAGAAGGAAGCAGCGAACATTAATGGAACTTGGTGGGTAGGTTTGACATCGTGCTACGTGCAACTGATTCAAGTATCACGTTAGGCTGCGCGTGTGACGTAAGCAAGGAGGGTTCGTAGCGCTGTGCCTGACCAGCTGAAGCCGTCCCGTTTCGCGTGCTTGCTTGCCATTCTGACTCATGCTGTTGTGTTGGTTGCGTGCTTTGCAAGTAACGTATGCCTCGGAGAAAAGTTCGGAAGCAATTCGAGCAGCTGGAGGTGTTCGAGAGGGACCTTATCGTTGGGTTACGAGAAGCGGAATTATCTTATCTCACTATTACGCGCCATACCGGTCATGCGGATATCACCATAGCACGCTGTTGGCGGTAGTGGACAGAACAAGCCACACAACAGCGAAAGGAAGGGTCTGGAAGACCTAGACGACCCACGGAGACAGAGGATCAACGGGTTGTCAGACATGCGCGGAGTGACCCTACAGCCACGATTGCAGATATTCAGCGAGCAGTGGTGCTCTCCATGCATCGTCCGATTAGTGCCAGCACCATTAACAGACGGACGCATGAATGACATAGGACTACACCCACGCAGACCGTTAGAACTACTTCCCTTAACAACAGTTCATCGTCGCCAAATACTGCAATGGTGTTGTGCCAGACTGTCATGGAGCCACTCAGAATGACAGCTGGTGATCTTCAGTGACGAGTCACTCTTTTTCTTAGAGGAGACGGCCAATGAATCCGTGTGTGGAATCACCGTGGTCAGCGCCAAGATGAACGGTTTGGAGCTTCACACGTCCGGAGGCCCTGGTGTCATGCTATGGGGTGCAATTGCTTACGTTGTCAGATCACCTTTGCTGTTCATTACAGGCACTTTGATGGCCCAACGTTACGTTAACGAGGTCCTGCAACAAGTGGCGCTAACTTTTCTGAACCCTCACTCCGGTGAGATTTTCCAACAGGACAACGCTCGGCCGCATACTGCTGCTGTCTCGAGAGCTTACCTTCAAGGCACTGACACTCTGCCACGGCCAGCCGCATTGCCAGACCTATCGGCGATGGAAAATGTGTGGCACACTATTGGACGCGCTATCCACACTCCACCCCTACCCTCCAATCTGCAGGAACTGCGTGAGAAGGTTCAAGTTGCATGGGATGGCTTATCGCAGAACACCATTAGGAACCTATACAACTTCATGCCGAGATATCTTGCATGCTGTGCAGCAAACATGGCTCCCTGACGCCGTACTGATAGGCACTACTTATTGGCGTGTAGCTCAATAAATTTTACCCATAGCAGTCTAAATGTTTAATCCTTTATTGTATCTCGTAACATTTACCTTCCTCCCGAACAGCATTGCAATCCGACACGTCCTTCTAGGTGCAACTATTTTTTTGACGATGAATGTATGTATCGTCCATTAACACATTGACAAATTAAACGCATAGAGCTTAGTGCTAAACTGTTAATACGAAAGTGGTGGGAATATTGACTGCATAGCAAGTTATAATGTAATTAGTAGGCATCAACTTGTGGAAAAGCTTTGTTTTCTGAAGTACAGTTGTATCGATTCCAGATGAAAATTATGCGAAGGAAATTATACTGGAGTGAAAAAGGAACTAGAATATTGAGATTAGGACGGGAATGTCGTCCAACCAGGTCTTGTGAACATTGTCCCATACTGCATTGTCTTTGACGAAATCGTTAAGTAATATCTCTCAATAAACTACAGCCTAACACGTGAAGCTTGTCCTAAATATTAGGTACACCAGTTAAGGAAACATCATAAATTCGATACTTTTACCGAAATGTAAGACATTGATTTCTAACAACTATGAAACGTGTTTCCTCATAGTCGTGGCTCAAATTCACGCATTTGTCTAACATGTGTACGACCAAAAACTTCCATCCGGATAAAACTCCATACACTGTCTCGTTACGCGTGAGAAATCAACTGGAAAAATGCCTTTGCAATTTCAGAACACTGTCTCCATGACGTTATGTTAAGAGACGGTTTACTTGAAATGTTTCTGCAACTGATAACCCAGGAAGCTTTTCCCTCGAGACATTTCTTTTTGATTGAGGTATGGCATATGTCATAGCCTTTTATTGCCTGTGACGATATACTCGAGAAAATATTCTTCAATTTGCAACAGACACAAAGCAAAAAAAAAAAATGTCCCTTTCACGTTTTTTACAGTTTTCTCTTCAATGCTATGGCATTCTTCGAGCGCAAACTTATCGAAAATTAATTTGCTAAAAAGAATATCCGCCTGAACTGTGCTTCCGCGACTTTTCGTTCTTCTATTTGAAACAACCAAATTTTCAGCAGTAAAAATAACATTTGCATATCAAAATAAGAGGCATGTCTTTCCCAATATAGTCTACTAGGCTTTCACGAGAAGATTTTAAATGCGAACCGCTGAAAATGCATATTTGCTCAACAAAACCTTCTGAACCGCACACACCGAAAAATTCTCGGCGAATTGCAGTTGAATTTATTAGTAAATTGCAGCTAGATTTGCTAGTAAAGTGCAGTTTAATGTTGTTGGTAGGAAACAAAAAACGGCGTGCACAAGAAGAACTGGCATCAGGCTACTCATCGTCACCGACGTGGAATCTGACCCCAGCAGGGAAATCAGGTAATAATGCCTTGAAAAATTGTGCCTTCAAATCAGGTAATAATGCATCGTTATTATTAAGCAAAGCCTCCGATGGCTTTAGTTCCCTCCTTATAATTTAATAATAGATGTACTATTGCACGACATAAAAAAATATCGTTTCATTCAGCTAATCATTTCATGACTTCCTGGAGCTCTTCGTTGTTTTCCAAGTGAGTTCCGCAGCTTAAAAAACGAGACCCAGCTTCACAAACGTTCACATGTGTGAGCTCGCCACCTCTAATCAGAAACATATTGAAATTGGCGGGGACTTCACACTGTCAGTCTGTGACCCTGTCACTAGATGAAGACCGAATTCACTTGGGATTAGATTTTTTTTTCTTGCGAAAGAATGTTGTAGCAATGTTTTCTTTTTTTGTTTCGGATTTTAACAACCACTATCATCATCCAAGTGCATCAGCATCCCATCCATAATTTAAGGCTCCAGCCTCCAGAGCTCTTAATCCAGGAAAGAGGGGGAGTCAGCGTCAGAGATCAATAATAGCACCCTTACAACCATGGGCGTACTGATAGCCCCTGCAAACCCCGCAGTGAGGGGGGGGGGTGTACACGGCTAAGATGTCCTCTAGCGTCAGCAGAAGGAGTCTAAGAATTTTGCGGGAATTTCATATGAAACTGGTTAAAGAAACAGCCACGAATCTTTGACGGCAGCTTTCAATACAATATATAACAGTAAAGCATTTTTCTTCAGTAAATAAGTAAAATCTTGAAGAAATCATTTTCGCTTCAGTTTATAAAAACTGGATGACCGAAAAATAGCTATTCCAGAGGACTTGAGGCCTCTTTTAACAGCCATAGCAATAGTTCCTATATATGTATATTAACAAGAGAAGGGAAGTAAAATATCAGTTGAATGTACGAAATTTTTTATGGCAATGGAGATAAGGCCTTAGATATTGCACTTGTTTGCATATAACTACGCATGCTTCAGAATAAAATGAGCTAAAATGTCTTCTTCGCGGGAACGAAAAAACCAGATCTGTGTCATTTTTTTATATAACAGTGACAAAAGAAAAAACTTTAATTATGTGCAAAACATTGTGACATTATGTTAAGTGAGTTTTCTATATTCAAGAGTAAATATTTTAAGTAATTTTGCTTTTCTTTTTTGTCACAATTCTTAAATGTTACTTTTTTATTTACTTACTGTATCTTCGTTTAAATCCAAACAAGTTAGTAAAATCATGTAATGCATTGATTGTGATACGCTTTCCAACATACCATAAATCATTACTAAAGTTATTACTCATGTTATAAGGATAATGGCTGTAGAATAAATCTGGCTCCTATGACCTGACCTTTGACCCCATTTCGATGATATTCAACAGAAGCGGTAAAGTATACTTCCAAAACAACGTGATAAAGTTTTGTATCAATCGAAGTATTTTTACGTAAGTTATAATACATAAGGGCAATGGGATGCATCCCGCTCCTATGTCGTGGACCTTTGACCCCATTTGTCCCATTTTCAATAGAGTTCGTCCTCAGGTAGTTCCCTACAACACACTGAAAGTTCATCCAAATATAACCATATTTACCCAAGTTATGACGCATAAGGGCAATGAAATTCGTCCCAATCCTATGTCCTGACCTTTGACCCCACTGCACCCGTTTTCAACAGGGTTCTTCCCCATGTGTTTCCTTACCACATACTAATATTTTATTGAAATCGAACCATATTTACGCAAGTTATGACGCATAAAGGAAATGGAATGGTTCCCACTACTATGTCGTGACCTTTGACCCTAATTGTCCCAGTTTCAGCAGGGTTATTCCCCAGGTGGTTCCCTACCACATATTAAAATTTCATCGAAATCGAATCATTTTTACGCAAGTTATCGTGTGGACAGACGGACAAAGCTGGAGCATATACGCTTCTTCAACCTACGGTTGGAAAGCGTAAAAAAGTTATTAATAGGGTAT
This sequence comes from Macrothele yani, assembly GCA_039090855.1. Classification (NCBI taxonomy): domain Eukaryota; kingdom Metazoa; phylum Arthropoda; class Arachnida; order Araneae; family Macrothelidae; genus Macrothele; species Macrothele yani. The sequence continues at coordinate 163,704,679 of CM077011.1, forward strand.
ACACCGTCACAAGACCGTTATGAGTTTTGGGAGCGTCACCGTGAGGTATTTTGAAGAGGGTGGCCTTAGTTCTCTAAAAAAAATAAAATTTGAATGATATGTTTAACTTTGGCGTAAGTGTTTTGAAATACTTTGTATTTGTGTTAAACTAGGGCAATTATTTTCATTACGTGTACATTTGTGTTACACGCAATAAAGTGTAACTACTTTAGTTTTACGAAAGATACCTATAGGTTCCAAAGAATCCGAATTATTTATACGCCCATGGAACTTAATAATATAGAATTAAAAAAATTGTAATTGAAAGTAAATAGATTTTCGCAAAAGGGCCTTAAAAATATTTTGCGGGGTCCGCGAGTTTTTTTAGGTACGACACTGCCTACAACATCCGGGACTCTACCGAGGATCAAACTCTAACGATTCGCTAGAATTCTACGCCTCTGAGCATCCAGTAAACGAGGGCGCTCGTTGTAGCGCTTCCAAGAGTGACATGAAACATCCATGCATTTTGGTGTCAAACAGGCACTGAAAGATTCCTCGCGGCCCCCATCATCACAGAAAATATAAATGTATTCCCAAAGATGGTCTGATATCTGACGAAATGTTGTTTGATCAATCGTCATGCTCGGAGAAAAATATCTTTCAGTCTTTAAAATGCTTTTGAACTATGCGAACTCTCAGGTAATACAGAGTGCTTTAATTTAAATAAACTCGGGTGTTTTTCAGCTCTTCGGAAATCAATCCGTCAGAGAAAGCATTGTCTTTGTTCTGTCAGTATCCTATTAAAACCTCTCGTCTTCTTCTCAAACACACAAAGACATGAAAAACTGGAATTGAAACATCTTCGCTGCGCAGTCCTCGATATTATCAGCAGTCTCGCTTTGTTTGCCGAAACGTAAAGAATGCATCCTTCTGAGGAACTGATTCCCGTCAGCTGAGCACCTCGTCGAATGCTTCAAAGCCGACGTAAGCTGTAAATAAATTATTAGTTGTTGATTCCTGATTGAAAAGGGATAGCGAAGAGGAAGGAGTCGTTTGAAAAATTTCACCAAGGGATACCAGTTTTGTGAAACGCACGGAATACAAAGTAGGCGGAAGGAATTGCAGTCGAAAATGTAGCTAGCTTTTTTTAGCATCTTGAAAAAGAAGTAATGCGAACCTATTGCTAAATGTTATCTTTCTCGTCGTATATTTTGAAAAAAAAAATAGAAAATGCGTTCTATATTATTTAACCAGGAGATAATAGTAAATAATCTTCTGAACTGCACCTGTTTTTTTTTTAAATGTTATGTTTTCTGTTTTGTACCAGATAATGGAGAAAACACTGCGAACGCTCAGAAAGAATCAACATATATTTCCGCTTCATGCTAGCATAGAAAAATTTCTGCTGGTAGTTGAACATGCCAATTCATCGGAAATAGTATATGGAATAAACAATTCTTTCTTGAAAGGCATTAAAATTCAGTACGTAAGAAGCCATCATATTAAAAAGAACAAAAAAAAACAGTAATGGTACAACATTTATTCCTTCCTTGACTCAATCCGCAAAAAATAGCGAGTAGTCCGATTTTTTATACATGTAAAGCATTTAACAATATACAGTAGTTGATCGTACTAGAGCAAACAATAATACATGTAAAGCATTTAACGAGATACTTGAGCGTTATTAGAGCAAATACATTTAGACCATTTAAGAACATATTTGAGCGTATTGGAAAATCACATATATATTTAAAATAAATTCAGACTCAGTGATTACCCCTAAACTCCCGAGATTGAGTTTGTGACCATATTATCAAAGAGTGAACACATGAAAAGTATTAAAACCCATAAAACACGAGAAGAATATGATACTACCTCAGGACATTTCCAAATGGGAGGAAAATCTTATACACACCGCTTAATGAAAGCCACATATCTTTTTCATAAAAAAGTAACTTTAAAGTGTTCCGCTACGTTCTCACTAAGAACGCCATCATACAACTAAACGATTGTGTCATCAGCATCAATTCATACAGCAACTTTAAAGATGTTGCTACGATGAGGAAATGGTCGCCACTGCTACCGCATTCCGAATACTGGAGGAAATTCGTATCTTTCAGTGTAATTTTGTTGCAAGAAGATGTTGGTTCGATTCCTGCTGCAAAAGAGTATACGATCTTCTGATAAGGTAGTAGATAGGATGGTAAAGAAATGCATTTGATTCAGTGAAGTAACAATCATGCGTAAACGCCACTTCTTTGATTGTTCACAATCTATTAAAGTTACGTCATGTTTAACGGTTTACGCTTATCAAAGGATTAACAGGGTTTTTTCGATGCAATGCAAACTAAAGTAACTTTGGACATATTTCTACCATCGGTCGACTTAACCGGTTGACCTTTCTGACTGTTTCATACGACTAAACACATCAGAATTAGCATGAAGAGTATGCTTTTATATTTATAATATCTTTCTCGAGTTCAAGCAGCTTAAAAAAGATACAGAAGTATACTTTATATATTACTTAAGAAATTCTTTTACTACATCACCATCAATAAAACTGAATACAGAGGCAAAAAGGTTATTTCCGTAGTGTCATCTATGTATAATATTTTTTGCCACAATTAGAATGTAGCATTTACGTTTACAAATCAACGAACATTTTTCTGATGCGAAAGATGATCTGAAATACCGAGAGAAATCCCATATTTTCTTTGAAATTAACCTTTGTTATCTCATAAAACTGAATTCCAATTGATCATTTCGCAATACTGTCGAGTCGTCCCATGCATATCGAGAAGCACAAATCAAACGTCACTAAACTAGCTACTGTCTCTTAGCGGGCAGAGTGCTTCCATCCATTGGGGTAGAGTAATTCAAATATACTAGTAATAGTAAATTTAAGATTACCTCAACTCTATTATTATCGAGCAGTCTAAAACATCTTTCTTCGTGCAACACGACATGCATTTATGTCTTGAAAATAACGTCAAGCGCCAATACTTCGGCAGTGATTGTACATGACAGTACGGCATAACATAATACTACCATCCCTTGAATTTCTGCAATGGCAATAAAACTTCGGTACCCTTAAACCACAGGGAATTCCTCAGCTGACTAAAATTAGAAATAACCTCAACAATACTGGTGTGGTTCTCTCACAAATATCCCATGATTCTCTAAGCGGAGCTTTATTCTAGATGTTCTAGTGCTGAACGTTGTAAAGTCGCATCGTGATAATTAATGGAAAGCGTCTAAAAGCAATGCAGTGAAAAATTTATAACAATGAATTATACAATGCGCTTTATGGAATGAGACGCGATATACTACATTTTACTGACCAAGCAATTTCGATGAATATTTTGTCTTTGACGTGACAATGGTAATACTATATCTTCTGACGTGCATGTATTCATTTTATGGCTGTCTGCTATGCAACGCATTGGGGTATATAAATTAAAGACGCTGCAGGTATTAGTGGTTTTGGTTAAACACAAAACAGGATTTCTCATACACAATTACAATGCATACATGTAATAATCTATTCCGCAATGAAGCGTTTTGTAAATGATCTGATGCAGAATCGAATGTGAAAATTATATATTTTTTTAAAAGAAGCTATCCAGGTGCTTCCATTGCAGGGATTACTGTTGCATAGAATTTGTATTCACAAAGACTACACGACACCATTTAAACCGCAATCAAAGGTGGAGTGCCATCGGAAACATTGACACTAGACAAAGTCATGCAAAGATTGCCGTATTTATGATTGAGCCAGAACGTGCCATACGAAGGTACGGTGACTGTTTCAAATTACAGGAGAATGCAATAGATGGATATCCCAAGGTCAACTACGGCGTACAATATCTGCGGATGAAAAGTATGAAGACCACATATCAAAGATAAATAGACGCATGACCCGCTGATCAAATCCGCTTGGAGTTTCCGACGACGAGGTGGTTCAGTATCGAGGTGGACTATGTTCATAAGACTACAGAAAAGAGGACCGTGTGCCTGGAAATTTTAGGGATCTATGTCCCACTTACCAGTTCCCGCAAAATAATTCTATCAGCATTCAGTAGGTGGCATTGTAATTAGATATCTGAGCAATAGGGTTATGTACTCTTCACGGACGAGTCAAGATTCTTCGGTAAAGTGCTTCTCGACACTGGTACATCTGTAGAATTAAGTACCCGAAATCACCCCACCAATGAAATGAAAAGAAACAGTTTTGTAGGAGATGGTGTAGTGGTATTAGCAACTATCATAATTGACTGATATACATCTTTATATTTTTTCGATAAAGGCACTTTGACTGACCTCAGATATCAAGAAGATCCAAAAACGCCATGTGTAAAATTTTAGGAGCTCTGTACCCACGATTTTTTTCACTCACGGTAGTGCTCAGCATCATAGGTCGAGGATTGTGAATGAATACCCAGAAAGTGAAGATAAACAAAGAATGAATTGCCCAGCTAAGTCCCCAGAGTAGATATGCTGGAGCAGTGGTTTATGCGCTTGCCTCTGAATAATTTGTCCGAGATGGGTCAGGGTTCGAATCTCTGAGAGGCATGGATGAGTTTGTTCTACGGCACTGTCTCTCACCCTTCCCTAGAACCACTTCTCTTAGATTAAGGATGAGCGAATAATGACAGCCTATAGAAGTGTTCATTGTATTCATTAATCCCCGTCCCCACCACCGCCTTACGGGAAAAACCTCTAGAACTTAACCCCATTAAGTCGTTTGGGATGTATTAGGGTGATTATTTGCAAGTCGTATCCCCTCCCAGAACAAACTGGGAGCTGAAAATGGCTGTGATAGAAGAATGGCAAATGTTACAAGCACGAGGGTTTGTTATGAGACGTGTAATGTAGCTGAAAATGACCATACACATTATTGACTCACCCAAGAATCCTCTAAGACTAACGTCTAAAATTTGACATTATATACTCAAAACATTTATCGTGATCAAAATGAACATTACTTTGAACATTTTGAGCAGTTACGTAAAAAAATAAACATATATACGGAGAAGTTATGTTAAACGCTCTGTATGTCACATACTATATTTGATTTTATATGCTATTTGCTTAATTTATGCATGTCTGAGTAAAATGCAGCACAAGTCAGTTACCATGCTAAGAGTTCAGATACAAGTTAAAATTCTTTGAGTGAAAATAATGTAACACGAAATGCAGCAACATTCTGAAACTGTGAACATAGATTAAAGTTCCATCTAATTAGCTAGTCGTTAAATAATGTAAAGCTAAAAGCACCTGCTGAAATAACACTTAGTTATTTTTTATTTGAGGGTGTAGTTGCACCCGCTATTTACGTTCCAGTAGGGTTCACGATATTTAACTCTAGGAGATTACGCAAACCCAACACTTTTGTATTCCGCAGTATTTAAGAGCTTTTTGAGAAAGAAATTAAAAACACAAAACTTAAAAAGGGATTTCCCAAATAAGAACGTTATCCAAGTTCTTTTTCTAACGAATATTTCAATGAATTCTTATGGGAGATGAAAATGATGATGCAAATTTTAAACGAGAAGATTGTACATCGTAACGTAATTAATTACTCTGTACTTTCAAATTTTATTCGTAATTCAATGATTGCAAGGTAGTAATGACTAGATGTAGCAAAATCCTAATAAAAGATGTGAACATAGATCCCCGTGGGAAGTCTCTACAAGCTTTTAGATGAAACTGCATACAAAATACAGGCATTTCTAAAAACCAAAGTCAGAAAAAGAAATAAAAGGTGGAATAAAATCGTGTCTATGCTTCTTTTTATTTTTACACCGGGAATGAAACAATGAGACTTCCCCATGGGTTCTGAATGTGGTACTGTGTGTCATCGTGTGCCAGGAAGAATATTCATTTGTAAATATCACTTCCTCTGTAGTAGAAGGTTATGTGCCGGAAATGGTAAATTGAGACAACCAACAATTTTTGACACATGCTCTTCAGCAACACGAAGAGTGCATACGTTAATGTCTCATGCGGTCTACTGCATGATCTCTTTATCAGACCTCGCTTTTTCATCGATTGAGGGTGACAGTCATCGCTTAATTTGATATTCTGAAACAATTCATGGTTCCATATCTTCATGAAGAAGCAAACCATCCTTCTTTGAAAGGATACAGTTCCTGAATATGAATCTTCTTGGGGTGGTAGGTTCTTCATAAGGAATTTTCTGAGATGGAACAGTCAATTTCTTGGCAACTGGTTTCTCCAGAAATAAAGCAGTTCGATTTTTTCTGACGGTACTTAGTGAAAAATATTGTGCTCCACAACGCATATACAGGGAACTTGAGTGTCATTTGGGGAGCTACAGAAGTTCATACAGAAAAAATGTGGGGTTGTAAAGACGACTCCCATTTTCATGTATTAAATTAAAAAAATATTTTAACCAAATATCTGTTTGACAATAATGTGGGTTTTTTGACTGAAAATTCGCTACTTTTATAAAAGGGCTTTCATTTGATTTATTCATGTTAAACCAAACTTTGTTACGCATTAGAGAAACATAAATCGAAATGCAGCGACAATTATGTCCCCTGCAATACAAAATCAAACAGTATCCTCACACAGGAAGTTGAAGAAACTAAAACTGCAAGTTCTTGCATTTATTTAGAAAACGTGTTAAGGTTCATACGAATGGTAGTTCTCCTGGGATGGATGAAATTGGAAACAAAATGAAAAACTTTTAAGCAAGCCTTCTACTTCTTCAAAAGAAAAGTATATTGTGACGCACTACAAAGGTGAAAACATGTGTCAAGATGACAAATCTGCAGCGAGACATTCTGTCCGCGTAGCTCAGTGAGACAAAATGTGTATGTATATGTAGTGTATGCCCGTCATTGACAAACTTGTGTTTTCACATTGGCAACCGATTGTGAAAAATGGATCGTGTGGCCGTTGGGTTCTTCGAAAAATGTGTGATGTTTTTTCCTCACATCGTTTGGAATTAATGAAAAATTCCTACTTCGTTTCAAAGACAAAACAAAAATTAAGAGGGAGATGATGTGACGTACTACAGAGGAGAAAACATGTGTCAAGACGACATATCTGCAGAAAGACATTTAGTCGGCGTAGCTCAGTTGGAAGAGCGAATTACTCCGGGGTGAGAGGACACGGACAAACTTGTGTTTTCACAACGTGTTTGATCAGTATGTACATCTTGTGATGACTCACGGCATTTTTTTTTTGGTGTTTTAACAACAACCGTGAGCAAGTCAATGGGATATCAGCAGTTGCCTGTCCCTGTTATACGGCCACTGGTTTCAGGAAATGCAGGGAGCCAGTGTCATGAAACAAACATAACACCCATGTGTCACAGAGTTTTGAACGCGAAACCCATCTCGGACGGATGGTCAGAAGTCAATGTCTTGACCATTGCCGCACAGGAGCGGTACACACGTTGAGTGAGGCAGGAAAGGTTCACTGAAAAATTGCAAATAGGTTGGAAGTTACACAAGAAATAATGAAAACAAGTATATGCTGGTCGTTACAATGAGAGACCGAAACAAACGTGATTTCATTACCTCCAGCACACTGCTCATAAATATTCTTCGGTGCATCAGTATTCCAAAACGAACATGAACTTGATACTTTGTGCAATAAATTTCAGAAGTATGGTAGCTAAACGGTTATATTACATGATGCTATATGGCGTAGAGTAAGACCAAGGAGTTGGTGTCATGAAATTATGATAATCGTCGCTATGCAGTGGATGGAAAGCGTTGAGAAAAGATTAGGGGTGCGTGTTCTGGGCAGACCTTCATCCAGCATTTGACTGATTATAGGTACGAAGTAATACAGACAAAAAACACGAATGTACATACATTTTCGAACTATTCAGCTTCATTTGTAGCATTATTTTTCGGATATTCTGTGTATTACACAATTTTACAAAAGTATTATACTAAGATTTCGCATCCATAATGCATTACTATATTTCAACAAGAAATATGACACCGAATTTTAGATTGTAATGAGCACGTCTTTTGAATCCGTTCTGATGATAATACAACTCTTCAAATCATTCAAACCCAATGGAATCGGTTAGAAAAAAAAACAACCAACTCGATTTCTACGACCGATAACACATACATGCAACTTACATTTACCAGAGGCTACAAAGTGCATTACGAAAATTAACAAATGACGCACCAAAGGTTTTTCGTAGCAGAAGAGATTAATTAGAAATTAGGCGATTTTCAAATCGGACACTTAAAAGAAGATATATGTAAAAGGAAACAGGATATAACTCTAGGCCTTCTAGCGGACAAATAATGGAAACGCTGAAAATAGACGAAAAATATTCTTCACAGGCTATGCTAAAGAAAAAAGCTTTTCAAGTACGTCCCCCGAAATCAAAAGTTAGCAGAAAACGTGTTTGATCTTTACGCCTCCTAGCGGGAAATCTGTGCACTATTTTAAGTCAATAATGCTCACTAACTTTGTTGTAGTGAATGGCATACAATAAAAAAGAAGGACAATTTCAGTGGGATTTTTAGTGTCGGAAATACGGCTGCAAACAGAATTGCAAAAACACTACCTAGTGACAGAAGTATGAACTATGAATCTCCTCAAATACAAACCTGAAGTGTTCAAGGTAAATGTCATCCTGTACTGAAAAATGTTTTTAAAGCGCAAATTGTGAAACAGATATTGAGAAAAACAGATTAAACATTGGTGCTCCCTATCGGCGAAATCGTGCATTATTTTGAGCAGAAAATACACAAAACATAGTTTTTGTCGTGAGTAGTATCTGACCGAGAAAGCTTTTTTTCAATCGAATTTTTTGTACCGTAGATATTGCTGAAATAGAAACGTGAATTCATTCCCTCCAGTGGTACACTTGCGCGTTAAGAAAAATTTGAAATCATATGAGAACATTTCGCACCGGACGGAAATACTCTCTCAAAAAGAAAGAAATTTTCAAATCGGACTATTAAGAGCAAAGATATCGACAAAAATATGGTACACATCTACGCTCACTGGCGGAGAAACTATACACTATTTTAGGAAGAAAGTATTCACAATGAAAAGGTTTTCCGCGGTGAACAGTATGTGTCCAAGAAAGAATTTTTTCAATCGGGTTTTCTTAGATTTTGCAGCGAATACATTAGAAGCAGAAATACACTTACGCCCCCTGGTGACTAAACCATTCGTTATAAAAAATTAAAAATTATATGCAAAACATTTCCTACCAGGAGCTGTATCCGATGCAGGAAGAAGTTTTCAAATCGGAGTTCCAGAAGAAGAGATATCTTAGAAAACGCAAGTTACCGTTACGCCTCCTAGAGGAAGATGTATGTATTACTTGAAAATTTTGAAATTATATGAGAAACACCTCTCATTGGAAACGCTATCCAACGAGAAAAAAATCAAATTGGACTCTTACAAGCAGAGATATGAAATAAAAATAAGATATATGTCTACGCTCTCTGGCGGAAAAACTGTGCAGTATTTTACGAAACAAAATGTTCTGAAAAGACTTTACGAGGTGAGAAGAATGGGTCCATGAAATAATTTTTTTAATCGAATTTCCATACGGTCCACGAAAGAATTTATTTTCAATCGAAAGTCCTATTTTGCTACAACTGCATCAGCAGCAGAAAAAAAAATCTTACGGACCCTGGTGGCCAAAATATTCTTTAAAAAATTAGAAATTATATTCAATATATTTACCATCAGGAGCAGCATCCTATACAGGAATATCTTTTTACTTCGAATTTTAGGAGCAGAGATATCGTGGGAAAATATTAACTTAAATTACGTTTTCACGTAATTTAACTTTACGCCCCTAGTGGAAAATGTATAAATCACCAGTAAAACAGACTGCATCTAAAATTGTCTTGGATATAAATGGTATCGAAAGCAAAAAATATTTTTTCAATCGGATATTTCGATGCAAATATATGGAAAAAGTATATTTTGAAATTGATATCATATGCATTTAAGCCCTGTAACGTCAAAGTTGTTGTTCGGGGGAAAAATAAAAAAGGAATGCATTAGTCATTATTCTCATATTTCAATCTTCCCAAAGCAAAAATATTTTTCAAATCGGATAAAAAGTTGCATAGATATGGTTCCGGAGGACGACGGACGCACGATATCATAAGCACGATATTTTTTACAAAAAAAAAAAAACGTGCTAAAACAAGAGTAGTGACAAAGCTAATCTAATCTCCAGAAACTTCATTTTGTAAACGTGTCTTTAATTTCACAGCGGTGTGATTACCTTGAATGTACATACTTTATATCTGCAATATTGAGAGATAATATGGTAGGTAATTCTAAAAGAAATGCGTGAAACAAATATAATCGGGAGAAGTAGCGCACTTATTCACATAAGCAGGATTTAGTTGTTCAGAAACCGTACTTCTTCTACTGTGACGGACAACTGCAGCAGGTGAAACAAGAGCTGTCATCTATCTGAAGCAATGCGCATGACTATACCAAGAAGCAGAATCAGACGTCTAGCGTACTGGCAGAAGAGAATGAGAAAATGGAAGCTCGCTAATCACGTAAATTGTTCTTCTTTGGCAGAACATCACGGAGCTTCTGCGTTAACTTGGTTTCAATATCTCAGCTCTTTGAACATAGTTCATTAATTAGGCTAACAAATAATTATAAAATATGAACTCTCCTCCTTGAAGGAAAATATCATCTTTCGTGAAATTAAAATAATGCAGTATTGCAGCAGAAACAATGTGCATAAGCCATGACTAGTTGAGAGACAAAATCTATTATTCGGAACAATATTGCCTCTTATTGAAAAAACGTTTGCTTTGATAACATGAGACAAATTATTAATTATTTTGTTGTCTTTTAAAGAGAACGCTGCTGCAACACAAATTAATTTACCCAGTAATATTTACATCATACCTAGTGGTCTGAATATCTGAATTCAGTTAATAATAACTTCTACACCAATGAGCCATTGCATTATGACCACCCCCAGCCAAGAGAAATGAGCACCCCAGGAGACCGAACGGTGGCGTAGGTAATGTTCACAGAACCGTATATATACAATCCGAGGACCGGCTTTCGGCTAGTAGAGTGTTCGGAGTCAGAATAAGAAAAGCTGCCGATTTATCGGAGTTTGATAAAGGACAAATTGTGATGGCAGGGCGACTCGGAACTACGATCTCAAAAACGGCGTCGCGTGTGGGTTCTTCACGGGCCGCTGTAGTGAGTACGTATCAAAAGTGAGACACAGATGACCAAACGACGAACCATCCTCCAGCCGTGTGTCGCCCGTACCTTACTGATGCCAGAGGCGAGCGGAGACTGTCGCACATTTTTCACAGCGACCGCCAAATCACCCGCAGCTACAACAGTGGTGATCAGGGCAATGTGTCACAGCACACAGTTCGTCGCAGCTTTCTGCGCATGGGCCTGCGTAGCCGAAGACCCAGCCGGGTTCCATGCTCAATGCACGTCATTGCCAGCAACGCATAGAATGGGCCCAAGATCAACGAGACTGGACCGTGGATGACTGGAAGAAAGTGGTCTGGTTTGAAGACTCAGGGCTCTTGGTGTATCACGGCCGAGCACGGATACGCCGATTATCAAAGGAGGCTATGGCACCTGGATGCACTGTTGTACGGAAACAGACCGGCGGTGGTGTTATACTATTGGCGATGTTATCTCGGGACAATTTAGGCACTGCTGGTGATGGCCATTACCAACAGGAACGCCATGCCACGCTTCCAGAATCGTCAAGGAGTGGTTCAAGAAACATGCTGGTGATTTTCTGTTAATGTCCTAGCCCCTAAATTAAACTGACATGAACACAATCGTGGTTCAACTAAGAAAAGCGGGTTCGTGCTATATTCCAACCACCATGAAATGTATGGTAACAGGAGGACCTGGTGTTGACATTATGATACCGGATAACCCAGGCTTCCTACCTATCACCACCTCACTGAATGGTCGCTGTTTTGCCGGCTAAAGGCGGGTCCTACAGCTTATGAGGTAGGTGGTCATAATGTAATGGTTCATCGGTGTATACCAGTTAGTAATATAACGATTTTTATGTAAACTGCTGGCCACACAAAATGCAACACCAAGAAGGAAGCACCCGATTGGCCTGCAATTCGCAGCATGCATTGCCCGCGAGAGGACATGCAAACAATTAGCACTGCAGGGCATATGCAAATCGTGTGCGCCCAGCATACCACCGAGAAGCACTATAAGAAGGGTGCACAGAAGGCGAAGTATAAGTAGTGGAAGCGTGTCGTGCTGCCGGACCTGTGCGTGGGAAGCTTCCTGATGCTTCGTCCCAGAATACGGCAGCGATTTTAGCACGTTTTGGAGTTCGACAGAGGACGAATAGTGGCTTATCGCGACAGCGGTTTATCGTACAGAGACATCGGCGCCCGTGTGGGACGACATCCAGCCACAGTGAGGCGAGTATGGATTCGGTGGGTGCAGGAGGGAGGGACGGACGGACTGACGTGAGCGATTGCCGCAGCCGCGGCACACCATCGATCGAGAGGACCGGCATGTTGTGCAGCGGGCATTGAGGGTTCGCACCGCCACATCACGAACGAACGTTAGCGCAGGAATTAGGGTGTGTTGTGCAACAACCGTGTCAGCACGTACCGTTCGACGTCGTCTGCAGGAGCTGGGACTTGTCGCACGGCGTCCATTGCTCGGATTACCATTGGCGGTACACCACCGGCGAGTGCGGCAGCAGTGGGCCGTTGAACGCCGCACCTGGACTACGGAATGGCACGATATTGTCTTCTCCGATGAATACCGCTTCTGCCTGCAACACCACGATCGTCGGATCTGCGTGTGGCGGCACCGCGGCGAGAGACTGTATGACGCCTGCATTATGCATCGCCATGCCGGTCCATCGTCTGGCGTTATAGTTTGGGGCGCAATTGGATATGACACCCGCACCCCTCTGGTACGCATCGCCGGTACACTCAGCAGCCACCGCTACATCTCCGACGTTTAAGAGCCTGTAGTCCTTCCTTACCTGCAGACCTGCCAGCAGCCACGTTTCAACAGGACAATGCGCGCCCGGACGTGTAACGCATCGTGCAACAATTCTTCACGGCCCACCAGGTGTCACTGCTGCGGTGGCCCGCATGTTCTCCCGATATGTCGCCCATCAAACACGTCTGGTCGCTGATCGGCAACCGAGTGGCCCGGCAAGCACCACCGACGGCTACGCCTGATGAATTGTGGCAACGTGTGGAAGCAGCCTGGACCAACATACCCCAAGCCCATATCCAAAGCCTCTTTCGTTCGATGCCGCGGCGGTTAGCGGCCGTTATTTGCCAGCCATGGGGGCCACACGAACTATTGATGTCTGCGTGTTCCGCAAGTCGCACGGGGCCTGTAAGCTCAATCGTTTCATCTTTGTATCTGTTGTTATGTGTCCAGTAAATCTGGCTTTGCTATCTCGTGTCCTTCTTGGTGTTGCATTTTCGGTGGCCAGCAGTGTAAAAATATTTTTCCAATGATTGCAGTATAGAACGTGAAAATAGGAACAGAAGTGGGAGAGCTAGCAAAAAGCAAAGCAGAAGGTCTCTCCTGTAAGTTGTTCATCGTACAAAACGATCAGCCAGGTAAGAAGAAAAGCAAGAGAAAATAATAAATATATCATGAGGAGTTAGATTATAGCTTTCGATTATGGAATATATGATAAATTTTCCTCCTGCGACTATATAAAGTGGGCACACGATACCTGTTTTCCCTTAATTGATAGGTAAAAGCATTTCTGAAGGAATGGCAAGACATGATCTGCAAATTTTCTCCACAATACCTTTGTGTTATACAAATTTCGTCATACTGAAAGAATGAGGTATTTTACTCAATCTAGGTAAATAAGTACAAGAGGTAGTCAAGACTTTGGGCAACAGAGACTTTCAGTGGGTGAAGTAAAAGTAGATAAAAAGAGTTTAAAATTCGCCCTAAAATCAATGAAACTATTTCTGTTCCTGTGCGAGCTCAAAAGTGAAAATTCTTAAAAGAAAAGTAAGGAAGAATTTTTAAATTGAGTAGTGTTTTTTTTAAATTGGCTGCTTGAGAACAAGAAGCTGTGTTAGCAAAATTTAAAAATTTTCCAGCGTTTATAGTAAAACAAAAAAACGAAATCTTTAATTCTTCTGTCGATGTTTGAACAAAAATGTTGAAAAAGTGGGGTATTTGTTATTTGTGATCTTGTGAAGAGAAATGTATACTTCTCATGCGTTAGAAAGGGAAGAAAACCTGGAAACAGTTACAAACATTATTTTTGTTATAATGTGCGAAATATATTTCAAGTAGGATTTCCGTAGCTATAATTATGGAATGTTCACATGAGCTATTATTCTTAGTTCGACGCATTTTAAAAATCCAGATTGTCACTGGAAAAGAAATCTAACGACATGCCAGTAGAGACAATGAACCAAATCTACAAAAAAAAAAAAAAAATCAACGGGGTCGAAGAGCGACAAATCTGCAGCGATACATTCCGTCGGGGTAGTTTAGTCGGTGTTAAAACAACTGGTTCCGTCACAGGAAATTTGTGAATTTCACAATATTGAGTGGATCAGTTTCTACGTTCAGATAGGGTCACAAATTGAAACCACCAGTAATCTTTAAGAATATACAAATACCAACCTCTGAATTAGAACTTCTATTCAATGACTGGTTGAACCTCCTTTAGACTAAATTACAGCACATATATGCTTACTTTGGCATAGTTTTCACGAGGTGCTGGAGTGCATATACGTCTACAATATGCCAGGCGCTCATCAGTTAGTTCTTTAACTGACTCAGATTCGTCGCAAGTGTTATTTTCCTGCGGATTGTTTTTTTGTTTTGTTTTGTTTTTCTAAAATGTCTCATACATTCCACTGCCCAACAATGTTTACTTTTATCTCTGCTGACTAAGATTTGACACTTGTTTTTAAATAATTTTGGTACGCTGATTTCAAATATGACACTCACTTTTTTGTATCAGGTAAAGGTTTTCAACTATCGCATTCTGGGTTTATCGATATGATCTTGCATGACTCATACTTTTGATCACACAATTTACGCGATATTTGATAAACATCTGACATTACAAGTAACGCACGTCTAGATAGTTATGTTAGGGAAATCGTTCTTAATCAAATAATTTGCATAGCGAGTGAAATAACTGAGATTACTATTATCGTTAAAAACTATTTTTAAAGCAAAGGCTATAACGCGCTTCCCAATGGATTAAAATTTCTGCGGCTGCCAGGAAAGCCGACAAACATTTGTTTAATAGTTAGAGTAGTTTCATGATTGTTATCATGCGACAAGTGGAACGACAACCGGCTAGATGCCTGTCAACAGATTATAATGAATAAAGTTCTCCGCTGGACGTGTAGTGCAGGGAAGCTTACGTTAAGTCACGTTAGGGTTATTGGAAGGTTACTTGACGTAGCTAAAGTGTGCCTAATCTTCAAAGTGCTAGAGTTTGTTTAGGTAAGACACGCACGTGCAATAAGTTCATTGAATATGGAACTTCTTTTTACTCAGCGTTCCTCATTATCTTGAATTTCAGTAATATAACTTCGGTTTTAGTACATTAGTACCTTGAAGGCTCCTTATTAGAGCGGTAAACACAATATACCCTGGACTTAACGTAGACACTCAATGAAATAGACTTAACGGCCAGACAGAGGTCTGACAATAAAATGAACTAAGAAAACGTACTCACTTTTAACCTTTTATTGGGGAACTCCTGGTATTACTCAAACACACTCCAACAAAACACAACTACTGATATTCAAAACTTTCGTACTATCGTAGATAAATCACATAACAATATTAATGGAAGAACCTATCACATATAAAACGAAGCTGCTTGGTATAGTTGAGCGCGCCTATATATACTGCATACCACCACGTCATGACTTACACTCGTTGCCACATATAATTCAGCGGGAGAAATAACATCTCGTTAAGTGAGAAGATAATTTGCATAGGAAAATAAAATAACAAGAGATAGTAAAATCAAAAGGAAACTGAATCTAGAGTATACGTTACAAGATGGCGTGTCTCTTTACAAAGATATTATCGAAATATTGCTGAATCATTTTCACCGCCTTGGCTGCAACATGAGTATTAAACTTAATTTCTCAACTGCCATCCTGAAGGATTTCCTAAGAATCTAGGTGATGTGAGTGATGAACAAGATGAAAGGTTTCACCAAGATTTAAAAATAATGGAAGAGCGATACCAAGGTAAGTGGGACACTCATATGACGGCCGATTACTGTTGGAGTATTAAAATAGAATGTCAGAGTATGCAGCACTCAAGGAAATCTTCCAAGCGAAAATTTCTTCCATGAAAACGAGAGTAATTTACTCATTAAAGATTATGCTACTATATTTACCTGCTAGCCGATTATATTTTAAAACATACTATAATATCATTCTTAATCAATAAATTTATTTACCTCATAAACCATTAGCCCAAAAATAACCTCTTTTTGCCAACTTTTGGACATTCAAAGTTCCTTAGAACAAAAAACTTGACGTGATAGACAGAACCCAATATATTATTTGGTTTTAGCGTACAAAATACGTTAAAACCAAGTCTAAGATGTAAGTCAGCAAAATTGGTGGTGTGTTGTGTTCTCAATCGGGTCAGATCCGGGGTTTGTGTTGGCCAGGCAAAATGCCGGAAGTCGCGGACATTCTCGCCGAACCACAGCTGATTAGTGAACATATGTTGCGGGGTGGATAGTAGTATTATCGTCCATTAAACAGCCAACCTCATCTGCCGGATAAAAAGCAATGTTGAGATAATCCTTTAAGAGACCCCTTTCTCTCACAATAGAACGCGTTGCACATCATGACACCATCTCCAGAATGTTCAGTTGTGTTTACAAGGCAAACTGGGCTCATTGTTTACGCTTTCCGCCCGTAGGTTGAAGAAGCGTATATGCTCCAGCTTTGTCCGACCGTCTGTCCGTCTCTCCGTCCGTATGTCTGTCGGCACAATAACTTGCGTAAAAATGGTTCGATTTCGATGAAATTTTAGTATGTGGTAGGGGACCACCTAGGGACGAACCATATTGAAAATGGACGAAATGGGGTCAAAGGTCACGACAAAGGAGCGGGATCCATTCCATTGCCCTTATGCGTCATAACTTGCGTAAATACGGTTCGATGTCGATGAAATATTAATATGTGGCAGGGAACCACCTGGGAAGGAATTCTATTGAAAATGGACAAAATGGGGTCCAAGGTCAGGACATAGGATCGGGATCCATTCCATCTCCCTTATCCCACACTATTAAAGGAGCACTTCTTGTATGTATGTAAATTTTATTTTGAAAACGGATCTAAGGATTTTGATGAAAGTCGTTAACCTACCGGTTTCTCGTACTAGAAATCGATTTGCTTGATCTCGACTTTAGGAAAATTCCTTTAGTGGGTTAAATAACAACCCCGAATCACCACGATTTTAGTGTCATGGCATCGCCCCGTTAATGTTACCCATGCTTAGAAATCTTATGACGTCACTATCTCGTGATTGAGGTGTTTGCGTGCGATCACGCCATCTGCCTATTACGTCGCACGTTGTGTGTGGATCCTATTAAAGTTTTGTGACGTCACACTCATGCGAGCAGATGGTCGCGATTCCCATCTGCCTTATACGTCACGCGTTGTGTGCGTATGCCCGTCGGCACGATAACTTGCGTAAAAATCGTTCGATTTTGATGAAATTTTAGTATATGGTAGGGGGACACCTGGGAAGAAACCCTAATGAAAGTGAACGAAATGGGGTCAAAGATCAGGACATAGGAGCGGGACTCATTGCACTGCTTTTATGTGTCATAACTAACGTAAAAAAGGTTCTATTTCGATGACATTTTAGTATGTGGTAGGGGACTACCTGGGAACAAATCCTATTGAAAATGGGCGAAATGGGGTAGAAGGTCAGGACATAGGAGCAAAATCACTTCCATCACCATTATGCGCCATAACGTACGTAAAAATGCTTTGATTTGGATAAAATGTTAGTATGTTGTAGAGGTCTGCCTGGGGACAAATCCTGTGGAAAATGGGCAAAATGATGTCAAAGGTTAGGACACAGGAGAGGGATCTATTCTGTAGCCTTTATGCATCGTAACTTACGTAAAAATGCTTCGATTGCGATAAAACTTTATAATGTTATTTCGTAGGTATACTGAACCAGTTCCGTAGAGTATCATTGAAATGGGATCAAAGGTCAGGGCACAGAAGAGAGATTTATTCCACAGCCATTATCCTCATACCTTGAGTAATAACTTGAGTAATGATTTCTGGTATGTTGGAAAGCGTATTATAATTAATGCATTGCATAATTTTACTAACTTGTTAAATGAAGCTCCCGCCAAACTCTCTGCCCATGGGGCTCCTGCAAAACGCTCCGTTCATACATAACAAGCTGCACCGCAACTCATCGTGTCACATGACTTTTTTCCAGTTTTACCGTGTCAAGTTACGATGTTCCTGACATCGTAGACCAAATTTCCAGAAGTTCTTTAACAACGGTATTGTAGACGAACTACGCAGAAATAAATAAATCTTATAGGGGTGTGATTTCCATACAGAGCACCTTCAATTCTCTTCGCATAGTTCCCGGGGAAAAGCCTTCATTAAAAGCTTCGTTCAATTGCTACATACAGGAAGTCGTCTTTCTCCGTACAAACCTTCTCAAACAATGGCGATCTCGTTCCTGATAGATTATCGTTGCACCATAGTTATGTCTTTTAAATGCGCAATGTGGGTTATTTTTCCACTGATTAAACCCCACGAGAAATCTCAGCTTTTGGTAAACCAGACACCTCTGCCCTTTTCAAAATCATCGCGACACAGTAAGTCTTTCATCGAATTTTGACTGATAGCTTGATTTTCTAATTGTGAATAACTTTACTGATGAGAAGCAGTCTTAAATATTCACCTAGATCACGTGGGATGCACGTGAACACGTGTTTTGTGTATATGCAGCGTAAGTGACTTCTTTTTTTTTTTTTTTTTTTTTGATTGGAGGTTTAACGACCACCGTGAGCAACTCAATGGGCTATAAGCAGTCGCCCGTCCCTAATTTAGGGTCACTGGTTCCAGGGAAGGGAGAGAACCAGTGCCGTAAGACAAACACAACATCCATGCCTGACCGGGATTCGAACCCGGACCCCTTACGGACGAATGATCAGAGGCCAACGCCTTAGACCACTGCGCCACCGGGGCGGCGTAAGTGACTTCTATGCACATGTATAAAACATTTCTATATCAGTAGCCGCTGGGTGTGCAATTGAAAAATGAAAGAATGATCCCTGAAGTAACCCATCACTGAACATTAAAAGTAAGAAGAGAATCTGAAGACTCAAAACAGGATCAGTAGCGTGTGACTAAGTTTCGATTATGAATTTCAGAGGCGGGTTTCACGATATTGTCCTGTGATGAATACACGAGTACTTCTTTATTAATTAATTATTTTCCTTTTCGGAATTCATGATGAGTGCAGTTAATGCCTATTAAACATTATATAGAAAGTGAAGTGAGGTAAAGGTACTTTCGTTCGATCAGAACAACGTGAAATCATTTCAACAAGGACCGATACAAAGGATTTCACAACCAGCTTTCTCGACTGGAGTCACTGTGTAATCGATAATATACATAAAGATCGTGGAGTAACTCCCTTCCTAAAAGATGTACGTCACACTCGCTCCAAGGACTCGGATAAAAGAGCCGGATGAGCAATTTCTACCAACCACTAGAAACGATCCCAAAAGACAAAACCTTCTGCAGACTAGTTTCCGGTGAATCTCGCATACAAAGCGCCTGGGTGAAAAATAACTGTCATTTACATCGCCTCAGAAGAATAATTTTCGTGTGTAACAACATCGAAATCAAGATATGATTATGGTACTCAACTTTACTGAAAACATGCGATCGCTACAAAAGCAGTTCTCAAGATAAATTTTTGGCATTACACTCTTAAAAGCATTGAGCATCCAAAGCAAATTTTGTTTATTGGGTTATATCTAATAATATTTACCGTATCAGAAATTAAAATTGAGCATTTTTAAAAAAATATTAATTCATTTAGTCATAAAAAAGGTAAACGCATTACATGTTAATACACGGTCGAATCTCATTATTGTGACCACCAGCTAATATCCAGAGTAGTCACCGTGTGGAGCGCGTAAAGCAGCTAGACGGGCTGGGAGTGACTCAATAAAATGCTGGAAGGTGTTCACAGGTATGTGGAGCCATAATGACTGCAGAACATCTGACAGCTGTTGGAGGATGCGTGGTGGAGGATCCGTAGAGCGAACAACACGATCGAGGTGGTCCCACAGATGCTCAATTGGGTTACATTCTCGGTAATTAGGTGACCAAAGAATTACTTTAAAGTCTTCATTGGGCTCTTTCAACAACTCTCGGACATTTCTGGCTGTGTGACACATCGCATTGTCGTGCTGAAAGATCCCATCCACCCCAGGAAAGACAATCAGTATGTATGGCTGTACGTGGTCTGCTAGGATGGATTTATAACGAATTAGGTCCATAGTGTCTCCCACATATATGAGTGCATCCAGAGAATGCCAAGAAATCATTCCCCAGACCATAATGCTGCCCACATCAATTTGTGCTGTTCCAGCAAAGGTTGAAGAATGTTTGTTCACCGATGTTTCTCGCCTTATACGCCAACGTCCATCCGTTCGATGAAGCAGAAAACGTGGCTCATCAGAGAAGGCAATCCTTTGCTAATCAGCTGAGGTCCAATTCCAATACTGCCGCACAAATGTAAGCCATTTCTGTCGATGCAGCTTCGTTAGCATAGGTACATTGACCATCCGTCTGCATCCTAGCACCATATGCAGCAGGGTTCGCCAAACTGTCGTTTTAGACACACTTCCGGTAGCAGTCTCGTTCATTCTGACAGTGAATTGCTCCACTGTAGCTTGCCGATCGGCTTTCACGCACCTTCGCAGCCGACGTTCGCCTGTCAGATAAATGGTACGTGTTACTCCACGGTTTCCACGTGGCTTATTTGCAATGGTGCGATTTCTCCAATCACGATACACTTGCAGCACGCGAACAGTACACAAACTGCGCTGTTTCACAAATACTGCCATCCTTATCCCGAAAGCCGATAATCATCCCTTTTTGGAAATTTGAAAAATCGCTCCTTTTATCCATAACATCAGCGAGTGATTTGTTTTCAGAATGCCTACAGCACACCTTATATATACTCCAAGCCAGCTCACAACAAGTGCCTTCTTTTATTGATTACGCGCTGTTGACGTCAAAAGTAGGGGGTGGTCAAAATAATGTGACTTGACTGTGTGTATATATAATTTCTTGGCGTAGAATGGTAATCAAAGTTTTCAAGCTTTCGTACATCTGTCAGGTGGCTTTTTCAAGGAAGGTAGGTAGGTAGCTTACTGCAAACTGAATAACACAACACTTCAAACACATGGAACGTGGTAATTTGACTTGACAATAAATGAATAGAAATCGCCTATGTACAGATGTCTATTATAACTCCAGGTCCGTCCTTAACTTGATGCTCGGCAGTTTGTTCTGCCCTGATGATTACAAGTGCTTTCTTCAGTTCTCGAATTAGAAGAGCCATCCTTTTATCCAGCGAATATTGTTCTAGACACTGAAAACTAAAAAATATATCGTCGAATAGACCTCTGGCGCAAGAAAAACGTCTAACCAGTTGCATACCTTTATCAAAAAAGCGAGAACCAGCCGTGTCAATCTTTTTTATGCCACTACTTCGCTATCTGGGCTCTATTTCCTACATACCAAATGTTTCCAGTCACCTCAGAAGCACGCTCAGGAGGATTAACTTCGTTGTCGGCATAAGGTCTCCGGCATCTTTATATACGATGCTTAAGAGAAATATTGACAAGCCCTTTCTTCTCAATGGGGCATTTGTTTATACCATCCCACTACAATATTGGGACGGCTCCAGGGAGTACTACATCGTAATGACCAAACTTTCGTTTGGAATAAGAATCAACGAACTTAAAAGATATACAAAAGACGGGAAAATAACCACTGCCCTATCCAGAGAAGTCAAGTTCAAGTACGCTGATCCTATATGGAATGATATAAAGAAATATATTCATATTTCATACCCTAATCTACTGCCATTCGCGAAACCTTAGAGATCATAACCAGTAGCGCGGCTTGCAATAACAGCGTCTCATTAGAATTGCTGCGCATTTGAAATCAATTCGTCAAAAAATGCTGCCCAACCAACGAATATCGTTTCTTTGAATGATCACATTTTCGTCTAATCTTTTATTGTCTAGTAAAGTCACCGCTTTGAAATTGTTGAAGTGTTCTATCATTCAGTTTGCAGTTAGATACCTACCTTCCTTGAAAACGCCATCTGGTTGATGTGCGAAAGCTAGAGAACCTTGATTTCTATTCCACGTCAAGGAATTCGTATTCGTAGTACAGTTATACTATTTTTGAACTTTTCCTATTGTTTCACTGAAATCCATTGTTGTATCTTGCACTTCGAATAAATCTTTCACCCATGCATGGATTTGTAACATCTTGCAATGGCCATTTTAACAAGAAAGATGACACCGAATTTTCGGGTGTAATGAGAAAGTCTTTTGAATCCATTCTGACGCAAATTAAGTTTATCAAAGCTATTTAAAGTTAATGGAACCGGTTAGGAAAACATTTATATCTGACCGAAGAAAGAAGTTTCTTAATCAGGTTTTTAACCCGGCAGATATTGCTGTAAACGGAATCGTGAACTTACGCTCTCTGGTTGTAGACTTGTGAGTTACGAAAAATTTGAATTTTTATGAGAAACACTTCGCAGCGGAAACGCTCTCTAACAAAGAAATATTTTTTCAAAGCGGACTCTTAGAAGCAGAGATATGGACAAATATAAGATTTGCATCTACGCCTCCTAGCGGGAAAACCATGCAGTATTTCAGGAAGAAGGTATTTTCATAAGGTTTTTCGATGTGATCGGTATCGGTCCAAGCCAAAATAATGTCGGGTTTTCAGGAGCTCAGATTTTGCGGCAAATACACCAGAAGCAGAAATTAATCTTATGCTCCCTGGTGGCTAAACCGTACTTTACCAAATATTATAAATTATGTGAAAAAACATTTTCCAACAGGAGATGTATGCGATACAGGAAGAGTTTTTCAAATCGGTGTTTTAGAAGCGGAAATATCGGGGGAAACGCAATTTAACTTTACCCTGCCTAGCGGAAAGTCTATGATTTACTTGGAAATTTTAAATTTATATGAAAGACATTTCGCATCGGAAACACTATTAAACAAAAAATAATTTGTTTAAATCGGACTCCTAGAAGTAAAGATATTGACAAAAATAAGACATACATCTACGCTTCCTGGCGTAGAAACCATGCAATATTTTAAGAAGAAAATATTTTTAAAAGGTTTGTCGACGTGAGTAGTGTCGGTACATAAGCGAATTGTTTTCAATTGAGATTTTAGATCCTCAGATTTTGCTGCAAATACATCAGAAGCGGAAATTAAGACTTACGACCACTGGTGGCCAAACCATTTTTACCAGAAATTAGAAATGATATGCATAGGATTTCCCATAGGGGCTGTTTTGCAGAAATAATTCTTAAAATCGGAGTTTTAGAAACAGAGATATCGGGGGGCGGGGGAGGGATTTACCTTTACGCTTCCTAGCGGAAAGTCTATGAATTAGCAACAAATATTGAAGACTCGTGCGACATTAATCACTGAAGCGATGAAAGATTTCACTCTTTAGCACGATTTAATGATTAAAAGATGATAAATATATACAATTAAAAACAATTAAAACCATGAGCACTTTCGAGACAGCGGCTGCCTCTTCTTCAGATGTAATAAATAGATACACATTTAATCTATATATAATATAGATCATTGCATTGTGGGAAGCATGGTAAGTTAGCCAATAGTAATCTACATGCGTCAAAAATGCTGCGTATACTGTTGGCCCAATGGTCTGAAGAAGAAAACATGGAAATATATAATAGAAATAAATGGTGTAGGGTGAACATTCAATTTTAAGTTTATATTACAATTTATAATTTACATTTTTAATAAGGGATTTCCAAACGTTATGTAACTCATAGGGGACATGTTCATTACAACATTGCTCACCGGAGGCCTCTATATACACACTTTCAGCAATTAAAAGATCACCAGGTTTACTAGGAGTATTAAGTATTCTAACATTGCTCCAGTCGGGATTAAGATCATCTTGTGTAACAGATTTGGCTAGTGATGTACAATACATGCCTGTTTTAATATTGTATTTGTGTTCTTTAATTCGTAATGCAATATTGCGTTTTGTAGAACCCACATAATTAGAAGCTGCTTGTCCTGTAGTTGCCTTAACCAGAGGGATATTATAAATACCCCACTGTCCCATTTTGCTATTCCGTTCACGATCCTTACGAACTACTGAAAATAAGTTTCGTGTGCGTGAACCAAACTTCAAGTCATATGGTTTACATAGTTGTGTTAAGGCTCTCGTTAAATGTGGATTGTATTGCATAGAGCCAACATATATGGAATTGCAGTTGGAGTTTCTTAACAGGGTAGTATGTAGGGCATATTTGACCTTGCCAAACACTTGCCTAATCAGATATTTAGGGAACTCATATTGTTCAGCCAAACCAAAAATGTAGTTAACTTCTTGCTGAAATAATTCAGTAGTTGATGAATGTGAGTGAGCTCTTCTAAACATATAGAATAATGCTGTCAACTTATGTTGTTTAGGGTGTGATGAATGATAAGGTATTAAAACAGCTGTATGACTGGGTTTTCTATATACACAAGTGGTAATGCAGTTAAGGCTATAGTCCTTACGAAGAAGAATATCCAAGTAAGGTAAGCAGTTATTAGCTTCAAATTCTATCGTGAGCCTGATAGTTGGGAACATGGATGATAGTTCGTTGGCGAATAAGTGTAAATCATCCCGGTTGTGAGGCCATGCAACCAGGATGTCGTCAACGTACCTTAAATAAAGCAACGGGCGGTGAGGGAAGGAACCAATGACCTGATTTTCAATGTGCTGTAACAAAATTTTTGCTAGAACAGCAGACAGGGGGAACCATTGGGGAGCCCTCCAACTGTTGATAAAGGCTGTCTTTAAATTTGAAATATGAACGTTTCTTAACAAGACGAAGTGCGTTCATAATAGCATTAATTTCTGAACTCGGGATATGGGAATCAGCAAGTTTTGCCTCAATAATCTGATGTGTGACGTCAACAGGTACATTAAGGTACAATGAGACCACATCAAGAGATGCCAAAATGAAAGGCTGCGATTGTGGCTGAAGCGATCGCAGTCTTTCTATAGCCTTTGTGGAACTTTTAATAGAATAAAGTGAATCCACAGTATAAGGGGCTAAATATTGTGCCAAGGCTTTTCTAAGGGTCTGGTGGGGCTAACATAGCCTGACACCAGAGGACGAATGGGAAAACTCTCTTTATGCAATTTTACCCGTCCGAACATATCAGGCACACGATAGCCGGGGGATGGGTGAATGCATGTGAAAAACCATCAAAAAAAAAAAAAAAAAAAAAAAAAGAGAATTTTCCCATTCGTCCTCTGGTGTCAGGCTATGTTAGCCCCACCAGACCCTTAAAAAAGCCTTGGCACAATATTTAGCCCCTTATACTGTGGATTCACTTTATTCTATTAAAAGTTCCACAAAGGCTTATAGAAAGACTGCGATCGCTTCAGCCACTATCGCAGCCTTTTATTTTGGCATCTCTTGATGTGGTCTCATTGTACCCTAATGTACCTGTTGACGCCACACATCAGATTATTGAGGCAAAACTTGCTGATTCCCATATCCCGAGTTCAGAAATTAATGCTATTATGAACGCACTTCGTCTTGTTAAGAAACGTTCATATTTCAAATTTAAAGACAGCCTTTATCAACAGTTGGAGGGCTCCCCAATGGGTTCCCCCTGTCTGTTGTTCTAGCTGAAATTTTGTTACAGCACATTGAAAATCAGGTCATTGGTTCCTTCCCTTACCGCCCGTTGCTTTATTTAAGGTACGTTGACGACATCCTGGTTGCATGGCCTCTGGCAACCGGGATGATTTACACTTATTCGCCAACGAACTATCATCCATGTTCCCAACTATCAGGCTCACGATAGAATTTGAAGCTAATAACAGCTTACCTTACTTGGATATTCTTATTCGTAAGGACTATAGCCTTAACTGCATTACCACTTGTGTATATAGAAAACCCAGTCATACACCTGTTTTAATACCTTATCATTCATCACACCCTAAACAACATAAGTTGACAGCATTATTCTATATGTTTAGAAGAGCTCACTCACATTCATCAACTACTGAATTATTTCAGCAAGAAGTTAACTACATTTTTGGTTTGGCTGAGCAATATGAGTTCCCTAAATATCTGATTAGGCAAGTGTTTGGCAAGGTCAAATATGCCCTACATACTACCCCTGTTAAGAAACTCCAACTGCAATTCCATATATGTTGGCTCTATGCAATACAATATACATTTAACGAGAGCCTTAACACAACTATGTAAACCATATGACTTGAAGTTTGGTTCACGCACACGAAACTTATTTTCAGTAGTTCGTAAGGATCGTGAACGGAATAGCAAAATGGGACAGTGGGGTATTTATAATATTCCTCTGGTTAAGGCAACTACAGGACAAGCAGCTTCTAATTATGTGGGTTCTACAAAACGCAATTTTGCATTACGAATTAAAGAACACAAATACAATATTAAAACAGGCATGTATTGTACATCACTAGCCAAATCTGTTACACAAGATGATCTTAATTCCGACTGGAGCAATGTTAGAATACTTAATACTCCTAGTAAACCTGGTGATCTTTTAATTGCTGAAAGTGTGTATATAGAGGCCTCCGGTGAGCAATGTTGTAATGAACATGCCCCCAATGAGTTACATAACGTTTGGAAATCCCTTATTTAAAATGTAAATTATAAATTGTAATATAAACTTAAAATTGAATGTTCACCCTACACCATTTATTTCTATTATATATTTCCATGTTTTCTTCTTCAGACCATTGGGCCAACAGTATACGCAACATTTTTGACGCATGTAGATTACTATTGGCTAACTTACCATGCTTCCCACAATGCAATGATCTATATTATATATAGATTAAATGTGTATCTATTTATTACATCTGAAGAAGAGGCAGCAGCTGCCTCGAAAGTGCTCATGGTTTTAATTGTTTTTAATTGTATATATTTATCATCTTTTAATCATTATATCGTGCTAAAGACGGAAATCTTTCATCGCTTCAGTGTCTATGAATTACTTGAAAATTTTGAAACTATATGTAAAACATGTCACACTGGAAGCTCTATCCAATAAAGAAACAATTTTTCAAATCGGGCCATGAGAAGCAGAGATATGGAGAAAAATAACATACATCTACGCCCCTGGTGGAAACACCATGCAATATTTAAAAAAAAATATTCCGAAAAGGTTTCTCGACGTGAGTAGTATCGGTTCACGAAGGAAATTTTTTCTTCGAGATTTTAGAAGATCAGATTTTATGGAAAATACGTCAGAAGCAGAAATTATCACTTTCGCCCCCTGGTGGCCAAAGTATTCCTTACCAAAAATTTGAAATTATATGCAAAGGTTTTTCCATCAGAAGCTACATTCGCTGAAGAAACAAATTTTCAAATCGGAGTTTTAGAAGAAGGGATATTGGGGAAAACGTAATTTACTTTTACGGCCCCTAGCGGAAAATCTATGCTTAGTTTAAAAAAGTAACCATACCTAAAATACTCTTCGACATAAATGGAATCGAAAGATAAAATAATTTCTTCAATCGGATGCTTAGAAGCAAAGATATGGAATAAAATGTATTTTGAATTCAACATCAACTGTGTTTACTCCCTCTAGCGGCGAAATTGTACATCGTAAAAAAAAAAACGAAATAAAAGATCATCATTCACATATTTCAAGCTCCCCAATGCAAAAGGAATTTTTCAAACCTGATTAATAGTTGCATAGATGTGTGTGTACAGACGGACGGACGGACGGACGGACGAACCGATAACATAAGCGCGATCCTTTTTTTCAAAAGACTTTCTAAAAATATTGGTTCACTACGTTATGCATATCTTCCAAATGTTGACACATTTCATTATATAAAATAAAAAAACAACAACATTAATATCACAACCGATCTCATCATCCCTGTAGTACAATAGAAGTACTCAGGACAAACTGAAGTTAGCCTCAGAAAACGTACATTTTTATACCTTGAGCCTACAACTTGCTATCTTAGAAAGTTTTAGAGAACACAATGAATACCCAAATGTACAATCCATTAGCCATCAGAACGCTGACGTCATCTAAAGGGATGTATCCTCTGGAAAAGGGAGTGAAATTAGACTGAAAAGGAAAAATAAAGTGTGTGAAAATACATTTTTGTCGGCGACAACCAGTATTTCACTTCCATAGTACGTCACATGTCTTAATATCATTGTGAAAGTAGTTATCATATCGCGGAACCGCAATGATCTAATGATCACACTTTGAGAACCTCTGCTTAACAAAAGCATACAGTCATTTTTAGAATATGTTTTCCATAACAATGCAAAAGTTCTTCGAAATACTGTGATGGGTATGGAAACTGAATTATCATCAAAGAACATACCGATTTCGGCGATATTTTATAAGAATGATAGAAGGCGATTCATAAAGGTAAGTTATAAACTGTTGCTTGCGTGTAAATCGAAGAAGCGGCCAGGTGTTAAGAGGCGGAGATTATTCCCTAATGACGTGAAACTCGCCCGATATCGTGTACCGAATGACGTATGGGTGATATATTAGGTGTACAAATAGGTTTTAAAGTTTTTTTTTGTGTTACGTATACCGTTAATTTACATATCCGACATTCCCCCGCGTTGTTATCATGTGCTGTAACTAGTCTAGAGTATAAAATGTGACACAGAAGTTTGCCCAACAGTTAAGCGTGCTTGCACATTGGTAAGTGAAAGATGGCAAGCGATACTGCATTTGTTCGACACTGCATTCGTTACAAAATTCATCAAGGAAAAAGGGCTACAAAAGCATGTACATCGATCTGTTCTGTTCTGTGGGAGATTATTGTATCGAAAAGCACTTGTGAGTTTTGATTTAGACGGTTTAAAGCAGGTGATTTTGATGTTATCGATCGAGAATGTAGCGGTACACCCAGCAGAAAGTTGCACATGAGTAACTACAAGCATTGCTACATGAAGATTCGTCTCAAGCGCAAAAAGAACTAGATGAACAACTGGGGATAACTCAACAAACCATTTCCAATCGCTTACGCGCAATGGGAAAGTTTCAGAAGGAAGGAAAATGGGTGCCACATGACCTGAGCCACAGGAACAAGGATTAGCATGTCATGAAGTGTTTGAATCTGTTATAAATATAACACAGAAAGTCTTTCCTGTGGAAAATCGTTACGGATGCTGGATATAGTACGACAATCTCACACGCTAAAACCTCTGGGTAGACCCCGGTGAAGCAACGACTCTGACACCGAAACGCAATATTCACTCCAATAAAGTTCTGATGTGCATCTGGTGGGATAGGAACGGTGTGCTCTACTATGAGCTATTGGAACAGGGTCAAACTGTTACTGCTGATCGCGACAAGCAACAATTGCTGCGATTGAACCAGGAAATTTGTGGGAAACGTCCATTTACAGGCAAAGGATTGTGAAATTACTGCATGCCAACGCTAGGCCGCATGTTCCGAAATCGGTCTACAAAACGTTATTGACGTTTGGCTGGGACGTTTTTGAGCACCCGGCGTATAGTCCCGACATAGCCCTTTAATACTATCATTTGTTCCGATTGATACAACATGGGTTGTCTGCTGTACAGTTCCGGACATGTGACGAAGTGCAAAAATGGGTTGACGACTTCATCGCGTCACACAACGAAGTATTCTTCATGGCTGGAATCCATCAGCAGCTTGACTATGACTGAAGGTGATAGATAATGACGGCGCATATTTTGATTCGTAAACGTATTTTTGTTTTTTCTCAAATTACATGTTGCGTTGCCTTAAAACTTTTTTTGCACACCAAATATTTCCACAAGGGGCTGTTTCATCTCTTTCCAAGGAATACGTAACCCGAAATCTGCGGCGGCGACTTCTTATAGCAGTACGAGTTAGTTGTGATAGGTGCTAAATCCAAAAACCAAAAAAAAAAAAAAATAGAGATGGAGTCAATGTTTTGCACGAAAAAAGTAAGAACTAGTATTTTTCCCCCATAAAATGGAGTATTCAATTTAACGACTAGTGTCGAGAAGAAGACAAGTATTTTGTTGTGTGTAATACAGAGACTTTCTGAGTCGACGATTAATATGCTTCGCTCATGAGTGACAGGATTTCCACGTTAATGCTCTATGGGTTGTCAAATTTGCCGACATATCATCGAAATAATAGATCCCGGAAAGAAGACGAGTGACGTTTTTTGGCGGCCGTAAGAAAGAAGACTATTTTTGGCAGCGGTAGGAAGGAAGACTTTTTGGCGGCCGTAAGAAAGAAGGCGTTTTTTGGCGGACGTTCGCTGTACTTGAAGGAACAATGCTGCCTCCTTGGTGTACACCATCTGACTATATCTAATTTCAATCGGACTCTATGAGAAAGTAGCGAACTATAATTCACGCTGCAAGCTTCACTCTGATTAGGCACAGTTTTTCATCTTTGCGTGGCGGCGTTTGGTCGGAGAGAAGGAATACAGTAGCATCAGTTTGTATAAAAAAAATAAGATTACTAAATTAAACTTTTTCCTGAACAGAAAAACGCTGTAGGTACCCCACTATCTTTTTTATTAATTGGTAATCCAAAATTAGCTCATAAAATTCAATTTTTTGTTGAAAAGAAAAATGCTGTGCGTTACCTCATTTTTATTTTCGTTTTAATATTATCTGAAACATTTAAAATACAGCTACGGAAATTCGAAACACACAATTTTCTCTTTGCTAGTTTTATGTTCAAGACCGACTTAACAATGAACGAAGATAAGAAAATTGAAAAATTTGACCCAATCGACTTACTACTCCGACTAGTTTAAAAAAAAAAATGCGGTAATAAGGCTATACACCGGTATGCACTGATGATCGGCAGCGATTGTGGCGAACACCTCGTGAAGCGACGAACTCGGCCCGCCTTGTGAACAAAGTGCATGCTCCTAGCACCAAATAACGGCAGATATTCTGTTGGGACGGTCTGGTTCCGCCGTTACCAGTGGAATGTGAGGTGAAATGCAGGGAATACGTTAATGTTTTAACGTGGAATATTTAATGTGTTAACTAAGGTGACATGCGGGGAATAAGTGAACGTTTCATCGTCTCAGAGTCGTGCAAGAATGGTTTGATGGGCACGAGGAAAACTTCCACAATATCCCATGTCTTACATCATTTAATATTGTGGTACATGTTTGAAACAGCTTTTCTGTGTCAATGCCCTCTTCTGTTAATACTGACAGAGTTACCCCTATTTCATGAGAGGAATTGCACCATAGCAAACTCAAGCATTTCTTACAATCCATGCCACCTGAAACTCTTGGTGCCATTCACAACAAAGGTGGATTATGAATGGAATACGGGATTACACCATACAATACAAATTTTGAAGATGACAATCCGTTTTTTGGTGTAAATATGACACAGATGATAAGTCAGATAATATCCGAAAACTTGAAAAATTTCGTAGTTCTGGAGCGGGAATCGAACCCGCTTCTCCTAGATAGCGCCCGGGTATGCTAACCTTTTACGTCACCCAGAACAACCAAGTCTCATATTTGCATACCCGGGCGCTATCTAGGAGAAGCGGGTTCGATTCCCGCTCCAGGACTGGGAAATTTTCGAGTTTTCGGATATTATCTGACTTACCATCCTTGTCATATTTACACCAAACAACGGATTGTCATCTTCAAAAAAGGTGGATTATTCGATATTGACGTTTAACCGGCAAGAACCACTAAACTCGGGGTTAGCAAAATGGGCTGAAATCATATCCGTTGTCTAAGAAGTGGGCCAAACTGAAACGAGAAAACCTTCGCGTCAGAAATCGTTGTTTTCCCCCTTAGCTTCGCTATTCAGTGTGGGAATTTACGAGGATAATTTACACAAATGCTTCCTGACCGATTACCTGCTAAAAGGGCTATAACAATCGCGATAAAACTATGAAATCTGAATATTTTGGGGTCACTTGATTCTACCCAGCGCTATAATATCCGTGTCCGGGTGATTAGCCCTTCCCTATTAAGGTTTAATTCAGCAGAGAATAAAGGACTAGAAGCGAAAGCTTATCAGTACACATGCGCATGTAATCGGTACAGCTGAGACGAAAGTCTGGCAAGAATGTTTCTCTTATAATTTCCGTAAAACTCGGTCGAGTTCTGGTTTAAGCATTTCTGTTTGGGGGAGGGCAGAAAATTTTGGGAACCACTTGTTTCAAGTACCTTGACCGCTTAAAGGGGTAAATAAAGGGTGGTATTGTTTTGTTAGCGCGCACCTGTGTGCGTGTGTGGCTGTGTGTGTGTGTGTTGTGTGTGTGGTTGTGTGTGTGTGTGTTGTGTGTTGTGTATGTGTGGTTGTTTATGTGTGTGTTTTTTGTATTAAACTGTTAGCAAGAAATTTTTGTGTTTTTGATACTGCCAGAGAATTTAGTTTGAAGACGAAATTAGGGTACATGTTGATCTTCACATGCATGCACGAATAGTCCCGTATCAAGCACAGAGTGTTTTCGTTTAATTCAAATCCTCTTCATTTATATTCCAAACCGGATTTTTTGGTATGAATGTGACACCGAATCTCGAAACCTGAGCGCAGAAAACAGGCGGTGGTGAAATCACTAACTTTCACAAGTGGCATTTCACGTTATGTTTTTTTATGAAAAAAAATATATAATTCGTAAAATGTATTTCACTTTTGTCGCACTCTTAGCACAGGATGTGTTTCAGCTTGTTGATATATATTATATCTAAATTTTCATTTGTTTCGAAAAATGGGAATATTAAAATATCATTTTACAAATGACAACCCGAAATTTATGTAACTCTATGGTATACTGTTTCCAAATGGTAAAAATGATGGCTCTTGTTTTAGGAAATGTTTTTTGGTGGTAACCATATGGTACATGGATCCACAAATCGCGACAATAGAACCTTTCAAGACATCACAGCCATCAGTTTCGTTGTCCATGATAACAAATGGTGGGAGGTGCTTCAAGTTTACAGTTTCAGTCCAGTATTACGCTATGCTAACAGAATTTCTATCACCTGTCATATGGCTTTGATATCCTAGCTCATGCCGCAGGCGCTCCTGCGTATTGTTTGAATAAGACACTTGAGTTCGTCGTCCAAATTCCAAAGCGGTTTGACACAGGTTGTCGCTCGCACTCATCTGAACACCGGAAAGTGTCAGTTTTGTAGCCTGTCCACAATGGCCATAGCTTGCAACAACTGCCATTCAAGCTGTATTGAATAATATCACCACACTCTGATCATTCTAATACAGAAATAACAATTCATCGCAATCTTCCTTACGGAATGTAATTTATTGATTATATGATTTGCAAACGACTTTTGCAAACACAAGAAATTTCATCTGCACCTTAGAGCGCCACAAATATATTCTTTATAAAGTTTAAATGCCATAAAAGGATCGCTAAGGACATATCTTTCTTCAAAGAATCCATATTCTTCTAATGTAACAATAAAACATCTCCAGCATTATAGACTTTCAGAAGGATTTTCTTATGTTCTTATCATATGTGGAGGATTTTATGAAGGTAGTGTCTGACCCCAGGTCCTAAACAACCCTTAGAAACAGGAAACTAGGAGATTTGGGTTAGAGCGCCCGATAGGAAAGTGACACGGAAGCCAAGTAGAAAGGGGGAGGAAGACGCTCTTATTTATTACCCGGGGGAGTGGCAGTACCCGGGGTCCGACGGCTTAACGTGGCCATCCGATGCACCGCGAATATTTAGTGGATCGAGCGTTCGTACCTGCCTGGCATCGAACTTGAGGCCCTTTCCGTGGCAGTCACGAACGTTGCCCACTAGGCCACCCGCGGACCTCAGAAGGATTTTTGAAAAATATTTGAATATTGTAGGTCTCAGTTTTAAAAGAAATATTGAATTTTAAATGCATTTTTCCATAGGTAAAACACGTAACGTAATTTTAAATGTCATCCTCAAGGTCAAGGGTTAAAATGTTTTTAGTTTAAAGACAGACGTTTGTTGAAACCAATGGTAGAATTTTGAGAACAATCGGTAGTTGCCAATCCGCTCCGCTTCTACTGCTTTACACGTAACCCCATATTAATGCGTATAGTATACATACTTCATTAGATGCATTGCCCTTTTACAAGACGTGCACAGTGAAACATGAACTTTATTTAGAAATTAAATAAAAAGAATAGCACAAATATAACAAAATATTTATGATGTGTATGCAATTTGTTAGCAACCTGATGAAAATATAAGTTTCATTGAGCTTTCTTCAGTATTTTGAAGGGTGTAAATTTTAATAGCAACACTTTTGGTCTTAAAAAAAGTGCCACTACATAGATAAATCGAATTGCTCAATATCTATCGTATATATGTAGTAGTTATAGTAGATCTGGAGTATCTATATTGTATCTGTAGTATCTACATGGAGTATCTACGTAGTATATATGTAATATCTATATCTGGAGTACCTATTCCTCATTAAATATGAAATACTTTCAGCGTTTGTTCCGCCAGTCTGTTTCGGGTTTCCCATTTTCTCAACATACGTTGATGAACAAGTGAAACATCAGTTACAGCCAAATATTTACACACCAAATATGACGCTGCGCATTAACTTATTTCCGTGACAAGTTTCTCGGCTCTATATTACAAGAAAACAGGGACATTTTTGAAAGAGATCCACTTAGCTTCTACACTGCTGGCCACCCAAAAGGGAACACCAAGAAGACAGCATCCGATTGGCCTGAAATTCGCAGCATGCGTCGCCCGCGAGAGGACATGCAAACGATTAGCATTGCAGGAAATATGCAAATCATGTGCGCCCGGCGCGCCACCATGAAGCACTATAAGAAGCGGGCACAGAAGGCGAGGTGTAAGTAGTGGAAGCGTGTTGTGCTGTCGGACTTGTACGTGGGAAGCTTCCTGATGCCTCGTCGCAGAATACGGCAGTCATTCCAGCACGTTTCGGAGTTCGACAGAGGACGCATAGTGGCTTATCGCGACAGGGGTTTAACGTACCGAGACATCGGCGCGCGTGTGGGACGACATCCAGACACAGTGAGGCGAATATGGATTCGGTGGGTGCAGGAGGAACGGACCGACTGACCGGAGCGTTTGCCGCAGCCGCGGCACACCACCGATCGAGAGGACCGGCATGTTGTGCGGCGGGCGTTGACGGCTCGCACCGCCCCATCACGAAAGCTAGCGCAGGAATTAGGGTGTGTTGCGCAACAACCTGTGTCAGCACGTACCGTTCGACGTCGTCTGCAGCAGCGGGGACTTGTGGCACGGCGCCTATTGCTCCCATTACTGATGACGTTACACAACCGCCGAGTGCGGCGGCAGTGGGCCGTTGAACGCCACATCTGGACTACGTAATGGCACGACATTGTTTTCTCCGACGAATCCCGATTCTGCTTGCAACACCACGATGGTCGGATCCGCGTGTGGCTGCACCGCGGCGAGAGACTGTATGACGCCTGCATTATGCACCGCCATACCGGTCCGTTGCCTGGCGTTATGGTTTGGGACACAATTGGATATGACACCCGCACCCCTCTGGTGCGCATCGCGAGTACACTCCACAGCCACCGCTACATCTCCGACGTTTTTGAGCCTGTAGTCCTTCCTTACCTGCAGGGCCTACCAGCGGCCACGTTCCAACAGGATAATACGCGCCCGCACGTGGCACGCATCGTGCAACATTTCTTCACGGCCCACCAGGTGTCAGTGCTGTCGTGGTCTGCCTGTTTTCCCGATATGTCGCCCAACACGTCTGGTCGCTGATCGGCAACCGAGTGGCCCGGCAAGCACCACCCGCGGCTATGCCTAATGAACTATGGCAACGTGTGAAAGCAGCCTGCAGAGACATACTCCAATCACACATCCAAAGCCTCTTTCGTTCGATGCCGTGGCGCGTAGCGGCCGTTATTGCCAGCCATGGGGGCCACACGAACTATTGATGTCTGCGTGTTCCGCAAGTCGCACGGGCCTGTAAGCTCAATCGTTTCATCTTTGTATCTGTTGTTATGTGTCCAGTAAATATGGCTTTTCTATCTCGTGTCCTTCTTGGTGTTGCATTTTGGGTGGCCAGCAGTGTTGTTTCGCCGACGTTTTCACTAGATATCTCAATAAAGGGAAGATTCCTGAGGATTGGAACCATGCTATAATGATCCGGCTACATAAAAAAGGTGACATTGAGGATCTCAGAAACTACATGCCCATCAGCCTCCTATCAGTGGTTTATAAATTCCTCAATAAGGTTCTTTCACATCGCTTGAAGGTAACACTGGATTTGGCTCAACCGAGAGAACAAGCTAGATTCAGCATTGGCTACAGCAAGTTAGATCATATCCATGTACTGAAAGAACTTACTGGAAGAACAAGGGAACATGAGATCCCATTATGCATAGCTTTTATTGATTACACTGCTCTAAAGGATTTTTATACTAAGTAGCGTGAACAAATATATTTATTTTAAACTAATTTTGGGTGGTGTTTTCAGATTTGACCATATAAAACAGCCACAACGTCACGTTTTGTTGTAATGAGGCATTAAATATGTACTATTATTCCACATTAGCGCTTGTAGGCATGTAAAAGAACACTAGATCTTTTTATTAACATATTTCGCCACCGGAAATGCTATGTGTGACAACACTGATTTTAGAGAATATGTAACCGCAACCGAACAGCCATTGCTGTTTTTTACATTGAAGAAAAATCACGTGCTGCATGCTTACGAGCAAAAGTTGGCGAAATGGAGAAAGGGGATCGTTGCGCATGTATTATTGTTACGGATAAGTTTTGATATGTGGGCGGACAGTATATTATAAAATTGCAGAGCCGTCCATTGACAAAAAACTCTGAGAAAAGCCAACTATTTGTACCTTGGATGTCATGCTGAAGATCAAAATCAATCATGGGCTCTACATGTCCGCTGCAATTCCTGCTTTGTTGGCTTGAGTGAACGGTGGAAAGGTAATCTTAAATGTATACGATTCGCAGTTCCGATGATTTGGCGTGAGCCAACTAATCACGTGAAAGACTTATTTTTGTTTAGCCGGTTATTTTTATATTTCAAAAGTTCTTGGCAAGGAGGTCAGCAAAGTACAGTTAAAAAAGTCAAAATGACCGATCTTTTTTTCCGTTTTAGTTAGTTCAAAGGAATAAAGGAAAATGTTACACTAAAAGATTTCCCCGATATGGACAGATATTTTGCATTCTTTCTTTCATAAAATACAGGATAAATAATACTCAAACTAAAACAGGTCAAGCATGAAAGCACCAGACCTTTTTGCTTCTCTTTTGCTGAATCAATTTCTTTCTCCGTTCGTCTGCACATCTAATGCATACTTTATACGTTTTTGAATGGTCGTTTCGGAACGGATGTTACATTTTTGAGATACCGCAGTGAGCTTCTTGTTTTCGCAGTGGGAAAGGAAAAACACATGCTGTGCCTTTGTTGACCTTACACTTACTTTCAATTGGAGCAAAAGTAAAATTCCTTTTGAATATCTCTGTGCTTGTCGATTTAAAATATCGAGATTTAACAATAGGAGAACAGGCCTCATAGAAAATCACACGGTAGGAAATAGTACGAAAAATGCACTTTTCATCTAAAATATGAAAATAATAAATTTTGGCAGGATACATAAA
This sequence comes from Macrothele yani, assembly GCA_039090855.1. Classification (NCBI taxonomy): domain Eukaryota; kingdom Metazoa; phylum Arthropoda; class Arachnida; order Araneae; family Macrothelidae; genus Macrothele; species Macrothele yani. The sequence continues at coordinate 163,742,609 of CM077011.1, forward strand.
TTGTTGATTTGAGATTTTCGCAGCACAATGAAGCTGCCATTCATGTATTGAAGAAACTGGAACATTTTTAATAAACAAAATTCTATAAAATATTTACCTGTGGTTCATTTAAAATTGTTTTCATAAGATATGAAACTATCACAAAAATGAATGAAACATATCTTAAAATTTCGGCATCTTTTAATATTTTTGTAGATTTTGAGGGCGTTCAGAATGTTTTTGTTAGTTTCAGACATTTAAATTCAAATTTGTTTTTAGCATTAGAGTCCAAAATAAATAATTTTAATAGGTCCAAAGATAATGTTTAAAATAAAGTTCTTTAATTCAATGCATTTCACTTAGGAGAAAACAGTGTACCGTTAATTGTACACATGTTGTTATTGTACATTTATTTATAAGTGCTTCTCAAATTTGAAAGAAATAACATGCACAATATTTGCGACTGCTTTTGGAGATATCTCGGTCACATTTTTATGCAAATGCGTATGATCATTCTTCATTGGGGTGTAACGTTTCATACACAATCAGCTATTCATTTGAAAATGTAAAAGTGCATTTCGTTAAATGTGCGCTTGTGTTGTTGGAATATATTTTTTCGCCTCAGATCTTTTCTCTTTCTGTAATTTTTGTAAACTGACAATCTTTTATTTCTTTTCATGCATATAAAATGAATCCCATCTCCGTTTTCTTGGAAGGTAGTACATTATCATCATGTTTTTGTGCTATCTGCAGTAAGCACGCGTTTCTGGAAAGAGACATCAGTCATGACACTCCAAACTATCACAAGCTTTTATAATTTTGTATAGCTTGGAAGGCACAAATAGCTAAAGTGTGGAAGTCTCACCATTTGCAAGATGTCTTTCTTTGCTTTCGTTTTTTTTAACTATCATCATTTATATCAAAATACAACGTTCTTAACGAAAAATGCGGCTATGAGTTTATGTACGTGAATGTTGGACGCTAAAACTTCATGAAACCTGTAGAAGGGAAACCCCCTTTCCAGATAGACATGTAAACGGGTAAGCAGATATTTCTTTTTCTAGAAACAGTAAGTAAAATTATACTAATGATCCAAATTTCTTGGCGTAGATAAGAAACGAAACTTCCTAAAATTTCGCACATCAGCCTCATGGCTTTTTAAAGAAAGGTAGACAGCTAACTGGATGATAGAACGTTTCGACAATTTGAACGCGGTGACTAGACTAAACAATAAATGACTAAGCGCAAATGTGATAATTCAAAGAACCGGCGTCACGTTGGTTGGGCACGCGTTACCATGGGAGAAAACGCAGCATTATTTGAAGAATTGGTTCCAAATGCGTGGCAAATCTAGAGAGACGTTGTCATTGCAAACCCCGCTGTTGGTCAAAAAGTCCAAGGTTTCCCGAATGGCAGTAGATTTGGGTGTGGAGTATGAAGCTAATTTCTTTATATCACTCCCCATCGGATCAGAGGACTTGCATTTGAGTTCTCTTGACAAGGCAGTGGTTATTTTTCCGTCTTCTGTATCCTTTTTAAGTTCGCTGATTCTAATTACAAACGAACGTTTGGTCATTCCGATGTAGTATCGCCTGGAGCCGTCAGGATATTGTAGCGTAGAAGTCAAGTTCAAGTTCGCTGATCCTATGTGGAGTGATATAAAGACATTAGCTTCATGCTCCACACCCAAATCTACTGCCATTCGCGAAACCTTGGAAATCTTGACCAGCAGCGAGGCTTGCAAAGACAGCGTCTCTTTGGAGTTGCCACGTACGGTATTTGGAATCAATTCTTCAAATAATACTGCGTATTTTACCATGGTACCGCGTGCCCAACCAACGTGATGTCGATTCTTCGAGTTATCACATTTGCGCCTATTCATTTATTTTGTAGTCCAGTCCTCGCGTTCAAATTATTAAAACCTTCTATTATCCAATTTGTAGTTAGTTGTCTACCTTCCTTGAAAAAGCCGTCAAGCTGATGTGAGAAAGCTTGGAAATTTTATTTCTATTCTACGCCAAGAAATTCGGGTTATTAGTATAGATATACTATTTTGAGTATATTTTGTGTACAGTTCCTACTTATAAAAATAAACAAAATGTTTTACATTTGTTTCCTATACACTGTTGTGCAACACGGAAGGAATGCAATAAAGATTAAAACTTTGTAAAAAAATTGAACAATGCATAGCACCACTCTTTACTTTCACGTAACCATATTGCTTCTGCATCCTTGGTAGCATATGCATAACAGATGAAAAATGCTACCTCTAAAATATTTATGATACACCATAGCTTATATACCCATGTCCGACAGAACTTTCTATTACCCAGGTAACACAAGAACTATGACAACGAATTTTCGATTACAATGAACACATTGAATCCCTTCCAACAAGAAAAAAATATATGAACGCAGATGTTCAAAAATCCTTTGAATTCAGCAAAATGTAGATCACACGTACACTACTTACGAAAAAAATTGTGCGTAATTGTGAATGAAACCCATTACAGAAGGAAAAGACAAACTGATTACTTCATTCTATAAAACACACACATCCACAAATAGAAATAAATACTCACTGTCACTAGCGGCTGAAAAATGTGTTAAAAAGTTAATAAAATGTACAAAACGTCTCTTATAGCGAAAAAATCAAAGGCAACTGGGTTTTTTAAATCAAATTATTAGGTTAACAGATATAGATAAAACGGAATGTAACTTTCTTAGCGAGAAAGACGTGCGTTTCTCAATGAAGAATATGGGTACAAAATACTCTTCATAATGAAGACTAGACTACCAAAATAAAATTAAGAGATCTTTCAAATTGAATATATGTTTTCAAATAAAAATTTATGCTTATGTCTGGGGCCAAAATATTTTTGAATAATGGAAAAGTAGAAAATATGCGAAAACTATTCTTCGCAGAAAGAGCTATACTAAGGAAAATCAGCTTTCTAAAAAAATGCTTTCTTGGAGCAGAGATAGCGAGAAAAAGTTTTGATATTTTCTCCCTCTTGCGGGGAAAAAAACCATGTATTATTGAAAGATCATAATATTCCCATGTTCACTGTAACAATGACATGCATTAAAAAAACTAAATTGTTCGATAGATTTTTAGAAACGGATATGGAATTGCAAACAGAAATACACACTAGCGGCAGAGCTGTGAACAAACATAGCTCACAAGCACATGCACAAGGTTACACAAGTTCAATGGCATCTGGGGTTACAGCATTGTATTAAATTGGAATTTTTAGAGGCAGAGATATCGAGAAAACCAGATCAATTATTTCGGTCTTCTAGCGACGAAATCGTATATTATTTTGGGCACGAAGTGCCTATAGAATGTTTTCGTAATTAGTAGCATCTGACCGCAAATGGATTTTTTAATCGAGTTTTTAAACGCTCAGATACAGTTGCAAATATGCTGTAAGCGGAGACAAGAGCTTATACCCTCTAGCGGAAAACTTGTGATTTGCAAAAAAACGTTGGAATTATATAGAAAGTATTTTGCACCACAAACGCGCTCAAGACAAAACAGACTGACAGGTAAAGATAGATAGATATCAGTTCTGTATGACTCAAAATCAATGATAGATAGATATCAGCTCTGTATGACTCAAAATCAATGATAGATAGATATCAGCTCTGTATGACTCAAAATCAATGATAGATAGATATCAGCTCTGTATGACTCAAAATCAATGATAGATAGATATCAGCTCTGTATGACTCAAAATCAATGATAGATAGATATCAGCTCTGTATGACTCAAAATCAATGATAAATAGATAGATATCAGCTCTGTATGACTCAAAATCAATGATAAATAGATAGATATCAGCTCTGTATGACTCAAAATCAATGATAAATAGATAGATATCAGCTCTGTATGACTCAAAATCAATGATAGATAGATATCAGCTCTGTATGACTCAAAATCTATGATAAATAGATAGATATCAGCTCTGTATGACTCAAAATCTATGATAAATAGATAGATATCAGCTCTGTATGACTCAAAATCTATGATAAATAGATAGATATCAGCTCTGTATGACTCAAAATCTATGAGATAGATAGATAGATAGATATCAGCTCTGTATGACTCAAAATCTATGAGATAGATAGATAGATAAAATCGGACTGTTAGAGGCGGCGACAATAGGAAATTGCGAAATTTATTTACGATCCCGGTAGAAAAGGCGTGCACTATTTTAAGCAGAAAATATGTATGCGCAAATAGTTTATCGTGCTGAGTAGTATTCCGATGGAAAGAAAGTTTTTTCAAATTGAAGTTTTTGATGAGCAGATAATGCGGAAAATACATCGCAAACAAAAATCTATCTTTATTTCTTTTAGTGGAAGAAAAGTTCTATATAAAAAATAAAAAATTACATGCGAAACTTTTCCCAGCAGCTCTATATTGCTCAAAAACCATTTTCCAAATCAGACTTTTAAATGAAGAACTGTTTAGGACATCACAACGTATCTTTATGACCCTTATCTGAAAAACTGCATCTCACTTGAAAAAGAAACTAGATCCAAAATAACCTGCGTTATAAATGGTATAGAAGGAAACAAAGAATGTTTTCAATTGGATATCTAGAAACAATGACATGGAGTAAATAATTCAAAAACATCTTCGTTTATGTCTTCTTGAGGAAAATGTATGCATCAGAAAAAACCGAAAAGCAAGAATCATCTTTCTCACATTTTCGAGATCCGAATACAAAATTAATTTCTCAAATTGGACCAAAAGTTGCATTGATATCGTGTACACAGTCCGGTGAACAGACAACGTGGTACTATAAGCACGTACTGTTTGCTATGTTTTACTTTCTCAAGAGTGCTAAAAAGTAAAGCATAGCAAAAATGAAGAGATATGATATTCGTCATTCTGCTCATTTTTTGCCTACGTTGTAACGACGAGAATTCGAAAGAATTCATAAAGTGGGACTCGAACCCGCGTATGCTGTCTGTGTAGTGGTTAGCATACCCGGGCGCTATCTGGGAGACGCGGGTTCGAGTCCCCCTCCATGACGACGAAATTGTCAGGTTTTTGGATATTATCTGACTTACCATCCTTGTCACATTTACACCAAAAATCGGATTGTCATCTTCAAAACCGGAGTATCTTTACAAGTGTTGTACTTATTTCTTTCCAGGAAATTATCATTGCCACGCACGACAAATAAACGGTGTTTTCTTCTGCCAATATCAAGAATATCTTTCTGCGTCTTGACTTAGATTTAAAATTCGTGATTTATATTGCAACACTGTCGGAAAGGTTTTTGATATTTTATTTCCAAGGATAGGAAATGATTTAATAATTAATATACATTTCCAAATCGACAATGAAAATTCAGTACCATTCATAAATACGTTCGTTAAGGCACCCTTTTCTATTGAACAACTGGCAATTCAGCGTTTTTCGGTTGCGACATAGGAGTTTGAGAAGGCAAGCGAAGGTATGTGGGTGTGTGCGTCTGTAAGAGAGAAAGTGTGTATTCCTGACGTCATGCTGACAGTTATCCAAACGGCATATGTTCTGCAAAATAGTTTTCCACAGGCACGGTTTCATTCTCGAACTTCGACAAATATTTAATATTTCAGAGCTCGGTGACAACCGAGGTCCACGCAAAAAACGTCGATGCTCCGATGAAATATAATCCCCTAAAGAATACTTATGAATATGTTATATGGGAGGAAAAAAAGTGGTCATCGCAGCGAATGAAAGAAATAGATCGATGTGACAAGTGAAACCACTCAAGGTTCGGAATTTCATGAATTTCATTTCCGGACGTTGGCTGCGGAATTCGATATTTTACCCGCAGCGAATGTCATCGGGTGAAATAAATGCACGCCTACCATAGGAGCAGCAGGTTCCTCCCGCGGAATGATTAAAGTGTTTCTTGGGCGGAGAGCATAGGTGTGAAGATTTGTGAGCAGAGAAGTACGCCACGAAAAATTCTAAACACGAAACCAAATGACAAATGCAATAAATACACGTATACTATCCTTCAGGAAATTCTAAAGACGGTCATGTGTTATGTTTGTATTGTGTTAAGTAACTATTCTTAATGGACTGTTTAATTCCTTCTTTCAGGGCACTCTCTCAGCTTCATAGGTAAATATGTTCGTACGAAGCTGCAGACTCATATATCACTTTTCGTGTTCACTTAAGGAAATGGAGTACATACATAAACGCCTCATGGTGGAGACAAAATACAAGGAAGTCCCACAATGTATTTTACGCAGAATTCGGTTTCAAGAAAAATACTTGTATAGCAGCATTACATTTCATTACGACTATCGACTTCATTTTCTCAGTGATCGATGATAGTTTTATTTCGCTGTTGAATCAAATTTTGGTGCGTCGTTTTAACACAAGAAAATCGTCCAACAAATCGGGTCATTGGAATAAAAGCAGTATTCAGAACGTGTTTAAAGCTGTTTTGCAAAGAAACCGAATGTATTTTGTGTTCTATAAACTTGAAGCTGGACACAACCTATTCTTTTAGACCTTTTTGCCCCCCAGTCTCCAGAGAAGAAAAACACAGTATCTCTGTCACACCCGTAATTTGTGCAGCGGCTGAGAATAGCGAAAAGTCAGATGGTCACTTCCTAATGCACTGGACTACGATGTCCTAATATCAGCTACTGACGCATCAAATCAAGAGAGACAATGTCATGCCATTTTCATAAAATAAAAATTGCAGACCGAAGATAAAAGGTTTTTATAATTGATTATGTTTATAAAAACATCAAACGAAAACTTCGAGAAAATGAATGGGCGTGTATTGTAGAATTAGAAATAATTTTTTAAAACAATTAAGCATATTTTGCGGAACACTAAATACATGATATAAACACAATTTATGACATTGAAAGGCAACTTAAACAGTAAGGTGAGGCAAGTTGGTAGGTCCTGGGGGAAAGGGACAACCGATACACTAAATCAGCTATGTTATCCTACATGACCACTGCATAGAACAACCGGACGCCCCACCGGTGTCCCAGTAGACAGAAGTATAGGCTTTTGGCACGCTGTCCATCTTGCGCAGAAGATAAATGTTGTACACGATCTCAGAACATAATAATTAACAATGATCTTAAGCATTACGGGCAGTTAGTTTATGTGTACTCAATACATGGACTTCGCTTAGAGAATATTGCAGTTGTTTACCGCATATTATTGTTTATATACATTGAAAGAGAAGATTATTAGGAATACCCAGTAGGAAACAGACATGTGCCATCCTTATTTATGTGCGTAGAGAGAGGAAATAAGAAGCATAGAGAGTGGTAATATGTATGTTCGATATATAGACTTTACGTAGAGGACACTGCAGTTGTTTACCTGATATTATAGTTTATATACATATTATACACGTATATCTTGAAGGAGATTTAAGAACACCCAGTAGGAATCAGACGTGCACCATCCATAGTTATGAGGGTAGACAGGGGCAATGTGGAGCATACGGAGGGTCAATATCGGAAAGACTAGTGATTTAAGCGACTTTCGAAGAGGTATGATAGTGGATGCAAGATGGCTAGGATCATACATTTCAGAAACGGCAAAATTTCTGGTTTGTGTAATAACAACTGTGTTGAACATGTACAAAGACTTGTGCACAAACAAGAAAACGAGTGGTTAAGCGGTCTTCTCACGGGCAGTAACAGCTGGATGACATAAAAAGGCAACGGCTGGGTGATGTAAAGGGGAAACCGCTGGATGATGTAAAAGGGAAACGGCCTGATGATGTAAAAGGGAAACGGCTGGATGATGTAAAAGGGAAACGGCTGGATGATGTAAAAGGGCAACGGCTGGATGATGTAAAAGGGCAACGGCTGGGTGATGTAAAATGGCAACGGCTGGATGATGTAAAAGGGCAACGGCTGGATGATGTAAAAGAGCAACGGCTGGATGATGTAAAAGGACAACGGCTGGATGATGTAAAAGGGCAACGGCTGGATGATGTAAAATGGCAACGGCTGGGTGATGTAAAATGGCAACGGCTGGGTGATGTAAAATGGAAACGGATGGATGATGTAAAATGGCAACGGATGGGTGATGTAAAAGAGCAACGGTCGTTTGATGTAAAAGGGCAACGGCTGGATGATGTAAAGTGGCAACTGCCGAATGATGTAAAGTGGCAACGCCGGATTATGTAAAAGGGCAAAGGCCCCATTATGTAAAAAAGCAAAGGCTGGATAATGCAAAAGGGCAAATGCTGGATGATGTGAAAGAGCAACGGCCGGATGATATAAAAGGACACTGCTGAGTGATGTAAAAGGGCAAAGGTTGGATGATGTAAAAAAGCAACGGTCGGATGATGTAAAAAGTCAAAAGCTGGATGATGTAACGGGGCAACGCCTGGATGATGTAAAAGGGCAAAGGCCGGATGATGTAAAAGGGCAAAGGCTGGGTGATGTAAAAGGGCAATTGCTGGATGATGTAAATGATCAACGACTGGATGATGTAAAAGGGAAACAACTGGGTGATGTAAAAGCGCAACTGCTGGATGATGTAAATGGCAACGGCGGCTGGAGAGCATTGTAGAAGGTAACAGACAGTGATCCATTGTGTCAAGAATCGAACAGTACGAAAGAGATCGAGAGGAGAATTTCATCACGCGCAGCTCGTCGTACACTCGTGCAAAGGCTTTGACAGCAAACGATCCCTTCGTGCTGCACTGGTCTCTGCTAAAAAACAGCAAATGTTTGTGCAGTGAATACAGCAGTACCCAAATTGGGCACTTAAGGACTGGGAAAGGTGCGTTTGGTCTAATGATAACAATTTCAATCAATACATGCTTATGGGCAAGCCAGAATTTGGCGTCGACAAGGTGCATTTCACCAGCCCCCCACCACGGAATTTTTTTTTAATTTTTCAGACACCATTCGTTTGTACCACGTATGAACCGGAATGAACTCGGTTTTTTTCGTTTGAACCGCAAAAGTTTTGGAGATATTTAAAAAACAAAGTGGGGGGCTGGTGAAACGATAGCCCCCCCACCATGGAATTTTTAAATTTTTTTTGCACCATTCGTTTGTACCACGTATGAACCGGAATGAACTCAATTTTTTCGTTTGAACCGCAATAGTTTTTGAGTTATTTAAAAAAAAAAGTGGGGGGCTGGTGAAATGGTACCCCCAAAAATTAGATATTTCAAATTTCAGCATAGCCATTCGTTAATAAATCGTATGAACCGGAATGAACTCCATTTTCATCGTTTGAACCACAATAGTTTTTGAGATATTTAACAAATAATATTGAGAATTTGCATATAAATATAGGAGGCCGACCATTTCACCAGCCCCCACCATGGAAATTCAAAATTTCGAAATAGCCATTCGTTAGTAAATCGTATGAACCGGAATGAACTCCATTTCTATCGTTTGAACCGCAATAGTTTTTGAGATATTTAAAAAATAATATTGAGAATTTGCATATATACAGAAAGACCGACCATTTCACCAGCCCCCCACCATGGAAATTCAAAATTTCAAAATAGGCATTCGTTAGCAAATCGTGTGAACTGAAAAGAACTCCATTTTCATCGTTTGAACCGCAATAGTTTTTGAGATATTTAAAAAATAATGTTACAGGCCTATCATTTCACCCCCCCCCCCTCATCATGGAAATTCAAAATTCCGAAATAGCCATTCGTTAGTAAATCGTATGAACAGGAATGAACTCCATTTTTATCGTTTGAACCGCAATAGTTTTTGAAATATTTAATAAATAATAGAATTTACATATACGCACAGAGACCGACCATTTCACCAGCCCCCACCCCCATGGAAATTCAAAATTTCAAAATAGCCATTCGTTAGCAAATCGTATGAACCGAAAAGAACTCCATTTTTATCTTTTGAACCGCAATAGTTTTTGAGATATTTAAAAAAAGAATGTCACAGGCCTACACCATTTACCCCCACCCCCACCTTCATCATGGAAATTCAAAATTCCGAAATAGCCATTCGTTAGTAAATCGTATGAACAGGAATGAACTCCATTTTTATCGTTTGAACCGCAATAGTTTTTGAAATATTTAATAAATAATAGAATTTACCTATACGCACAGAGACCGACTATTTCACCAGCCCCCACCCCCATGGAAATTCAAAATTTCAAAATAGCCATTCGTTAGCAAATCGTATGAACCGAAAATAACTCCATTTTCATCGTTTGAACCGCAATAGTTTTTGAGATATTTAAAAAAGAATGTCACAGGCCTACACCATTTACCCCCCCCCCCCTTCACCATGGAAATTCAAAATTCCGAAATAGCCATTCGTTAGTAAATCGTATGAACAGGAATGAACTCCATTTTTATCGTTTGAACCGCAATAGTTTTTGAAATATTTAAAAGAATGTTACAGGCCATTTCATCCCCCTCCCCCTCATCATGGAAATTCAAAATTCCGAAATAGCCATTCGTTAGCAAATCGTATGAACAGGAATGAACTCCATTTTTATCGTTTGAACCGCAATAGTTTTGAGATATTTAAAAAATAATATTGAGATTTTGCATATATACAGAGAGACCGACCATTTCACCAGCCCCCCACCATGGAAATTCAAAATTTCATAATAGCCATTCGTTAGCAAATCGTATGAACCGAAAAGAACTCCATTTTCATCGTTTGAACCTCAATAATTTTTGAGATATTTAAAAAAGAATGTTACAGGCCATTTCATCCCCCTCCCCCCTCATCATGGAAATTTGAAATTCCGAAATAGCCATTCGTTAGCAAATCGTATGAACAGGAATGAACTCCATTTTTATCGTTTGAACCGCAATAGTGTTTGAGATATTTAAAAAATAATATTGAGAATTTGCATATATACAGAGGACCGACCATTTCACCAGCCCCCCCCACCATGGAAATTCAAAATTTCAAAATAGCCATTCGTTAGCAAATCGTATGAACCGAAAATAACTCCATTTTCATCGTTTGAACCGCAATAGTTTTTGAGATATTTAAAAAAGAATGTCACAAAGGCCTACACCATTTACCCCCCCCTTCATCATGGAAATTCAAAATTTCAAAATAGCCATTCGTTAGCAAATCGTATGAACCGAAAAGAACTCTATTTTCATCGTTTGAACCGCAATAATTTTGAGATATTTAAAAAAGAATGTTAGAGGCCATTTCATCCCCCTCCCCCCTCATCATGGAAATTTAAAATTCCGGAAATAGCCATTCGTTAGCAAATCGTATGAACAGGAATGAACTCCGTTTTTATCGTTTGAACCGCAACAGTTTTTTTTATTGGAGATTTAACGACCACCGTGAGCAACTCAATGGGCTATAAGCAGTCGCCCGTCCCTAATTCAGGGTCACTGGTTCCAGGGAAGGGAGAGCCAGTGCCGTAAAACAAACACAACATTCATGCCTCACGGGATTCGAACCCGGACCCTGTTCGAGCGAATGATCAGAGGCCAACGCCTTAGACCACTGCGCCACCGGGGCGGCCATACGATTTACTAACGCATGGCTATGAAATTTCGAATTCCATGGCGAGGGGGGGGGGGTTAATGGTGTAGGCTTGTAACATCCTTTTTTCAATACCTCAAAAACTATTGCGGTTCAAACGATGAAAATGGAGTTCTTTTCGGTTCATACGATTTGCTAACGAATGGCTATTTTGAAATTTTGAATTTCCATGGGGGTGGGGGGCTGGTGAAATGGTCGTTCTCTCTGTATATGTGCAAATTCTCAATATTATTTTTAAATATCTCAAAAACTATTGCGGTTCAAAAGATAAAAATGGAGTTCATTCTTGTTCATACGATTTACTAACGAATGGCTATTTCGGAATTTTAAATTTCCATGATGAAGGAGGGGGTTTAATGGTGTAGGCCTGTGACATTCTTTTTTAAATATCTCAAAAACTATTGCGGTTCAAACGATGAAAATGGAGTTATTTTCGGTTCATACGATTTGCTAACGAATGGCTATTTTGAAATTTTGAATTTCCATGGGGGTGAGGCTGGTGAAATGGTCGGTCTCTGTGCGTATATGTAAATTCTATTATTTATTAAATATTTCAAAAACTATTGCGGTTCAAACGATAAAAATGGAGTTCATTCCTGTTCATACGATTTACTAACGAATGGCTATTTCGGAATTTTGAATTTCCATGATGAGGGGGGGGGTGAAATGATAGTCCTGTAACATTATTTTTTAAATATCTCAAAAACTATTGCGGTTCGAACGATGAAAATGGAGTTCTTTTCAGTTCACACGATTTGCTAACGAATGCCTAATTTCAAATTTTGAATTTCCATGGTGGGGGGCTGGTGAAATGGTCGGTCTTTCTGTATATATGCAAAATCTCAATATTATTTTTTAAATATCTCAAAAACTATTGCGGTTCAAACGATAGAAATGGAGTTCATTCCGGTTCATACGATTTACTAACGAATGGCTATTTCGAAATTTTGAATTTCCATGGTGGGGGGCTGGTGAAATGGTCGGCCTCCTATATTTATATGCAAATTCTCAATATTTTTGTTAAATTTCTCAAAAACTATTGTGGTTCAAACGATGAAAATGGAGTTCATTCCGGTTCATACGATTTATTAACGAATGGCTATGCTGAAATTTGAAATATCTGTTTTTTGGGGGTACCATTTCACCAGCCCCCCCCCACTTTTTTTTTAAATAACTCAAAAACTATTGCGGTTCAAACGAAAAAATTGAGTTCATTCCGGTTCATACGTGGTACAAACGAATGGTGCAAAAAAAATTTAAAAATTCCATGGTGGGGGGGCTATCGTTTCACCAGCCCCCACTTTGTTTTTTAAATATCTCCAAAACTTTTGCGGTTCAAACGAAAAAACCGAGTTCATTCCGGTTCATACGTGGTACAAACGAATGGTGTCTGAAAAATTAAAAAATTCCGTGGTGGGGGGGCTGGTGAAATGCACCTGCGTCGACAGGTCGAATAGATGGATCCCAGCTTTCTGGCGTTAAATGTACCACCTGTGGAGGAGGTGTAATTGTCTGGGATCTATTTTTATGGAGTTCACTTGGTCCCCCAATTCCTCTAGAACAGTATTTGTATTCTACGAGGTAGCTTAAAATCACCGCATATCAGGCACACCTGTGCTTATACAAGGGGCTTCCTAATGGAGAGGCCTACTTCCAGCAGAATCATGCGCCATGTCCGAAGGCTCATGAGACCACTAGCACAAAAGTGACTTAAAAGACCCCACGATTCCCAGATCGTAAACCAGTTGAACACCTCTGGAGTGATATTGAGGGAACCATTAATAATATATGTCTTCTTCCAATGAATTATTCGCCAGTAGACGGACGAGGAGGCATACGCTTGGCTGTGCATACTTCTTGAACAAATATCAATACCTTATTGGATCCATGTCACATCGAATCGAACATGTTTAAAAAGCAAAGAAAGAATCAGCACATTTTTTCGGTATGTGTTCCTAATAATTTTCTACTTTAGTGTACATCTGAAGAACAGGTTCTCTGCTTTAGAAGGCCTAACATCGGAAGAAGTGGACATCTCTGAAGTTAACAGAAAAGTAACCAAAGCTCTTATGGAAACAGCAATAAAATTAGCTGGGTCTAAGAACAAGTTGCATGTAAATAAATTATCAGGAAAAACGAAAACGTTGATGCAAAAAAGAAGAGAGATGAGGACAACTAAAGAAGATGTGACTTCCAAAGTGGAATATATAGAGCTATGCAAGACAGTACGAAAAAGTATCACTGAAGACGTAAGAAAATTCAACTGTGAACTAGTGAGGAAAGCAATTGAAAACAACCAAAGCCTAAAGATAGCAAAGGGACATCTCAGTAAGGGAAGAAAACAGATTATGGCACTGAGAAAAGAAGATGGTTCTGTAACAAGAAATAGAGGCGAAATTTTGACAAGAGTGAAATATTTCTACTCCAAATTATATGAAAGCGATGATACATGCACTCCAGACATCATGAAAGATACCAGTACCAGAGTTCCTCCAGTCCTTCCAGCAGAAGTTGCACATGCAATCAAGAACATGAAGCGGAGAAAAGCTCCAGGAGAAGATGGAATTACTGTAGACATCATAAAAGAAGCAAGTGGAGAAATCGAAACAGTACTCGCCCAAATTTTCACTCGATGCCTTAATGAAGGAAAGGTTCCTGAGGATTGGAACACCGCTACAATGATCCTGCTACATAAGAAAGGTGACATTGAGGATCTCGGAAACTACAGACCTATCAGCCTCCTATCAGTAGTTTATAAAATCTTCACTAAAGTTCTTTCACACCGCTTGAAGGTAACACTGGACATGGCTCAACCGAGAGAACAAGCTGGATTCAGGAGTGGCTACAGCACAATAGATCATATCCATGTGCTGAGAGAACTAATTGAAAGAGCGAGGGAATATGAACTTCCATTGTGCATGGCTTTTATCGATTATGAAAAAGACTGTGATTCGGTGAAACCATTAGCAGTTACAATGGCTCTGAAAACCTGCGGTATTGAAGATGCATACATTAATATTATTAATAACATCTATGAAAATGCAAGTGCAAAGATTAGGCTGTTTGAAAATACAACACGCATAAAAATTGGAAAGGGAGTGAGACAAGGTGACACCATATCTCCGAAGCTCTTTAATGCCACATTGGAGGGTGTTTTTCAGTCACTGAGCTGGGAAAACAAGGGGATAAAGATTAATGGAGATTATCTAACCCACCTTCGTTTTGCTGATGACGTAGTCATTTTTGCAACTAGCCCATCAGAGCTGCAGAGTATGATCCAGGAACTTGATGACAAGAGTAAAGAAGTGGGATTAAAAATGAACTTTCAGAAGACAAAATTGATGTTCAATGCTTTTACAAGAAATGAAGATTTATCGATTGATGGAAAAAAGCTGGAGATAACAGACACGTACGTTTATCTTGGACAGCAGATATCAAGTGAGGGTCACATTGATGAAGAAATTAATCGGCGTACAAAACTTGCCTGGAGAGCTTTTGGAAGAAACAGCATAATTTTCAAGAGCAATATGCCATTATGTCTTAAAAGAAAAGTGTTTGATCAATGCATCCTTCCAGTGCTTACGTATGGTGCAGAGACGTGGACCTTAACTAAAAGAGACATACAAAGGCTGCAGACAACTCAAAGAAAGCATGGAGAGGTGCATACTTGGTGTAACCAGGAGAGATAAGAAGAGGAACTCGTGGATCCGAAAAATGACAAGAGTGGAAGACATCATGATCAGAGTTAAATCCCTGAAATTTCAATGGGCTGGACATACTGCCAGAAGGACAGATCATCGATGGACAGCCGAAATTTTAGATTGGATTCCAAGGGACAGGAAAAGACCCAGAAGAAGACCACATGGGAGATGGGTGGATGAAATTCGAAAGTATGCAGGGGTGACATGGAGGAGACTGGCACAAGACAGACCGTTGTGGAGGAAACTTGGGGAGACCTTCGTCCAGCAGTGGATTGATAATGGTTGACAATGATGATGAGATATATATATATATATATATATATATATATGTCAAATTCTCTACACCTTCATCCAAGAATTTCCCGTAGAAATCCCTGAATTTCACTAAATTAACACACCCAAACTAAAACTCTCACAGTTCATATGCAACAATAATAAAAATAACAATTTTAAACACTTATGGTCGGGGACCGGGAGCCACTCATCAGGGAAAGACTCCCTCGGCCCACGAACCCTGGTTCAGGTTTCATGCAGGTGTCTTTGAAATATGTTATTTCCGAAACAAGGGTTATATTTTTTTTAGTGTTATACACCTGGTCTTCCCTACCTGAACCAGCAACAAAGAACTTAAATACAAATACTTACCTGAAATGAAACTACTGTAGACTTTATAACTCTACTGAACTCCAATAAATCTAAACTTCGATTCAAACACATCCCCTCCATATCATGCATAAGCGTACCAACAGCTGCTGAACCCACTCACAGGCTCCCGGTCCCCGACCCCAAGTGTTTAAAATTATTATTTTTATTATTGTTGTATGTGAATTGTGAGAGTTTTAGTTTGGATGTGTTAATTTATTGGGATTCAGGGATTTCTACGGGAAGTTCTTGGTTGAAGGTGTAGAGAATTTGACTTATATACCGAACCAGTGGTTCTTGCTGCAGTGCGCAGTTCCCAGATGAGTAGAGCAACTTCGTAGTACACGTTTAAGAAATTTATATATATATATATATATATATATATATTTCGATTTTGAAAAACAAAGCGTCTTTGAAAACGCCAAAAATATATCAAACTATATTTAACTAATTTAATATGAATTTTTCCTCTGAGGCTAACATTTTTGCTCATCGACATTTAATAAACAAAGGGGTCGGCATTTTTAAAAACACAAAAATTCAGACTCCAGGGCAATTTTGTTTAGATTTTCATAAATAAAAAAAGCCTTTTAAGTTTAATCCTCATCTACAGTGCAACAAAATTTAACCATAAATAATTATCCGTACCTATCAGGCTTACAATTAATTCTTTTTCTGACAGTGATGCACTGATGAGAAGGCTTGGCTTCTTATCATGTATTCTGGAGTTTATGCCCATGAATGAAGTTGTCAAGTTAATTTAACTTTGAAAAACATTGCAAAATGAATTTAATAGAACAAAATAGTTCTTTCTACTAAAACAAACAAAAACGGCCGAAGCGATCGCAGTTATTTCACCCTCATACCACATAATACAATGGCACTGAACATCTAAATTCAAAACTCGAAATGCATTGATTTATTAGAAAAACGTCTTGCATCACTATTTATCCAGAACAAAATTCCAATGAGTCAATTCTCTGCAAAAAAAAAACTCTCCAAGGCGATCAATCCGGAAAACATATTTACAGATTCGCATATTCTTTGCGCGCGAAAAATAATTTTTCAGTTATTGATTTTAGAGAATACTTTTAAATAAAAGATAATCCCTTGCAGTTCTGCTGATGTGGAGAAATCAGGGTTTTATCACTGCGATATGGAAGGGTATTATTCGTAATGACGCTGTTCAACGGAAGCAAGTACACATTTTTGTCCTTACTGTTCTCCCAATTTTATCTGCGAATCCGAATAAAAAGGAGCTCTTTGCAGAGAGCTTGTACTTACACGAATCTAAGGAGTGTATTAGCATATAATGCATTAACTTGGGAAGAAGAACAAATGAAACTTTTCCGTAATAAAAAAAGAAATTTTAAAGACCGCTTTATGTAATCCAAAACTAAGCCTCATTTATGCAGGTTTCCAATCTTTTTCAGAACCAGTTTCATGCAGAAGAGTAAGAAGCTGTGGTTGACGTCACAGTATATTATATTATGATTCCATTATGCATCGCCAGAAAAATCCGACGTCTTGATAAAGTTGCAGTATAACGAGGACAATATGTGAACTCGTAACTCATGAAAATTCCATTTTCAGAGAAAAATGGGAAAATAAATAATTCATTAAAAATGTGTGAGGAAGGAGAAAAATATTTGATGACGGAATTAAAGTAAGAGCGTGAACGCCAAATGCAAATGCACTGATAGACGATTATTTACTCCTGGTAAGATTAAGTTACTAACATTTGCTAGGTTCCAAATAAAGTTGCGAATTTAAACTACGTTCTTTTAAAACATGTACCACTATGCCAAAAGTAACAGGATTAATATTACACCTTTGTTATGCATACCTCGAAGTTGATATCTCCGCCTCTAAACCTGGGTGTGAGAAAAATTATGTTTGAAATGTCCCAGCAACGTGCCAAGCAAATCCTGTCATAGTGTATTTTCTCTACTCTTTTGGATTTTTCTGACGCACAACTTTAAATCGACATAGCAAAAACTATTCTTGCCTTTATCATTTTATCGCTGTGATGAGATGCTGAACTGAGATGCTCACCTTATTCTCACGCGCTGAGATGATCAGCTTATTCTCAGATTTTTCTCAGGCTTTATTAAGTGGATAAACTTTGCATACGTGCTATATGAAACACACTAGTGGGTTCGGAAGGCAATAGCGGACAAAT
Source organism: Macrothele yani (assembly GCA_039090855.1). Taxonomy (NCBI): domain Eukaryota; kingdom Metazoa; phylum Arthropoda; class Arachnida; order Araneae; family Macrothelidae; genus Macrothele; species Macrothele yani. The sequence continues at coordinate 163,760,627 of CM077011.1, forward strand.
AACCCAAAGCGTTCAATGGAGTGTTACGATACTCCCAGGACATGTGCAAATGCATATGAGAAACAAATGACATGAGTGCAATTTTTAAATCAGTGAGCAAAATGTTGCACACTATGCAAACTGAATTACATGTAAAAGCCAAAGTGGAACGACAATGGCATTTCTCTTTGATAGCGCGTGTAAGAAGCTTTACGTTAGGTGCAAATGATCTCCTTATGTCTCATACACGTTTATCCGACAATGCATGGTGGCGAGCGATAGGACGACTAGAAGCAGGCCAGTTTAAGTTCCAGATTGTAAGGGACTTGATTGTTTATCCCAGAGTAGTTTCACGGTTATCAGCCGCTCAACAACGGCTGTGGTGTGGTAAAAAAATGCCTGGTTAACGTCGTCCAAGCCGTACTCCACCACATGAGGACCATTAGGTCGTTTTAACCGTAGGGCGTCATAGGTCCTATACAGTCCGACAATTGTTTTCGGAGCTTTCCGCTGCCACTGGGACTGCGGTATCAAGCCAAACGATAAATTTAAGGCCTAATACAATTATTAGACTTTATTCCAGTAGCCCCACGGTTTGTATCCCGTTCCCTGTATCTCATAGGAGAGATTGCTCGAACTGGTTCAGTCAACATCTTTCCTGGAGCCCACACGATTAAGCCGTTTTTCGTTTTACAGACGAGTCGATATTCAGTCTACAAACGGAATCTTTTCGGCACTTTAAACTGGAGATATCGAACTCGTAATGGTCCTGAAAAAGCCAGTGAACGAGACTTTTTCGGAGACAGTGGTCTGTTTGATTGGGGTTGCATTATGTTCAACGGCTGCACATCATTTCACGTGTTCGCATCAAGCAATGTGAATGTCAAGCGCTATAGGGACGGGATTCTATACCCCTCTGTCTTACTTTTTAAGGGAGCTCTTGGTACTCCCTTTCCATTAATGGATGATAACGCTTCCCCCACACATGGCTCAGCTTGTCGGTGATTTCTTGCAGAGCGAAAATATTCGGAGTATGGGCCGGCCAGACAATTCTCCAGACCTGAACGCTATAGATCATGCGTGGAATGCTGGGTGACTACACGTAGCAGCTCATGAGACTGCAGCAATGATTTTTTCGGAATTACGCATTGCCCTCATGAACGAATGGAATTCTTTTGGCTCCAGATTTCGTCAAAAACATGGAGATGAATATGTATCATCGTTGTGAGTGTCTGCCCATACGAGGTGATTACATTCTTTATTAAAACATTTTTAGGTTACATTCTTACACGTCACCTGTGTGGCATTTCCCCGATGTTATCCTGTACACACAAAATGTTTTCATATTTTTCTGTTGTTATAAAATATGTATTATCTTTGTTTCTTTGTATGAAAATACGACTCCACCTGATGTTACGTGCTTCCCTTTTTATCACCGTGAATGTCTTCTGGACTTTAATTTTGGCCATCAGGGTATATATATGGGTAACACCGATAGCGCAGAGGCCTCAGCGCTGGATTCCGAACTTTTGGTCAGACTGGGCCTGGTGAAGAGACCAATGTGAGCCAAATGTGTGTGTTTTAAGGCACTATTTCTCTCCTTTTCCTAAAACCAGTGGCCCCAAATTAAGGAAGGGAGAATTATTATATGCCTTTGAGCTGCTCACAGTGGTCGCTAAACTCAGAAAAATATATATATTTGGCAGACTGAATTTCTTCCTGTGGATTAGCTAAAGGGAAAATAAGAATTTGTCAGTATCTTTATTTTTTTCGAAAATTAATTTAATTTTAATTTTCCCTATTGACGACAAATAACTGCAACTAAGTTATTTTCAACTTTTTCAATACAAAATGTTTCTTCTTCTCTCGCTATACACATTATAAAAAAGATACATGTTTACCATTATGATACTGTTTCGTAAAATGGACTAAATTGGGAATATATTTCAAATACGTAGAGATAATGTAAATAGACGATATCATTGCTCTGTCCACGTTACTTTATAAACAACGCATAGCAACAGAAAAATTGTTCATTCGACACAATATTTTAAATAATCGAGAGATCTGGAATTCGTTCCCAGCGATGTCGGATGAAATTTTTTTCAGTTGCTATGCGATGTTTATAAAATAACGTGGACAGAGCGATGGCATCGTCTATTTACATTATCTCCACGTATTTGAAATATATTCACCATTTTAGTCGTCCTTTGGATTTATCAGCTGTAATGAAACAGCTTGCTCTGTTGAATGCCACTAGATGGCGACACATCAGTTGCTGAACCCATCAATATGGATTTGTGTAGTCAGATGCTGACTGATAAACCACAAATAGCGCTGTGAATTGTTGGCACCGTAGCGTAAAACGAACGCACTCGGCTAGTTATCGAGAGATCTGGGGTTCGATCCCAGTGGTGTGGGATGAACAATGTTTCAGTCGATATGCGTTGTTTATAAAATAACGTGGACAGAGGTTTGACATCGTTTATTTACATTGGACTAAATTGCTTATTTTTGAGGTGAATTTTTTTCCATTATCCACATTTTTAGGTCATATTATGCCCTTTCTGACAGAAATTATCTAAACGTATTTGTCACTGAGTTGTTAAGTGCTTGCGTGAGAATTAATTAGGATAGGCAATGTTTTTTCTTAATCAGACACATGTTTTTCCAGAACAACACTTTTCCGCTTTTCTCGATATTTTTGCAAGTATTATTTACCTGTACTATCCACAAGGAGAAACAAAAAGGACAAAAATCAATATGAAGATACAAAAAGAGACATAATTTAGCTGTTCTGTTTTTTCTCGATATATCTGCAAGTATTATTTACCTGTATTATCTACTAGGATAAACGAAACTGACAAAAATCAATAATATGTAGATACAAAAAGAGACATTATTTAATATAAGTGGATGCCACTGTTATAAAGGTTTCTATACAAATTGGCTTTATCGTATAACTTCTGACACTCGTATTTCCCTCTTTTATACTAAGGAATTTCAGTAACATCTTCGTCTTCAGGATGACTTAAATAACAAAGGACAGATCACAGAGAAAATAGGCGTTCCATGTTTTTGAACAGAATCTTGTTTAATTTCGCGCCAAATAGTCAATTTGTTTGTGTGACGTAAGGTTGAACGCTTTAGTTCAGAATCTTGGAAAATACGCGTCCCGAGTCAGCATTGATTGTACTTTATATTATTTTTGTTATCCATAAAATGCTTTTAAATTGAGTATGAATCAATAAATAAGCACAATTATGTGCTTGTTTTCCTTGTATTCATAAAAACAGATTTTCGTATCTGAGCCAAACATAAATATATGCCAATTTGTATAAAATTAGTACTATATTATTCTTTAATTTACCCATTAATGTCTTACTGTCTTTTCGCTTGGGGAATGGCAACTAGAGAAAATATTAAGATAATTTTTACTTTGCAGAATAAAAATTGTTCGATTGTTAAATCAATCGGAAAATATGGATAGTTTGTTCCACCATCATTAGTAACTGATTTTTGAGAAACTGTACATTTTCAGACTTATGTTGTTAATGCATGAGCATGTCTATGCTAATAAGCATTTTAATGTAATTACTCTGTGTCATCCTACGCATGCATATCACACTCGTGGATATACTGACTGGGTGATCCCCAGAGCTTGGACAAATGTGTTATATTATAATATCAATGCCACTTGTCTTCGACTCTGGAACGGGTTGCTGGTTTATATTAAATCAATTGTTCACTATGCTTCATTTAAAAGAGAGTGCAATAAATACTTGATATATGGTTAATTTGTTTCTGGTTTGACTGTCTACATTTGTGATTATGTAAATTTCAGTTCTACAAGAGGATAATTTCTTGACTTGGCACTTCTGTTTTTATTAGGGGACCAGGGCTTCATTAGGCCTGTACTGGTCTTTTCCCTTGGCTACCTGCTATGTTGCACTAAAGATGTTTGTATAAGTGTTTGGTACTATACGTAGTACTGTTCGTATTGTCATATGTGTTCTTTTGTTACTATCATATCATTTGTACTTTATATTATATATATATATTATTATTGTATAATATTTGTATTTTCACGTGTGATGGTTCATGTGGTTGTATTAGTTGCATTTTTACTTATATTTTCATTTTGTGTTGTATTAATGCATTTCTTACACATATGTATTATACTTGTTTTGTATTTGCATATGGTGCCATTTGTATTTGGTTAATCTTTTTTTGTACAGAAATCGTGTGTGCGATTTATTGTATGTCAGATAGTGTAACATGGCAAAATTCAATTCAATTAAATTCAGTATTTTAGCAAACATAAATAATATAACATTTCATCCAAAAACATTTCATAAATTATCAACTACATAGAAATGCCTTCGCATATAGTAGTAAAAATGTAGTAGTAAAATGCCTTCGCTATACGTAGTACCATTCGTATTGTCATATGTGTTTTTGTATTACTATTATTTCATTTGCACTTTGTGCTATATGTATATTGTTATTGTATAGTATTTGTATTTGCAGTGTGATGGTTCATGTGTTTATATTAGTTGTATTTTTACTTACATTTTCATTTTTGTGTTGTATTAATGTATTTCTTACCCATATGTATTATACTTCCTTTGTACATAAAAGAGCAATTGAATTAAAGACAGCTGGCGTTATGCAAATGTGGCGCTGTGGGCGGCCCTGTAAACGGATCCGACAATATAAGAAGTGATGCGACGGGAAGCAGTATGAGTCGGACGCAGTATGGGTAAGACGAAGGATCTAAGCACATTTGATCGTGGGCAAATTGTTGGGACCCGACGAATGGGTCACTCTATCTCGGAAGTCGTGCAGACACTGGGATTTTCAAGAGCCACTGTGTCACGGGTGCACCGTGAGTACATCGAATCCGGTAAAACCATCCCTGCAAGGGCCAACTGCCGTGGACAACAGCGTGTGAATGAGCGAGATCATCGTCGGCTAGCTCGCATTGTAACAGCAAATAGACGGGCCATAGTGCAAGAAATCACTCGACAATTTAACGCTGGTGCACAAAAATGTGTAAGCAGCCACATCATCTAGAACCATCTACTCGCTATGGGGTACAGAAGCCATCGTCCCACGAGGGTACCGCTGCTGACCGCACATCACAGGGTGCAAAGATTAGCATGGGAGCGGGAACATCGCCACTGGATCCTAGACATGTGGGAAAATGTTGCCTGGACTAATGAGTCGAGATTCACGTTGGTACATGCGGATGGCAGGATACTAGTATGGCGCAAACCACATGAAGCGATGGATCCTCCTTGTTAGCAGGGTACTCTTCAAGTTGGTGGGGGTGGCATTCTCGTCTGGGGACTGTTTACGTAGATTGAAATGAGACCACTGGTACGTGTTGCATCGTCACTTACAGGTCAACGTTACCGGGATATCCTGGACGACCATTTGCTCCCGTTTGTGCGTCTTCAACATCCCACTGTGTACCTCATTCTGCAACAAGACAATGCACCGTGCCATCGCTCCCGAATTGTATCCGAATCGTTGGATGAACACTTCAACGAGGTGACCTCGCTTCCTTAGCCAGCTAGGTCACGTGACCTGAATCCCATCGATCACACCTGGGATGCCATCGAGAGAGATGTTCGAGGCCCTGACCTCCTCCGTCAAATCTTCGTGAACTGTGGAAGCTTGTTCAGGGGTCGTGGATCCGTATGGCTTCCCAACGCTTCCAGGGTCTTGTCGAGTCCATGCCGAGACGAATCGCCGCCGTCATGATGTTTTTTTTTTGGTTTTGGTTGGAGGTTTAAAGACCACAGTGAGCAACTCAATGGGCTATAAGCAGTCGCCCGTCCCTAATTTAGGGTCACTGGTTCCAGGGAAGGGAGAGAGCCAGTGCCGTAAGACAAACACAACATCCATGCCTCACCGGGATTCGAACCCGGACCCCGTTCGGACACCGTCATGATGGCGAAAGGTGGTGCTACACGTTACTAGACAGGTATCTGTAATTCAATTGCTACTCAGTTTATTTGCGTATGGTGCAATTTCTATTTGCTTATTATTTTTTTTTGTATAGAAATCTTGTGTGGGATTTGATTGTATGTTAGATAGTGTAACATGGCAAAATTCAATTCAATTCACTTAAATATTTTAGCAAACGTAAATAATATAACATTTCGTCCAGGAACATTTCATAAATCAGGATTTTCATCAACTACATAGAAATGCCTTCGCATTCCTATTGATGTATTTGGAACTGTTTCGCATATATATTACACACGTGATAGCCAACAAATCAGAAGCACAGGTTACGCTTACTACATTCCCTGATTAGGACGAGGCAAATAAGATAAACCAGTTATCCAACTTGGGCCTCGCCCTATTGAGCCTGAAAATTCTGTAGAACAAATGAGAGGTTTCCAAATCTACATTCGGAGTTGAATAATAATTCCTTAAGCTCATGGTAGAACTCTAATAGGATATTATTTGAACGTAGGCAAGGAAGCTGATCTAGCAAAGCAACGAGCATTGGACAGCAGTTTGTTCTTACAAAGGTTTATCCGCACGTTGCAAGTCCAAACTGTGGAGGAACAAGTCAGTGTTCCGAAAGATGCTACGTACCTGAAAATTTTGACAAAACGTTTTAAGTTCAGATTAGCTCGCGCGTGGAAACAAGCCTATGTAGACTGCAAGGTTAATCCTATAACGGCGCTATGAAACGAGCCGATTCTCGAATTTCAATCTCCTAAAGAGTAGGCAGAAGGTATTGCTCGGCCGTAGTTCTAAACATTAGTGCAGCAGCTCATCTACGGCACTACACTCATTACCACTCGCCTATCTTACTGGGTAAGTCTTTTTCTCAAAATATTCGGACACTTTAAACGAGGGGGAAATGCCATGCATCTTAAAAGTTCAGTGTAAAAACAAATCATACAGAAGGAGTATAAACGAAGAAACAGCCGTTCTTATTTTTTTGTTATTTTCCACAAAGAAAGGAATTGAAAGACACTTTCAAACGACAGAAGCAAATCTTATGTCTAACTCGAAATCAGAATCATGTCACTGGAAATGAAAGTATATCATCTGGATTCTCTATTTTTTAAGTCCCGTTCCGCTAAAAAATTACTCAGTTACTGATCAGTCTTTGGGGCGCCTGTAAAATATTCGAATACGTCAGTATCATTCTTACATACATACATACATACATACATACATATCACTAAGCTGTTCTCTGATATTCAGAGGTTGGCTCCTCACAGAAAGACCTCACTGTTGCTGTGTCAGGCGCATCCAATTACAGCGATTTCGGCACACAGCTCGATCTTCATTGACATCAATCATACACACCACAGATGACCTTTACTTCATGCTGATAATCCTTTTCTCATGCAGACATTTCTGAATCTGATCATCCCATGATTTCCTTGGCCTTCCTCTACCTACCTTTCCTGCCATTTGGGCTGAATAAATTCTCTTAGTAAACATCTCATCATTCATTCTTTCAACAATGCCAAACCACTTAAGAATATTAGTCTCCACCTTGCTAACAAGATTTTGCCGCACATTACGCATCTGCAACAGATCTTCATTCCCCACATGATCAGAGCGCCTCTTACCACAAAGCTTCCATAAGTTACGCAAATCGCCTACACACAAACGACTCCTATGTCTTTTCTGCAGAACCCAAGTTTCACTGGCATACATCAGAGCAGGAACGATTACACTCTCATATACAGCGGTTCGGGTCTTCCTTGAAAATCCATTATTCCTGTGAAATCTTCCTAAAGCAGCTATGACTTTTAATGAAGAGTTCACTCGCTTACTAATTTCATCATCTAATTTGTTCTCTCTGCAAAACATGTTTCCCAAATACACAAACTCGTTTACCTGATCAACAACCGTGCTATTTAGACTTATCCTGCATTCAGTACTAACAGTTCTTCGCTCAAAAACCATAACTGTGGCTTTTTCCCTCAGTTGGAAATTCATGCAAACTTCGTACATCCGGTCCAGCATACTCTGCAACTCGCTTTCGCTCTATGACAAGACGACTGTGTCGTCAGCATATAGCAATCAACTCACACGAATATTACCAAGACATAAATTAGTATTGTTTCTGCTCGTCAGGCTCCCACAATCGCTTGGTTCTCGCGTTCTGTCGTTGCCCTTACCCGTCTACTGCTCGTATTGTGCATGGATCCGACGTCGAGGCATCCTCACATTCCGTGGAGGTTAATGCAAACTCAATCCGCTCAAAAAAATTATTCTTGCGTGTGAAACTTGTTCTCGATATACCGTCCTCGATCCTCGTATACATGCGCTGTGGCGGGCGACTGTTTAGTCACTGGTTGTTATTTTATAATGATTTGCATATTCGGGCCTAAGGTACGTGCATTTGTTGTTTCACCCGGATCGAACGATTTTTCTCGGAGTGTTTTTGTTTTTCGCAAATAATGTATATAGAAGGCAACGAGACATTAAGAGAGGTACCACTATCAAAGTTCATCTAGTATACCCGAAAGAAGTTACAATGAAACTAAGAAAATGAAATAGGGAAAAGAACTCTAGGCGAAGATGGGATTGCTGTGGATAACACACAAGAAGCCAGTTGCGAAATAGATATTACACTCACTCAAATTTTCACTAGATGTCTGAATGAAGTGAAAATTCATGATGATTCGAATGATTCTGTTCCATGGAAAAGGTAATCTCAAGGATTTCAGGCCCATCAGCGTCCAATTGGTCGTTTATAGTATTCGCTAAGATCATTTCACACTGCTTGAAGGAAACACTGGACATCACTGAACTTAGAGAACAAGCTGGATTCAGGAGAGGTAACAGTACTACTATAGATGATGTTCAAAATTGAGAGAACTAATTGAAAGAACGAGGGAACATGAAAATCCCATAATGTATGGGTCTTATTAATTAAGAAATGGCATTTGATTCCTTGAACCCATCGGTAGCTTTGAAATCCTGTGGCACTGAAGATGCATACGTTTGCATTATTAATGACATCTATCAAAAATGCAAGTGCAAATGTTTTCCTATTTGAGGATAGAGCACCAACAAAAATTAAAAAGAGATTGAGAAATTGAAAAGGTGACACCATATCTGCCTAATTTTTCAATGCCACATTGCGAAATATCTTTCAATCACTGGACTGGGAAAACAAGTGAATAAAGATTAATGGAGATTATTTTGCTTACCTTCGTTTCGCTGATAACATAGCAATTTTTGCAACTACCCATTCAGAGCTGCAGAATATAATCCACGAACTCGCGGACAAGAGTAAAGAAGTGAGATTAAAAATGAACTTCGTGGGAGCAAAATTGTTGTACATTATTTCTACAAGGCATGAAGATATATCGATTGATGTGGGAAATGTGGAGGTATCCGATACCTACATTTACGTTAGACAACTAATATCAAGCGAAGGTTACATTGAGAAGAAAGATAATCGGCGCATACAACTTGGTTGGAGTGATTTTGAAAGAAACCGTAACAATGTTTAAAAGCAATATGTCATTATGTCTTAAAAGAAAAGTGTTTGAACAAGGCATCCTTTCAGTCCTTACATGTAGAGCAGAAACTCGGACTTTAATCGAAAAACAAAAAACACTGCAATCAACTGAAAAAAAAGCATGGTGAGATGAATGCTTTGTGTGACCAGAAAAAGTAAGATGAGGAACTCGTGGATAAGCTGACAAGAGTGGAAGACACCATGATCAGAGTAAAATCCCTGCGGGACATACTGAAAGAAGAACGGACCACCGATGGACAACCGACAGGAGATGACCCAGTAGAAGACCAAGTAGGCGATAGGTGGATGAAATTCGAAAGTATGCTGGAGTGGCATTTATAACACTGGCTTAAGACAGATCGTTGTGGTAAAAACTTGGGGAGTCCTGCATCCAGCAGTGGATTGATAATGGTTGCCAATGATGACAATAAAGATATAGCAGACAATTACATAAGTTTTAAGTGACAGGAAACTTGCAAAAGATTTAGCACGTTTTCTTAAGGAAAATGGTTTCAAGAATTTTGCGATTGTGACAAAATTAAAATTACTGTGCATTGTCCTAAAGGCCATAACGTATTAGGGAAATTTCTGTTTTTCTTTTTACTTTCACAGGATACAATATGTACTTGTTCCTCTGTCTTTTTCTGTAGCTTACTGGGGCGTTACTTACTTGTTCCTAAATGTACATACTAAACAATACTGTATGTACTTGTTCAAATAATACGTACTTGTGACTCTCTGTGTATTTTTCAGTACCTTGCTGGGGCGTTACGGCCTTTGGAACAATACCAGCTAATTTTAACTAGACGAAACCCGTCGGAATCGACGGTAAGTTATTTTTATTTTTTTTTTTTTTTTGAAAATAATTAACTTATATGAAACAACAAATGTTAACTTTATTTGATTGAAAAATTCGTTCTACCACTTCAGTAAAGACAATAGTCCAGGTTCGTGATTTTTTTTTTTTTTTTTTTTTTTGTGACTGAAGATTTAACGATCACCGTGAGCAACAAAATATAAGCAGTCGCCCGTCCCTAATTTAGGGTCACTAGTTTCAGGGAAGGGGAAGAGCCAATGCCGTAAAAAAAATACAGCATCAATGCCTCACCGGGATTCAAACCCGGTAGGCGAAACCCTTCGGAATCGACGATCAGTTTTGTTTTTTTTATTTTGAAAAGAATAAACTGATATGAAAAGTGTATTTACATCTTTACATAAAGGGACACGTCTTACCTAAGTGAATAAACTGGATCGAATGAATGTTAAATTGTATGTATACATCGCACAGTCCAATGGCACAACACAATGAGGTCTTCGAGTGTTCGCTGTTCCGATAAGAACTTTCAAACAAATTTCTGCGAGCGTTGTTTTGCACAACGGTTCGCTGAGAAGAGACTTCGGATTTGGACTATCTGAATCTCTCCATACTTCCGCTTTCAACGATCAGATGTCAACTGCAATCTTCCCCCATATATGTTGCCGCCCCACAACACCCGAACCGTTGTATCAATCTGATGTTTCTCTTTGACTGGCACATCCACATGGTAAGACCTTTATTTTGATACCTCAACCATATGTTTACGTTCAGCAGTTCTCTCACAACTAGTTTTACAGTAAACAAGAAAGCTGACACTGAATTTTCGGGTGTAATAAGCACGTCTTTTGAATCCGTTCTGACGCAAATTAAATTTATCAAAGCTATTACAAGTCAATGGAACCAGTATGGAAAACAATAGTATCTGACGGAAGAAAAAAGTTTTTCCAATCGGGTTTTTAATCCCTCTGATATTGCTGTGAACGGAATCGTGAGCTTACGCCCTCTGGTTGCAGACTTGTGCGTTAAGAAAAACATGAATTTATATGAGAAACATTTCGCACCGAAAACGCTCTCCAAAACCGAAATTGTTTTACAAATCGGACTCTTAGGAACAGAGATATCGACAAAAATAAGATGTGACTTTACGTCCCCTGGCGTAGAAACCACGTATTATTTCAAGAAGAAAATGTTCCTAAAAGGTTTGTCGACATGAGTAGTATCGGTCAACAAACGACGTTTTTTTTATCGAGAATTTAGAAGCTGATATTTTGCTGCAAATACATCAGAAGCGGAAATTAACACTTCAGCCCCCTGATGGCCAAAGTATTCTTTACCAAAAATTTGAAATTATATGCAAAAGATTTTTCATCAGGAGTTGTATCCGCTAAAGAAAAAAATTTAAAATCGGAGTTTTAGAAGAAGAGTTATCGGGAAAAATGTAATTTAATTTTACGCCCCCTAGCGGAAAATATATGCGCAATTTGAAAAAGTAACTATATTTAAAATACTCTTCAACATAAATGGAGTCGAAAGATAAAATATTTTTTTCAATCGTATGTTTAGAAGCAAATAATTGGAATAAAACGTATTTTTGAATTCGTCATCATCTGCATTTACGTGCTCTAGCGGCGAAATTTTACATCGTAAAAAAAAAAACGAAATAGAGGATCATCATTCGCATATCTCAAGCTTTCCAATACAAAAAACAGTTTTCAAATCGGACTAATAGTTGAAGAGATATCGTGGGTACAGACGGACAAATGGACAAACCGGTAACATAAGCACGATCTTTTTTTTACAAAAAAACGTGCTAAAAACCTTTAGAGTTAATATAGAGATTTTGTCACATTTCATTACCTCCTGAAATTATTTTATCTTAAACAATTCTGACAAATGTTTTGTGAAATGAGCTTATTAATGTTTATGTGTTTGTGCTCTAAATTATTTGATTAGTCCTCATCTGCAGCAAATTTGAGCTTACAGTGTTTCTTAATCTATGCTGGTTAAGATTTTTTTAATATCATTTAGTTTTCTTCGGCTTTCCATAACCTTGATAATAATTTCTTTATATACATAATTCGTGCACTAGTGTCGGAAATTAATGTGACAAGCACAAAGTTAGGAATAACGTAAAACCTATATGACCAGTTTAATGACAGTTGGTAGTGACATACATATACTGAAAACGCAGCAACACTAAATAGGAAAGCACTGCCGTCGCAGCATGAGGAAGAAACTAGCGAAGAATATCATGGCAGTACAAATGTGACACAGGGATTGACGCCGGGATTTTGAGGGCCAATAGGGACTGTGGTTACCTCGAACGGCGATGCAGTTCACACAACGAGCACCCATGATGTTTACATGGCTGTGAATGAGGATTTGGGGTAATAAGTGGCACTCCTCCACAAAGTCGCATCAGAGTCCTGGGAGGGCTCTGAAAGGGATCTGCCGGCTTGCAACTGTTCTTCCCAGGACATTCCAGACATGCTCTTTCGGGTTCAGGTCCGGAGATCTTGCGGACCACTTCATTATGTGAATATTCTGTCTCTCTCCAGGAATTCGTCGATAAGCCGAGCTCTATGGGGACGGTCGGTATCATCCATAAAGTAACACTGGGGCCAACAGCTCCCCTGAAAATCTTTACATAGGGCTCTAAGATGTCATCCCTGTGCCATGCAGCAGAGTACCTCCTGGAAATACGTGCAGCGCCATGATTCCATTCATTGGGATGTCAGCCCAAACCAGGTGTCCTCCACCACAGGACTGATCAATTTCCCTAACGTTGGAAGGTAGATTTCGACTTTTCACCTCTCTCGAAATACGCAGATGTCGAGAATCTGTGTTTATGCAGAACCACGACTCGGTGCTGAAAAGAGAACAAGCCCATTGATTAACGGATGTTGTTGTTGGGCACAATTCATATTTACCCTTCTGGGCTATGCGGCGAGTGGGGTGTTTGGCCTTCTTGCATACAGACCTCTCCCGTTGAGTCTTCGGTAAAGTGTGTGCCGCGATATTGCGGTTCCTGTAGCAGAGGAGAGCTTCCTGTGAGAGTTTGCTAGGCTGCTGACTTCCTATGGCAACGGGCGGTTAGAGAAATATACTGGTCGTCTAAACATGTTGCGGCTCGTGAACGTCATTTTTCCCGGGATTGTGTTTATTGTTCCGGTTTCCTGGAACAGTTCCCCGAGATTGGAGACCACATGCCTAGCTAGACACAACGAGCCTTCTTGCAGACTCAGCTGCGTCCAATTTACAAATCGCTCTCCACCGTGAAGTCTTCTAAGCGATGTCGCGGCAGCATTCTTCCAATTTTAACTACGTGTATCAAGTTCGCGTCCTACCAGATCGATGACTTATGGTCGTCCTTTGCATGTTTGCATAGCAGCCCGAGCAATGCTGTTTGGGTAAGGCAGAAACAGATGAAAGAACAAAGCCAAAATAAGCAACAAAATAAACAACTTCCATATTAACTTTTTGAAGCAGGGTGAACTTTAAGAACTGCAGACAATAAGAATGGAAGCCAGTTTAGAATATAAAAAAAGTGAACTAGACGAAATACAGAAAATTCTTGAAGCAGTCATTTGTGTCTTCCTCAAAGAGCAGCACAAATGATTCCTCCCTCATTTCCAAATATACATAGTGAACGTGGGTTTCTGCTACATCACATTTGTGTACAGGGCCTAAAAACAATTTCCAAGTAAAAGAATTACAACATACATCAATGAACAAATGCCGGTGAATTTCATAAGCTGTCAGTGCTCATGTAGCTTGGAATCAGAAACTAGACCAAAACTGGGCACCCGCCTTCAAAGAATTTTAATTTACAGTTTTTTTTATATAACAAATTTTAGCAAAAACGGAATTGATATACAGGTTCTTTTTGGAAGTAATTTTGCATATTGCCTGCTACATTGTGCACCATAAACGTCTCACTCAGACGCAGTTATCGCATTCACTCTAACAGTATAAAAGAAAAGCGCTAACGTTTTCTTAAATAGGTTTGAACTTCATGAGACTCACGAACGTTTCCATTCCTTTTAGCTTGTGTCAGTAACGACTGTTTTCTAAAACGAAATGTGCATGCAGGAAACAATATCTGTATAAAATACTACATTATTTCAAGAAATCTTCGCTGAGCAAGCGCATATTTTTTTTTTTTTTTTTTTTTTTTTTGGCAAAAGTCGAAGACTATTAGGTTTCTAATAAATTACAAGGGTAATGGTTTCGATTACAGAAGGGTGTGCTTTAAGAATGCGATAGCTCTGTCTTATAGCAATCGATAGAGTAAAATACAAGGTTCAGAAAACACTTAAAAACCCATTAGACTGAATGCCATGATGGAAAGTAACTAAAAATAAAATAAAATGCGCACACAAATCATAATGGTATGGAAGCCCTTTCCGCCCGAGCCCAAAATCTCATTCATTAGAAAGAAAAAATAGTTCGCCTAAAATTTCAACACAAAAGAAAAAAAAATAGCTTAAATTATTGTACATGTTACTATTCAGAACGCTTTCTGGAGGGGAGAGCATGTCAGAAAAGTGATTAGTTTTCCACTGACGAACCAACTAGGACCCAGGAGATTAAAAAAATAGATTAGATTTTTTTTTTATCTCTGTCGAGCATTTTTTGCTTTTAGAGAGTCGCTGTAGGGGGCGCATTGCAGCAGCTTAGTTGACAAAATCATCTGTCTTAGTAAGTTCCACTGTGCACTTAAATTTTTATTTCATTCGAAATTATTCATGAAACAGTGTGTTCACTCTATTGACAAGAAACTCCTGTGGCAGAAAATATTTGATAATAAAACAGGGAAGTCTGCATTCTTATTATGCAAACTTCTTTCTCAGTCACAAAAGCATGAACAATAAAAAACGTTTACAGCTTAGCAATGTATTTAAGCACTTAAGGAGCCCATTAAATAGAAAAATACTTAGAGTTTACCTCATACGAAGAATTGCTCGATCTTTATATGTTGCTTTCTTTTTCCGTCCTTTACTGTTATTTCAGAGACAGGTTATTTTTGCAAAGTTAGATTCTTGATCGTTGATTCAAGGCAAATGTTCTACTACAGCGTTTTCAAAAGAAAAAGTAGGTACAGTGCCGTATTGTTCCCACGTTATGTAATTTCAAAATTTTCATGTGTTGGGAATAAAACTATGATATATAGCAAAATTTGTCCACTCTCACTTAGTATATGTTCTTGATTTAAACAGATGAACGCTGTAGATCCAGGGAAAATGTTCGGAATTCGAGATACGCTCGGAGTAAAATAGAATTCAAGGCGAGTTGAGCAACATTCACTCAGTAGGAAGAAATTCAGGTTTTAGCTGAGTACTCTACGAACTCTGAAAAGTTTTAATACACACTATTGACGTGGATTCGGAACAGCAAACAGAAGTCATCAGTCTTTCCACGTTTATAAGTGAGTCACGGGACATTATCATCGGCCGCCAACGGAAATCGAACCCAGGGTCTTCCAGTTACGCGCCGGACATGCTACCACTGCACCACAGAGGTTTCGAATCATCCAGACTCACATACGACTAACTGCCAAACCACATGGCACGACGCTTCTTGGAGCTCCGCACAATGCTGGGGATTCACCAAAGATAGAAAACAACAACTGAACAAATAACTAGGAGGCGAATGAATAATTAATACACATTATTGACGTGGATTAGGAACATCAAACAGAAGTCATCGCTCTTTCCACGTTTATAAGTGAGTCACGGAAAAATTCTGATTGGCCGCCACCGGGAATCGAACCAAGGGTCTTCTTCCAGTTACGCGTCGGACATGCTACTACTGCACCACAATTCCCAGTGGCGGCCGATGAGAATTATTTGATTCCCGGTGGACGGCCGATCAGAATTTTTCGATTCCCGGTGGCAGCCGATGAGAATTTTTGATTCCCGGTGGCGTTCGATAAGAATTTTTCCGTGATTCACTTATAAACGTAGAAAGAGCGATGGTTTCTGTTTGATATTTAAAACTGATTGAGATGAGATAAGTGCTTAGAAAATGTTTAAGACAATAAGCACAGTATTGCGATTTCATAACATGCAGAATTGTTTTTATTATTTTATTTAAATGTTTGACGACCAGCAAGAGCAAAATCAATACGCAGTAAGCAGTTGCACGTCCCTAATTCAGGGCCACTTGTTCCAGGGAAGGGAGAGAGCCAATACCGTAAGACAAACACAACATCCATGGTTTATAGGGATTCCAACCCATCGCTTAGAGACCATTGCACCACATGCGTGGCATGCAGAACTGTTGTAACTTCATTGTATGAAAAGAGGCTTTAAAATCTCGTGTGAGAACAACTAATAATTAGGAAAAAATATTTTCATGATATCCGCAACTTTCATGTTAATTTAAGTTTACACGACAACAAACATCTAACTGAGTTTTATGCATCATACAAAATGTATTGAACAATAAAATATACATCACTCTGCGGAAAAGAAAAATTCTTATTCTGTCAGAATGACATAATTCTCAAATGAAGATAATAAGTTATGCTTATTTCTCGTCGAGTGCTTTATTGTTATCGATGAGACAGAATTTGTGTTCGGTTTATGAAAGGTAACTGCTTATTTACTTTAACTATAAAAGCAGCAGTATTTCTCACTCCAACAGCATACACTATATTGACAAAAGTCACCGGACACCTAGAAGAGAAACACAACATAGCATTTATTGACATACATTACTTAGTACGGTGTCGGTCCACCTTTGGCCCTAATGCAATCACTGACCCTTCCAGACATGATTTCGATAAGTTTTTGGAACACAGCAATGGGTATGCGCTTCCATTCAGTACATTATGCTGCCGCTAACTGTTGCTTAGTAGTAAGCTTTGGTTCCAAACTTCTTATGCGGCGCTCTAATTCATTCCATAGGTGCTCTATGGGATTAAGATCAGGTCTTTCTGCTGGCCAGTATACACACGATACGGAATTATTGTCAAACCATGCCGTAACAGTACTTGCTTTATGGCTCTGTGCATTATCCTGCTGGTACCGACAAGACTCAGTTCCATAGTATTGCGACAGAGTTGGTAAGGCATAATTGTCCAGAATATCGAGGTAGACGTGCTGGTTTATCAGGTTTGCCCATGATAATCAATGAGCCGGTACCATACCATGAAAAGCACCCCCACACGAGTAAGCTCCAAACGTGACCGTAGGAACAGTACACTGTGGTAAATAGCGTTCCCCTAGCTGCCGCCATACCTTCACACTGCCATCGGTTTGATGGATCGTGTATCTGGATTCATCAGTCCATAGGACCCGTTTCCATTGCTCTACGGTTCACGATAAATGTTCTTTACATCATGCTAAACGACGAGTAGCATTCCTCGTGATGAAAGGTTTATGAGCAGCCGCGTGACCACGGCAACCCATGGAATGCAGTTTTCTGCGAATGGTACGTGTACATGTCGAGGTTCCAGCATTTGTACTCACCTGTACACTGAGGTCTTGTGCATTAGTTCGTCGATTAGCTGTAACCACTCTCCTGAGGCTTCGACGTCTTCTATCACTGACTTTCTTTGGTCTGCCGGTACGTTTTGCTGCTTCAGGCACACCATGTGTCTTCTACTTATTCCGTACATCCCAAACAGTTGACATGGGTATGTTCAAACGCCTCTCGGTTTCGTTTATGGGCAGCCCACTAATATAACACCCCACAATCTTTCCTTTCTCAAAGTCAATTCTCTCCCGCAGCGACATTTTCACTCTACCTCAGAGCGCGATATGACCACGGTCAGCTGCAGGCTTGTTTTTATACCGTTCGTAGCTGTACCGCGCATCTTAACAACGCAGTGGATCCGTTCTTTTGCTTTTAAAGGGGTGCCCGGTGACTTTTATCCATATAGTGTATATCCTTCGAGCTTCAACAAAGGTAACATTACACATCTGGATAAATTGCTTACAAGTAAGGACATGAATCTGTTGATATATTTAAGTATGTTCTTGAAGTTTCCTCTTTTTATCCATCCAGATTTAGTTGGTTTTATAACGGTCTCCTTAACTATTCGGACTTGGAATTCGCGAATCTTTTCAAATCATAAAAATAGGATATTCCTGCAAAAGCAAATTTTGGTCTTCCTATGGCGCGGACATTGCGCAGAATGAAATAACGATACTTCTAATAAAATCGATTCAAACGGAATTGAATTTAAAATTGCTTCTTTTCACTAGAAAGTGCAAACTTTTGTACAGTTACGCTAAATCAGCAAAACTAAATCTGAAACTTTTTTTACCTCTTAATATCAGTTAAGAAAGTAACTATTATAATTCGAATTTGTCCTAAATTATCTAGGTTAACCCCTTTCCCTTCCATCGGACAGGAATTCACACACTTTCCTTTAACAGGTACAGTTTGATTCCAGTCTTCTTCAGAATATTGTCTATATCTAATAATATCGTTTTTTCTTTTTTTTTGTTTTTGTGGCACCTTAAAACACATTTTCATGTAAAACGATTCATTTTGAAATACTGGCTTTTCCGTTCTTTAAATTAAACACTAAATTATAATTCTTTATGGGAATACCTAGTATTTTTTTTTAATTTTAATTGCAAATTTTTGGAGAAAACTATTCTTCTTCCGGCTGTTACTTGTTGAAACTCTCCTTTCTCACCATTACTATCGCTATTACGGTTGAACCTTGATGTTTACGCTTATTTTTACAAAATCTTGCTAGGCATTGACATACTTCTGCAGTCATTGAAGACTGATTTCTGATTTTTTTTCAATTGCAAGTTCTTTTAAGTTTCTTTTTAGGAAGTTGTTTTGACAGCTGATGACCCTTAGATAATGCAACGAATGCTTTAAAAGCCACCTGAGACAAAGTGGTGATAAATCTGCACAGTGCTGTTTCAGTTAGTTCAGCTCTTTTGAGCACAAGAAATTCAGGTATAACCCGTATTAACAAGGTTATATGTGAATTCCCTGTGAAGAGAAATACTATAGAAACTTTTAACTCTCGTTAACGGACTTCACTCATATACTCATTTTTTGAGTTGCGTTTCAGAAACCCTCGTTTTTGAAGTATCCATGCACTGTCACGATATTTCTGCAGCTGAAGTTCCCAGCAATTACTAAAGTTTTCTGAAATTTCATCTCCATCCTCGAAGCTAATATATTATTTTTCATTGTTTTAAATGTTTTGAGCGGAACTAGTAAAGTAATATACCTGTTCAAATGTGGAAATAAATATTTACAGCAACATAAAAGTTAGAAACTTATCGTACAATAATAAGAACCAAAATTCTTTTCAACAGCTTACTTAATCTGAGAGTTCTAAAAAATAAAAAGTGATGATTCAGAAATCCGATGTTGCAGTTTGTGGTAGAAAAATATACAAACCCTGCTGTTAAAGTTATCGAACTCTATGTACAGTTTTCGTCAATGGTTGTAAAATAACGTTGTGCGTAGAGCGCTTCTCCCTGCCATATTATATGCAAGTGTGATGGCTTCAAACGAATAAAGTAGACTCGTGACTGTGAGACATACGTTGTCCTGGATCTGTAGAAAAGAAATACCTCGGTATATTTTATTACCTTTCGTCGCGAAATATTGAAATTTAAGAGACGTACGGAACTGAAATATAAGACGATTCTGCACGTGAGAACCCACATTTCAAAGGAAGAAATATTTTTATTTGTAGCAGACCTAAGTTTTTATGCCGAGAAGCAGAAACGGTCTTTCTATTTTTGCCAATAGCAGCAGATGATTCTGCTTCCTTGAGGTATACAGAGTATTCACAAAATACCTAACGTTCAGGATTGGATGTAAAGTTTTGGAAATGGAGGCCTTTCGTTGTGAATTATTACGCTGTTCCTCGCTTATATATATATAGTGTGTGAGTAAAAAATATATAATACAAACACATAAATATCAGTACCAAAATTTACGAATCTAAAATCCTGGTGTCTCCACCCGGAGAAAAAAGAAAGGATTGTAGAACATATTGGCAGTTGTCACCTATGGCTTCATCAGGCGCCGACCCATGTCACAACTCTCTCAGAATTACAATGGCCAAGAAATGTGGATTTCTGCGTATTCAGTTTGCAATCGAGAGGACCTATGAAAACTTAGGAAAATGAATAAAAACCCAAATTCTTTTGCCGACGGCAGTAGGACAATATGCCCCCAAGGAAACGAGCGCAGTTGGATGAAAGGTTATAAGAAAGGCAGAAATTTTGTTTTTGTCATCACCCAAAAATGCCCCAAAAAGCGGTCAACCGATTTCGTCTTCCAGACAAGAAGCCAAGCGAAGCATGCAAGAGGCCTTACAGTAATCATGTAAAGTGATTATCTATGACATTTCCACACAACAAAGTATCACTCATACAACGGTCTGTACCCTCTGAAGAAAGATATGTGCCTAATGAGCAAAACCGACGTGAATACCATACATCCTGACCACGACACAGAAGGAATCTCGCAAAGTAATTGAATGCAGTAACCTTGTACGATATGGCAGCAGTAGTTCGCTTCTCACAAAGTTATACTTAAATGAAAGTTAAGTAGAATTTTACGTACCCATGCAATGACATCACTCACGCCCTTCGGTTGAACCAACGTCGCCTACAAAGTAAAAAGCCGATACATTAGAGACATAAGCCTCCTCTTGTTTTGACATCACTCTCTGGATACATGACCTGGTATGTCGGTATCGCGCATTACGTTATACAGGATAGCATTAAAAACCAATCAAAAGCTGTGGTTTTCGCGAGGCGTCACTAAACGGGAGAGCTCCATATACATGTATAATGGTAGTTTCTAGACCACCTTTGTTGAACCCGGTACTTCCGTTTCCTTTTCTTCCCGTGCAACGTTGCATGAGCGTAAAATCTTACTGACTGTTGCCATGGATATTCGCGGCGTGGCTATGAGGTGGGCACTGCGACATCATGTACAGCAACCAGTACTCATACACGACAACACCCTATTCCACATGGCCCGATTTGTTCGAGTGTTCATTGAACAGAACGGTTCAGTGGAGCTTCCTCACCCGCTGTATTTACCGGTAATCAACTCTTGTGATTTCAAGTGCTTTGGCTATTTGAAAATGGGAGGTGTCTGGGTCTTGCTACAACAGCAAACAATATTTGGTTCTCCGAACTAGGTACGTTTTACACAGACTTATTCACGCAAAATTTAAATGTGTTTTTGAACTGCCTATAGTTTGGCAGCTCCTTATTGATAACGAGGGAAACTGTGCATAATTGCTTTCAATACTGTGGTCATTGCTTTGCTGTTACAGGAAATATTGCAAGATGAATGCGTTCACTAACTTCCCGGAAGACGTAATGCATTAATCATTGACAGAAATATTCAATTTTCCGATATTCCTAGTAACACAAAATTTGCAGTGGTTGTTTTGCAGATCATATTTGCGTGATATATTGCAAATGATAAATCTTTATGTAAAATTGATAAGGATTTAATAGAGACATTTGGAGAAAGTGATCAAAAGAGCGGCATATCATCTAACCGTTTTCAATAAGGTATATGATATTTAGTGATATGATATTCCTGAGGGTAGGATTTATACTGCTCAGTGGGAATAGTCCTCATTTGAAACATATCCCCTCCCAAAGAATATCGTTAATTAACTAATTTATTTTTCAAATATTTGGGAAACAACCCGTTGCTTAAGCAAATTCATTTTTAGGGTTTCTAATAAAGTTAATGACACCCACTGGCGCTGTAATCTGAGAACAACTCTTTGGCGTGCAATCAGATCTCTTGGAAAATGCTGACGAATATTTAATCAGTGACGCGAAATTGAAAGTGTGTCCACTCCTTTCCACAAAGGAAGAGAAAAACTTGGAAATTGGAGGAGCTCCTGAATGTCCCCCACACGTGTTCTCTCACTAGAGGAAACGAGAAGTACGTAATGAGTATTTTGTCCAAGAGCGCAACACATGACTGAAGCCATGGTATGATATCCTCATACACAAAGGAATATAATTTCATAAAGGCTTATATTACATTCCACCTGTCTTCTAAATACTTCTGTTGTCGCAAAGAAGAGATTACAAACAGAAAGAGTGTTTCAAATTCGTTCTAGTTTCATGCTACCTGTGCGAGTCATTCAAATGATGACAAATTATAAAATAATCCTCTATCATTCCCCTCTTCCTGAGAATACCGAATGCTTCCAAACGATCAAACAGAGCATTTCCAAAATATGTTCTCACTTAGAAAGGACTTATTTTTCGGAAAATCGTTTGTCATTTCAGTTCTCACCTCTGCTTTTAAAAATATGTAAATATAATTACAAATTTCATGAGGACTTTGCTAATTTCTCAATTTGCCATGTTATGAAGTGTCCACCGGTAGTGAAACAAGTCCTAATACTCGTAGAGTTATTTAATTAAAACGTTAATTGCTTTAGTTCATAAAGAGAACTTATATGCTCCCACTAACTTCAGTAAATAAGAATAAAGATTTGTCGTTTGTGCAGCTGCAGAGCTAATATTAATGCCGTCCGACTGCGGTGTTTAAATTTGATGTTCGGTGTTTACAGTTAATTACATAGGTGATTAATCTTATACACAGATGCTTTCCAAGTGCATTTACAAATAGCGAAAAAAAGAAACTGATCTAGAAATTGTATTTTCGCAAATGCGAGGTTCATTTGGTAACTCACAGGAAGTATTTATTTGCAACAGTATTCAGCACATCACGCCTATGTACATTAAAGACAAATCTAACTTGTCTGTTTAAAATGTTCTAAATAAGTCTGAAGAATTCTCTTTCAACTGCAAAAGCACAGCTTTTCTCAGGTTTCTGGTGTAAAATCCGTTCGAGAATTTTAGAAATATAGCAAAATAAATCACGATATTGCGCAAAATATTTCAACAGGTAAGTTGGATTTTTGTCTAATATTGTAGTTTAAGTGGTTATCTACTTTCTCATATTCTTTATAGATGTACTAAAATTGATTTTTTTAGAAAATGCATTTTGGCGTCTGTCTAATGAGTAGAAATACACTGGTGCTTAAAATTGAAGAATTTACGAAAACGTAGGATGCCAGATCACTTTGTTCGTGTCCATTTCGTCCACTTGGTCCAGTTCATTTCGTCAACGGTTCACTTTGTCCGCCGTTTACTTTGTCCACTGTTTATTTCGTCCACCCTTCACTTATTCCACTGTTCATTTCGTCTACCGTTCACTTTGTCCGCTGTTCATTTCGTCCACCGTTCACTTTTTCCGCTGTTCATTTCGTCCACCGTTCACTTATTCCACTGTTCATTTCGTCTACTGTTCACTTTGTCCGCTGTTCATTTCGTCCACCGTTCACTTTATCCACTGTTCATTTCTTCCACCGTTCACTTTTTCCGCTGTTCATTTCGCCCACCGTTCACTTTGTCCACTGTTCATTTCGTCCTCACAAAATGGATGGAATACCGTCGAAATGATCTGTTTTCATGGAATTGTTGTTACTAGGTAGAAAAACAATCGGGCGTTACTTACATGGGATTATTTCTTGTTTATTTTTTTCGCATAAAATACAACCATTTTAAATGTCATTTATAGTAAAAGGAGGAATTTAACTTTAAAGAGCTTTTGAACTTGTTTGTATGGTACGATGTCAATCACTATGACATAAATCAAAATTTTACAAAAATTTTAAGTACTTTGAAAAACATCTTGTATATTGATTTCACAATAGCTCTTAGCTTTCCAGTATATTTATTTTTATTTCGATTATTAATTGCTTATTATTTCCGTATTACTAATTTTTATTATAATGATCTCCATATGTGTCACAGATATTTAACGTGAGGAAAAATCAATGAAAGCATGATGGGGAAAAACGTTTCGATTGATTATTACTGTAAATGTTCGGTTTGAGAGAAGGAAAATAGAAACATTTTTACATATAGGAGAAAGGGGATTGTCAAGTTCATTTCAATTACACATTCATGGCAATTGAATGAAACTTTGATTTATGTGGTAGTAATTGACATCGTACTATACAAAATAATTAAAAAGCTCTTCAAAGTTTAAGTTCAGTTCCTCGTTTTACTTTAAATAATATTTAAAATCATTGTATTTTAATCGAAAATATTAAACAGAAAAAAACACGTGTAAATAATGTCCGCTTTTTTTTCTGCCTAGTAACGAAAATTCCAATAAAACAGAAACTTTCCACGGTTCCCCATCTATTCTGAGAAAGAAACAAGTGCGGACAAAATGAACGGTGGAAGAAATGAACTAGACCACGTGAACGTGGACACAATGAACATAATGAATATGGACAACGTAATAGGGAACCAAAACGTAGATAACTAAATAGTTGTTGATGATATAACCGTTGATGTATGCTAAACAATGCCCTGAAAATTGACGGTCATACAAATTACTCTGTGCGGAAAACTATACAGCGTCTACCTTTGCCGTGGGTATACCGAAATATGCAACCGCTCGAGACATTACTCGAATCTTATAATTGCTCTAGACAAACATTGCTTTATTTCAGTTGCACGTTGAGTTGATTATGTTACAAAGAAATCGTATGAATGATTTGTGGCGGTAGAGAGAGGTCGGTAAGGTGGAACCAGATCAGTCTAAGACGGAAGTTTCCAGAGTTTTGAAGGTTTTGCAATATGTTCTGTCACAAACACAGATACTGCTTTAACAGATAGGACATGTCCGTCGTCGAAGACGGCAAGGCCGTCCCAGAGTCATAACTTTGGTAGACGACCGCTATATGACTCTGCCTGACCGACGAACAGAGAAATGACCAATAAAGAACACCTTTTGGACCTTGCAACAGCTGCTGAAAAGGTTTCAAGTGACTTTGTTTGTATACGACTTTGTGAGCAATTCCTTCATGAAAGAGGACCATTTATTTGTGGGTCCCTTTAATCTTCACCGTCTGCACAGAATGTTTAAAGTGGATTCCTCAATATTGCACTTGGAGTCCACACCGGTGGGCGAATATCTTTATACAGATGAATCCCGATTCAGCTTCAGCACTCATTCGCGACGTATTCTCATTTGGGCAATTTCAGGGGCCCGCAACCGTCCATCTAATATCATAAAAATGTTTAACTCTGGTGGCGGCGGAGATCCGGGCAGAAATCATGACGAACGGGCTCGCAGACCTATAAATCCTTCTTAAGTTGCTCTGTTACTGTCCTGATACAAATAGACGACATGTTAAACATATGTGAAACCATTCAGGGGAGCATTCTTTCCAGACTTTATTCTAATGAAAGATAATTCCCAATCTCATCGAGTCATTTCGTCAAAGTTTTTCGTGGAGAAATATATGCGCCTAATGGAGTGGCAACACAGATCCCCTGACCTCCCAATCAGAATGTATGGGATGTTCTAGAGAGAAGCATAGTTGCTCGATAGACTTCCATAACACTTCAAGAACTTAGAGGAATTGTTGAGGAGTAGTCACTAACCCCGAACGACCATGAACTATCGTTTCATATAAATTACAAGCTTATGACATTCACACATGGAAGTTATATGATTATGGTACTCTTCTTTTTGAAGGGTTACTATGTAATGTAATAATAAACCTATTTACCACATTGCATTGAATTTCTATATAAATACTTTGTGTTACGCAAAAATTAATAATTTACCCTTTACTTTTAAAGCCCCAAGAGATAATAAATATTCGGAACATTACTTTGAGGATGAAATTGTCTGTGCTCATTTAAGTTTTCAAAAGAGGGCATTTCAAGCTGAAAGTATTTAGATTCCATTTTGTTGAAAATAGTGAGGCCATCCGGAAAAAAGGAATACATGATTCCAGCGATGGGTCAGTAAAGCCAATATAAACTATGTAAGCGGAAATTTAGGGAGATGTTAAGCAAGTTTCGATGTAAGCTACAGTATAATGCGAACAGAAGAGAATAACGTTTTACGTGTACCTGCTTTTGGTTGCCACATTTCAGGGTGAGATAAGAGCATTTTTGTGATGTTCAGCTCTTCCTTTTTAACTTCCAAAGTACCACATTAGGTACTGCGAAAAAGGAGATACCCGTTTGTAGCCTTAGCAGATTTTATCCAGAAAAGCCAAAAAGCTTTATAATTGTGCGAGAATTCTAGCACGCAATTTGTAGTGGTGCCGAAAACTATACGCCGGCAGCGTAGTCATCGAGATGATTCTATTTCACCTTCAGGAATGAGCAGTAGCGTGTATACTTAGAATTTCAATGGGCAAGATGCACCACGAATCAACTATTGGGATGTGTTCGTTCCAGTGATAGTTACAATGTTTTTAAAACTGATCAACTAAACACTACAGCAGTCAAAATCATATGTTTGATGAATCACGTTGCGAATTGCGTTCGGATCTGATAAAAGCAAGAAACAGGACTGAAGATTTCTGTAACGTAGTCTTGTATACCTGCGAAGGGATGGGGCACGAATTTTGATATCGAAGAGGTCTTCAAATTTTCTTGTGTGGTGTGTTAGACAAAACAGCACGTTCGCTCTGAAGAAATTCCACATCTTAATGCAAAATAAACGGGTAAGTGAAATTTCTTTGCAACGAAACAGAATCTCATTTGTTTGAGGATAACATCGAGCCTCCGAAGACATGAAAAACTCTGTACTTCTGCCTAAAAGGGACTGAAATCCAGTATGATCAGTTTGAAAGGTATGTAAGAAATCCCCCTTTGGACCCAGCATCACTGGTGCAATTCAAAAGTGGAAAATGGAGAAAATATGAGATAAAATTGCGCAGAAATAAGTGGGAGGTTAGCTATGTGGACCAAGTGAAAGCTTAGATGTCAAAAGTACGGTTAAAAGTTCTTTTTGTAGAAGAATACTATCCTTGTATGTGTCGTATTTATTAATGTATTTGTCATTGTAATCCGTATACGATTTGGAAAGGGCTGAAGAAGTAGAAGTTGATGAAGTCTTGAACAAATATTGCCTTGTTGAATTTCTCGGTACACGCATACGGAAATAATTCTGAGATTCAGAATTCAGCTCTTCAAAGCAAGATCGTCTGCCAAATCTAAACTGATGATAAAATTTCACTTACTGTTTTTCACGTAACAAACGTCCTCACATACGGATATTTGGACACCCTACTCGAGTCTCATTGACTTCCATCACATGTCTGGCACACCAACTGCTACGCTACCCATTATCATTCTCTCTTTTCCTCTAAATTTCTTCTCTGGCCCTTCGACTGAATAAGTTATGTTTGTACCTCATTACTCATTCTCTCAACATAAAAAAACCTCAAAATATTTGTTTCAGACTACAAATATGCAACAGATTTTCGTTCCACACATGGACAGGAGTTGGCTTGCTGCAAGTCCCTTGGTAAGAAACTCATCTCTCCAGTACAAAACGCAAATCCAGTGTCTCATCTGCAGTTCTCAGGTTTCACTACAATACAATAAAAAAAACTGTGCTCTCATATAGAGCTACTCGCGACTACTTTGAACTACCCATCTGTTCTGTAAAATCCTCTTAAAACAGTTGTGACTTTCAAGGCAAAATACCCTTACCTGCTATTTTCACCACGAAATCTCCTTTTACGGAGAAACGTCTTATATAAACACGCAATTTCATTCACTTGGTGCCATTTATTCAATATGTATACGTCTATATCTGTTCCTCCAAGCAAAGCAGCACCATTTTCTACTTGCTTTTAAATTTTTAATTGTATCTATCAGAAGTCTTCATCAGAAAAAAAGGTTGTTCCGAAATTTGAATCTTGATCATCTTGCCACCTTGGTAGGCATATTTTCCAGAAGATGTGACGTGAGTGCTTCGCAGGACGCACACGACATAAAGACAGATAGCAGCGATAACGAACGTCCGCGTAGCTCAATTGGTAGAGCGACTTATTCCGGAAAGAGGGGACCCGGGTTCGAACCCCGGCGTAGACAAAGATGACGGAGAAATTTACTTCGTTATAATGGAGCCCGAACTTTCCGGATGAGCAGGCCGTTCAAGATCTCGCAATGGTGTGATGTTATTTCCACACCGCGAGATAGGAAAAATAAGAGAATCCCTTCTCCAGCGCTTTGAAAAATAAATGTGTGTGCCGTTGCATTCCACACACCAGATTGACTGGGAGTTCTGAAGTGCACGTTCTACAGACGATGGATGCCTGCAACGATTCATGGTCACGGCTGACCCGTGGGCCATGCCTCTGGCCCTATTTCGGGGGGAGATGTGATATGCCTGCCTCGCAGGACGCACACGCCATAAAGGCAGATAGCAGCGATAACGAACGTCCGCGTAGCTCAATTGGTAGAGCGACTTATTCCGGAATGAGGGGAACCGGGTTCGAGCCCCGGCGTGGACAAAAATGACGGAGAAATTTCCTTCGTTATAAGGATACATATGAAGCGTATAAGTTTAAATTGAAGTATTTGCCATCTTTTTTTATTTTCTATGCTTCACTGTTATCAACTTTACGGAATTTCGTAATAACAAGGTGAATCGTTAACACACGGGAGCTTAAAATTAAAGGGAGAACCACACAACCGAAATTAACAAACAACTGAAAAAGGAATGAACATAAGAAAATAGTTTTTATGTGTACGGTGTGGTACTGTGTTTCAGACTTGTGAACCCAACAAAGAATAGAATGCATTCAAATACGCCCAACTTAATTATGGGCCCCTAAAGAAACCCAGTGAAACAAATTAAAAACGATATCACCTAACTAAGGAGACAACAAGGTCATGTAATCCGTGAGAATGGTGTATATAAAACTATTTAATCGTGTCAAGCTTTCGCTTTCCAACGGGAGGATTTATCAAGGAGAACTTAGACTAGTAAAATGACCAATTTGGAGGCAAATATCCATGTGAACAGAACGTGCGACAGAATGTCAGACGTCGAACGTTCGGCTACGAGACCATTTCGAAGGTTATGGAACAGCGGTTTGGGCCTGTATCTATATATCACCGATATCTCACCCCTGTAGGCAATAACCATGGAAAACCGTCGAGGTCTAAATGCTGTCCGATATCGCGATTGCATCCTGGATAAAAAATCGAAACAGATCGTTGTTCTAGTGAAAGTTAGCCTTGATAAAGCCTCCCGTTGGAAGGTGAAAGCTTGGCACGATTAAATATTTTATATACACCATTGTCATGGATTATATGACTTTGTTGTCTCCTTAGTTATTATTGGTGTACTTTTTATATTTTAGAAGTTTCTTAAAGATCCCTTTCGATATCACATAAATAAAATGAAAATCGTACCACAGTGTTCAACAGATATTATTATTACTGCAAAACGTACTGCAAGCTTCACAGCGCTAAACAAGGATTTGAATGAGGATATCCACAAAAGACTGTGCGATTATATCCCATTCTTCCAGAAGAGCAAATACTACGTCCTCTAGATCTGTAGGAGAAGAATGCGTGCGAGGCAAAACTCGTCGACCAAAAGTGCCCCACAGATGCTCAATATTATTAAGATGTGGTGAATGTACCAGCCAATCCATATGAGTAATATCTTTGTTATGTACAAGCAATATCTTTGGCTTCTAGATATTCGTAAAACCGAAGGTATTGCGCGTTCATACATGCAATATCTTCAATGTCAAAACGTTCGTTCACCAGCAAGGACCTATGAGGTCCGGTGTTGTCGTCCACTAAAAGGACATCCGGACATACTGTATCTCTAACAAAGGCGAATATGAGAATCTCCAGGATATTTACGCGATATAGGATAGTTTTTAAACATCGACGGTTTTCCCTGGTTATTACGCGGAGAGGCGAACTATCGATACTATACTCGTATATATATATAGAGGCCCAAACCACTGTTCCGCAACCTCCGTAATGGTCCCGTTCCCGAAAGTTTGACGGCTAACATTGTCCAACGTTCTGTTCACATGAATATTCCCGAGGATCTGGTTGCAAACACGGTCTGAGTTCATCGGTAAAGAGTACATGCACCCATTCATGCTGGGTTCAATGAAAGTTTTGGCACAATTCCAAGTGAGCTCTTTTGTGGGACACGCTCTCATGGAAACATACACAACAGGCCGTATTGTGGACATACATGTGTTGTGCAATTTCGCCGTACCATATATGGGGGATACAGTCCACTCAGCTGCCGCAATGAACATATTGGCCAATTGACGTGCCCTGTTGCTTGCATTGCGCCTAGAGGTTCACACTAGTAAGCCGTTTTCCAGACAAGAGATGACCCTTCTTCTCCCTTGTTCATGTCTTCTAGGGATGTTTTCAGGGTCCGAATATTGTCTCAAGGGGCGGCAGACATTGAATCGATTCACATTTCTACTTCAGCTAGAGATTGTTTTTATTGTAATGTCCCTACAGCTTTTAACTGCAACGAATCATCTAAAAGAACCCTCTCAGACATAATATCGTCCAGCACAATTAAAATAATCTTAAATTATAAGAAAATTGGTATGTTTTCCTTGTTATAGTCTATATTAAAGTACCAACCGAAGATTTGGCGACTTCTAGTAAGACGACGGTCGCCATTTACGTTTCAGTCCTTCAGTACTCAACAGCAAAAATCCAGAAAAAAGGATCAACACTTATCTGATTCTTTGTTCCGTAAACGGATATTAGGTGTTCTACATGAGAAAAACGTAACTGTAAGCAGATGTTTGCTGTACACATAAAAATATGAAAACAATTTGTTCTTTCACTGAGAAATGTTCATAACAATGAAATACGCCAAAAATCATTGGCATAATTTTCGCATATTTATTGAATTTATGCTGACATCAACAATAAAAATTCTATTTATTTTGCCCATAGTCGTCAGACGATCGCAATAAATTTCCTTATGAAGCCTTAATAAGTTATTAATCCAATCCCAGAAGGCATTACTCATATTCCATAGATCAATCACAAAGTACAATATCGTCAGACATTCCTCCGAAGTTCTTGTATTTTGAAGGGAAATTATGAGGGAATAAGAAGATCAGCTGTCTTATTTCTGGGCTTTTGGCATTACGGCACTTGTTATTCTCAATTTAAAGCGAATTATGTTTCTTGAGTTCCTGTAATGAGGTTTATACAAGTTTATGCGTCGCTTTAAACATTACCTTTTTGTTTTCTCAGGGAGCGCTCAGAGTTAAAAATATTTCATATCACGAGTTCCCGTCCCAAATTATCGATGACAGCGTTATTTGAAGCTGAAGTAATAAAGAGAAAGATTTTGCTGAAGCATTATAATGAATGATGTAGTGCCAGAGTTCATATACAGCCGCATCTCCAAGACTTCTAATCGCAAAGGAGTTATATGCAGGACGTCAACCGCTGATTAGGATGGGTAATTTTTTCGGAATTTCAATAGAAAACGAAAATGTGTATCATATAAAATACCAGCCCTACAACAGATTTGATAGTACACTTTTTTTCAAATTTCCGCTTTGTTTTACAAGATACTAGCAGTTATAGTCGTTTTTCGCACGGTGAATCTATAAAATCATTTGTGAATATAAAATTAAACAAGAAAGATGACACCGAATTTTCGGGTGTAATAGGCATCGTCTTTTGGATCCGTTCTGACGCAAATTAAATTTATCAAAGCTATTCAAAGTCAATGGAACCGATATGGAAAAAAATAGTATCTGACGGAAGAAAGAAATTTTTAAATCGGGTTTTTAATCCCTTAGATATTGCTGTAAACGGAATCGGGAGCTTACGAACTCTCAGAAACAGAGTTATCAACGAAAATAAGATGTGACTTTACGTCCCTTGGTGGGGAAACCATGCATTATTTTAGGAAGAAAGTACTCATAAAAGGTTTATCCATATGAGCGGTATCGGTCCAAGAAAAAAATTTTAGTCGAGTTTTCAGGAGCCCAGATTTTGCTACAAATACATCAGAAGTAGAAATGAACACTTATGACCCCTGGTGGCCAAACCATTCTTTACCAAGCATTAGAAATTACGTGAAAAATATTTTCCGTCAGGTCGTGTATGCGATACAGGAAGAATTTTTCAAATCGGAGAGATTGTATGCGAGACAGGAAGAATTTTTCAATTTAGGAGCAGAAAACGCAATTTACCATTGTGCGCCCTAGCGGAAAGTCTATGATTTACTTGAAATTTTTGAATTTATAGGAAAAACATTTAGCATGGGAAACACAATTCAACAAAGAAGGAATTTTTCAAATCGGACTTTTAGAAGTAGAGATATTGACAAAAATAAGATATACATCTACGCCCCTGGCGTAGAAACCATGCATTATTTCAAGAACAAAATGTTCCTGAAATGTTTGTCGACATGAGTAGCATCGGTCCGCAAAAGACTTTTTTTTCAATCGAAATTTTGGAAGCTCATATTTTGCTGCAAATACATCAGAAGCGGAAATTAAGGTTTACGCCCCCTGGTGGCTAAACCATTTTTTTACAAAAATTAGAAATTATGTGCAAACGATTTCCCATCCGGAGCTGTATCCGGTGCAGAAAGAATTTTTCAGATCGGATATTTAGAAGCAGAGATATAGGGGAAAACGCAATTTGCCTTTACGCCTCCTAGCGGAAAGTCTATGAATTTCTTGAAAATTTTGAAATTATATGAAAAACATGTCACCCGGAAAACACTATCCAACAAAGAATGAATTTTTCAAATCGGACTCCTAGAAGTCGAGATATTGACAAAAATAAGATATACATCTACGCCCCCTGGCAGAGAAACTGTGGAATATTTTATAATGAAAATATTCCCAAAATGTCTATCAATGTGAGTGGCATCATTCCACGAAATAATTTTTTCAATCGATATTTTAGAAGCTCAGATTTTAGGGCAAATACATCTGAAGCGAAAATTAACACTTACGCCCCCTGGTGGCCAAAGTATTCTTTACCAAAAATTCGAAATTATATGCAAAAGACTGTGCATCAGGAGATGTATCCGCTGAAAAAAATAATTTTCAAATCGGAGTTTTAGAAGAAGGGTTATCGAAAAAAATGCAATTTACTTTTACGCCCCTAGCGGAAAATCTATGCGTAATTTGAAAAAGAAGCTATATCCAAAATACTCTTCGACATAAATGGAATCGAAAGATATATTTTTTTCAATCGGATGTTTAGAAGCAAATATGTGGAATAAAAATGTATTTTTGAATTCGACATCATCTGCATTTACGCCTTCTAGCGGCGAAATTGTACATCGTAAAAAAAAACGAAATGAATGATCATCATTCGCATATTTCAAGCTTTCGAATGCAAATAGAATTTTTCAAATCGAACTAACAGTTGCAGAGATACCATGGGTACAGACGGACGGACAAACCGATAACATAAGCACGACCTTTTTTTACAAAAGACGTGCTAAAAAAAGGAAAAACAATTTAAGCCGCGATTCTTGTTTAATATTAATTCTTTATTTTTAAAAGGCAAGTGAGTGTTTAAGGGAAATATATAACTTCTCTGCACACAATATTTGATGTCTTTCCTGATGGTGCTAAAAGAACAGATTATTTGGTGAACTGATCCCAGAACACGCAACGTATAACTAACTGTCCATGAAAACAGCAATGTGTTCTTAACTCGATTCCAGTGTATTTGACAGAATGGCCCTGAGCTTTATTAATGGTGATGGTAAAGCAAAGTTTGACAGGAATATGCCGCCTATTGAATTGGAAAGAACAGTCTCTTCATATGAGGGGTATTCGTGGTATGTTAACAATCTCTCCTTTCCCAATGCCTGTAAGTAGGACTCTCCTACAATTTTCTGATTATGATTTTACCTGCTGCCTAGTGTCATTGCAGAGTTTGGGTGGACACTCATTTTCTTCCACTATCGTATCTACAAATTAAAGGGGGCCCCAATTTTTAATTGTAAATTACATGGAGGCACTCTAGAAGGATTTAATGAATTCAAGAATCCACAGTTTAGTTAACATAAACATTTTCTTCCACCAACCGATCTGTAGAAAGGTAAATTTTCTTTTCCGCATGAAACAGGCCCATCATCTTTACACTGGTAATATCGACAGATTCATTTTTCGGAGCTGTGATAACTCGTTCGCAAAACCAATATAGGTTCCTTTCATTTAAATTCGCTCCGTCAGTGTATACTTTAAAAATAGGGCCATCCAAAGTATTAACAGCCGTTCCTAGGTGCGAAGAAACGTACACCTCGTTGTACAGCTTCTTTACATCCCCATTGCCAATTCTTAGAAGTAGTTGGGAAATTTTCTCGGCCGTTGTTGTCACTCTTCAAATGGACGCGCATGTTCAAAGAGAGATTGACTATCTCAACTTGGCTCTAAGTTGCAAAGCTTTTCACAGAAGCCTTGATCTCGACCTTTGTGATGCCTTTGGGAACTGCTAGAAGATTTTGTCGAAAATCGCCTGACAGAACTATTGAGATATCTACCATGAGTGTATCATTACCCCAGATATCCCTCAGTGCTGGGCCCAAAGTTTCGAAAGAAGCCTTATGGGACATCGTGCATTCGTCCCACACGATCAAGGCGCATACCTTCATTACCCTGCCATTAAGAGTGCCCTTCTTCATGTCACAAATGGGGATGTCTGTTAAAGTTAAGTTTATAGGCAACTTAAAAGTAGAATGTGCAGCTTCACCTCCATGAAGTAATGCAGCTGCATTGCATGAGGATGCTACGGCAAGAGCGATTTTACATGTTGGCCGTATTTTGTCAAGCAGAAGAACTGCCAGGAAAGCCTTGCAGGTACCTCTGGGAGCGTCGAAAAAGAACAACTTACCTAAAGCTTTGGTAACTGAAAAGGGTAGATTTCTCCTACTGCAACCAGCTCACAGGTGGTGCCATATGTTGTCGGTTTCATATAGGCACTGCGGTAATTGTCTTTCGAGGTGAAATTTTTTCCTTCAGATGAGCATGTGAATGACTTGAAGCACTCTCAATTTGCCACGATATGGGACACGATGGTCGACCTAATATCTCCATAGACATTCTAATGTTGCCATGAATGAGGTAAGAGATGGGGTGAAACAGACATGAGCCATCACCGGCATTGGAACAGAACTGTGGAGTGTTGATATAACATTAACCTCAGAACCTTGTATATTTCCTTTCATAAATAGCACTTTTTAACATGAAATGATAACTAAATGTAAACATTTGCCGCGGTATATATTTGTTAATTTAATGAAATTGGAACAGTCAATATTCCTTCCCACGTTTTCGTGGCTAATTCCATCAGCTAATTCGAAGCCGCATGAGCATGTCAAATTTATAATTGCTCGAACTGTTCAGTTCATGGGCTCAAAAAGATTCGCAATGTCACCTAACATTGGATTTGCAACTAATTTATCTGCACACTGTGATCCCTTCTTCCATGGACTTGAATGGAACTTTGCAACCATCAACACGTTTTCAGTCAGTTTGGATTACAATTGTGAAGTTGCGATTTTTTTTACATTACAATTTGGCGAAGTATGGATTTCTGATTTTTAACTATTTAAACGTTTTAGAACAGGGTCGTAACTTTAATGCATATGGTTTGACGTAAAACTGTAACAAGCATTAGTACTTTTTAATTTTAGATCAAAATTCTGTGGAATTTTGGCAGCATTTCAACGTTTCTGGCATAACTATCTTTAAACCCATCAGCATTTTGAACAGTAAAGCTAAGCCACTATTTTGAATATTTTGGTTTTCAGACTTTTCTAGGTACAGATGTGGTAGAAAAATTCAATATTTAAAAGCCACCATTTTCATTATTTTGTTGCTGACCTTGGCTACATATAACGGACGCTCCCTATCTTCTGATTCAAGGCTTCTTGAATTGGAAGAGGAACTACAAAGGATCAAGTGGGACATCGTCGGACTAAGTGAAGTAAGGAGAAAAGGAGAAGATCTCATTGAACTGAAAAGTGGACATCTCTTCTACTATCGTGGGACAGATACTGACAGAACTAGTGGTGTTGGATTTATAATAAACAAGAAACTGAAGGATAAAGTTGTAGACGTTGAAAGTTCCCCTGACAGAGCTGCACGACTCGTTATCCAACTCTCGAGAAGATACCAGGCTCAGATTATTCAAACTTATGCACCCACCACAAGTCATGCTGAAGAAGAAATTGAAGAAATTTTATGAGGAAATTCGTGATCTAAATAATAAAGGTAAGCAGCACTTGAAGATAATTATGGGAGATTTCAATGCAAAAACAGGGCAACGGCAACAGAATGAAACTTCAGTAGGTAAATTCGGTCACGGCAACAGAAACCAGCGTGGAAATACTCTCGTAGAGTTTGCAGAGGCAGAAGGGTTTTTCATCTTGAACTCCTT
Organism: Macrothele yani; assembly: GCA_039090855.1. Lineage (NCBI taxonomy): Eukaryota > Metazoa > Arthropoda > Arachnida > Araneae > Macrothelidae > Macrothele > Macrothele yani. The sequence continues at coordinate 163,797,189 of CM077011.1, forward strand.
TTCAAGAAAAAGCCACACAGGAAATAGACATGGAGTCATCCAAATGGGACAACAAGTGAAATTGATTTTATTATGTGTAACAAAAAATTCGTCACAGAAGACTGCAGTGTGCTAAACAAGTTCAACACAGGCAGTGACCATAGATTGGTGAGATGTAAGATGCACCTCAACACTAAACTCGAACGTAGCAAGCTCATAAGACAAACAAAATGTATTGACATAACCAACCTTAAAAAACACCATAATACCTTCAAATTGGAACTGAAGAACAGATTCTCTGCTTTAGAAGGCCTAACATCGGAAGAAGTGGATATTTCTGAAGTTAACAGAAAAGTAACCAAAGCTCTTATGGAAACAGCAGCAAAATTAGCTGGGTCTAAGAACAAATTGCATGTGAACAAATTATCAGGAAAAACCAAAATGTTGATGCAAAAAGAAGAGTGATGAGGACAACTAAAGAAGATGTGACTTCCAAAGTGGAATATATAGAGATATACAAGACAGTACGAAAAAGTATCACTGAAGACGTAAGGAAATTCAACTGTGAACTAGTAAGGAAAGCAATTGAAAACAACCAAAGCCTAAAGATAGCAAAGGGACATCTCAGTAAGGGAAAAAAACAGATTATGTCACTGAGAAAAGAACATGGTTCTGTAACAAGAAATAGAGGCGAAATTTTGACAAGAGTGAAAGGTTTCTACTCCAAATTATATGAAAGGGATGATACATGTACTCCAGACATCATGAAAAGGTACCAGTACCAGAGTTCTTCCAGTCCTTCCAGCAGAAGTTGCACATGCAGTCAAGAACATGAAGCGGGGAAAAGCTCCAGGAGAAGATAGAATTACTGTAGACATCATACAAGAAGCAAGTGGAGAAATCGAAACAGTACTCGCCCAAATTTTCACTCGACGCCTTAATGAAGGGAAAATTCCTGAGGATTGGAACAACGCTACAATGATCTTGCTACATAAAAAAGGTGACATTGAGGATCTCAGGAACTACAGACCTATCAGCCTCCTATCAGTGGTTTATAAAATCTTCACTAAAGTTCTTTCACACCGCTTGAAGGTGACACTGGACATGGCTCAATCAAGAGAACAAGTTGGATTCAGGAGTGGCTACAGCACAATAGATCATATCCACGTACTGAGAGAACTAATTGAAAGAGCGAGGGAATATGAACTTCCATTGTGCATGGCTTTTATCGATTACGAAAAAGCCTTTGATTCGGTGAAACCATCAGCAGTTACAATGGCTCTGAAATCCTGCGGTATTGAAGATGCATACATTAATATTATTAATAACATCTATGAAAATGCAAGTGCAAAGATTCGGCTGTTTGAAAATACAACACACATAGAAATTGGAAAAGGAGTGAGACAAGGTGACACCATATCTCCGAAGCTCTTTAATGCCACATTGGAAAATGTATTTCAATCACTGAACTGGGAAAACAAAGGGATAAAGATTAATGGAGATTATCTAACCCACCTTCGTTTTGCTGATGACATAGTCATTTTTGCAACTACCCCATCAGAGCTACAGAGTGTAATCCAGGAACTTGCTGACAAGAGTAAAGAAGTGGGATTAAAAATGAACTTTCAGAAGACAAAAGTGATGTACAATGCTTTTACAAGAAATGAAGATTTATCGATTGATGGAGAAAAGCTGGAGATAACAGACACGTACGTTTATCTTGGACAGCAGATATCAAGTGAGGGTCACATTGATGAAGAAATTAATCGGCGTACAAAACTTGCCTGGAGAGCTTTTGGAAAAAACAGCATAATTTTCAAGAGCAATATGCCATTATGTCTTAAAAGAAAAGTGTTTGATCAATGCATCCTTCCAGTGCTTACGTATGGTGCAGAGACGTGGACCTTAGCTAAAATAGACATACAAAGGCTGCAGACAACTCGAAAAGAGCATGGAGAGGTGCATGCTTGGTGTAACCAGGAGAGATAAGAAGATTAACACATGGATCCGAAAAATGACAAGAGTGGAAGACATCATGATCAGAGTTAAATCCCTGAAATGGCAATGGGCTGGACATACTGCCAGAAGGACAGACCATCGATGGACAGCCGAAATTTTAGATTGGATTCCAAGGGACAGGAAAAGACCCAGAAGAAGACCACATGGAAGATGGGTGGATGAAATTCGAAAGTATGCGGGAGTGACATGGAGGAGACTGGCACAAGATAGACCGTTGTGGAGGAAACTTGGGAGACCTTCGTCCAGCAGTGGATTGATAATTGATGATGATGATGATGATGATGAGATATATCATCATCATCATCATTGTCAACCATTATCAATCCACTGCTGGACGAAGTTCTCCCCAAGTTTCCTCCACAACGGTCTGTCTTGTGCCAGTCTCCGCCATGTCACTCCCGCATATTTACGAATTTCATCCACCCATCTCCCATGTGGTCTTTTTCTGGGTCTTTTCCTGTCGCTTGGAATCCAATCTAAAATTTCGGCTGTCCATCTATGGTCTGTCCTTCTGGCAGTATGTCCAGCCCATTGCCATTTCAGGGATTTAACTCTGATCATGATGTCTTCCACTCTCGTCATTTTTCGGATCCACGAGTTCCTCTTCTTATCTCTCCTGGTTATACCAAGCATGCACCTCTCCATGCTTCTTTGAGTTGTCTGCAGCCTTTGTATGTCTCTTTTAGTTAAGGTCCACGTCTCTGCACCATACGTAAGCACTGGAAGGATGCATTGATCAAACACTTTTCTTTTAAGACATAATGGCATATTGCTCTTGAAAATTATGCTGTTTCTTCCAAAAGCTCTCCAGGCAAGTTTTGTACGCCGATTAATTTCTTCATCAATGTGACCCTCACTTGATATCTGCTGTCCAAGATAAACATACGTATCTGTTATCTCCAGTTTTTCTCCATCAATCGATAAATCTTCATTTCTTGTAAAAGCATTGAACATCACTTTTGTCTTCTGAAAGTTCATTTTTAATCCCACTTCTTTACTCTTGTCAGCAAGTTCCTGGATCATACTCTGCAGCTCTGATGGGGAAGTTGCAAAAATGACTACGTCATCAGCAAAACGAAGGTGGGTTAGATAATCTCCATTAATCTTTATCCCTTTGTTTTCCCAGTTCAGTGATTGAAAGACATTTTCCAATGTGGCATTAAAGAGCTTCGGAGATATGGTGTCACCTTGTCTCACTCCCTTTCCAATTTTTATGTGTGTTGTATTTTCAAACAGCCGAATCTTTGCACTTGCATTTTCATAGATGTTATTAATAATATTAATGTATGCATCTTCAATACCGCAGGATTTCAGAGCCGTGGTAACTGCTGATGGTTTCACCGAATCAAAGCCTTTTTCATAATCGATAAAAGCCATGCACAATGGAAGTTCATATTCCCTCGCTCTTTCAATTAGTTCTCTCAGTACATGGATATGATCTATTGTGCTGTAGCCACTCCTGAATAAAGCTTGTTCTCTCGGTTGAGCCATGTCCAGTGTTACCTTCAAGCGGTGTGAAAGAACTTTAGTGAAGATTTTATAAACCACTGATAGGAGGCTGATAGGTCTGTAGTTCCTGAGATCCTCAATGTCATCTTTTTTATGTAGCAGGATCATTGTAGCATTGTTCCAATCCTCAGGGATCTTCCTTCATTAAGGCATCGAGTGAAAATTTGGGCGAGTACTGTTTCAATTTCTCCACTTGCTTCTTGTATGATGTCTATAGTAATTCCATCTTCTCCTGGAGCTTTCCCCCGCTTCATGTTCTTGATTGCATGAGCAACTTCTGCTGGGAGGACTGGAAGAACTCTGGTACCTTTCATGATGTCTGGAGTACATGTATCATCCCTTTCATATAATTTGGAGTAGAAATCTTTCACTCTTGTCAAAATTTCGCCTCTTATTTCTTGTTATAGAACCATCTTCTTTTCTCAGAGCCATAATCTGTTTTCTTCCCTTACTGAGATGTCCCTTTGCTATCTTTAGGCTTTGGTTGTTTTCAATTGCTTTCCTCACTAGCTCACAGTTGAATTTCCTTACGTCTTCAGTGATACTTTTTCGTGCTGTCTTGCATAGCTCTATATATTCCACTTTGGAAGTCACATCCTCTTTAGTTGTCCTCATCTCTCTTCTTTTTTGCATCAACATTTTGGTTTTTCCCGATAATTTGTTTACATGCAACTTGTTCTTAGACCCAGCTAATTTTGTTACTGTTTCCATAAGAGCTTTGGTTACTTTTTCTGTTAACTTCCGAAATATCCACTTCTTCCGATGTTAGGCCATCTAAAGCAGAGAATATGTTCTTCAGTTCCAACTTGAAAGTATTATGGTGTTTTTTAAGGTTGGTTATGTCAATACATTTTGTTTGTCTTATGAGCTTGCCACGTTCCAGTTTAGTGTTGAGGTGCATCTTACATCTCACCAATCTATGGTCACTACCTGTGTTGAACTTGTTTAGCACACTGCAGTTTTCGATGACGAATTTTTTGTTACACATAATAAAATCAATTTCACTTGTCGTCCCAATTGGATGTCTCCATGTCCATTTCCTGTGTGGCTTTTTCTTGAAAAAGGAATTCAAGATGAAAAATCCTTCTGCCTCTGCAAACTCAACAAGAGTATTTCCACGCTGGTTTCTGTTGCCGTGACCGAATTTACCTACTGAAGTTTCATTCTGTTGCCGGTGCCCTATTTTTGCATTGAAATCTCCCATAATTATCTTCAAGTGCTGCTTACCTTTATTATTTAGATGACGAATTTCCTCATAAAATTCTTCAATTTCTTCTTCAGGATGATTTGTGGTATGTGCATAAGTTTGAATAATCTGAGCCTGGTATCTTCTCGATAGTTGGATAACGAGTCGTGCAGCTCTGTCAGAGGAACTTTCAACTTCTACCACTTTATCCTTCAGTTTCTTGTTTATTATAAATCCAACACCACTAGTTCTGCCAGTATCTGTCCCTCGATAATAGAAGAGATGTCCACTTTTCAGTTCAATGAGATCTTCTCCTTTCTCCTTACCTCACTTAGCCCGACGATGTCCCACTTGATCCTTTGTAGTTCCTCTTCCAATTCAAGAAGCCTTGAATCAGAAGATAGGGAGCGTCCGTTGTAGGTAGCCAAGGTCAGCATCAAATGGCAGCCTAGTCCGGTCCTCCGGGGATTCTTAGCACCCTCTGCCTTCATGTCGCACTGGCCGCTGCCTTGGCCAGGTACATTCCAGCTGCCGGAGACTGAGGGCCAAGATTTAAGTTGTAGAGTAATTTTGGAGGTGTTTGGCCATAACTCACCACGCTGGCCAAGCGGGTTGGTGAGTGTGGGATAGCATTTCCTCTGATCCCGATGGTATAGTTATACCGCTATTTGCGGTCGTCAGAGCCCCTTTAGTGGGAACAGGATGCACCACGAGAAGGCGGGGTTGACATTTGTCAAGGAGATATATATATATATATATTTATATATAACCTCTTTTAGGAAGAATTACAGCACGAAAGCAGGTTGGCATAAATCTTACATGATTTTGGAGTGTATCTACGTCTGCAATATTCCAGGCATTAATCCGACAATAATTTAACTGGCTTAGATTTGATGGAAGATCATTTTGCTTCCTAATGTATTTTTCTAACATATTCCATACATTCTCAATGGAGTTAATATCATGGCTGTGTAGTGACCAGAGAAGATGGTGGAAGTCCCTGACATGCTCGCTGATTCTACGCTGAACGTCTTGCGTGATGCATAGTAGCACAGTCTTTCAGAAAACAGCCAACACCTCCTGGATAAAAAGTCAACGTTGCAGGATCGAGTTGATCGGCAACAGTATTCATATAATCCTTGGAGAACACCCGAGTTTCCAGCTATATTAATGGATGTATTCCATACTGACAAAACGTGCCCTACACCATTACACACATCCAGAACCAGATAAGTTGCATAATGAAGCAAATGAAGCAACGGAAGAAATTGAGCTGGGTCCATTGCATCGTGGGGCTCCCGCCAAATTTTCTGTGTAGTGTTGGTATGGCACAAGATCTACCTCGACTCGTCGGACTAAATGAACTTTTTTTTTACCAGTCTTACAGTGTCCAGTGACGGTGTTCCTGACACCACTGTAGACGAACTTTCCGCTTCTTCGCAAAAATTAGTGGTTTCGGTATAGGCATGCGAATGTGGATACCGATCCTCTTCAATTTCCTTCCAATAGTTATCTGGTCAGGAATAGCCCTCATTGAAAGCTTTGGTCAATTGCTGCACACCGAAAGTCCTATTTATGCGTATAATCCTTCGCAGACGACGGATATCTGGTTCCTGATAGGTTGCCGTCACGGCACAGACGGATATCTGGTTCCTGATAGGTTGCCGTCACGGCCTCTTAGACAAGCAATGTGGCTTATTTTTCCACTGATGAAATAACAGGGATATCGCACCATTCGAGATACCAGTGAGCTCTGCTATTTTCTAGATCGTCGCTCCAGCCAGACGGGCACCCACAATGTCCTTTAACGAACTCCGAAAAATCTTATATTTTTCCCATTGTGACGAGCAGGAGCCTTGAATAATTGTCGATATCACTTGGTGACGTACGTGACCACGCATTTTTCATATACGCTGCATAGGTGATGCTTACGTACATCTACAGAAAGTTTCTAATTCATTAGTCGGTGTGTGCATCGCAGCAGCACATTTATAAATGTGTAATTTACCTAACAAATAACAGAAACGAGACGAATTTAAAATGAGGTATGATGCTTCATCTTGTTAAATTTTGGGAAATTCTAGTCATGAAAGGGGAAAGTTCTCACCGTAATTTTTTTTTTCCGAATTCAGTAGATTCCTCTGTTTCAGTTCACGTGGGACGTTGTATAAAGATCCAAATTCATGTACGGAAAATGGCGATGGGAAGCAAACTCTGTAAGTTAGGTTGACTATTTCTTTTCTGCGTAGTCACCACCCAAAGAGATCACATTTCCACAGCGATGGATAAACGCCCTTTTAGAATATCTGAAATTAAGCTCTGAACCACGATTCTATCCTCGATCGGCAGCATCGTCAGGATTGGAGAAGGAAGAAATCTGAACATTCAAGTTCAGTCGAGTAGGAGCGAATGATACAAAATATTCAATCCGCATTCACAGCAGTCTTTTGGGGCAAAAAGGGAGGCGTGAGCTGGAGCGTTGTTCTGAAGTAGCAGGACAACTTTCGTTAGCATTCCTTGTCTGTGTTTCTTCACATTTTCAAACAATTTGTCGAAGAGGTTAGCGAAATATGTTGACGTGATGTAAAGTCGTTTGGTAGGTGATAATCAGTGAGGATGACACTGTAGTGATTCCAAAAGTCTGAGCATTTCCTCTCCAGCAGATGTTTGGACTTGTGCCTCTAAGGGAGGTGGTTATTCTGCATGCTTACATCGTTTGGAGCTCTCCTTTTGTCCTTTGTCGAAATGATGAACAGAAGACTCATGCATTGTCATTAATTGGACAAAGAAGCCATCCGGGTCATTGCTGGCTATGGCAAAAATAGTTGCGAACACTCCACTGTGGGCTATTTCTATAACGGTGTACCAGTGTGAGTAAGCGGTGAATCTATCTGGCCGCTACCACAGCCATGTGAAAGTGGTAATGAAAAATATCTTCCATGGAGACGTCAATAATTTCGACCTGTTTAACCAAATTACTGATAGCTATGAGTCGATTCTCCATTATTACTGCCAGACACTTATCACCCACTCCTCCGTCACAGAGGTTGCTGGATGGCCAGAACACACTGCGCTATGGATGATCACTCGTCCAATTTGAATATTATGTACAATTAAGTTTCAGCACTTTATCTGAGCACTCAGATTCATATACTGCACTCGTTTCCTGATGAATAAGTTTCGTAGTTTTGTCTTTAAATATGAACGCATCATTTTTATACTGAACGCGTCACGGGTCTGTACTCACGCCTGTCCATACTGAAACTTTACCGACCTGTTTGCTTTTATATCGTTTATATTTTTTTAGTTTGGAGGTTTAACGACCACGGTGAATTACGAAATGGGCTGTATGTAAGCAGTTGAAGGTCCCAAATTTGGGGAAAACTGGTTCAACCGAAATGAGAAATCCAATGACGTGATACAAGCACGCAATCCACGCCCCATTCCGGATTCGAACCTAGACCTACTTCTGATGAATGATTAGAAGCTAACGCTTCTTGTCACCCTACCACCGGGGCAGCCCATTTAACTAACCACCATTAAGAAGAAAAACAGTCAATCACAATCTTGCAAAACTTTGTACTATTACGGCGTTGGTTATGAACTATGTGCTGAAAAGAGAGGCATGATATTGTACTGTCATTTTCTATCCGATTATGGATCTTTATCGAATACTCCTTAAAATTTTGACTAAAGTTTAAATTGTTTTCTCTCATATTGGAGACTACATAATACGTATTGCTTCATCGCAACTCTGAACACCTAAAATATTTTATACAAAACTCCTTTAAAATGTATTTTCGAAATTATCTTTCTCACTTAAATTATGTTTCCTTTCAAGTGCTTGTTCTTTCGATATTTTTGGTAAAGAATTGGCATCAATGTTAGTCGAAATCTCTCTGGGAAATGCAAGGGCAAGACATAAAAACTTCGGAATGAAAATTTCAGTCTCTCGCTCCCTTCCAATTTGTCCATGCTCACTCCTGTTTGGGAACAAATATATTATAGTATTTGACAAGAAAAAGTAAATAATCGCTCGTAGGCGTTGCATAATGCTTTTCTGTCTTTGCAAAATGAGTAAAGAAAAACCGAGAAATGTCAAGTAGGAGTGAAAAAGTCTCTGCTTTGATTGAAATTCAATTCATATCGGTACAGCCAATCGTCCATTCATTTTAAAAAGCAGTTAAGTACCATTTCAATAACTATTTGAGGAAGTTGAAGAGAAATGCAAATGCGCTTTGTCTTTTCTCGCTGTATGCACATTTATATCGGCAACACATCATTCTGAACTGATTATATGATTTCTTTAGTGAAACGATGGAACGTTAAATATATTATAAGGAAGATTTTCAGAAAAAGTAATTAGAAAATGGTTAAAATATTTAATAAGTTGTAGCGATCTACACACGTGTCATGGAATGAGAACATTTGAAAGGTTTACTTGGGAGTTATTCAGTGGAACGAGATTCCAAAATAACTCCTTTCATTCTGAAAAAGGTATAGAATTCTTCCGAGAAGGAAATGTGCGTTCTTCGTGCTCTTTCCAGTTAAAAAAAATCACTGGTAACTTAGTAGAGACCTTGAATGGATTCGGAATTCAAAAGGAATCCTTGGAATTTCAATTCCATTTGTCGATGAGCTCTATGTAACTTACAAAGTTAAAAAATGTCTATTTTCGGACAGACTGTATTTTCTCAACTCCTTTATTCCCATCATCATTCTTATAATATTCGTCATCCATGAAGAAGAATTTAAAATGTGCTATTGATGTTCTTCAAATGCCGCTTAAATTTCATTCATGTATTCATTTTAAACGCACTCGGGTTTGTGGCAGGATACTTAATTTATTTACTTAAGTCCTTTTCTGTGTGTGAATCAACAGATTAAGAATTAAAATTAGTTACTTGGAAAGGATTTGGGAATTTATCATAGTTTTTCATTGTTGGCAGTATTTGAAAAACTAATGTTCCAATCAGAGAGAATGGGCATACGTTGAGTCAAAGGTAGGTTATGTCATGCTGCATGGAAAGATGACAGAATCAGTTGAAGATAGTGATAGCATAAATAATTCCTTTTTGGGAATTCGTTTTTCATTCACGCAAAAGAGTCATTCAATTCCCATCGTTTCCTGTACTCCCTCTACAGTCAATGAGTAAATCATTCGCTCCACGGATTCAGTCTTTTCGACAAAAGCGGAAACTGACAAAATGTTCAAAAGATAGCAAGCTTAGTTGGGACCCATTCACCGTTCAGAAATTAATCTCCTCTTCTCGCGAACACACCACTCACATTCAAGGCCAAAGAGGAAACTGGCAAATACCCAGAAAGAGATGGTGTTTAGTAAGAAAGCATTACCCATTCGTGAATGAATCTTTTCTCGTCGCAAACACACTATTCAGATGAATGGAATTCAGCTTTTATTCATACTTTTGAATTCCATCATACTTTGTACCTCTTACTTAAAAATGAAATGTACTTATTAATGTTTTATTAACAGTAAATGCTTTGAAAAACGTGACTTATTTACTTTTTTTCATGAAATTTACTGTTAACAAACGTAATTATTTTAAAACACTAGCAAATAACTTAAGACCAAAGACCCGGACCAAAACAATACGAGTACATACAAGAAGGCATCATAATTCAGACTGAATATGCTCTCCAAAATTTGTATTCCTCGGGCCCTAAACATAAAACGTACAACCATTCGAAAATGAACAGCAAACAGAACAGTGAGTAAACATTTCTCTCAACAACAGTAATAGGTAAAGCGGAAATTGGCAAACTGCCCAAAATATAGCGAGGAATCCATTTGTCTTTCGCTAATAAATCCTCACTCACGGCTACGACACTATTCACTTTAAACGCCAAAGTGGAAATTAGCAACCTTCCAAAACAACGGGATCTCAGTTAGCATGTATTCACCATTCGTGAATGAATACTAGTCGCTAATACACTATTCAAATGAATGGCATTTAGGTTTCATTCATATTCTTCAGTTCCTCTTTATTTTCACTGATAAGTTTCACTGACAGAAAATTTTCAAAACAATGGATAAAAAGTTCATTTATTTTAAAGCAACAGCCAATAACACAAGAACAAAGGACCGGAACAAGGCAGTGGAGGTACAGACAGAGGACGTAAATTCAGGTTGAATATGCTCACCAAAGTTGTAAGTTGTTTTAACCGTTCAAAGGTAAACAGCAGAGAGAACAGTAAATTAAAATGTCTCCCTACAGCAGGTAAAAATTCTAAACTCCTGAAGCATAAACATATAGTAAAACATCTTTTCCCCGCAATGTGAGTTGTATGACATATTAATCTGCTAACAACACAGGTTCCCGAACTCAGTACGTCAGAAGAAAGTTGTTTAAACCTGCTGAAACTTCAATGCTTGCTGCAGAAATGGCCGACAGATTATATTCACAGCGGTAAGAACAAACCATTTTACTGTGAAGTCATTCATTGTGAAGGGATTGTTCAGAAATGATCCATCACTAGTTTAACATACTCATGAATAATACGCCTTAGAAATAAAGCGATGAGAATAACTGAAATAACAAATAAGAAAAGCACTTTACAGGATATTCCAGTTGAGAATTTCCAATACTCCGTGCGTTAACAAGCACATTGAAGCGTCTTTATTAACAAAAATCGGAAATCTCGATCGCGCATGTCTCTATGTGAGAAATATTTCAGTGTGTTTTCTAAAGAAACGACATCGTAAAGAACAAAATCAAAGAATTGCTTAGTCTTCTGGGATAATTGTGCACCACGAAAATTGGAAATTCAGTGAAAAGTATAATTTTCCGGAATGATAATTTTTACACCAGTCTTCTGAAAATATATATTGGCCATAAGAAAGGTGGAAAAGAAGTCTCCGGACACCAGTGCTTTTTATACAACATTGCGTTTATGACAAAATCAATAAGGAGCTGGCCAACCGTTTTGCCACAATTACGTTCTGCACTCTCTATGGCATTCTTTCAATGAGATTGTGGTAAGTAGTCTCAGGTATATTTTCCAATCCTCCCGTAAAGCAGTGGTCAATTCAGATACAGAAGCTGAAAGTGTCGTTCTAGGCGGAATACAGCGTTCAAGTTCATACCAAAGGACCTCTATAGGATTGAGATCGGAGCTTTGACCTGGCCATTCCAAATGTTATACAGTCATATCCTCAAATCATCTCCAAATGGGCCGTGTTTTATCGCACAGTGCGTTGTCTTGTTGAAACAAGATGCCTACACTTCGCCAGTGTTACGGAGAAGTGTTTACACTTCTCCGTAAAACTGGTGAAGTGTAGGCTGTGCGGAGCTTCGTAGCGTTCATGTTTTCCTCCACAACTACCAATGGTCCCCGACCATTAAACTTCCACCACCTGAAATTCTTTGCTGATGTTTTGTGCAGAGAAATGACGGTACCCTTGGAAGTCACGTTTTAGAATTATATTGTCCCTTTACGTCAATTTACTTCACCTTCCTGAACATTGTTTGGCAGCTGTAAGCCCCTCAGGTTTCAATTTACTAATAACGTCTTGAACGTTTGACCGTAGGTGTTGCAATTGTTCAGCAATCGGACCTATGGACTGGTTCATGATATTGCACCACATAACACCTTGTTGGAAGTCAGTAGCTGAACACACGTGGCCAGGTCTCACGGGAAGACGATATACGACGTCTGGGGAGCTTACCCGAAGTTTTAAAGGAATTCTGGCGCACGTGATGTATTGGAATGTTCCATTTCTGTTGAAGAAGTTAGTGTCTGGAAATTTTTCTCACATAGGGTATTTATGACGATGTGTAAAATATTGTACCCTCTGAAGAGTAGAAAAAAGCAGTGCAATATGTGGGCCATTCTACAAGATGCAACAAAAACATGCTTATTCTTATATAGAGAGAGTTGAGGATGTACCGGATAAAAACTAACGGGCATCCGAGCAATGGAAACATAAGTAAGTCCCTCCATTATCTTTGGATTTTAACTTTAAAATAATTTGTTGTGTCCTAAAGGATTGAACCAAATCATAAAAAATAATGATCGAAGCTGCTTGAAAAATCGTCACCACGTGGGTAAGAAGCACTGGAGTCTAGTATTTCTAGCCTGGTTAATGTTTATGCCTTACCAGATTAATAAACATTCGACAGCATTCACTTCCATAATAGTTGTACATTGTTCTTCGGTCCTATACGATCTATTAATGGTGTTCTTGAACATGTGATGAGATTCCGAATTTGCTTTCTCGAAGCGGGTTTTCTCATTATAGGAATGCTATAATACCGCAGACGAGGAGTAACAATTGTCTGTGTACACGGAAGCGAGCAATCAAAGAATTGTGCCTTTGAAGCTTAATCACGGACGATTTTCCTGTATATACAGTTCATATGAACGCAATGAGAGAATTAACTGAAAGAGCGAAAGGATATGAACTCCCTCTATGTACGGTATCATTGATTGTGAAAAAGCTTTTGCTTCCTGAAAACCATTAGCAGTTACAGTGAATTTACAATTATACGTTACTGGAGAAGCATACATTGATATTATTAAAAACATCTGTGAAAACTCAAATGAAAAAGCTAGACTGTTCGAGGACACGCCAAGTTTAAAGATCTAAAAGGGAGTGATGCATGGTGACACCATACCTGCCAAGTTCTTCAATGCCACATTGCAGAATGTCTGAATCACTGAACTGAGAACAAGAGAATAATGAATATAAATAAATCCACCTTCATTTTGCTAACGACATAGTCATTTTTGCAAGAACTCTCACAAAACTACGAAGTACGATCCAGTAACTTGCTGACTGATGTACAATGCCTTTAAAGGAACTGGATTTTAAAAAGTTGGTGGGTCAAATTTTGTAGTAACTGATGCCTACATTTAGCATGGGAAGCAGAATCCAAGACAGAGCCAAACCGAAGAAATAACCAATAGGCGTATAAAAACTTAGTTGGAATGCATTCGGAACAAACAGTACAATTCCAAGAGCAATTTACCATTGTATCTTAAAAGGAAAGAGTTTTACCAATGCATCTTCCCAGTTCCTACTTATGGATAAGAGACATGGAATTTAACTACAAAAAAAGTAAAGAGGCTACAGGCAACTTAAAGAACAGGGAGAGATGCATGCATGGTGTAACAAAGAAAGAGAAGAAAATAAACTCATGCATCTGGGAAAAGACTAGAGCGGTGACATCACGCTCAAAACATATACACTCGTGCAGCATTGTTCTTGATATATTGCAATAACTGACCACTGTTGGACATCTGAAATAATACATTAAATTCCAAGGTACAGGAAACGATCCAGAAGAATAGCACGTGGAGAATGTTTTGACGGAATTCGAAAGCGTGCTGGAATGACATGGAAAAACATGCTCATAACGTGACGTTGATTTTAGAAAAAGACTTAGGAAAACTTTGATCCCGCAGTCGATTTCGAAGGGTTAGTGATGATAATATTACTTCTATAGGAAAATTTCGTACTTAAGCCATAAGCTCACCACAAGAACACTAAAATGATACTTTGAAGCCATAAAAATTGGAAAATAGCCCTTCGTTAGACGAATACACTACACAAGTTGAAAGAAGAGTGAAAATTTGTGAAAATTATGGGTTAATACAGGAATTAAGAACCTTGTGAAGGTTAATGCTTTGTGAATTTTCTAAAATGTTCACAACACAACCATAAATAAAATAAAGAAGATTGGTTATGAATTTAAGTCAAGATCAAAATTTTTTTTTATCTGTGTATATGTAAAGCAGCAAGCTGATGGCAGATGATCTTATTTTGTAACGTACAGTAACCTACTCAAGACACATTACTTAGATATGAAACGAAAAGCCAAATCATCATGACCACCTGCCTAATATGATATTGGTACTTCACGTGCCCCCCAAAAACCTTTTACGCTCCGAGACACGGACGCTAGATTTCTAAAGATGTCATCTAATATCTGGTACCAGAGCGTTACCAGAAGATCCTTTACTCTTGTAAGTCATGTGGTTAAACCACACATATCGGATTTTCTGTTCCAAAACAAACCTCAGATGCTCAATTGGATTACTGTCTGGTGAACTTGGAGGCCAGGGCAATACCTGGAACTCTTCCTCATGTTCCAAGAACCATTCTCAAACAATCCGGACAATGTGGCATGGCGCATTATCCTGCTCAGAATGGTCATTACCAGAGGGGAATACCGTTGCCATGAAAGGACGTACCTGGTCTGTAATGATTTTTAGTTAGGTTCTAGACGTCATAGTTTCCGGCAAATGAATAACCGGACCCAGGATTTCGAAACAGAACATTGCTTAAAGCATTATATTTCGTCCACCGGCTGCTTGTCGTCCCAAGGGGGGATCCTGGTTCCTACACTTCCGCATGTAAACGTCGCGCTGGTACCCGGCGTCCACATGGTGGAACGGAAAACGAGGTTTATCGCACCATACAACTTTCAATCATTTAAATTCGTCAAGTTTTGATTCTCGCATGTCCATTGTTGACGCTTTTGACGGTGGACCGAGGCCATGGCACTCGAAGCTGCAAGCGTCTACGCAACCCCATTTTAGTAGGTTTCAATGTACTGTGCATTGTGACACATTACTCCAGTCACCAAGGATTAATATCGCCGGCGAGTTGAGCCATATTATTCTTTTGTTCGATGGTACCATACAGGATAACCTTCGCTAGCATCGATGAGCCGTGGTCAACGAACACCTTGCTAGCGGTTTTTGATTTCTTTACTCTTCGGACCACTTTTTTAATTTACAAACCACGAATCACCGTGAGCACCCTACAAGTCTTGCAGTCCCGGAATTTATCTGACACAATCGTCTGGCCATTAGAATTTGGCCTTTGTCATACTCGCTTAAGTCCACTGCTTTTCCCATCTGAACAACAATAATAACACTGATTAACTGAGCTCAGTATTAGGTGTTATTTATTATTTATTACATCGTTTTTATGACCCTCACACGCATCATTGTTTAGCTGCAGTAGCTTCGATTTGCTGATCAAAATGTTTTGGCTCTTCGGAGTATTTATTACGTAACTCTAAAATTTCCGTTGGTATTTATTGGAAGTATGCAAGGCATCAAAGACAGCATGTAAGACCGACAAATAAAACAGCTAGTGCTACAAATTCTCAAAAATAGCGTGATCAAAGAAAATAAGGAAGCATTACGTTTTTCCTTTCTTTTGCTATGGTTTTGCGACCATTGAGTGCAATTCTAGAACCATGCGCATTCATTCCATGACTATCCAAGGACCATTATTTCCATTGAAAGGGGAGATCCAGCATTATAAATCATGCATCCCTCTCCTTTATCTAGGACAAAAACCTGCGCCAAACTCAAACGATTAACCTTAAAACTACACCTCTAATCACTCGGCAACTGAAGTGACCCATGGGATTCAATTTTTAACCAAAATAATTGAAAGTCATAGGTCACTAGTCGTCTTTACCATTTCTTCCCCAATTTCTAAAATATGACGACATTTGGTTTTATGAGAATATGGTGGCATCAACTTTAAATTTTTTGTTGGAAGAAATATCTTAGGATTTTTATTTTCTCGTGGAATAATTATTATCGAAAAATCACTTGTAAAGTCAATACGTTCCTATTTGGAAAGTATGCGTATAATAGTCGTTGGAAAATTTTCCATCTTTTGAGTACCTCCAAAATACATACGAGAACGTATGTTAAAATCTTCAACACCAAGTTCTATATTTTGCCGTTTACGCATCTTTTTATGATTTCTGAAGACAACACCATAACTAGCATAAAGTGAAAATAAATGTAAACTGTTTCCTCAAAAAATCAGTTTGAAGGTACGCAACGGTGTGTTATTTAAAAATTCAGATGCATTTCAAAACTTATTCCAAAGACATCACATTTTCAGGAATTTCTACGAATAAAAAAGAATATGGAGGAGCTGCTGCATTACCGAAACTAAATATTAACAGTAAATAAATGAAGACAACGTACTAAAAAATAATGAAATATTTTTAAGAGCGCATAACAAAGAAACAGCTCATTAATATTTAGAGCAGTTGTTGCTTCTGTTAAAAAAGTTAAAATAACATTTTGAATGCTTGCTAGTTAGCATGCTTCTTCATAAAACCTCTCAAATTTCTGCTTTTGTCGTCAGCCTCTTTGCATATTCTCTTTAATATATTTTCTTTTCTTTTGAGATATGGAGAATCTTGGCTGTCAGGGTAAAATCTGAATCAAAAACTGAACGGTAGCATTTTTTAAAAAAACATTCTCCAATTTTTCTGTCTCTATCTTTCATTTACGAAAATAGAATAGCGTTTATCTCACAATCTTCGAATAGCAGGCACTTTACGTACTGTTATAATACAATACGAGGAGTTTTTTTAAAGTAAGGTAGCACGTGCTTGCTCTCCATAACGTTTAGTAATAGGAAGCTGAAATTACACACGAAGATATAACTGAGTACTAACTACTTCTCCATGTAATCCCCAAATCAATCGAGACATTTTTCTCAGTGTTTGATGTGTTTATCTATTTCCCAAGAGAAGACATCCGTGCCAAAACGAATTTTTACCAACGACTTACCAACTATAGAGCAGCAACTTTTGAGAAATGCTTTCCTAAAAGAAGCGCCTAGAGTCTTCGAACAAGCTTAAAATGCTAAATATTTCCAAATGCATTCCAGCAGCAAAATAAAATTTTGTAACTGATAAAAAGGCTCTTGAGGCTTATTAAAAGGAAAAGTGAAATGGTGGCTTTCTGTAAAAGCGAAATTGTTATCAGGATCTACAGTTTAAAATCTTACGAAAGGCTAAGTTTTAAAACCAGAGAATCTTGAAAGTTGTAGTCTTGAAATTTGATGTGCATTCTATCAAAATGCATTTCTTCTTAGCAAATAATACACAGTCGGGTCACATTATTATGACCACCTCCTACTTTTGACGTAAACAGCTCGTAGCCAATAAAAGAAGGCACGTGTCGTGAGCTGGCTTGGAGGTTATATAATAAGGTGTGCTGTAGGCAATTTGAAAACATACCACTCGTTGCTGGCATGGATAAAAAGAGCGATTCATCATATTTGCAAAATGGGATGATTATCAGTATTCGGGCAGAGGGTAGCAGTATTTCTGAAACAGCGCAGTTTGTGAATTGTTGGTGTACTGCTGTGGTTAAAGTGTATCGTGATTAAAGAAGTGACACCATTGCGAATGAGTGACATGGAATCCGCGGAGCACCACGTGCCATTGATGTGAGAGGTGAACGTCGGCTTCAAAGTTGTGTGCTGGCCGATCGACACGGCACAGTGTAGCAACTCTCTGGCCGAATGAACCAAAAGGCAACTGGAAATGTGTCTTGAATGACAGTTCAGAGAACCCTACTGCGTATGTGGCTCCGATGCAGACGGAAGGTCACTGCACCTATGCTAACGAAGGTGCATTGGCAGAATAAAAGTTTACATTTGCACGGCAGTATCGGAATTGAACCTCCGCTGATTGGTAAAGAACTGCCTTCTCCGATGAGTCATGTTTTCTGCTTCATCGAACGGATGGGCGTTGGCGTATAAGGCGAGAAACATTGGAGAACAAACAGTTTTCAACCATTTCTGGAAAAACACAAGCTGGTGGGCGCAGGTTATCATCTGGGTAACGTTTTCGTGGCATTCCCTGTGTCCACTCATAGCTGTGGAAGGCACTATGAACCGAATTCGTTATGAATCCATCTTTGCAGACCACCTACACCCATACATGCTGACTGTGTTTCCTGGGGCTGATGGTATCTTCCAGCACGACAATGCGATGTTTCACACATCTAGAAATGTCCGAGAGTGATTGGAAGAGTACGATGAAGACTTCAAAGTATTTTCCTCGCCCCCTAATTCCCCAGACATAAACCCAACTGAGCATCTGTGGGACCACCTCAGTCGTGTTGTGCGCTCTATGGATCCTCCACCACGCACCCTCCAGTAGCTGTCAGATGCACTGCAGTCAACATGGCTCTACATACCTGCGAACACCTTCCAGCACTTTATGGAGTCACTCGCTGCCCGTCTAGCTGCTGTCCGCGCTGCACACGACGGTTAATCGGGATATTAACTGGTTGTCACGATAATGTGACTCGAACATGTAGATTCTAACCGAGGTCGAAATCGACGTAGTGAAGTTTAACTTCATAAGCAAAGAACAGGAATGCTACCTGGATGAATCGTATTGATTAATGCATGAAAAGGAAATAACTTTTTAGATTACAATGCATTACATAATGTTGTGATGAAATAAGAATTGGGTCTTTTTATCTACCTCTCATGTAGTTGCAAGACGTGTTTTAGTTTCCATTTCAAATTTTTTGGGGATTTGCGCAAACGCATGGATACCGTTTGAGAAAACCTGCTTGGATTTGGGTCGCACCCGCTTGTGGACCTCTTCGCACTTGAAATTTGTTTACTCGAAATGTGTCACTAAGTTGGCCAAATTGACAGACTTTTCTCGGTTCCAAAACCGATGACAAGGGAGCCCAAAGTGCAGTTCATAAAGTGTCCAGTAGTTTTGCAAACAGATCCCTTTGCGGAAATGCCCACAACATTTGTTAATGATTATGACGGTGCGTGCGGAAAAAATCCAATGATTAGGTAAAACGCTGTGTTATGCACGATTAAAACGAAGTCTGAAGATGACATATGTACTTCGTAAAATTACCATTAATCGCACTTAACTATATACAAAGATTAAAATGATACTCATAAGATCTACTGGTCTCCCCGGAGTCCTTCATCAGATGAAAAAATAAAATAAAAAAATTTAATTGTAATTTCATGAAGTATATATGTCATCTTCGGACTTCGTTTTAACCGCGCATAACACAACGTTTTACCTAATCATTGGGCCCACAAGATTTGTTCCGCATGTCTCATACTCTCAGGTAGTGGCCTTTAACACACGGGAAAATATGCCCCCACAGATCTGTGTTAGCATTTCCCCAAATAATTCCTTCAGCCACAGGATTTTAAAATATCACGTTTGTACCTTTCTTCGTGTTATCTATTTTTTCATATTTGAACGTATCTGAAGGACGGGAGGAGGGGGAGGTGGCAGGATATACACTGCTGGCAACCCAAAATGGAACACCAAGAAGGAAGCATCCGATTGGCCTGAAATTAAATAGAAATATGACTGTTTCATAAAAGTCTCATCTGAATTATTAAAAAAATTTACACCTTATATCGCGAAAAATCACATCACTCTGGTTTGCCTTTTGAGGTGACAATCAATCACAAGAATTATTAAGCATATATTCAATCCCAATCTCTTTCAAACGACTGTGAGACAAAAGACTAGATTTAGTTCGTGATGTAATTCGTGTTCTGCGACTTCCAATCTCAAGTGGCCAACAACTCAACAGCATTTTTATAACTTCCTTAAATTACAGTCTGGCATAAATTAGCAATTTTTTTTTCTTTAGTTTTCGTTGACTCACGCTTAAGACAAAGAACGTTTCGTTCGAAATCCTCTGTGCATGTTTTTTTGCTATTTTACTCATCCGCTGCTTAACTGACAGGAACATTCGCTACCAGTTCCCTTGTCGAGAGTGCACGCGAATCTCTGACGTAATTCGATCAAACAAAAAGTTTCCAACATTCGTTGTTTTCTTTCCCATTCGTTTCTGATTGCGTTTCAAGTGGAATAAGTCCTTCTCGAGGAAAAAGCTTCATGCAAATATCTCTAAAAAGTTAATGAAAGTTTGCTCTTCTGTACTTCATTTGGAAATCTGTGATCCGAAAGTAAACTCATCCAACTAATTCGTGAAGCAAATTAAATGTATTCAAATAATTTCCTCCATTAAGCAATGATATAGTGTCTTTCTTATTCTCAGTTCTTTTACGCCTAGGCTTACCAAAGTTAAGATTACTCTACAATATCAAAGTATCCGTAGTTCTAACGTCTCTTTTTTTGAGGAGAGAGACTTTTCTGTTTCCTTACAGAAAAAAAAAACACATTTGGTATTTAACCAGTTCAGCGTTACAGGTAAATTTTCATAAATTAAAACACTGTAATTCACTGGAATTACAACATATTTAGTGATGAGTTGCCACACTGAAATATTTATTTTGGAATGTTAGTAAGCATGTTACTAAAATCTTCCTATACCTGTTTCACGTATCTCACTGACAAAGTGCAGCAAAATAAATTAGACTTTTGTTTGGAAAGAAAGTAACACACTTAAAAAAAATGCTGTAGTTAAATAGTCTATTTCATGCTGACATAATTACAAACAAATTTCGAACTATTGAAATAAAGCTCTTGATTATGTAATCTTCACCTGTGATATTTTTATTGCGAAAAGTCATACCTCAAAATCAGGTATTCTTGGCATCTAAGCTCCTTATGAATAAATTTAAAACGTTCCATTTAGCGAGCGGACTCAACTGAAAAAAGCCACGCTGCTGGAGTGACAGAAAAGGTGCGACGAATAGGATACGTAGAAGAAAACGAACCGTATCTTTCCCAGAGTATCTACCAAGAGAGTAGAATCAGACGGTTTCCTTAACCAGGTACTTACCAGCCATGGCGTATTGGAGTACTTCCGCCATTTTGCGGTAAAGGAACGGATGTGTAAATGCGGTGCCCAGTCGGCAGACGTCTCCCACATGATTCTCGAATGTGCTTCTCTTTTAGGTAGGAGAAAAGTCCTTGCTCCAGAATTGGAAAAGACGAGGGTCCTCTCGATCCTGCAAGCTCATCCCAGAGCGAGACAAGTACTCATCGAGTTGATCAAAGATTTCGTCGCGAGACAAGGAGAGTTGATGGTATTAGGTGTACAAATAAGTTTTAAAGCGTTTTAAGACAAATCAACATGTAATTCGAGAGAAAACAAGAATACCTTTATAAACCAAAATATGTGCCGTCATTATTTATCACCTTCCCCCATCGGTCGGGCAGCTAACGGATTCCAGCCATGAAGATACTGATTGTGACGCGTTGAAGTCGTCAACCCATTTTTGCACTTCGTCACATGTCCGGAAGCACACAGAAGACCAACCATGTTTCATCAAACGGAACAAATGATAGTATGAAGGGGCTATGCCGGGACTATACGCGGAGAGCACCAAAACTTCCCAGCGAGTCATCAATAACGTCTCCTTGACCGATTTCGCGAAACGCGGCCTTGCGTTGTCATCCAGTAATTTCACGAGACGCAATCCTTTGCCTGTGAATGGACGTTTCCGACAGATCTCCCGGTTCAATCGCAGCAAATGTTGCTTGTAGCGATCAGGAGCAATAGTTTGACCCGGTTCCAATAGTTCATAACAGAGCATACCCTTCATATGCTACAAGATGCACAGCAGAAATTTCTTGGAGTGAATATTGCATTTTGGTGTAGAAGTCGTTGCTTCACAGGGGCCTACCTAGTGTTTTTTGCGTTTGGGATTGTCGTATCATATCCATTTTTCATCACCCGTGACGATTTTCCCCAGGAAAGCTTTTCTGTCTTGATTATTCAACAGATTCAAACACTTCATGACACACTCATCCTTGTTCCTCTGGCTCAGGTCATGTGGCACCCATTTAGCTGCCTTCTGAATCTTTCCCATTGCGCGTAAACTATTACAAAAGGTTTGTTGAGTTACCCTCAGTTTTTAGCTAGTTATTTCTGCTTTTAAGATGAATTTTGATCCAGAAATGCTAGTAGTTCCTCATGTGCAATCTTCTGCGGGGTGCCGCTACGTTCTCGATTGCTAACATCAAAATCACCTTCTTTAAACCGTCTAAACCAAACCTCACACGTGCTTTTAGATACAATATTCTCCCTCACAACAGAACAGATCGATGCACATGCTTTTGCAGCACCTTTTCCTTGATGAAATTCGTAACGAATGCAGTGTCGAATAAATGCAGTATCGCTTGCCATCTTTCACGTACTGATGTGCAAATGCGTTTGACAGTTGGGTAAATTTCTGTGTCACAGTTTATACTCTGGACCAGTTACGGTCACATAACAAAAACGCGGGAGAATGTCGAATGTGTAAATAAGCGGTATACGTCACACAAAGAACGCTTTAAAACTTATTTGTACACCTAATAGAAGAATACCGCAAAGAGGAGAACGATTACTCCGGCCCAGAGTCATCACCGCGGTACACGCCCTAGTGCCGCGGACTTGTACCATAGTGTCAATAATTTAATTTTAATCTCTTTGAGAGATTTTATGAGAATAAAACATTTATTTCCCAACGCATGCGACACTCAGTGTAAATAAAGTACATTTACTTTTCTTTCTTTTAGCGTAGACACAATGAAGGGCATTGGTCCCAAACTTTATAGCACTGGCGAATAAAGCTCCCAACCAGACGCAAAATTGAGAATCCCCGCTTTTTAGCATGTCGCACGCGCGGTCTATGACAAAGGGTAGGGAAGTGTTGGTCTCATGGGGGCACAAACTTCAGCCCGTCCCTGGACCGATCTTGTCCATCACCCCCTAATAGCTTAACAGGCCCGCGCACCGAACACCGAAAGCTGCGTGACGTAGGGGAGAGTAGGCTGATGTCCATGGTGGGTGGTCGAGCATGCATGAGCTTGCTCACTCTGTGTAAGCGTGACTGTCGATGTGAGTGGTTGTTGTTGTCAAATTGTCAACAAAATTTATTTTTATAGAGGAATATTAAAAGTATTCAAATTCCCTACTAATGGGGAGGTTCTCAGAAAAGCGTGAAAATTTTCAAGTGACGAAGAACTCTAAGGTAAGTGGAAACCTTTTGTTAACCTTATTTTAAACTACTCGTAAAATAACAATTTTGAACTAGAAAATTTAAATTTGGCTAATTTTATAATATAATGCATCTCACAGCGAGAAGTCAAAGCACTGAAAAGATTTTTGAAAAATGAAATTTACGTTTGTAATGGAAATAATATATTACTTGTGTTGTTATAGTAACCCATAACATGTTTTTTTCCAATGTATGAAATAAGTTCAAAGTAAAATATGTATATTTAGGAGGGGATTTTAAACTTTATTATGGACACAGAATAATAAGGGTTGCATGTTTTTGATTCCAAGAGTAATATGTTAACACATTCGTACGTAGTTATTTAAGTGTTTAGGCAGCGCCAGATTAACTTTTTTGGGGTCCCTATTTCTGGGCACAAGTGCTTGCAAAATACCTATATCCTATACGGAATATATGTATGTCATGTACACATCTAACATGCCTATGCCCTTTATATCAATGCTAAGGTCTTGTTGCCATGTTAAATACATCTTTTGTGTTTGCAGACATGGAGAGTTGCATTGAATTATCATTTTTAATATTTATTACTAAAGGAACACAAACACTGAATCAAGTATAGACAGCAAAAATTAGATATGAATGCCCCAAAACAGAAGTTCACACATAGTTCAGGAGTAAGTTTGCCTTTAAAATGTCCGTTTAAAGATTTTGAAGCATTTTTCTACAAACTCTCGTGTGAGCAGTGTGTATGCTCACACGAGAATTTGTAGATCTCTACAAACTCTCGTGTGAGCATACACACTGCTGGGAATTTATCAGAACCATTCAATTTCTTAAAAATTAGGTGAAATATATCAGTACTACCTGGGCAAGAAATTATTTACTTGCCCAGGTAGTAGAAGCTGGATGCGAAGGAAAATTTATCTTTTAAGATAACAAACCAGAACCCTAATTTTTTTAAGTTAAAAATATGAACTGTTTTAACATGTTTGCACTTCCATTTTAAGGGTCTGTATTACAAATGTTCAATGCACAAACGTGTGTATATCAATTCTTAAGATGCTGGTGCTAAAATTGGTATGAAATGGTACGATGATGAAACTGATGTTTCGGAAATTTAGTGATTCTGCCATGTTCCTTTTGTTAAAGTTTTCTCCCTTTGTCACTAAACATGAGAGGTCAGTTACATCAGAGGCATGCATACTGTTGTTGATTATAAACAAAATTTGGAGCAAAACTAGGTTTCCGATTTCTGGGCGTAGAGCATAACATAATTAAAGATGTGATATTACTCTTTCCTTGGTACTTCGTAACAATAATACAACTTCCATTAATTAACAATGATATGAAACACGACATGTGATGACAGTCTTTTTTTTTTCTTGTGCAGTAGGAAATTTTATTACAAACTTTTTTATTTTAAAAATTTAGTTACCATACACAGGCAATTAGATGTTTTATTTACCTGCCCAGACGAATGATTTACATGCTCTGGGCATCTCGAGCATGGTATTTTTAAGCCTTGGATATTGTTATTTTTAAAAGAAAAAAAAGCACGTGGATCGACATGAATCCACATATTGTGGAAACTATGTTCTAAACAAACAAGATTTTTAAAATACAAATAGAAATTTTTCCCCCCTTTTTTTTAAAAAACATTTGCTTAAAATGAGAGATCAATTTTTTATTCATTTATCTAGACTTATCTGTTTCTAGACTTCCTGCACTGTGTCTTCACAAGCTACAGCAATAATAACTGGAACTAATATGCCTCATATTATCCGATAACTACTGGAAAGTGTGCTTCCAAACGTGGGGGTTGGGTGTCAATTTTTGTATGGGGAAAACTTCTTCAATCCTTCACAGAATTTATTTTGAAACCAAAATCATAAAAAAAGGAAAAAACAATCTTTTTCAACAGCTTTAGCAATGACAAAACATTTGTGCAAAATTTTATACCATTGCTTTTTATAGTTTCTGAGAAAATGGTACATCAAGTTAGTCAATTTATAATGAAACATGTACATCTTTTAAATTACAACCTATAGTACCAAAACAATCGCTTAGATTTATTCAGTACAATAACTGCATGTGCATTTGTCAGGCTCTCAAAAAATATAATAATTATCTGAAAAAATACTTTAAGAAATTATTGGAACAAATTTCAGATTTTCTTAGAAACGTGTCTCTAAAATTCTTCAAGGAACAGCTTACGGACACATAATCAAATTGTGTTTGTGATACACAAAGAACTACAGAACCATAATTATATGTACATTGGCAGTTTTCCTGAATACTTCTTGAAAATCAAATTTCAGGAAATTTCTGCCAATAAGTTACTTGTATTTTTCCAGATAAAAAGAAATGCTTATATTGTGGATCCAAATAGTTTTGCTTAATGCTACTAATATACTTAATACAGATGTGTTGAACTTTGACAAGGTAACTTTTTTGAAATAGTGCTGTGGAAGACAAAAGTTATAAACTTTATAATTGCTTATCAAAATGTTGTCCAAACACGTAACTAGATGGTACTAAAATTAGGAAAACTTGTTATGTCATTATTGTACGTTTAATGATGTTAGCAATTGCATAATTTTCTTGAAATCTTAATTTATTTGATGCAATTAGTGGATCAAGCAGCAATTTACTGTATGTATGTTAAAACGTGTTTTATTGAGCCTTTGGTAATAATTTAAAAACACAGAAAAATTCAGTTTTTCTTGACCTTTTTTTATATATTAGTGATCACGGATTGCATATAAAATGCATTTTCACTAAAGGAATTATTTCGTTACTAAAATTTTCATAGTCATAAGTTTGCAATGAATGAAAAATCTGATTCCTTAAATTAGTCAACCGACATCTTTTGAAACGACAGCGATACTTCGTAATGGGCCCTCAAACTAATCTTTCAAGTACAAGAACGATTTGTTCACAAGTACAGGAATCGTTCGGCTAACTATAAAGACACTGTAACTTCAAGTGTAACTACGACAACAGTTTATAATTTCGATTATAGGAATGGTTTATCACTTCCAGTGAAATGACAGTGATGCTTTCATTAAGTTGACGAATCTGTGTTGCTTACCCTCTCAAGTCGAAATTATTGCTACGCTAAATTTTACGCTGTAATTTCTTTTTCTTCTGTGATTTAAAAGATTATTAAACAAACTTGTTAACTCTGCAGTTATTTAAAAACTAACACACAAGTTCTTTTTTAAATGCAGTGAAACTCTATAAGAACGAACGACCTGGTTAGTTGGTGTACGTAAAGACGCGTTCGTTCGCACATCGCCGTAATGCTCCTCTCCGCGACTACGGACTACTCTAGTGACGTCACAAATCGGTGCGCGGGCCTGTTAAGCTATTAGGGGGTGATGTCCTGCCCGGGTGAAAAGCTTGCCGGATCCTGGCAGGACTGCACGCACAAAGCCTTCATTATCAAATTTCGATAGGGTTCAAAATATCCCTGCAGAGTCAGCATTTCGACGGAGCAGGTGTAGTCATCAGCCTAGCTTATCACAAAGTATATTGTAGGGGAAAAACTAAGTGATAGATTTTTTAATACATTATATACAGAATTTTGAAAAACAATATTACAAACACACAGCGTATATATTCCTGTACCTCTTCTGAAGTCTAACAATTCGCTTGTTGAAACGTTCTGCGATTTTTCCTGAAACATACGATTAAAGCTTAGCAGATATGCCTGACACCAATATAATATTCGTCATTCTAAATTTATACAAGCTTCCAAAACACCATGCCGTATCTAAGAAATAAATAAAATTTACTTTCTGAAGTCCCTGTAAAACTACTGACACGTTGCACCAAAATTCTTTGCGGAGTTAACTTTGAGTACACCGAAACATTCAAAGGTAACAGGCTTTTAAAGCGGCGAAAACGAATACCCATTCCCTTGCTTGTTTAACATGTACTTTAACATCAGAAAACTTATAAACAACGTTGCCGCAAGCTACAGAAGCAAATATAAATAATTGTGTATCAACGATCCGGTTCCAGACTGATGCTACACGTATGGAGGTGTGAAATTAAGAGTCGATAGGGATTATGTGTTATACTAATCCACAGAACGAGCACATGTCTGACCTTGAAACGGGTGACGCATGGTGGAACTCTCCGTTTAAAGCGATTACCTGCCACTAATTTTACCCTGATAGTATTATGCAATAAGGCACTTTCCGACATCACGCTGCACTGACCATATTAAGGGGTGTGAAAATTATGACATGGCCACTCTATTCTTTTAAGAAGGTCTGGAAACACTTTTTAAGGTAGTTATCTGGAATCACAGAAATCAATGAAGTACCAATTCCTGATAAAAAGAATACGCACTAGTTCGTTAAAATCGCTATAATTATCGGCAGCTAAATGCTCGTTTTTTCACGACGTTCTACTAGACATTGTTATTTGTGTACATTTATGTCTTCAATCGTCATTTTCATTACCCTTAGTTGAAAACAACGCATGACACGTAGAAAAAACTTAAATGCTAATTATTTATTTAAGGTATTCACATACCCTGAATAATTGAAATTTTAAATGCAATTCATAAGAATGTTAAACACGTATATAATATTCATATGCGTTGTTAGAAACAATTTATCAAGTGAAAAACAAAATTCAACACATAATTAATATATTTTTTTAATTTCATGTTAATTAATGACCTTATTGGAAACAAGATATCTGATTTTCGAAGCATCAGAAAACAAATATGTTAGTGGCAAATAAGAGCTCTTATTTGCCACTAACACTACATATGGTTAGCTTCAGTTACTTGGAAGGCCGTTGTTCAGAGTTATACTGTATAACGGTAGCATACTCCAATGAATATCAGGATATTGTGCTGTATACACTATTTTAACTTTCCGTTTCAATTTCTGTCTTCTTATATAAATTTCGGTTTATTCTCGTTAAACGTTTTTAATTCTGAACGCCAAATTTGTATCGCTCAACGAATTTGTGTTTGGCAACCCTGTCAGCAGGTCAAACTGTCGTGATGTATGCTAAAGCTGATGATAAGCGAAATAACACTGACTTTACTAGTTATTCATGGTCTCTCTGAATGTATCTGCTTCCTTATTACCAAACAGAAGTCATCGCTCTTTCCACGTTAAAAAGTGAGTCACGGAAAAATTACCATCGGCCGCCACCGGGAATCGAACCCAGAGTCCTCCAGTTACGCGCCGGACATGCTACCACTTTTTAGCACGCGCAGGATATCCTACCACTGCATATTCGGCGCGTAACTGGAAGACCCTGGGTTCGATTCCCGGTGGCGGCCAATGAGAATTTTTCCGTGACTCACTTATAAACGTGGAAAGAGCGAGGGCTTCTGTTTGGTGTTCGTGGTCCACGCCGAGTATCGGTATTTATTTAGATTGAAATCCATTTCCTCCGTAGATAAGGGTTCATAAAAATTAATATAACTTGAAAACTATTTCAAATCTGTGAAAAATAATTACAGATCCTGAAAGCAGAAAAAACGGGGAAGAAAATAAGTCAAATTTTTTCCCGTGCTTTTGACCATTTTATAGATATGAATACCTTAATAACTAATTAATTTATTAATTGTAAAAAAGTATAGTTACTAATTATTATAATTAATAATAATCATTATCACTAATAATAGACAAATGGATAATAGGTAATTAATAACTAATCATAATAATTATTATGACTAAATATAATATTTAGTTATAGTAAATAGTTATGTATTTAGTTATAATATTTAATTACATAAATTTATTTAGTTTTTACATAAACTACTGATATATTAAGTATATTTTAGAGATTATTAGATAGATTCAGTTTTTATATACAATATTAAGATATACAAATCTACGAAGACCGTTCCATTAAAACGGAGAGTATTTTTTTTTTTGAGTTGGCAACAGTGCGAAGGGGAAAAAAACCTCGCACCCGAATAACTGAATTAGGAAAGTATCTATGGCAACAGTTAACAGCAGTGGCAGACGATTCCTGTTTTTTTACTGCACAGTTGTTTAAGGTACGTCTGCATTTCGCCATACAGCTATAGAGGTGAGTGATTCAGAGTTAAGAAGTGAAATGCGTTGTGCAAAACATATTTGCCATCGTTTGGGTAAAACGGCTCCAGAAATAGTTGATTTAATGCAAAAACCTTAGAAAGATAGATGTTTGGGTGAGTCAACGATTTTTAGATGGCACCATGACTTCACAAAAGAGCGTTTGTCAGCAGAACTCACTCCTAGGCCTCGTCAACCTGAAAGTGTTGTTACGGAACGTACTGTTAACAATGTTTGGGCAACCCTGCAAGACGATTGACGAATGACTTGAAGACATAGCGGCGTCAACTACTATTTCAAAAACGCTCCCAGGTAGCACAACCTTGCAATTTATCGTAGGCCTAACAGTGAACCACCGTCTTTTAGGAATAGAAAACGTTGGCTCAGCGTTCGGCCTACGTTAAATTGCAAGGCTGTGCTACCTGGGTTGGCATTCCGCATTCTAAGCGACAAATTATTGCTGCATCGTGTATGTTCCAGATGGGTACCCCATCACCTGACGAGAGAACACATGTTAGCCAGAGTTTAGGTGTGTCATGAGTGAAAACAAATGATTGCAAAGATCCCGGCTTTCTAAATACAGTAATAACTGCCGACGAAACATGGGTTCACTATTTCAACACTCTCACGAAGTGCGCAACGAGAGTCTGGAAATGTATAGGCTCGTCTCTTCCAAAAAAACGTGCACCAAATGAAATCAGCTGGGAAGGTGATAATAATTTTGTTTGATCATAAAGGTGTAGTCTACCAGCATGCCGCTTCTCCACAAATTACTGTCGTCGCTGAGTATTACATTTCAGCGTTGAAGCGTGTACGACGACACATATCGATTATGCGACCGGAACTGGTTGGCAAGTGGGCCCTACACCATGATAACGCCTGCCACGTGTGGTTGCTTGTGTTCAAGTTTCTTACCAAATGCAATATTGAAATCATGCCACAGCCTGCCTACAATCCCGACCTTGCCCCGTGCGATTTCTTTTTGTTTCTAACAATGGAGAAGTTTCGTGTTGCAACATTCAAAACAGATGCTGACGTTATTCAAGCTGTACAGGGGTAGCTGCTTCCGCAAAATGCCTTCGACACATGCTTTGAAAAGTGGCCTGAACGATATGACCGTCGCATATCATTCCAGGAAAGATACTTTGCGAAAAAACAGCATATACTTTGCTGTACTTGTATTTCTTCATTTTGTGTGATTTTACTCTCAGTTTTTATGGACCGGCCGTTGTATTTTAGTTTCTATATAAAAAACGGAGTTATGTATTCTTTGCCAGAAAAATAAAATATAATAAAATAAATAAATAAATAAATACATAAAAACGAATTACCCCGACAGAGTCGTTTGATCGTTATAAAACTCGGCATCCAAGTACCGCATGGCGGAATATGCGAATGATTAAAATAAAACGACCAATCACGAAATAGTGACCCGCCACAGCGCACGGTAACTGCGTATCACGGAGGTTGTATCAACCACAAAGTTCACACGCAGGGACAATCGTGGCAGCGGATTACAGTGGCATTAACGTCCGCGGACTTCTCGTCTGCCTCGACTTCGAATTCGTGCAAACCAAGAGCAGTTGAGTGAGTTCGAGAGAGGATGCACAGTTGTGCTGAGAGAGGGCGCTTGGTGACGTCACCCTATTGCCAGGCATTTGGGTCTGAGCGACGCAGCAATCTGACAATGTTGGAGTCAATATGCTAAAACCGGCACAAACCACACAACTCAGCGGCACCTGGTCAGTGGACGGCCGAGGGCAACGACAGAACGCGAGGATAGAGCGATTGCGAGAACCGCACACACAGAACCTAATTTGTCGTTCTCAACCATCCAGGGCAATGTTGCATCGTCTACACGTACGGAAGTGTCCATCCTTACCGATTCCGGACGACTTTCGGCACGGGGACAACATTCTAGTAGGTCACTCCGATGCCTACCACTGAGCAGCGAGCATCGCCGACACCGCTTGTAGTGGTGTCAGGCTCGAACGACGCAAGATAGTATCCAGTAGCGTCCTGTTGTCTTTAGTGATGAGTCACGGTTTGCACTTGGAGACGATTAGCAGCGCATACGTGTCTGGAGACGAGACTTCCCGCGCACGGATCCTGCCTTTACCGTGGAACAGCACACGGCTCGCGCACCGGAAGTGACTGTTTCGGGACCCATTTCCTACACTGGCGTGCAAAAATCAAGGACGAGACGGTTTTTCGAATGTAACGTCGTGCAGAAATGCTCCACATTGACTCAAATTATACCATAAGATCCCCAAGATGTAAGAATATGGGACAAGTGAGCAAAACCGTCCAAACAAAGAATCCAAAGGATACAAAGGCACTTACTGAAAAGGTAGCTTCGAGCACAACTGGACAGAAGACAGAAACGTCCATGTGACAGGCGGCTGCCAAGAAAAATCCAGTCTTCAGTAGACGATATGATCACCCCTGACTGCGTTGCAGGATTTACAGCATCTGTCCATGCTGAGGACGAGGTTTTCAAAGAGCTGTTGAGGCATCGTGGCCCATTCCTCTTGTAGCGCCAATCGCAGCTGCGGAATTGATGCTGGCGGCTGGTGACGTGCTACCAAGCGTCTCCCGAGAAGGTCCCACACGTGTTCGATTGGATTTTGGTCCGGGGTCCTTGCGGGTCAATCCATGCGTTCAATATCCTCACTCTCCAACAGCTTTGCGAGAACCACTGTACGATGAGGTGTAGCCTTGTCGTCCATGAAGAGGAAGTCAGGACCCACAGCTCCTCTAAACAGACGCACGAGAGGCAGGAGAATCTCGGTACAATAGCGAACACCATGACTGAACCTCCTAGGAAGATGTGGAGGTCAGTACAGCTACCAAGAACGACACCTCCCTAAACGAGAACTCCGCCACCTCCAAACCGGTCCCTTTCGATGATGTTGGAGGAGTGATTGCGTGTTCCCTGCTCTCTCCAGATGTGTATACGTACAGAATCTCTCGTCAGACTAAATCGGCTCTCATCCGTAAAGAGAACTCTACCCCATTGCTGATGTGTCCAGTTCTTGTGTTCCCGGCACCCCAGAAACCGCCGTCTCCGATGAACAGGGGTTAATGGCTCACACCGTACTGGTCGTCGTGCAAATAGACCACCTTTGTGCAGCCTCCTGACCACGGTAAAACGCGATAACGGCCGTCCAGTTGTCTGCTGCATGTGCCTTGCGATTTCTCCCGCTCTCTGCCGTCTGTCTCATCTCGCCTGTAGGACAATATACCGGTCGTCCGCTTCCGTGGTTGCTCGTGGATGACCACTGCTAAACTCTCGGACAGCTATTCCTGTCGTTTGAAATGCTCTCCAAGTTCGTGAAACGATGCTGTGAGCGACCCCAAACTCCTCGGCCACACTAGTCACACTTCGACCTTCTTCCAACTTCCCAATGACGCGACCTCGGGTAAAGTCATCCAGATGTCGTCCACTGGATTGCCCGTTGGCCATATCACACGGTGGCAGCAACTTGACGTCGTTTAAACCGATGTACACCGTGCAATAGTTTTCACCGAATTGCTGAGCGTACACCGCTCGTATGCTTTACACTCCCCCTACGTCATGCTGCATATATGTGCATGCCCTACCGTACCGGACCCTAGTCTATCTCCTGAGTGGTCTTTAGGTCCGTTCTGCCTGCTCGTTCCGCTGTTATGCTAATTTCTCCTCTTCGTCTATAATTTTTGCATACCAGTGTACGATAGTCGGGCATCCTTAGCAGTCCTCAGTACCATTCTCACGGTTCAACGGTACGTCGACGACATTCTACGACCTGTTGTATTGCCATTCCTGTCGCAGCATCACAGAGCTATTTTTCAATGGGATAATGTCCGGCCACACACGGTACGGCTGTCCCAGGCCTGCCTGTCTAATCTCGACACAATTCTATGGCAAGACTAATTGCCCGACTTCTCACCGATTGAATGTGTTTGGGGCATGACGGTACGTTACGCACGCCCATTCCAAATGTCGGCGAACTGGCCTTGAATTTGGGCACCATCTGGCATGATGTACCTCAGGTCCGTATTAGTGAACACTATGCGACTATACCACGCCGTGTAACCGCTTGTGTCCAAGACAGAGATGGCACTACAACGTAATGACTTGTTTCACTTGTGCAGCTGCTTTATCTTAATAAATGGCCTGACTGCTCTGGAATTGCAATAATTTCCTTTCCTATACATGTACATTGCACATACCAATTTCCATCTTAATTCGACGGTTCCTTCTAGGTTCTTCATTTTTTCGGCGAAGAGTGTAAAAATACATTTAGTTTGTTGATCTATTAGTGGTATAAATATATTTAGTTTAAATATTTAGTTATTCGATATATAAATAATAAGAGCAATAATATGTAATTTTAATAATTATAACTAAATATACCTACATAATCATTGTAATAAACTATAATTATTACAACCATGAAAAATAACTAATTACAATGACTAACTTTGATGAATAACTAAATATTATTACTAATAAAATTAATTAATAATAACTACAAGAAACATCTAATTTGTATAACTAATAATAACTAATTATGAATAATAAATGTAACTGATTAACTTT
Organism: Macrothele yani; assembly: GCA_039090855.1. Taxonomy (NCBI): domain Eukaryota; kingdom Metazoa; phylum Arthropoda; class Arachnida; order Araneae; family Macrothelidae; genus Macrothele; species Macrothele yani. The sequence continues at coordinate 163,831,256 of CM077011.1, forward strand.
AAATAATGAATAACTAATTAACTGTAAATAATGTATAGCTAATTAATTGAATTAATTACTGAACTGCTTATTAAATGGCCTTGTTCTATAAACCATAATTTTTGGAATGTTTAGATCTCTTCATTCTCAGAGAAACGTATTCTTCGATTTCAGAAATGATATAGGATTTCAAGATGTCAACTCTCTCTCTACATTTTAAGCATGCTCCGGTGAATGTACGGCTGCGTTATTTTTCCTTTGGTTAAAAAATTAATCGTCGCTTGATGCTCTTCATTCGCAATATATTTTGCTACATATTACTGACTGTATGGTGCAACAAAATTACTAAATTTGGACGTCTGAGTTTGGCAGTTATGTCGGTTTTTTACTGAAAAAGGATGATGCAAATCTTACAAGTACTCCCTCTTTCCATGTATTATCGTAATGTGTCCTGTCAATTAAGAATTACGTTCATGAGAGAAAATGTGTAATCAAAACTTTATTAATATATAATTCCGGATACGTAATTTTCGTATTTACGAAATAGATGGGAATAAATACGAAAATTTGATTTTAACTACTTTTCCACGACATCTCGATTATTGGCATTTTTTAAGCGAAAATAGGACATCATTTCGCGCAACACTTGTGCTGTGCTTTAACTACTCAGCGTGCGGTACCCGGACAACCCCAGGCCACGCCTCTTTCCCTCTCGGCGAATTAGCCAGCGCCGTTCTGTCGCACTGGCTGTAGGGCCTTGAAAGAATACGAATGAGCACATGTTTGTTTTTGCATTTCGCTAGTAGACTACAAACTACAACGCTCGCGATCCGTTTGATAGACATATATCAATATGGGCAGCCCGAAGAAGGAATTAGTTGATAGATTGAAAGAGTTTGACCACGAGGGATTGTATTTAAGTGATACAAATATCGTGATGTGCAAATTTTGTAATGTTCGTCTAGAAGGACAGAAAAGGGATACTTTAATGAAACATACGACCTCTGCTACTCACTTAAAGAAGAAAAACGCACCTCAGCCAGGCCCATCTGGAGCTAAACGGCAGACTACAATCGTCGGTGGTTTGTAAATGCAAAAACCTGTCAAAAAGGAAAGAGATGCTTTTGCAGAAGACACGGTAAGAATGTGTTTAAAAGCCAATCTTATCATGAATAAACTAGATCACCCAGCTGTTAGCGATTATTTCGGAAAATATGTGCCTGGTTCAGGTTACGTTTCTTCTGGAGATATTTTGAGACGTAAATACGTACCACTTTGTGGAATTTCGGAGATAGAGGCAATAAAAGAGCAACTGAAATATAAACCAGTAGTTGCAGTAGCGGACGAAAAGTCCGATAAACAAGCGTGATGTGATTTTTTAGTCCTATTTCCCGTCAAGTGTATATATTTTAAACGTTGCTAATTCTTTCACTTGCTCTCAAGCAATAATTTACACCTTGAAAGAATACGAAATTGAATACTTTCAAGCAAGGGGCCTGGTATCAGACTCTGTACGTTACATGACTGCGTGCTTCAACTTATTAAAAATGCTTCTTGGAGACCATATTTTGCACTACCAATGTTAGACGCACAAGGTGAATCTTGTGGGTGACGTATTTATAAAAGAGTTCAAGGAATTGAATTCCATTGTGACCAAGACGAAGACAGTTTTATTGCACTCCAGAAAAATGAAAAGTGTATATTTAAGCTACCTGAAAGAAAAGGCACCTCAACCGCCAGCAAAATTCTACCCCACGCCTGTTGTAACCAGGTGGAATTCTTATTTCAACGCTGTCATTTATTTGAGCGAATATATGGAGCATAATTGTTGCTTTTCTCATTGAATGTGAAGACGACAACTCGAGTACCAGTTTCCTAAAGGAAAGTTTTGAAAATGAAATTGTAGCTCGTAAAATACGCGTTCGATTGATTTTCATTTCAGAACTCTGTCCAAAAATTATGAAATTAATTGACAATTTAGAAGGATCAACCTATCCGTTTGCACACTTTTTGTGAAGTAAATTAGTAGATTTAATCTTCCCTTGAGCGCCAAAATCAAGGGTGTAATAGACTCCACATGACATCCAACGCAACAAATGAAGCCTACCAGCGTATATTGTCCATCGGTAGCCCCGACCACACCCACATTATCTTTCAACACAAATGTATTATTGGAAAGCCTCTCTAAAATACCATTTTTTAAAGACATACCACGTGATGAGCTCATCGATGGATACAATCATTTTCACAGACAGCTACTTACAGTGGTAAACCAATACTCCTGTTGTCGTCATACAGATTTAAAAGTAACATGCAAATTGAGCTATTAAAAGCCTTCATAAGTCCCGTTAACAGCGTGGATGCTGAGACATATTTCAGTATGTACAATATCATTATTACTGACAGAAGGCAAAGGATAAAGGAAGAGAATATACAGACTACTACAATGTTAGCTTTCACCTGAGTATTTTGGAACTTAGCCTACCAGTAAGTAAACTTTGAAAAACAGGAAACTAAGTAAAGTAAACTTTGAAAAACACATTTTTGTGCCTTCAGTTTTTCCGAATAAATGCGAAATTTTTTATTTACTTATTAATTTTTTTTTGTTGCGAAATCTTGATTTTTTTTTGGGCGAAATTTACGTATATAATATATTTCAATGCTCCTTACGCTCTTATTTATATATAATATATGTCAATGCTTCTTACGCTCTTATTTATATATAATATATTTCAATGCTCCTTACGCTCTTATTTATATATAATATATTTTAATGCTCCTTACGCTCTAGTTGGGTCGAGCTGGGAATTTATTTTCATTAACCAATTTCCCTTAGTTTAGTATAACAAAGAAACATGAAACGTTTTACCAATAACGATGTCTTGGACTTAAAAATGCATTTCCATGATGTCATTAAGATATTGTTTATTTTTTACAAGTTAATAATGCAGATCTTTTGATACTTTCTTAAATGAAGATCAGCCCTTCAGACACTAGTGTCATTGAGAGCCTCTTTTGTTTCTACAATTTTGTCTTATTAATTGGGAAGTCCTTAGGAAAACACTAAAAACCGAATATATTGAAACAAGATGTTATTTTTTCTAAAGAACCGACCAGAATTCTCCTGGAACGTGATTCTGCGACACTCCTTCAATTTGTCCCCGTTTTATTTAAGTTTACATTAAAAGTGGTTTAATCAGATCGATATGCTGCATAGATTCCAGCATTGTGCTGGTGTTTTTCAGAATTCTGAAGAAACGGCTGAAGTCCGAGTTACGCGCGATTCTCATTAAAAGTAACATATATTGGAAATTAATTTAACGCTTAGTTATTAATAGAATTTAAAATTCCAACTCATGTAACGCAAATGTTTATTGCATTTCCGCATCTTTAGCTTAAAAAGTAATCGCTGTTCTTTCCATTTTATTACATCACTCCTGTGTCATCACATGTAATCGGAGCAGAATGCGTTAATACTTTATTGGTAATCTTGCTTAACATTTTGCAAGAAAGTAATTTTAAAATCTAACAAATTGGATATGACGAACAACATTAATAGAAAAAAGTATTTTCTAAACATTTGCTGTAGAATTAGCCATAAATCTGTGAATAATGTATATGTCAATGGAAGTAACGATAAAAAACGAGTAAATCTTTTTCTGATGAAAACCAAATAGTGCTTAATCTCATACACGTACGACAGCAGTCTATCAAAAATGTTTCAGCAAAATCCGATGATAATTTAAATTGAAAAACGCCATTGATTTTAGCAACGAAAACATTTAAATGCTGATTTCTTCATCACATAAGTCAGAAACCAAAGTCCTAATAGTTTGCAGCTTAAAGAAGATTTCACTAGAATCGTCAAAAGATTCCCAACATCACGACATTTCTTTCCGGGCAGCTTAGCAAAGCTGCTTTGCGTACAGCTCTGAAAGAAAGTTCGCACACGCACTTTTTAAGAAGAAACCTCCTGCTCGTCTATAATTTAAGACTGCTCCTGCGCCCTTTGCTCGCTTCAGATATAACAAATAGAACGGGCCTCCTCCCTCTTATTCTCTTTCGACAGCTTTCTTCTTTCTTGCTAAAGCTGATGATCTCTGAAAGTATTAGGCAAGCTTAATTTTCTCCAAAACAAAGGGGAAAAACATTCCAAGTTCTTTTCCCATTTACGGCTTCGAGGAATCAATTATATGATTGTAACAACTGGGAATTGTTTTGTTGTTCTGTCCCTATTTTCGCTCTACTGCATTCTTCCTCAGACCTCAAAAGCTAAGGTAATGAGCTTTGAAGGAAGAGTTAATGAAAATGAAGCATCTTCTCTTTCGATATTCTTTGCTGCGATATCCAGTATTAAAGCGCTTTAAGCAACAGCACTTCTTCAGGCGATTGCAAAACACAAACGTGTTTAGTTTTTCCTTCCAGAGAAAGAGTAGTGTTGCGTAGTGATGACGTGCAGGTTGAATGCAACTAGCAAAATGCATTATTTAGCCTTTTATTTGAAACATGTTCAATATTTGCGTATCTTTGCTTTCTTAAGTTTGCACCCGTATCGAGATTAAGGGAGAATGGGTAGTTTATCTAATTAACCTACATAGGTTTTTTTATATGAAAGTTTCGGGTTGGTAGTTTTACTAGGCAGTTTATCCTATTTCTTCTTTGGACTTTGATTAATTCTTCAATCATAAGATGCTCCGCTATTTTTCTAAAATATGCATATATAACGCATTAAATACTAACAAACAAATGTGAAATATTTAATTCTCTCTCTCACTCTCTCACACACACGCATTACATTAGCATTATTAATAACATAATAACATCTTCTAAAATCCAAGTGCATAGGTTCGGATATTTGAGGGTGCGCCACCAATAAAAATTGAAAAGGGAGTGAGACAAGGTGACACCATATCTCCCAAACTCTTCAATCTCACATTGTAAAGTATTTTTCAATCACTGAAGAACTTGCTGACAACACTAAAGAAGTGGGATTAAAAATGAATTTTCCGAAGACAAAAATGATGTGCAATGCTCTTACGAGAAATGAAGATTTTCTGATTGATGTTGGAAGCTCTAGGTAACCGATACCTACATTTACCTTGGACAACAGATATCAAGCAAAGGTTAATTGATGCGGAAATTAATCGGCGTATAAAATTTGGCTTGAGAGCTTTTTGGAAGAAACAGTGATTTTTTTAAAGCAATATGCCATTGTGTCTTAAAAGAAAAGTGTGCTTCCAGGTCTTAAATGCATCAACGCATCCTTCTAGGTCTTACATATGGATCAGAAACATGGGCCTCAACTAAAAAAGGCATACAAAGACTGCAAACAAAAAAGAAGCCTGGAGATATATATGCTTGGTGTAACCAGGAAAGTTAAGAAGAGGAACTCGTGGATAAGGCAAACGACAAGAGTTGAAGGCATAATTGACAGAATAAAATCCCTGAAATGGCATTGGGCTGGACATGTTGCCAAAAGAACGGACCACAGATTGACAACCGAAATTTTGAACTCCTACAATGGAAAGAAAAATACCCAGAAGAAGACCACATGGGAGATGGGTCAATGAAAATTGAAAGCATGCCGGAGTGACATGGAGGATACTGGCGCAAGACAGACAGTTATGGAAGACATTTGGAGAGACCTTCATCCAGTAGTCTATTGGCAATGATTGACAATGATATATATATATATATAAAACCAATTTCAAATAATCATAACAGTTTTAATAGAAATGATCTCAATACACAACTTGTGTTAATTGACAAAAAAATCATTAAGTTTTATAGGCCTTCGATATGGACACCATTTGTCACCTGAACAATGTCTACATGGTATTGCAGTTTAAATTATGTTCGTTCGAGAATGTCCGTATTAACGTTCTGCAGTGCGTGTGTAATCCTTCTCTTTAGGTCGGCAATGTCAGCAACAGGGGTGCTCTAAACCTCACCCTTGATGAGTCCCCATAAAAAAATTAAAATGTGTTAAATCCGGCGAACGTGGTGGCCAAGCAATAGGACCCCCACGCCCTATCCATCGATTGGGAAATTTGGTATACAGAGACCTCCTTACAATCGAAGCCCAATGAACTTTGCAGATTACTGAATACAATATATCTTCCTTTCTCATTTGCAATTATGAATTCTGATTCTTCACCAAATTTGTACATGATTTCTAGCTAATTTTTACGTTGCTAATTAAATTGCACATTTAAAGAATATCATCTGCAAATAGCATGTTGTTCTGTATGTTGTATGATGCCATCTGCCGCAAAAGGCGTGCACTTCTGAGCAGATGTTTTTCCGTTGGGAGATAACGCCAGACCACATGTGCACTAATGCGGGGCTGGGTGGATTCAGAGATATGGTAAACAAAATTTGGAGCATTCCACGTATCGGCTAGATCTCCGAGTCTATGATCTCCATGTGTTTGATTCTCTCGAAAAACAGCCGGTCCGCGAGTGTTTTTCTGCAGAAAAAGTATGAGACAGATCGTAAGAATCTGCCTGCACCTACAAGATCCTGATTTGCCGTGACGCAGTGGTCTGAGCGATGTCTACTGATCATTCGTCCGAGATGGGTCCATGTTCGAATCCCGCTGAGGCATGGATGTTGTATTTGTCTCACGCCACTGGCTCTTTCCCTTTCCTAGAGCCAGTGGCCGTAAGTTAGGGAGGAGCTACCGCTTTTAGCCCATCGAGTTCATCACGGTCGTTGTTAAACGCCCAATAAAAATAAAAAAACAGACCCTGATTTCTTTTCTTCTGTCATACACGTGCCACCATCAAGATGGACAATTGTTTCTATATGGTACTTTCATGGAAGAATAAAGGACACAGGCAACACAGAGTACAACCCTTGTGTACTCTGTGTGGCGTTCAACTTCCAGATTCTTCTGAACGATTAGGTTTGGTAGCTTATTTCATCCTCTTACCGGCACAACGCGATAACACTTTCGTTTTCACAAATCAGAAGCTGCGTGTTTTCAACAAGATATAATTCTTTAATTCTTTTAAAGCCCAATTTCTAAATCTAATACTTAATACATCTAAGATGCATTGAAATGCATACTTATTATCTAAAATTCACGTATTTCAGTCTTGCTACTAACGTTACAAGCCGATATTATTTACATACATTTTGTAGAGAACGTAAAAGAATGTCAAAAATATAGTCGAGTCGCATTATTGTGACCACCTCCTGCTTTTGACGTCATCAACGCGTAGCCAATGAAAGAAGGCACGTGTCGTGAGCTGGCTTGGAGGGTATATAAGGTGTGCTGTAGACATTCTGGAAACATATCACTCGTTGCTGTCATTGACAAAATGAGCGATTTATTAAATTTGCAGAGGGATGGTTATCGGCTTTCGGGACAAAGGTGACAGTATTTTTGAAACAGCGCAGTTTGTGAACTTTTCACACTCTACTGGGGTTAAAATGTACCATGATTGGAGAAACGGCACCATTGCGAATAAGCGACGTGAAAATTGCTGAGCACCACGTGCCATTGATGTGAGAGGTGAACGTCGGCTGCGAAGATGCGTGAGGGCCGATCGACACGCTAGTTTGGAGCTACTCACTGGCCGAATGAACCAGGGGGCTACCGGAAGTGTCTCACAAACGACAGTTCAGGGAACCCTGCTAAGTATGAGGCTCCGATGCAGACGGATGGCTACTGCACCTATGCTAGCGAAGGTGCGTCGGCAGAAAAGGCTTACCTTTCCACGGCAGTATGGGAATTGGACCTCCTTTGATTGGCAACGGCTTGCCCTCTCCGATGAGTCACGTTTTCTGCTTCAACGAACGGATGGACGTTGGTGTATAAGGCGAGAAACATCGGAGAACAGACACTCTTGAATCATTGCTGAAAGAACACAAGCTAGTGGGGGCAGCGTTATGGTCTGGGGAATGATTTCGTGGCATTCATTGGAACCACTCAGAGCAGTAAAAGGCATTATGGACCGAATCCGTTATTAATCCCTTCTTGCAGACCAACTAAACCCATACATGCTGATTGTCATCCCTGGGGGAGAATGGTGTCTTCCGGCACGACAATGCGACGTGTCTCACAACTAGAAATGTCCAAGAGTAGTTGAAAGAGCACGATGAAAATTTCAAAGTAAGTCCGTGGTCTTCTAACGTCCCAAACGTAAACCCAATTGATCATCTATGGGGCCACATCGATAGTGTTGTTCGCTCTATGGATCCTCCACCACACACCTTCCAACAGCTGTCAGATGCACTGCAGTCAGCACTGCTCCACATACCTGTGAACACCTTATTGAAAGCAACTGGACGGGCTGGGCGTCCAGCTGCTGTCTGCGCTGCACACGGCGGTTACTCTGGATATTACCTGGTGTTCACAATAATGTGACTCGACCGTGTATATCATATCAAAATTACCACATTTTCTTGAGAAACGAACAGTCAAACGGCATATTCAAAGCTTAATGCATACCTTTGTTTTATGCAAAAAATACGTAACATACTGTATTTATGTTGTGATGTACTTAAAGCTGATATTTCTAAATAATGGATGGACTTAGTATAGTACTAAGTTATGCGGATCACAATTTAGGGAAAATTAAAAATGTCAACCACTTTATTTCATTCTGAATACTTTATGAAAAGTGTTGTTTCTTTTAATAGCCAAATTTAGGAGGAGGCATGTTTCTTTCTTCTGTATAGCACATGCCCGATCATCAGAACTTTTTTAATGAATGTCGCACTTGAATAATTTATTTTTTCCACAGATTAAAGCGCATATATATTGTTTTAAAATTTAGTTTCATATTTTGATTAAAATGCATTAAAAACAAATGTTTGATATATTTAAGTATGATTTGTGGTGTTAGATAAAAAAGTTTTGTCTGACAAATAGCTTTTTCGAGGAAACTTTTGTTAGAAAACCATAAAAAAAACACTTCTTATCAGTAAGTGACAAAGATTAACAGCCGTGAAGAACAAAAAGACGCGTGATAAAAATAAAAAGAAATCAGCGCTGAATGTAAAGACTAAAATATGCGTCGTTATGAAAGAACTTGAGGGATTTTTCTCATCATTGACACTTTTCCTGAAAAGCAATATTTCTCTTTCACTCAACTGAAGTAAAATAAAAGTTGCTGAATATATATTGAGACCTCCTCAAACAAACTGAATAAGTATATTATGAAGTGTTGTCGCCAACGGTTGATTAGCATACAAATTATACACATTCGACAGAGATACATTGTAGTATAAAAGTCAGGGTATTTGTTAGCAAATGGTACTTTTTAATCGATATTTATGTTTTATATTGATTATGTTACACGAATTAACGGGGATGTTATTTACTGAAAGTAATTTCACAACTATTCCATTTTAAGAATGCTGCACTTATTTAAAACAAAATATCGGGTGTGTGGTTGGAGGTTGAACGACCACCGTGAGCAACTCAGTGGCCAGTCCCTAATTAGGGTCCCTGGTTCCAGAGAAGGGAGAGAGCCAGTGTCGTAAGACAAACATAACATCCATGACTCACCAGGATTCGGACCCATCTCGAAAGAATTATCAGAAGCCATCGCTTAGAACACTGCGTCACCTGGGCGGGGTATCAGGGTGCGAATGGCAGAAAAAAGATAACGTAAACCTCCGACTTCAAAAATACATGGAAGTTATGTATGTTATGCAAAACACGACTCAGAATTAAGGCATTACTTCCAAATGAATGGCGGTGTAACAGATACAGATCAGCACGCTGAACGTTTAAAACGTGTAATTTCAAGCTGTTCACTAAATTTCCTCCAAAGCCGAAAAAGTTGTTTTCGGGACAGTAGAATTTTTTTTTGTAATGTTTGTTACTCATCATTTATTAAAAGAAATGTCTGGGCGAACAGCGAGAGCTATATATTAGTTGGTTAGAATTGGGTCAAACCAAAGCACTTGTTTGCAGTCGGATTATGTGCATATCGTTCTAGAGATAGACCAACAGGTTCCAACAACGGCAGAGAGCTTTCAGACAATTCAATATTGGATTAGCGTAGATCGAATATTACTGTCGGTATACGCGACCACGCAGTGTGTTTTATTTCGCATCTTCACGTATTCATGTGTGCGCAACTGTTACCCTGGTTACTCAGCTGCTGGCATCAGGGAATGCTGGGACGATACTTAGATGTCTGGCGTTGGGAAGCTCAAAATATAAAGAGGTATTGTACAGTTGGCCGAGATTTCAAATATAGGCATAATTATGATAAGTATCAGAGCTTTAACGAACTGCAAAAGAGCCATTTTGCCATAATGTGTCGACATACGGCGAAAGAACTGTTATTAACAACTTTCCTCTAAGAAATAGGCTTTCCGTTTTTATGTTCATTTGAGTAATCGCTTCATGAGTCTTCCCAAAGAAAGAAAATCAAAATGCATTATCATGTCTCCTTACTATTTAAAATATAATTATTTTATATTCTGTCATATTATGAATGTTGGAGAATAAGTGACTCAAGAAAAATAAAGCAAAGGAACTGTATCATTTTTTCTGAAGTCTGTCTATTATAAAGATTCACATTCCATGACTGTGTTCCGATTGTTTTTTATTATACGATAGTTTTAGCTTTGTAAGCATAACATTATTATTATTAGAAGGTGAAGTACAGCAGGTATAATGACCTAACTGGTCAAATTTGAACTTCCAGAGTGAGAGGTTTGGGGAAAAGAAGGGCACAATGAGGATCGGTAGTTGGTGCGCTGGTTGAAAAAGTTTAAAGGAAAAGTGCTAGAGGAATTTTAGTGATAGGAGCACCCTCTTTGGTGTTAAGGCATAAAGTTATAATCTACCTATAACTGTTGTTCAATAAGTAGTTAGACCTTTTGCCTAAACGAGTCTAAACATGACATACCTAAAAATTTTCACCGCAAACATTTAGACAGCGATCCCATCGTTGCTCAAGTCTTTGTAATCTTACGGCATAGAAGGAGGCAGACTGCTGCTGCAATATACAGCTTCACGCACCTGATCATCGGAAATAAAACGTTTCCCTTTGAGAAATTTTTTCATAGGTCCAAAAATGTGAAAATCGCGGAGCAATAGGTCAGGACTATACGCTGGATGTTGAATGACTTCTCAGCAAAAGCGATGCAATGCCATTTGCATGGTAACTACAGTACGCGGCACGGCGTTATCATGCAGAAGCACAATAACCTGAGTAAGGTTGCCAGGTCTCTTGTTTTTGATGGGTTGTCGAAGCTTCATTAAAGTTTGACAATATCGTTCGGCATTGATGGCTGATCCTTTTGCTAGCAACTCAAGAAGCAATGGTCCTCGATGGTCAAAGAACACGGTTAACATGACCTTGCCTACGAAAATGGTGGACCGTGATTTCATCGGCGAAAACTCAAGACCATACTTTGACGTTTCGACTCTGGGTCGAAAAGATGGCGCCAGCTTTCGTCCCCAGCAATAATGCGTAAAATGAAATCTTCACCTTCTTCATGGTACCCGAACAGATGCTGTAACGATAGTCCCAATCGTTGACACCTCTGTTCATCAGACAGATGTTTCAATACCCATGTGGCGCAGACGTTGCGATATTGAAGGTGCGAATGCATAATCGTATTGGCAGTTCCGATGCGCACACCTGCACTGGTTGCCAGTTCTCGGATCGTAATTCTTTTGCTGGATTATACTGCAGCATCCACAAGGGCAATTGTCGTCACTGAAAGAGAACTGCATAGTGCACCTGATCTTGACTAGTCTACAGTGCTTGTTCGTCCACCACTAAAGAGCTGGCACTACTGCATTATAGTACTGCGTGGAAGACAAGCAGGCCCATACACCGACTTCATTCAAGTGTGAATTTCGCTTGGTGGCGTTTTCTCCTTTTTCAGAAACTGAATTACAGCACGCTGAGTAACTTTGAACGTATCCATCGCTTACGGGAGAACAATAAAAACTAGTCAAGCACGTTGCATGGCTTCCGTAACAAACCAGCTGCAATGCAATTGCATAGCTTTTAAATCGCCTGCACACTAGCGCCACCTATTGACAAAATTAGGAAGCGCAAACGCACTCCAGCCAAAGAGTCTCACTACTTATTGAACAACCTTTATACATACATACCAACACTGTGAGTTGTTCCAGGTAAAGACCAGCTACCATGATGCCACGTAGTTGATAACAGCGGATTCTGCGACTTTGCTTAGATATAACACTGTATCGCCGAATTTTATTAATAGAATCGCATTAAAATAATTTTATGAGTAATTCAATTTGGAAGTGGCGCAGTTATAGTATATTGAAGCGTTTGCCAAAGAGCACCCACCAATTTCTCTACATACCAGAGTTTTAACTTCGGCATAAATTTAATTTGCGCGGGAACTTAAAATTATTAGAACTCCATAGATTGTAAATCATTTAATCAATCCGAACTCGCAATAGAATAGAATAATCTATTGCAAAGAAATGATTTTCCATTAGAAACTCACGCATATAACTTCCGCCTATCTTGTGGGAAACAGTACGACAGTGCAAATTAAATTAGCCACTGCTGTAGGTTAGTGCCTTTAGGTGGCGTGTTTTGCCCATTCGTCCATGTTTCTCTTGAGCTCAAGCACCGGATGAGGCATGGGTGGGGTGCTTTCTTAAGGGCGTTCGTGCTTCCTTTTCCTTTAACTAACGCTGCCTTTTTCTCGTTATATCCTGAAACAAATAAAGAATCTCAAATTTTCAACAGCTGTCTCCAAAAGCTACATCACATCTCCAAATAATGTGTTAACGAAAACAGGATAACTAAATTCAACGTACATCGAACTACCATGTTATATACTTCAATATAAAGAAAACATTTTTCTACACATTCTCTTGGGTTTTCATTAACGCAGTTCGTTTCGAGGATTCTTTTATCAGAGAAAATTGTACAAACCTCTGAAAAATCAACTGTTTGGCGATAGATCTGATAATTAGTTGGGAACAGAAAGCTTTTTTATCCTAAATGCTTCACATTTTACCTTGTAATCGCTTTGGTGTACGTGTATGTTTTTGGAAGAAAGGAAATTCGACACAACACAAAAATCACTTTCTATTTTTCGTGACTTTTTTTTTAACTTTTGCGAAGTTGCAAAGGATTATAACAGCTGCAGCTGATGGAATAAATATATTGTTGTAGAATAAATTATTAACGCGTATCCACAATTAAATGTTTTATTAACATTGACTAAAATTTCACAGCGTTTGGCTCAACATCATGAGGACTAAAGGCATCATTCGTCCGAGGGTGATGTCGAGCGAAACGCTCTGCGAAACTATAATCGATGTTCATAAAATATTTATCGTGAATAAACGTTGATAATAATTTATTCTATCTCAACATTAATGTGTGTAGTCTTAAATTACAAATGCATTGTTGATTCAAATTGATAACGAGGAACAGTACGCCAATTAAGTAGCAAATAGTACCACTATACTAGTGATCCCATTTTATTGACGTAGGAAATAGACACATAAGCGTTTCCAAGCTTTCGCTCATCAACCATATGGCTTTTTCAAGGAAGTTAGACAGAAACTGCAAACAGAAATTAGAATGCATTAACAATTTCAACGCGGGAACTTGACTTGACAATAAATAAATACGACCTTATGTTCATTTAAAGATACGGGGCATCCCGTTGGTTGCACGTGCGGTATCTTGGTAGGGAGTAGGCCTTACTTGAAGAACTGGTTCCAAATTCGTGGCAAATTGAGTGAGACGCAATCATTGCAAGTATCGCTGTTGGAAATGATCTGCAAGGTTTCCCGAATGGCTGCACATTTAAGGGTACAGTTGCTAGCTAATTTATTTATATCATCCCACATAAGAGTAGCGGACTTTAATTTGACCTTTCTGGATAGTGCCGTGACTACTTTACCGTATTTTGTGTCCCTTTTTTGTTCGTTTACTCTGATTCCAATGAACGCTTGGTCATTCCAATGTAGTATGGTTTAGAGGCGTCCGGATACTATAGGGGGATCGCATAAAAACCTCCTTCGAAGGAGAGAGGTGGTTTTTCACTCTCTTTTTTTTTTTTTTTTTTTTTTTTTTTATTGGAGGTTTAAAGACCACCGTGAGCAACTCAATGGGCTATAAGCAGTCGCCCGTCCCTAATTTAGGGTCACTGGTTCCAGGGAAGGGAGAGAGCCAGTGCCGTAAGACAAACACAACATCCATGCCTGACCGGGATTCGAACCCGGGCCCCTTACGGACGAATGATCAGGGGCCATCGCTTAGACCACTGCGCCACCGGGGCGGCCATTCTTTCTCTTTAGCATAGTATATAAAGATGCAGGAGACCTTATGCCGACGCCGTAATTCATCTTCTTATGGGCCTTTTTGAGTTTGTAAGACACACTTGGTATTTAGGGAATTGAGCCTAAATAACGTAGCTGCGGCAAAATAAGATTAGAATGTTTGACTCTGACTTTTTGTGTAAAGCAACGTTTCTAATTCAATGAATATGCGGCATCAGTGACCAACTTGATGACGCGTTCAATTTCGTGTTGTCTAGAATGGGTATTCGAGGAAACGGCGAAGGCTCTTCGAATTAGAGAATGGAAGATAGCTGTTTTGTATTCTGCTGGACAGAAAGAGCTGCGGAGCATCAGGTTGGAGACGGACGTGGGTTTATAGTAGACTTGTGTACCGAGGCGGTTGTCCGGCGATTTCCTCAATAAAACATCCAGATAAGGTAAAACGTTTTTGTGTTTAATTATGGAAGCAGCAGACTACAATAAGAAACTTGAAGATCTTATCACTGGTTCTGGTTCTATAGCCCTTCAAAGAAACCCTCTAAATTCTTGGATTGCGCACATACAAAGAGCAGCCAGATTACCCGCTATTCCAGACGATCTCAGGAAAGCCGCCATACTACCACCAGGAGCTCGGATTCCAAATCTCTTTGTAAGACTTAAGCGCCATAGGCCCGGAAACCCACTGAGACCTATCGTATCCACGAAGTCTGCACCAACGTACCCTTTGGAGAATGCACTATCCAAATTACTCTTCCTGAATCGGACTTTGTAATAAATTCCACTCTAGATTTTATAACGAAAGTCAAGAAGCTCACTGTCCTAACAGGCGACATTATCGGCAAATTCGACGTGGTTTCCCTTTACCCCTCAATCCCCGTTCTGGAAGCCATTAGAACATTAAAAGAGGCCATATCAAATTCAACATTTTATACGCAGGAGTCATGCTTCAGCATCTTCAAATTTGTAGACTTGGTCACTAATACGAGCTTCTAGAGTTTCCAAGGGCAAGTATATAAACAGAATAATGGAGCGCCGATGGGATCCTCACTTGCGCCTATCTTTGCAGAAGCAATACTTCTCTCAATTGAGCGGAATATATTCTCCAGCATTACCCTACGACCTACCGCTTGGCTGCGTTATGCAGACGTTGTATTTTTTGTATGGCCTCTGGAAAAGAGAGACTTCCAATTTTCATTGATAAAATCAATGATATACATCCTACGATCAATTTTACGATGGTGCTTGAACACAACAACGCTTTACCTTATCTGCATGTTTTATTGAGAAAATCGCCTGACAACCGGTTTGGTACACAAGTCTACTATACACCCACGTCCGTCCTCAACCTGGTGCTCTGCAGCTCTTTCTGTCCAGCAGAATACAAAATAGTTATCTTCCGTTTTCGAATTCGAAGAGCCTTCACAGTTTCCTCCCCATACCCCTTCTATACAACACGAAATTGAAAGCGTCATCAAGTTGGACACTGATTCAGGATATTCATTGAATCAGATACGTAGCTTTATCCAAAAAGCCAGGGTAAAACATTCTAATCTTCCTGTGCAGCAGCTACGTTATTTAGGCTCAATTCCTTACATACAAAGTGTGTCTTACAAACTCAAATCTGCCCTCAAGAAGATGAACTATGGCGTTGGCATAAGGTCTCCCGCATCTTTATATACTATGCTAAAGAGAAATAGTAAAACACCACCTCTCTCCTGCGAAGCAGGTGTTTATGCGATCCCCTTACAGTATCCGGACGGCGCCATACGATACTACTTTGAAATGAACAGGCGTTCGTTTGGAATCAGAGTCAACGAACATAAAAAGGACACAAAATACGGTAAAGTAGTCACGGCACTATCCAGAGAAGTCAAATTCAAGTCCGCTACTCCTATGTGGGATGATATAAATAAATTAGCTAGCTACTCTACCCCTAAATGTGCAGCCATTCGGGAAACCTTGGAGATCATTACCATCAGCGATACTTGCAATCATTGCGTCTCACTCAATTTGCCACGAATTTGGAACCAGTTCTTCAAGTAACGCCTACTCCCTACCAGGATACCGTGCGTGCAACCAACGTGATGCCTCGTATCTTTAAATGAATATAATGTCGTATCTATTTATTGTCAAGCCAAGTTACCGCGTTCGAATTGTTAATGCGTTCTTTTTTACAGTTTGCAGTTTCTGTCTAACTTACTTTGAAAAAGCCATGTGGTTGATGTGCGAAAGCTTGGAAACGCTAATGTGTCTATTTCCTACGCCAATAAATCGGATCACTAGTATAGTGTTGCTATTTACTACTATATTGTTGATTCATTTTAGTCGAGCCTGGATGCATATTTTTATTGATTATTGTTGCGACGTAGTTTCAGTCTTATGCTTAGGTGCAGTCAAAGAATTTGCGGTTCTTAATCAGTATGATCAAGAATAGATAGTTTCCCAGTCGCTGTGTTTATCCTTTTTTTCTTTGTTTAGGAGTCTAACGATCAAAATGAGCAACTCTGGGAGATATAAGCAGTAGACCGGCCCACAATTGAGGCTACTGATTCCACGAAAGGGAAATATCTCAGGGCGAAAAATAAGCCTGGAACGTATACTTCTCCGGGACTCGAAGCCCGTTATACCTCCAACTGCTACGTAGAACCCGCATCTTAATATTTGACTTCCGTAGCGCCCATATAATGTTTGTAGTGGTGATGCAGTTCATATAAGACACACTTATTCATCGTCTTCATGTTGCAAATAAAACATAAAAAGTCAACAAACATTAGAGCTTCAAAGACTATTGGAAGCTTATCGTACTGTTTACCGCGTAATTCCTTTAACATAATCCTTTAAGTCATTGATGTTCTTGCTAAGTGTATTCTCCAAGTTTTTACATTTAAACTTCATAACCCGAGACAAAATTCTGCAAATCATGATTTCGTTAAGAGCTTACAACTTCCGTTTTTGAATAAATTTAGTTGCACTGAACACACCGAAAGGAACGTCCGGAGAATATGACTAAAAAAAATCGGTAGGGCTACCCAGTGGTCGAGTGGGGTGAGGCGCTGTCTTCTGTGCATTTTGCTGAAAGCGCTGGCTCTGTCTCTTCTCTGGGATCAGGGACCTTAAATTAGAGACGGGCAACTATTTATAGCTGTAATAGTTATTAATATTAGTCATTAAACTAGGAACTAAAGAAAAACTAACTCTCTTACGAAAAACGAAACAGAAAACTATGGTAAGTGAAGTACGGACTACTTTAGAACAACGTTTCTATATGTATGTTATCGCCAACAGTTTTGATTTTGGAAACATGTTCTTGCCAAACATCAATAAATTAGTTCCGTAATTTACCGATTTCATATATTATATTTCCAGGAAAATCTTCTTTCAAAGTAAAAAACGAGTGCAAGACAGTTAGGATATGCTAATATATTTATTTTATTTAACGCAACATTAAATTTAAATTGCAGGTTCAATTGTTCTTTTGCAGTTACTTGCGTTTAATAGTATTTAGAAAACAGGGCATTCTGTTTTAGAAACAGACACACACGTACCACTGTAGCTCGCATTTAAGCTGTTTTTAGACTGTGGTTTTTGTTTTTGAACATATGAGTAATGGAAATCTATATAATCACTCACATTTAAGCTGTTTGAAGCCTGCGATCCCTTTTTGTCGAAATATATGAGTAATGGAAATCTCATGTCGCGTAAATAAGTTGTCCCAAATGGAACAAAAATATACAGCGCTGTCTTGGCCAGTCGTGGAATGACACGAGTTTGCCATACCGGAAATTTGGTAAATGATCACTTGGTCCGCGTTCATTTGGTCCACGGTCACTTTGTCCATCATGTTCGCTGTTCACTTATTCCACTGCTCAATTCTTCCACAGTTCACGTTTTCCGCTGTTCACATTATCCACATTCATTTCGTCCTCAGAATGGAATACAGTGGAAATGTTCTGTTTTGATGGAATGTTTGTTACTAGGCATAAAGAAAAAGGGGTAAGCAGATATTTCATAAATACGAGTTTCTCCTGTTTAAGTTTTTCGATTAAAATGTAACGATGTTAAATTCTTATCTAAAGCAAAAAGAAAGAACTGAACTTTGAAGAGCTTTTTATTCCTCTGTGTGGTACGATGTCAATCATTATGACATATATCAAAGTTTTACAAAAATCATTTGATGTTTTAAAATGCATCTTGTATAGTGTTTTTATTAATTTCTTAGCTTTTCAATATTTTATTTCTTATTCTGATTATTAATCGTTTATAAAATTTCCGTGTTACTAATTTCACACGAATTAATTATAATGCTCTCTTTATGTGTCACAGTCATTTAACGTGAGAAAACATCAACAGAATTATAGTGGTGAAGAAAAACTTTATATTGTTATTTACTTGGAAAATTTGCGAAGTGAGAGAAGAAGAATAGCGACTTTTTACGTAAAGAAGAAATGGGGTCTAAAATTAATACTTAATAAATTCTATTGCACTTATGATAATAATAATAATAATAATAATAATAAAGTTTACTATAACTGCGCTATCACCAGGCACACAGCTTTTTTCATGTTTTGTGACGGCGTAAAAGTGCAACTTTATTAAATTGTCTGGTTGTGTAAACGTTAACAATATGAGCATTGCGATTTATGAACGAGAAAAAAGTTCCTGTGCCTAAAATTAATATTATCCATTCTGAGGACAGAATGAATATGGACTAAGTGAACGGTGGACGAAATGAAGAGTGGACTAAATGAACAGTGGACAAAGTGAATTGGACCAAGTTAACGTGGGCGAAATGAACACGGAGAAAGTAATAGCGAATCGAAATTTTTAAGATTCACTGTTTTACACTCGATTGAAATTTGTCCATTGATTCGAAATACAATTGGATTATCATTCATTAAATACAAATTGCCTTAGGTTACAAAGCAATAGATTTTATACCCATGTCTACGTTGCATCCCAATATATTTCTTTGTAAAATATTCTTCGAAACAGTTCTCAACTGTTACAGATGATGTACTTTTCGTGCGATGGGGATTTCCTCATTTTCAGAAACAATTTTTTCTGGCACAGGAAAGTCATAATTGTTTTTATTCAGTTCACTGTAGTTTATCCAAAGGGAAACTTTCTGAATAAAAACAGGAAATTTTTCTGATCATTGATTCGTTCATCATAGTGCTTTGAACTGATGTGTTTAGTTCATTAAAGTATGTGTGAGTACCCCTTCCTCGGAAAACCAGACGAAGGATGTCATATCCTAAATTGAGTTAGTGCACCTTTTTCTAAATCATCAAACAAATTACTGTTAATTTTATCCCTTTAAGTGACCGATGTACCTAAACCAAATGGTACCCAAAATATTTCTTCCTTCTCCAAAACAGAAATGTTCACACAGAGACCGGGTTTAACGAAAACAACGACAAAAACAATTCCTTTCCTCCTTTAACCTCAGCAGTGGCGACTTTATAATTATCACACATTATAGGCGCTCGATTTCAGTTCCTGCTCCATGACCCAAGGCATGATGGGGAAAGGGTTGGTAGGCTTACCATGGACATCATTCCACTGGGAAGAAACACAGCAGACTCAAACATGTTCTCTCTTCTTTACTATATTCGACCCAGCTGTTAGAGCCCTTTTAGGAGGCTATCGGTCAGGAAGGATTAGTGTAAATTATTCCCCGAATGACCGCTTTGAATGAAAATGCAAAGAGGAAAACAACGCCGCTTTCTGATGCGCACGTTCTTCCCGCTGCTTAGACACTGAATATATTCGCTCAATTTTTTTTTTAATATACGTTCTTCCCGCTGCTTAGACACCGAATATATTCGCTCAATTTTTTTTAATATACGTTCTTCCCGATGCTTAGAAACCGAATATATTCGCTCAATTTTTTTACTATACGGTCTTCGCCCTGCTTAGATACCGAATATATTAGCTCAATTTTTTAATATACGTTCTTTCCGCTACTTAAACACCGAATATATTCGGTCAATTTTTTTAATATACGTTCTTCCCGCTGCTTAGACACCGAATATATTCGGTCAATTTTCTTAATATACGTTCTTCCGGCTGCTTAGACACCGAATATATTCGCTCAATTTTTTTGTTAAGCCAAAGTTAATTCATTACACACATGTGATTAAATGGTAAAATAAAACAGAGTTATTTTAATGGGAATTATAAAATCGCGATTAAGCATTCGTCCCATGGAAATCAATTCAGTTGTGTGTTAAAAAGACGCGTGCTGTATGCTCAGCATAATTTTTTTCACTAAATGGGCGGAAGAGGCGTTGCTTTATCAGGCATGTCCTATACCATGATTTACTTCTCTTATCATATTAAACAGAGTATTTTAAAATGTCTTGGCAATGTCTTTGCGGCAAGACGTTATGTCGGTGAAACAAGGAATCAACAAAGGTAGCATGAGATCTATTTTTTACATGAACATCAAAATACAAATGTTTTCTTAGCACTCAGGGTTTCTATCGGGACAAACTGATAATACTATGTGGCAGATGTCTCAAACTTAAAAAAATTCCGATGCGGTTCAATATATAAATTCGAGTGCATCACAAGACAAAAATTCTGAAATGTTTTTGTTCTTTGCGTGCAAGCGCCAATAACTGCTGAAACTACCAACGTAAGTGGACTCAAGCAACCAGAAATAACCACGTTAAGAGGATTAAGCTTTGGAAACTTCTAGAACTTATTGAAACAAAATTTGGCTTATATGATGGATCCTAGTACGGAACACTTCGCCGGACTGGTCTAGCTTAATAACCAGTTTAGGAGGACTAGCTTTCTACAAGAACTTTGGGGAAAAAACCCAACAACTTAAGTTATATCATAAATCCTACAACAAAAAGAACGTCTGTGGACTCGTCTAGCTTAATAACCATTTTAAAAGCTTTGAAATATCCTAAAACTTTTTGGAATGAATTTTAGCTTACCTCATTAAACTTAGAACAGATCACGTCCTTTGTTGCGACAACTGTTGAGGCTATTTTTACACTCTTGAATGAAATACTATCCTTTTCATTTCCAAATCGCAAAGTTTCGCTAATTTTCAAGCTATTTCATGTAGCTGCTTTTCCTTGGTGCACACATATCCAACTTGATTGGATTGTTAAAACGTTTCTCAACTGAACCAATCCCTGAAATTATGATGGATTAGCTAGTGTCGAATCACGCCTTCTTAAAATTCACAATTTTAACATTATGTGCAGAACCTTCAACACTACTTACTGAAGTGTCCATATAGATTCTATTGTTTGAAAAAGTTGAAATTTTAGTATGTAGTAGGGAACTACCTAGGGACGTACCCTATTGAAAATGGACGAAATGGGGTCAAAGATCAGGACATAGGAGATTAATTCATTCCATTTCCCTTGTGCGTCATAACTTGCGTAAAAATGATTCAAATTCGATGAAATTTTAGTATGTGCTAATGGATCACATGGGGACGAATTCTTTTGAAAATGGGCAAAATGGGGTCAAAGGTCAAGACATAGGAGCAGGATCCAGTCCATTGCCCTAATGCGTTATAACGTACGTAAAAATGCTTCGATTGCGACGAGCCTTTATCATGTTGTTCCGGAGGTATACTGAACTGGTCCTGTTGAATATAATCGAAATGGGGTCAAAGGTAAAAGCACAGGAGCTAGATTTATTTCACAGCCATTATTCTCATAACTGGAGTAATGCTTTTTTGGTATGTTGGAAAGCGTATCTATCATAAATAACACTAATATGCAAGGTTTTGTTGTTTAGAAATGCATAGGTGCATCTAAATGGATTTCTTGCGCAGATTCCGAAAATGACCTTCAAAATTCCTTATCACGTCAAGTTTTTTCACAAATGATGGAAATGTGAAAATTAAAAAAAGCGTTATTTTTTAATGACATTGTTATATGGCAACGTTTGTAACGTGTGAAAATGTTTTCTGGAGGGGCGGAATGATTGTTTAAGGAATAGATAAACATAAATATATAGCTGATAATGGAAATGCAACTGTTTTATCTGTATGACGTCACGATTTGCGCCACTCACAAAGGCGGAACATGAGGGAATGTTATCTTGGCACGGCAGTATGACTCATACCTCAGGCCACTGCTCTCTTCTTTCTATTGGTCACATGTGGTACCATTCGGGGCAGATCGTGTTACACTAGTCAGTGCAAAGAAGGGACTGGTGCCGTTCAGTTGTTTCTTTGTGGCATGTGGAATGGCTTCACGTAGTTGTGTAAATCATCCAGACATATTTTGCTACATATGTGGCTGTTATACGACAGGAAAAAAACAGAGGCAAAATATTACGCCTTTCGTGAAAAATGCTTATCTTCAATACTTCGGCACTAAACTAGCAGATCAGGACAAAGTTTGTTCTCCTCACAATGTGTGCCGTGCATGTGTGGAGGCGTTGAGGAACTGGAAAAGTGGAAAAAGGGCATCAATGCCGTTCGGTGTACCCATGGTGTGGCGTGAGCCAAAAAATCTCAGTGACGACTGCTACTTCTGCACAGTGAATACCGTGGGCCATACCAGAACCAGTAAGCGTAACATTGTGTATCCTAATATCCTATCTGCCATAAGACCAGTGCCCCATAGTGAATCTATCCCTGTGCCATCCCCGTCCAATATCAAGCCCCCAACAGACACCGATTCAGACGGTGATACAAGTGATGAGATATACCAACCGGACAGCACGGATGATGAAACCCCAGTGCCATTTACCCAGCATGAACTGAATGATTTGGTTAGTGATCTGAATTTACCTAAAGACGCAGCAGAGCTTTTAGGATCACGACTTCAAGAAAAGAATTTACTATGTCCTAATACTAGATTCTCCTGGTACAGATACCGAGAAGCAGAATTGGTTCCGTTTTTTGCTGAGGAAGGCGGTTTGGTATATTGTCGAGACATTCTGGCAGTCATGAAATACTTCAACATTAATTACAATTCAGGACAGTGGAGGTTGTTCATAGATGCCAGCAAATCCAGTTTAAAAGGTGTTTTACTACACAATGCTAACATCCATCCATACCTTCCAGTAGAACATTCTGTGACTTTGAAAGAGACATACGAGAACCTTAAATTACTGCTGGAAAGTGTGCAGTACAAGTTTCATGAATGGTCTTCGCGCGGGGATTCCAAGGTGATTGGAATATTGCTCGGCCAAAAAGCAACCTACACCAAATTCCCGTGCTTTTTGTGTGAATGGGACTCCATAGCAAGGACGGAACATTGGGTTCGGCAGCAGTGGCCAGTCAGAAGTACATTCACACCCGGCGAAAAAAACATTGTTTCACTTCCACTGGTTGATCCCTCGAAAATACTGTTGAAACCTTTACACATCAAACTTGGCTTAATGAAGCAATTCGTAGTAGCTTTAAGCAGGGACAGTAAATGCTTACAGTATCTTGGTGGTAAGTTTGCGTCAATCACGTCTGAAAAAATCAAAACTGGCATTTTCATAGGCCCTCAAATACGAAAATTAATGGCAGTCAACATATTCAAGGAAACCATGAGTGAGTGCGAATTGCGAGCATGGACTGCATTCAGAAATGTGGTACACAACTTTTTAGGGAACACGAAGGTTTCAACTTACACCACTTTAGTCGAGGACATGCTGGAATCCTATGAACTGCTTGGTTGCAACATGAGCGTCAAAGTTCACTTTCTTCATGCTCATTTAAATTACTTTCCTAACAATCTTGTTGATTTTTGGGAAGAACATGGCGAGCGCTTCCATCAGGATATTAAAGTGTTGGCAATGAGATACCAAGAAAAGTGGACTGTACATATGATGGCCAACGATTGTTGGATGTTGAACAGAGACTGTACAGACGCACACCGAAGACAATCCAAAAAGAGGAAGTTTGAAGGGGAGCCCAGTGGCGAATGTTAGGTATGTTTGCTTTTGAATATGTATTTATGTTTATATATTAATTAAACAATCATTCCGCCCCTCCAGAAAACATTTTCACACGTTACAAACGCTGCCATATAGCAATGTCATTAAAAAATAACGGTTTTTTAAATTTTCACATCTCCGTCATTTGTGAAAAAGCCTGACGTGATACGGAATTTTGAAGGTCATTTTCGTAATCTGTGGAAAAAATCCATTCAGATATACCTATTCATTTGAAAGCAACAGAAAAAAGTTGAAAAATTGCAAATCAGTGTAATCAATACATTGCGCATGATTTTAGTAACTTGTTTATCTTACGTTTCGTACAGTGTAGAATCACCTGATATAAGATATTATTAATCACATGAGCTAATTCATGCATGACCCAAGATGTTTGCACATAGCTTGTTGCCATTTTCTAAGCTTGTACTTAAAGATGCAATGTGGAAGAATCGGTATCGATCAATAAAGTAAACGCAATCTTTTATAGTGCATTACGTAAAGATTGGGTATTGAACGCGAAAACTGGGCATCTTAGCGTGGTGCCCCAGTAAGAATTTTCCGACATTGTGATTAAGAAAATGGTTTTTATTTCGGCAGCTATAATGAAGAATTGGTACCTGGCAGAGACCAAACTAATCTGTTAGTATATAATCTAGTCAATGTTGCTCTCTAAGAGTAGTCAGAATTCATATTCTGGAGTGAGATATATTATACACGCGTGGTAGAGGTTGGAAGTAATTTTTTTTCATTTTTGTTTTTGGAGGGGCGAGGTGCATTCGTACGACCAGTTGTCCCATATCTTCTCCACCAAACACGAAAACATGTATTGGCTTATATCCAGAAACACTGCACAACGTCTATGCAAATTAGCACGATCCACCGGTTGTGCGTTGAAGAATGGTTGGAAGATGTCAAAGTGAATATTCCGCTTATCGTCCAAACGAACTGGCAATGAGACAGCTTGTGATTAATGACCACTGCAATGGGAATTCAACCCTGTCATCGGGTGACTGTGTCACAGCATTTCTTATTGAATATGCTCAGCTGCACTTGGCAAGAACACTCACATTTCATCAGCCCATGTTCCACGATGGGTCTTCTTAGAGGTGGGGTCTTTCACTTAATATATGCGCCATGCTTTTGCATCCGTCAGTTCATCGGTGTTATTCTACTTCAATATTTCAAATTTGTAACGTAAATTTTACATTTTTAAATCAATGATTTAAAATGCTGCAGTGCAACTGAAAAAACTTTTAAACTAAGATTTTGATAAATTTAAAGACCAATTTTCGACAGCAAATAATGAAATCAATGATTTAAACATGCTGCAGTGCAACTGAAAAAAACTTTTAAACTAAGATTTTGATAAATTTAAAGATTAATTTTCGACAGCAAATAATTTTGAACCTGGTAGTACAGATGTGTAAGTGAAGTCTTGCGCTTCAACATACATTATTTCGATCAATATGATTTACTCGTAGTGAATAATTTCTTTCATTTGTGCAACGAAACTTTTGATGTAACCAGGAAATCGCATTGTCCATGAATGTGTTATAAATTACTGTGTGCGGGAGATTCTGACGTTCCTATCAAGGAAAGGAATTTTTGCTGCTTTTAGTAAGGGTGTGTCATATCCTACAGTTAGCATTGCTGTAATGGTAGAATTTAACAGCTTCGTGTTTCATATAATATGTTTTATATTTCAGAGCTTCTATTCCATGAGTCTTGACTCTAAGCCATAGCTCCTACATTCACACTGTGCTTTAAATCACTCAGAAAATGTTTATTTTTTATTAGGAGGACTTAACGATTACCATGAGCAACTGAATGGGTATGCAGTGGCCTGTCTCCCTAATATTAGGGCCACTGATTCCATAGAACAGAGAGAGTTTGTGCCGGAAAGCAAACAGAACATCCATGCCACACCGAGATTCGAACCAGGAATCACCTCGGACGAATGGTTAAGAGCCAGCAATTAAACCAATGCGCCACAGGGGCTGCTAGAAAGATTGGCACAACGTAGGGTTAATTGAACAACATCAATATACGACCACCTCATAAAGAGAGAGCATGCATTGCTATGAACACAAGAATGAAAATGAATCAGTAATTGAAAAAATAGAGACAATAGCAGAATGTATATGGGCTTTCGTGCATTAAACAACTTTCGAGAACCCTTCCGGAATAATAAAAAGCAATTCGGTTATTGCGAAATTTCCCAAGAAGAAGGTAATATGGACACCGAAGACGATTGCAGACATGTGGCAATTTTTTTAAATAAAAAGATTACGCAACATCGAAGTCAGTGGATGCATACATATAACTTTAAAGAACTATACGGTTTTCGTCATTTCATCACAATGATAATTATCATCAGTTATCAATCCACTGCTGCATGAAGGTCTGCAAGATTTCTACCACAAATTTCTGATATGAGGGTTTCCTTTATGCCACCGAGATATACTTTCGAATTTCATCAACCTATTGCCCGTATGGTTTTCTTTCGGTTCGGTTGCTGTCTCTTGGAATCCGTTTTGACATTTTAGTTGTCTAATGGGAGTCCGCTTATTTAGGAATATGTCCAGTCCATTGTCATTTTGTGGTTTTACCTTGATCGTGTCATCAACTTGTGTCAGTTTTCTGATTCGTTAGATCCTCTTCTTATTATTAATGGTTAAACAAAACATGCACATATAAATCCTTCCTTCAGCTGCTGCAGCCTTTGGATATCCTTTTTTATTTAAGGTCTCTGATCCATAAGTAAGAACTGGAGGGAGGAATTAATTTAACACTCTTCTTTTAAGAGATACAGTTAAATTGCTCTTGAATATTACTCGTACACTCTCTAGCCCAAGTGTTCTGCCACCACGTTTTATATGCCTTTTAATTTCCTCTTCGATGTGGCTCTTGCTTTATATCTGTTGTCCAATTTCCTCTTCAATGTGGCTCTTGCTTTATATCTGTTGTGCAATTTCCTCTTCGATGTGGTCCTTGCTTTATATCTGTTGTCCAATTTCCTCTTTGTTGTGGTCCTTGCTTTATATCTGTTGTCCAATTTACTCTTCGATGTGGCCCTTGCTTTATATCTGTTGTTCAAGATAAATGTAGGCATGCATTCCTTCTGAATAGAAGGAATGGATACCTACATTTACCTTGATGTAACAATTGATTCAGCAAGGTAATTACTCCATGAAGTGTTATATCTTCAGTTCTTATGAAAAGGTTGTACATCAATTTTCCTTGCTGTTATGTTCATTTAAGCTCATTTCTTTACTCTTGTCATCTACATCCCTGAACATACCTTGCAGCTCGGAGGAGGTACTTGCAAAAATGACTATGTCGTTCGGAAAACGAAGTTGCGTAAAATAATCTCAATTATATTTTCCTCTTTCTTGCTAGCTACATGACTGAAATTCATTCTCTACAGTATCACTTATCACACTCCCTTACCAATTTTAAAAGTGCTACGCACTCGAATACTCGAACTTTTGCACTTGAATTTCAATAAATGTTATTAATATTATTAATGTATGAATTTTCAATACTACAGGATCTCACCGATATTATAGCTGCTGATGGCTTCACAAAATCAAAAGTCTAATCGAAATAAATAAAAGCACGGTTCTATCAGAATTGCATTGCTCATAACATGATATATAAAGTATATATACACACACTGCTATCCAAAATGAATGTGACAAACACAAAATCAGGAATAACACAAAATCCACACAAAAGAGTTTAATGCAAGTTGGTACGGACGTGCATATATCGGTAACGCAACAATACACTACGGAAAAAGAATACCATCACCACATAACGAGAAAGCATCGTATGACATCATGGTAGTGGCGCAAATTTTAAGGGGCTAATTCTCACGTGGACAAACATTTTAGGAATATTTTCTGCTTACAATAATGCATGGTTTCTACGCCAAGGGGCGTAGACGTATATCTTATTTTTGTCAATATCTCTACTTCTAGGAGTCAGATTTGGAAAATTCCTTCTTTGTTGGATAGTGTTTTCAGTGTGACATGTTTTTCATATAAGTTCAACATTTTCAAGTAATTCGTAGACTATCCGCTAGGGAGCGTACAGGTAAATTGCGTTTCTCCCAATATCTCTGCTTTTAAATCTCTGATTTGAAAAATTCTTTCTGCACCGGATACAGCTCCTGATGGGACATCGTTTGCACATAATTTCTAATTTTTGTGAAGAAATTGGTTTGGCCACCAGGGGGCGTAAGTCTTAATTTCCGCTTCTGATGTATTTACAGCAAAATATAAGCTTCTAAATTCGCGCTTGAAAACAACGTCGTTTGTTGACCGATACTACTCATGCCGAGAAACCTTTCAAGAAACATTTGCTTCTTAAACTAATCCATGGTTTATACGCCAGGAGGCGTATATGTATATCTTATTTTTGTCAATATCTCTACTTCTAGGAGTCCGATTGGAAAAAATTCTTTCTTTGTTGGATAGTGTTTCTAGTGTGACATGTTTTTCATATAATTTCAAAATTTTCAAGCAATTAGTAGACTTTCCGCTAGGGGGCGTAAAGGGAAATTATTTTTTCCCCTATATCTCTGCCTCTAAATCTCCGATTTGAAAACTCATTTCTGCACCGGATACACCTCCTAATGGGAAATCCTTTGCACGTAATTTCTAATTTTCGTAAAAATGCTTTGGCCACCAGGTGGCGTAAGTCTTAATTTCCGCTTCTGATGTATTTGCAGCAAAATATGAGCTTCAGCTTCTAAAATCTCGATTGCAAAAAACGTCGTTTGTTGACCGATACTACTCATGTCGACAAACCTTTTAGGAACATTTTCTTCTTGAAATAATGCATGGATTACAGTTGACGCACGCAGTGGATTTCATCAAAACGCAAGATAATAAGAATTTGGTAGATTACATCAAAATAATCATAAAAATGAATTCTAAATCTGTTTTAATGGTGTAAAATGATAAGTAAAGAGACAGCAAGCTTTCCACTCACGGGCGGCTTCATCAGGTATAACTGAGATATTTTCTTTACTTTCTGTTTGTTGTTTACGGTGTTTGTCTCAGTTATACCTGATGAAGCCACCCGTCAGAGGTGAAACTTTGCTGCCTGTTTAGTTATTATTTTACACCATTAAAAATGACTTTAGAATTCACTTTTTTGATCATCCAAACGCATTCACTGCCAGTGATGTTCATATCCTTCGCTAGACAGAACTGCATATTTATGAGTGCGACGTATTCTTTAATTTAAACTTCCTTTTTAGTTTGTGTTTCCTTGAGTACATCTTGTTTATTCTCATTAAACGTTTTTGAGTCGGAACGCCACCTTTGCCTCTCGTCGAGGTTAAATTTAGTAACAGGTCATGCAATTATTAAAAAAAAAACTAGAGATAAAACCGGTGTATCCATTCTTAGAGAACCAATGCTCTTTTGACAATGTTATTTTCCGTTAGTAATCTGCGTTAATCAACATTTTGCTCAATCTTGATATACGACTAATTAGCAAGTGAGCTAACGTGTTTAAGTTCATATTGTTCCGAAAGTATAAGTTTATTTATTGTGACGACAGCGTTTTGACGCACGTAGTGGATTAGAGTGAAGCTAAACCGAACGTGAATCGAAGAAGCTCCGACTTAGTGCAATAGTTGCTGCTACCAAAATCACTGCTAAAATTAACTATTATTATACGTGAGCATTACTGCAAAGCTATAAACATAGAAAGCTTTGCACACTTATCTTGAATTAACTTTGTCCGTGTGCTATCTTGTAAGATCTAACTCAGGTACCGCATTTTAAATGTGAAATTCCCTATCCGATCTAGCGGAACGTAGGAGCTAAAAGGTTTTATTTATTCGAAATTTCAGTGTTTTAAGGTGGTAGTTTACAGTAGATCAAGAGTAACAAAGTTTAAGGTTAAACTTGGGCATTAACTTTCTTGTTGCGTGCACTGAGAAACCAAATAAAATAACATTTATTATCGCACGTGATTGATTAACTCAAAACTGTCTGCATCAATATCGCAAACTCATAAAAAAAACAGCCATCTCTTCTTTGGCATACAATACAAAGCATATTTAAAGGCAGTGAGAAATGTTCTCATATCTCCTCCGAAAGTACGTTTTCTCCATCCTACTTGCGCGTTATATGTGATATGGTGACAAAACATGTTTCTTATCTAATAGCGCTTAAACTGGCATCTGAAAGAAACGAAAGAATGTTTTTAACATGAATAACACGCAGCACTGCCTGGTACTGTTATGCGCAATACCATCTTTTACAGCTTTCATCTCAATGTAATTTTTCTGGAATTTTAAATTCTACTTCGGCAACGCTTTCCTTTCATCTCACGTAGTGAACCCTTCCTGTTCCATTTTCAGCCTTTTTGCGTAATATAAGAAAGAAAAAAAAAGTAAGGGTTTGGAGCAAAAGACGGGCGCTGTCTTTATTTATCCTTTTCTTCTTGTTGCTCGGGAAGCAGCAAACTTTGAAAATCCTCTTTCCCCGAAGCGCATCCGAACTTCCGAAGTTAGCAAAATATCATTAACAAACTGGATTTTGCAAAAGTTACACACCTCCTTACGAACTTTGACTCTGAGACCGATTCATTCTTCTCTTCTCGCGAAAGCTAGAAACCTGGTCACCGGCTCCATCTATCATCGTGCAAATGATCGCCTGCTCCAAGATGCAATGTAGCTCTTGTTGTTTCTCTGCGAGGAGAAACTTCGACTTATAAGCCTGCCAGAGCTCAAAGAATTTATCGACTCACAGTCATCTTTCAGTTCGGCCGTTGAAGTGAGTCGTATCTATTCTAAAACAAATACAGGAAGGAGTCATTCCCGCTTCTCAAGGCGCTATTGCAAACCGGTCTCAATTTGTCAAGCGACGTATAATGTCCAGATCCATAAGGGAATGTTGCAAAGTTAAATTGTATAACGTAATTGCTACACCTGAAGATATTAGTTATCAAGTTTATGGTACGTGACAACATGCCATTTTCGGAATTTGTTAGAGAAATGACTAGTGTTCCGTGTCAGGGCTCTTGGTTTAAATATGACATCGAGTTCACTGTAGGAAATACGAGGGTGGAAGTCACCAGTTTAAAATCTCAGATAACTGATCACTAGGGAGCTATATGAGATAACTGATCAGTAGGAGAGCGGATTTTGAGGTGCTAAAATTAGAAAAATATTTAATAAATATAGAAAAAAATATTTAATAAATATAGAAAAAAATATTTAATAAATATAGAAAAAAATATTTACTGAAATAGAAAAATATTTACTAAAAATGAGAAACATTTGTTAAAAATGAAAACATACACTCTTTAACGATAACATAACTAGTTATTTTCTGTGATAAAAAAATATTAGTACTCAACATACTAATCACAGCTATCAACCTGTGTTATTTAACTCTTAATAACTTCAAGTGTTTTTAAAAAATCTTCAATTAGCTTAATGTATAATAATTAATTCTTTCAGTGGCGGCGGAACCGCCCGGGACGCCAGGACCCGTGCCCGGTCAATAATTTCAATAATTTTAGCCAAAAGTTTTATTTAAATTTTTTTATTTGGCATATATGCGATTTATTGTTGTGATGTTCCTTAGAAAGTTCCACTAGGTAGTGGTCAGGTATATAGTGCTAATCCCTAACAAAGCTCCTTAAGCATTGATTTTCTTCTATTTGTTCCGGGAAGCGGGAAAGGGGGAGGGGTGCACCACGATTCGAAATTTTGGGCCCGGTCAACGAACTTCACTTTCCGCAGCCCTTGCATTCTTCCCGTGTGCAATGACAGCTAACAGGATATATTAGTAAACTGTTCAAAGGTTTTTTTAAATCATCAATCAAATTTCGTCGATGTGAAGTGTCACCCTTTGCACCGTTTGTTTTCGGAAGATAGCAGCTAGCAGCATTTGGAGACAATTTGCCAGCCCCACCACCCATTTTTTATGAATTGAAAGACTGTCTTCATTATTCATCGTTTAGCTATCAACCAGTATATTTTAATTACTTCAAGTGTTTTCAAAATACTTCAATCTGTTTAGTGTATAGCTCAGTCTTTCCATATGCAAGTGAAATTCAGTTTGTTCACCTACCACCACAAAATCACAGAGACTAATAAGTGAGTCCTACTCAGATAATTGTCGTTCTTCTTCAGTTAAACTAGTTTACCTTAAATTAAAATATATATTGAAGTACTTCGCAAATGGTATTCTTCATAGGGAGTAAAACTACAGGCTATTCCTTGTTAGAACAGTACAGTTTGTAAAAACATTAACGTGTGAAACAGTAGAACGACGAAGTTATACTTCGTCACAACTTACTCTCCACCACGTTAGACTCATGGTGAAATTCATTACAGTTTTTCTGTTCATCATTTTCATCTATTATCCCAAATATAAAGTTCCCCTATGAATTGGAATATCATGGCACCTTACCATTCTTGGATCTTGAACTACATAGAAATACTGTGACTCAAAAACTGTCTTTCTCCATCTTTATATACCTTACATCATTCCCAGTGACACTCATCACCCATTCCATCAAAAAATGACAGCATTTCATGCCTATATCAAAACAGCCTGTATCTGTACTTATAATGGCACTTATGGGGAGGAGGAGATAAAGCAAATTAAGACCTTAGCACATAGCAATGGTTATGATCCCACATTACTCGATATATTATGTGCCAAACATTCTAGGGTTTTGGATTTCAAAACATCTCCAAAATCTCAAAAGAAATCTAAAAATATTATCGGTTCAATGCAATATACACATATCAGCAGTTATCAATTTATTACAATATACTTGTCAGAGACATTCACTGAGAATGGTTTAAACAAAAGGAACATCTTTTCGTGCATCAGAAGAGACAGAGACCCCCCCAAATGTTCTTACCTCTGCAGGTATCTACTTAGTGCCATTAGTTAAAAATGTACATTCCAGCTCAGGAGTCATAAAAACCATGTCAACTGGAAGTACAAAGAAATGTTTACTTACTAGAAACATGTAACATAAACGAATAATTACTAAAAATGGTCGCTCAACAGCAGTCGCAAGAAGCTGCACAAACGAGCAATTCCATCCGTTATGGGACGACATAACCCTTTTAACTGGATAAACTAATGATTGGACTCTTCGATATGGCGAAACAGTCGTAATACACAGATAACGAAATTCCTGCTGTAATGAAGAACCTACTATTATTCTACCTCACCCTTAGAGACACCTTATTAATGAAAAGACTATTTTTCGTGAACTGACGAAGAAATTTTAACCAGAACTATAACATGTTGCTATGATAAATATCTCATCTTTACCAAAAACCGTAACCAGTCTTTATAGCTAACTTCGTCAACAAATGATATTTAAGTCAAACACGCGCCTCAGTGTTCCTGCACATAACCGTTATGCAAGATATATTGCTTGCCGTTATGACCTCAAGGGGTCATTTGAGTAGTGTGTATTTGAACGGATTTGTGTCTTATATTACACCTAATGATGAAACGATGTAAAGGTTTCGAAAGCGTTAGTGTATTTTAGCGAAAATTAAAATACTTTAACGTGCCTAGACGGTATAAACTTTTATTCTATATACATAATTCGGTGCGTAGTTCATCTTACTGAGTGCATGACTTCGTAAATCACCATACAGAGTGCATCACTTGGGGATATTTAATAATCCCGAGCTAAGTTCACAGCTATACATTTGATGGAAATATTCTTTGGGGTCGCAGGGGATGTTTGTTTTGCGTTTGGTCATGAATTATTTTGCTCCTGGACGATGATGTCAAATCTACCATACTTTTAAAAACAGTGACGCGAGTGGCGAACATATCCTCTTCATGTTGGATTTTGAATCCTAAGCTTCCACGGGTACGGATAATTTCCAGTTTCGCTTCTCCGATGGGAGAAGAGCTCATCCGACAACATGCTGGCGCCAAATAAACGAGTCCTCGTGGAGGAGCAGAAAACAGAAAATTCCACCCGGCTGTTAAAATACTTTTCCTTTCTTGTTTTTTTTTCCCCACTGAAATTTTACTTTTGTTTATTTACACTAAAAATAAAAAGAAGAAGGAAACATGCAAATGTATGTGTTTATTACGTAATTTTGAAAAATATGTATGTATTGAGTTTTCAGATAAGTTCGTTTGGTTTTTTCCATTGTTATTTGATGGAACACGAACAATATTTTGATCATAGTGTTATGTTTTGTGTTGCTCTATTTTTCCTGTACAACTTTTGTTCATTGGTTTCGATATTATATTTGGTTTAACTTTTTAGCCATTTAAAGTTGGAGTGCCAAGTAGACAGAAATCAGCATTTTGGATACCTGCTGCTCTTCCCCGCCCAGTTAAGGTTCTAAAGCTGCTCGAGGCACTTGTGCTGTGTACAGAGAAGGCGCTATTACTGGCAGAACTGCATAGAAATGGTATTCACGCTTTAAGAAGAGGAAACTCGAACTCACATACTCTCCACGTTGTAACAGACCTGTTCAGTTCAATGAATATGATTAAATGATCTCATCCTCAAGGATCCGCGGGAATTCACTAGCGAACTGGCCCAGCAGATGGATGCTCTCCTGAAACCGCCTCCCGTCACCTTCACCCGATGGGTAAGGTCCAAAAACTCCGTGCATGGGTGCCACATTCTCTGAACGCAAGAGATAAACTCCAGCACTCCACCATCGCTGCCAACATCCGGCTACTCATGGACACAAACAGATATTTCTTTACCGCATCGTCACCGGTGGTTAAAAATAGTGTCTCTATGTAAATGTGAAGCAGAGGAAAGAATGGCTGTGTCTTCATAAGCAAGCAACACCTCGAGCCAAATCCTAGCTGCATCCACGCAAGACCATGATCTGCGTTCGGCCGGATTGGGAAGGTGTAATCCACTACGAAATGCTTGAAAAGAACACCGCGATCAATCCATAGCTTTACGTTCAGCAAATGCACCGGCTCAACGAGGCAATTCAGCTGAAACGACCCAGCCGGCGGCACGGTGTATTTCTTTAACACGACAACGCTTGCCCCCCACATCGATAATCTGACCAAAACTGCCATTCCAGATCTCGGTTGGGAAGTTTTACTGCACCCACCGTATTCTTCTGTTTTAGCGCCATCAGATTATCACCTTTTCCGTTCTCTCTCGAGCAGTCTGCGAATCGTATCGTTTAACAACGACGTCGAGGTGAAACGGTGGCTTGATGACTTCGAGTCAAAACCCGGGATTTCTACCCTCCAGGCATTGACAACATAGTGGAACGTTGGCAAGAGGTCGTGAACAATGAAGGAGATTATATTATTGACTGATTTGTGAAAACCTTTTCAGGAAAAATAACGATTCCAATAATTGGAAAAAAAAACCGAACGAACTTATCTGACAACCATCAAACTATCGGAAATATGGGTGTCTGTGCGAAAATATTCACCTAAAACTTTATTCCATACCGATCACCGCTCTTAATTTAAATCAGATACAGGAAAAATAATTCAATTTTAAATTAGTATTGATTTCAATCAGAATTATTGAATTTTCCTATCTGTTCACCGCTTTCCTGTTTGCAGTACTCATTTTTGTGGGTAGGTC
The DNA here is from genome assembly GCA_039090855.1 of Macrothele yani. Classification (NCBI taxonomy): domain Eukaryota; kingdom Metazoa; phylum Arthropoda; class Arachnida; order Araneae; family Macrothelidae; genus Macrothele; species Macrothele yani. Next base: position 163,867,005 of record CM077011.1, read on the forward strand.
ATTTCCGATTTCATTTTATTAAGATTTCTGTGTTAGTCAAATGGATATACTAATATGCTGCCGAAGAAATCCTGCCTGGAAAGTTTTGAAAGAGAAAGAAGCAAAGTATGAAAGGAATATTTTTTAAGGAGTGTTTGGTTCAGGAACGGTTGGTGCAAAATGCAAAATTAATCTAAACAGAAAAAAATTAGACCAGATGATTGAGCTTGCATATCTAAGGAACATGTTTGGAAAAGAAAACATATTAAAGTAGTAAACTGAATGTCTAGTCAAATGGGGTTTTAGAAACACTGGTGCTCTAGGAGTACTGAAAAAAGCCATTAACGACTTTATATGAAAATGCAATTAATTAATATTACCCGGATAGTGAAACCTCGGTACGAGAAAAGAAACACGAGTAGTTAAAATCCTCCAAATACGTGGCGTCAGTGAATAAACAAATACATCGCTCTTTCCAAAGGTTCTCAGATGAATCCCGCCTTCAGCTGTACTGAGCTGACGGCAGGGTGTGGGTTCGACATTACTTGACCATTTACAATGATTAATCTTGATTATCTGTTTGACTGTGTTTGACTACTGTATTTATAATTAGCTTTTCGATTTTAGTACGGACTTTTTATGCGAGCCTTGCAGGGCAGCAGATTTTCAGCTGGCGAGTGAGATATTTATCCGGCTGGCGAGCCAGCATGAAAATTTTCAAGCTCTGGTCATGGCGTTAAGACTGCCGGTCTTTGAAAGTAGGAGGCCCAGTCCACATCATGAAAAACAGGCGGTGTGCGTGATGCCACCTTTAGCAAACTCCACATCGGGAACAACATACCCCGTCAAGCAGGGACCATTCTCCTAGCATTCTTCCCTACCCACAGTAATCCGTCTGGCAGCCACGAGATGAAACATGATTCGCCATTTTAGATAATGCGTATACAGTGCTCCAGATGGAGGGATTCCTTTGCCCTCTGGCGCAGAGATAAACACCACTTCCACTGACATTTGGTGTTGATTTTAGGGCTGCTCTGCCATATAACTCCATACCCTTTATCCCTCGGCATACCGCCATAGTGATGGCGTTGCTTCCAGAAGTATTTTGAAACTCGGAGGTGAGTGCTGGAACCGAGGACAGGCGATTTTGCCACACCACCCACTTCAGCACTCGATTGAGCTGTTGTAGCACCTGAGCCTTCCTCTTCACAATAAAATTATGATAGTTTATCGATGCAGCTGCATTAGGATAGATCCTATTTCCCGAACTGACTTGTTGCTCAGATGACGTCCTATGACCGTGCAACATTTAAAGTAAATGAGTAGTCACGTACGGTCCATGCAACAGCTCATTCTTGTCTATCTATGCTGTTTGGGAAGCCAAGTTCGTTTGAACCATGAAGGTTGTCCGAATATAAATACACAGCCGACGTGGACCAGGAACATCAAATAAAAGTCATCACTCTTTCCACGTTTATAAGTGAGTCACGGAAAAATTTCTCATCGGCCGCCACCGGGAATCGGGTTCGAAGACCCAGTGGCCGATGATAATTTTTCCGTGACACTTATAAACGTGGATAGAGCGATGACTTCTATTTGATGTCCGACAATGACTTCTATTTGATGTCCGAATATGTTTGGTTATACAGTATATTTTTAAAACATCTAGAGCTTGTGAACTTGTACTTTTTATCATATCGAATAATATTTTAGTAACCGTCTTTAAATTAATGTACACCTTACAATTCAAAATTTTTAACAGACAGTTTTCATTAAAACTAAGTACTGACTGAAAAAAGTGGATTAACGATTTCATAAACAATGAGGGAATGTTGGAGTAAAATATAAGTGTACAATTCGTCAAGCTAGATTGTAAATGAGTGGGAACTAAAAATATGTCATCAGTTTGCTAGAAATAGTTCCAAACTCCGCAAGATGTTATGTTGAAATATTTTCAAATGCCCAAAGTGTTGCAAACGAATTATCTAATGATAGAGAATTATCTATGGTAGTACTATGTAGCAATATTCAGATAAAAATTCTTGCAGAGTTTATGGAGCGACGAAAGGAAATAAAAACATCCGTCCATGGAAACTACCGTAGAAATTCTAATAGAGGGAAGCCTTTCACATCTTGGCACTCTCTTTTTATTCTAGTCTAGCCAGCAAGACAGTCCGGATATGAACTGGGGAAGGGAAAAGCGTGCAGTGAATCATCTTGGCTCCCTTTATACTGTCTTGTTTCGGGTAAATGAATTGCATAATCCCGAACTTCCTTCCGACTCTCCTGTCTGCACTGCAATTTTAACCCAGGCGCAGGCGACAGAAATGAATTATGGAGGTGGAATACAGCAGCAGCGCTGGCGATGAAACTTTCTCAAGTGCAACCATTTATTTTCCTGAGGCAGAAATGTTGATGACTGTGGTTTCGAACAAGGACACAATGAAAGACAACAAATATTGATCTCCGGAGCAAAAAGATCTTCCTTGATGAATGCCCCTTAGGTTGATGTCCAACTACATGTGTGTTCAGACAGGCTTTGGAGTTCGTCCTATACTTCATCTGACTTGTACCGTTGCAAACTGTCGGACATCCAAAGCAATAAATAAAAAGAGAACAAAACAATCGAAGGAAGTAAATTTTAAATGCATCATGGGCGATTTTTTGTAAACTTTAAGAAATAATTATTTGAATTATTTTGACGTAGTACTCTCTAAATGCTGCAAAATGTAAGAGAGTGTATTCTAGTCGATGTGAATTTATATGTTTCAATCAATGTATGCTCGTAAGAAGTAGCTCATGTAATTAATATTAGTTAGTTTTGTGGTTATAATAATTGTGTGAGTGGGACCAACATTGTTGAACTTCTTATTAGCAGCTGCGCATGATTTGTTTTCCTCCTAGTGGGTCATATACGCAGGCTTCTGTCAAAAAATGGAAGGCAATGTGATTTATTTATTAATTTAATATCATAAAAAACGCACAACACTATTGTGTTTCTCAGCAATACACACACACAAACACACAGAGACAACAAAACACACACACACATTTTTGGCGATGCTGTATTACAAAAGGCTGCGCTTCTAAAACCTAAATTAAAAAATACGTAAACCACGTTCAAAAATTATTCCCCTTTCGTTGTGAAATGTTGACTAATTTATCTCGTATATAAAATTTCAAAAAGTTTAATTCCTTTAAAAAGTCACGTATATTCGCATTAAGGACATGTGATAACTCAAGCAAATCCACGTTCTTCTTATTTACGATGCTTCAGAAAAATGGAAATTAAATATTTAGAACTCATTATTTTTGAAGAATGTTGCTTATAAAACTTAAACACATATTTGAAAATATTTTGCCAAATAAATGAAATTCATTTTATGTAGTTCTTTCATTGTAAACATCACTTTTGCTGGCAATGATTGATTGAATCAAAATGAGATTTTTTCAAGAGAAATGTTACGGAGAATGACTTTCGTTATACACAATTCCCAAGCAGAAAACAAACGAAATCTGTAACTTTTTTCTCGCGACATGACGTCACAAAGGGAAAATTCCAGAAGGTCTCCAGGCATTGCGCAGATTTTCTCCACATCCTGACGGTTATGGCACGTTCCTTTAGATACCTAGGTTTGGGATCTGAAATTCAGTTCAGTTGCAGATATGGGCAAATTGATTCTTTCGTTTCGACTCAGTAAAACAGTTCAGTGACACTTCAGGTGAACTATTTCCGATGAGCATAACTCTTGTGATTCGGGTCTGAGTCAGATCAGTTTTTGTCTATCGCTGACTCTTCCAGTGAACGATTTCCGCTGGCTCTATGTCAGATCCGTTTTTGTCTTTCGTTGGCTCTTGCGGTGAACGATTTCCGCTGGTTCTATGTCAGATCCGTTTTTGTCTTTCGTTGACTCTTGCGGTGAACGATTTCCGCTGGTTCTATGTCAGATCCGTTTTTGTCTATCGCTGACTCTTCAGGTAAACGATTTCCGCTGGTTCTATGTCAGATCCGTTTTTGTCTTTCGTTGACTCTTGCGGTGAACGATTTCCGCTGGTTCTATGTCAGATCCGTTTTTGTCTATCGCTGACTCTTCCGCTGTCAGATCCGTTTTTGGCTTTCGCTGACTCTTCCGGTGAATGATTTCCGCTGGTTCTATGTCAGATCCGTTTTTGTCTTACGTTGACTCTTGCGGTGAACGATTTCCGCTGGTTCTATGTCAGATCCGTTTTTGTATTTCGTTGATTCTTTCGGTGAATGATGTGCGAACAGAATGACTGTGGTAAAATTGATCTGTGTCGGAAACGTTTGTAACTTCGTTGACTCAGTTCATAAACAACTTTAGTAGACGATGTTTATCGCCAATCGGTTCTGTGTCGGATCATTTTGTATCGTTCCATTTTTTCTCCGGCTAAGCGAACAACTTTCGGTTGAAATTTATGTTTTAATCTTATGAAATATGAATTAATTATGCAGACTTGGTATCACTCCCAGGCTATCTCACTATATAAGTAAACCATATAAAAATATTGCAAATTCTGAAAAAAACCTAAATTTGAGACATTTCCTGCCCTTGGAGTTTCGGATGAAGAATGTTCCTACTGTAGTATGACGGGCATGAAAAAGTCTAATGGAAAAATCAAACAAATGTGATAAAAGTATGAATTCAAGTAAAAAACAGCCAAGTGTCTGATTTATTAGTTTCTACTATTCAAGTACTTTAATAATAAATGAAAATTAGGCAGTAATCACACAAATTTTAAGAGCAAATCAGCTGAACTTAGTTTAAAATCTTAAAAACATGCATGGGTGGCAGAAAAATTTAGTACTTATGAGCTTCAACTTTTGTTATTCGTACATCAATCGCTACTACGATGAAAACGGAATTCAGTTTATCCTACAGAACATGTGGGTTTACACAGAGCAGCCAAGAAAAAATGCGTAAATGTTTCTGGAGCATGAAGTATTTTGCGTTTTATAATATGTTATAAAATATTATAAAAGCAATAAAAAGAATATACCAGGAAAAGAAACGGAAAGGAAATTGCTGGAGCCACTACGTCACACTTGAAAGGAAAATGGTACATTTCTCTCCACACAAAGTTTTTGTTTTTAAATGATAATCAGAAATCGATTCATAAAGTTGGGAGAACGTCGACCGGATGTTTCTAATCAAATGTCAAGGCTATTTAAAACGAAATTTCAAAGTTTTACCGGATTACAAGAAAATAAAGGAAACATTTGCAAGTGTTTCCCTAAATTTAAGTTTCAGTGATTCTAAATTGCTTTCATGGTGGAAAAGATGTTGGAAACCGAAAGCAGGACATAAATTCGAGGACAGCAGGGACTCTCAACAGTGTATCGTAATCAATGAACATGGGTAAACCTGGTGATCCAAGCTACTTTGATAGTGGACGCATTGTGGGCACAAGACAAATGGGTCATTCTACAGCCAAAATGATAAGAACCCAGGGATTCACAAGGGCAACCTTATCAAGGTTGTATCGCGATCATACCAACGAAGGACGCCAAAAAGCAAGCACTGGCCAATCACATGCTTCCAAAGAGCAAGCATTTACCAATCACACGCTATTGATAAATGGCATGTGATTTTGGCCAATGTCGAAGCAGAATATCCAGGCTCGTACAGAACGACAACTTGGGAACAGCAGCGCAAATTACATGGAGGTTAAATGTCAGAAGCCCACGCATCGCCCCGCCAGGGAACGAACAGAAGAGCTCATGCAGCATACACTAGGCTATGGGAGCCGACGCCCTACTTTTGTGCCACTGTCGAGAGCTCGTCATCGGATATTGCTCCTCATCTGGTACCGGTAACATCAAAGCCCCTCTTCAGAGTGGCGCCCCGTCGTGTGATCAGATGGATCCCATTTTCAGCTGTACCGAGATGACTGGTGACTGCAAGGTGTGGCGTTGACAGCAGGTGACTTCAGGATGTGGTGTTGACAGCAGGAGGCTACGGCTCCTTCGTGCCAGGTCGCATCAATTCAATATGGTGGTGTCTCTGTGACAATTTGGGTAGCCTTATTATGGGACATATTAGGTCCCTTCGTGTGTCCGGAGGTGTCCTTAACCGCTGCGCGCTACTGGCATGTGCTGGCTGATCACCTACACACTTTAATTGCTTTCGCGCATCCTGCGGCTGATGATCTATTCTAGCAGAACAATGCGCCCCTCCACCAAGCCGCAACTACCCTGGCACGGTTGAACGTTCTCATCTGAGTTTGGAACCATCCAGTGGCCCCGAATTCCGCAGATTTAAACCTTGTGGAAGCTCACTGGGACCCCGCGATGCGCAGCATCAGATCAGTTGCATTAATGTTGAATCGACATCTTGGGCGGACTTGTAGACAATTCCGCAACAGGCATGGCTGAAAGTACCTCCTGAGACCCTCCGGTCTCCGCTGGAGTAGATGCCTCGGCGTGTGCAGTCGGTTGTTCGCGCTAGAGGAGGATGTATCTCTAATATTTTGCCCATTGAGTGTACTTGCTATTAATTAGGAGGTCCTATCCATAAACAATGGCTTAACATGGATTCAGAATTACAACATGTTCCGCCGGACCTTAGTGGGACATTAACCGGGGAACTTGCTGTCCCATATTCTGCTCTTGTACCTGTTCGTACTTGCGTTCTTGTATTTGCAAGGAGATTTATTCGTGTACAAAAATTAAATGCAATTTATATGGGTGCATGACTATGTGAAACAATATATGCGCTCTTCCAATTCATAAATGGAATTTACCTGAGCTAAGATCGTGGTAAACATCTGAAGTCCATATGAATGAGGTACATTACCTTTTGAACTCTGCTAACAAACTGCACCAATCTTCTGCATCTTCTTCGCGTTCGTTTATGTGTCCTTAAAGTGGAATATGGAAGGGAACTAATAAATTGGGGATATACTAATTATTAGTTCGTGTCAGGTGGTATGAGTGTTCACGTTGAAATAGTGAACTGTTTCAACGAAAACGCTCACGGACAAATGAGACTGAGAACAACACTTACACTCTGATAGATCAGCGTCTCGCCTTCATCTCTAAAATTTTATTCAAATTTCCTTTTATTTTTGGATAAATTTTCCTACTTCTTCCTTCGAAAAGGCACATTTTGCTATGTAGAACAACTCGACAAGACAATGATTGTGTAAACATGTAAGTATGTGTGGAGACCATAACTCACCGGAAAGATGTGGAAGACACTTCAAAAATTTTTAAATTGTATCTTATATTCCTTTGACTGCAGAGGTCGGTTTCAATTCAAAATTCCGCAACGTTCTGTTTCTAGAAACAAAAATGTTTATCGTTCTATATTTGCGGAAACCACTGAGACGAATGATAACGTGTACTTGAACCTTGAAAACACGTGCCCTCGGTTTACATGAAAATGCTCAAATAACATGGTCAAAATAACTTCCTTTATGTGACACACATTTTTAATTTAACCTTCTCTTTGAGTTTGAGATCTTGTGCACATTTGATTTCTCCTCCTTAAATATTTCCTAACTTAACACCACAGTTTCTCGCGATGAATTTGAAGTTGGTTATCTTGACAGTGGGTCAAGGCCAATCTAAGAGAAAGGCTTCTGAGATAACAGCCTAGCGAGTGCAGCACAATATTCAATGTTACGAGGAAGACAGTGATATTTAATTGAACGACGTATGATGAGATAAACGAATCCTAAGTTAAGTGCAATGCCGATATGAACGATATATTTTTGTTCACGTAAAAGCAGCTTGTATTAAGTACATAGATTGTTATTTGAAGGGTATCACCTATATTGTAAATGAAGTCAATCCATCGAATTGTGTTACGACTTCTAATCCATATTGAAATTTAGGACACGCTAAATTACCGAATAAAGAAAGTTGTTTCGACACTGTTAAGTAGACTTTGTCATCATTGTATATTGGCCTATTATCGAAGTGGTATATACGTTTAGTTAAAATGTTTAGCTAATGCCAACGACTGAGGATTAATTCCGGTTCAAAGAAAAGCTCAAAGCTTTAAGTTTTAAATGAAGTAAAACTTCAGTTAAATATAGTTAAACGTAAAGTTAAAAGACAAATCTAAAACCCATAAAATAACTTTTGCATACTTATTTGATCATTTGTTTGGGGTAGAATATATATCTGTCACTATCTCGAAACAAATTATCCTTACGAACAAATGCGTCCGTTATTTATCTTGCGGTTCACAAAAGATTACACAGCGTGTTTCTGTCAAACAACTTTCCTTGTGAAAGAGAATATTTATGATTGTATCTACAGCTATGGAAGCAGAAGCGAAAGAGGAATAGACAGTATCTCTTCATGAAAAAACATTTAACGTGGTACACAAAGAAAAATTATGAACTCATAAATGAGATGATTTGGATATTCGTATATTCCATAAATATAATTACTGAAATGCGAGAAAGATTTAAGTACATAGCTTGCATAGAAATCAAACGTTTTTCGTGGCTATGAGATTCTGGACGCGGCACTCAAAAATAACCATTGATGACAGTAAAACTCAGAATATACAGATTCATTTTACATAGAGGTGGGGCGAATCCTAAATTTTCTCAGATCCGAATCCTAAAAGGTTTTTGAATCACTCGAATCTCCCGAATCTCGAATCTTTCCAATCCTTTATATAAGAATAATTATAAGAAAAAAAGGAAAAGAAAATACTTCTACTTGAAATTCAAAGCTTTTAATTGAAGCAAAATTTGAAACCTGTATTTAATTTTTTTTTTTGATTGGAGGTTTAACGACCACCGTGAGCAACTCAATGGGCTATAAGCAGTCGCCCGTCCCTAATTTAGGGACGCTGGTTCCAGGGAAGGGAGAGAGCCAGTGCCGTAAGACAAACACAACACCCATGCCTGACCGGGATTCGAACCCGGACCCCTTACGGACGCATGATCAGAGGCCAGCGCCTTAGACCACTGCGCCACCGAGGTGGCCTTGTATTTAATGAAAAACAAATGAAAGAATACAGTTTTAAAAAAATATACCCATACTTATTAAGAAGATACAAGTGAAATTTTAAATTTACATTTACTAAATGAAGTACATAACTCTTGAGTCTTGAGGTTCATTTCCATTTTCTGAACATAATTTGACAAGAAATATTCGAGAAACAATTAATATTTTTGACATTTTTCTTTAATGACAAAAGTTCGAAAACCTTTTTAAATCAAAGCTAGTCTAGAGGTGGGGAGGATTATTTCAAGAGTTAATGTAGATAAAAACTAAACATGGAACACTTAATTGAGCAAAATTCTTTCCAGAAAATAAAAAAAAATAAAAAGCATGTTTGCTTTAAGAGTAAATAAAAACACTAAACACTGAACTCTTTCAAGGCAGTGTAAAAAATCAGAAAGCTTTAATGGAGATTTTTATTTAAAAACACTAGCATTCGATCTTGCTCTAGGTCTAGCCTACTTCATTTTTTATCAGTTATGACACTTGATGTGCTGAATAGTCTTTCTGACATTACTGTCGATGGTGGTATGATTAAGAACTTTTTAGAAAGTTTCCTCAAATTTTGATAGTTTTTTTTTGCCTTTCCCGTATTTAAAGATGCCCGTAGATGGTGGAAGCAGTGTTTCTGCTAAGTAGGCATTTATTTCTTCTTCAGGACACAAACTGTAATTCTGCTCATTGCTGGTAGATGGTGTCATCAACTGAGAATAGTAACTCCGCATGCTACGAACTCCTTGTTGTTGAGTTAACGATATTTGAGTGGTATCTCTTTGACTTTGTTCTGATGACTGCAGATCACTGTCATCTGATTGCAAAATACTAAAATCAAAAATTTCAATGGCCAGTGTTGATTTAATATGCTCAAGGTTTCCTTTGCTCAAAAATACGCTTCCTTTGAATCGGGGATCCAGTATACTTCCAAAAGCATACAATTTTTCGGTCTCAACAGACTAATAGCGCCTTTTTGCAAATGTAAGCAAGTCATTTCGAAAACCCTGTACGGAACCTAAAGTGGATTTGAAGTAGACCAAAATTTAATACAACGTGCTGATTGTTGAACTAATACACACTTGCTGTCTTAAAGCACGATAAAACCACAATAGGCTCTTTAAAACACTCAATAAAATCACAATTATTAAAACTTCTAAAAGCCCATTTACGTTTACACAGACAAGCGCTTTCGAGGTCTCAAGACCTCATTATCAAGCAACTGAATAAAGCCCCGAAACACTCGGAAGCAGCAAGAATATATAGACATACTTTCGTTATCTCTATTACACGTCACTAGTTTATACATAGGTTGTCATTCTGAAATTTTCTTTTTCAGAATGGCAACCTATGTATAAATTATATTCTACCAAACATAAGAGATAATATTTAGAGGATTTATCACGAGGCGTTCATTTCTAAGAGCTGTATCCTATATAGAAAGGATATTCAAACCAGACTTTTAGAAGCAGATATATCGGGTAAACCCTAATTTAGCTTTACGCCACGCCACCTAGCGGAAAATTGATTCATTACTTGACAAAGAAACTGTGACCCTAATAATCTAGCTATAAATGCCACCGAAAAGAAGAAATAATTTTTTCAATCGATTATTTAGGAAATAATATATGGAATAAAATATATTTCTAATTCGATAGCATCTGGGTTTACGCCCTCTAGTGGCAAAGTTTTGCATCCGAAGAAAACCGGAAAGCAAAGATAATCTTTTTGACATTTCAAGCTTTCAAATGCAGTAAGATTTTTTATTTGAATTGCACTAACAGTTGCAGAGATAAGGGGTCGGGAGTTTGACTGAAGGACGGACGGACGGACAAAGTGATACTTTACCTCCCTTTTTTTCTTTACAAAAGACGTGGTAATATAACATTATCTTGATATGACCTACACAAAATTAAAGAATCCCATAAAGAGATTTTGGAAAACCACAAAATTATTCACGATATGTGTTTTAGATTGGCTTGATTAGTTTGTAAAATAAAAATAGTGGTATTTAAAATTTGGAGCTTTCATTACTTGCTTTTAGAAATTACATGTGTCCGACAACTACTTTTGAGTTGTTGTTGTGAGCCCAAATGTTTGGAAAAAGCATCAAGCCTCTTTTCCATGGACCTTAGGTGTCCCGGACTAGAATTTTAACCCGGACTTCCAGGAAGATTGCTTACTGCTTTGCAAAGAGCAAAACAACCGGATGAACTAAGTACTCCATTAAAGAACTTCGCGCACACGGAGAGGATAAAATATAAACAAGTTCGAACTTTCTTAGATTTGCAGTAGCTCAAACTAAAGGGATGAACAGAAACGTAAAAGATGAAATCATTGCCGACGCCATTTAGGACATGCTATCAGTAAGGAGGATATTAAACCACAAATAAAAATTCGTAAATGAGAGAGAGAAGTTTGGTTCGCACGCAGAATCAATAAATTGTTACAGATACCAGTATTCTAACCTTCCGAGTTGCTGTTTTTCAATGAATCAATTTTCGAATTATTTCAAGAGCACATGAGAGGAAGAAAGAAAACATCTTTCCTTTTCGAATTACATTAGCTTGGTAAACTTTATGGAAATTTTTGGATTTTTTTGACTCTCTCTTCTTTTTCCTTCCTGTTTGGTGTGACAAAGAAGCTTCGTTCATTAATCCTTCGCTGGTTTTGTATCATTATTTTCGGCTCTTTTTCGAACTGCAAGAGCGGCTTCTTTGTCATGGGAGCTCCTAATCCTTTTAAGCTAGATTTGTGATTCTACTTTTTTCAGCATTTCCGCTCCGTTTTTCTTTTTCTTGTGACTAAGATAATCTTTTCTACAAAAGAAATTTTTCTGGGAGAGGCCTTCGAAAGAAGAGTGAGCGTAAGATTTTTAGGAAAACTAAGACATAACCAGAAGGACGTTTACTAAACTTGATAGATTTCGGAAGCTACATTTTTTCAGTATGAAAAGATTTCTCTTCGTGGAATCAAAAGATTTATCCCAAAAGTAAGAAAAACAGAATCCACTCATCGGTAAAGGTGCGCGCAAAAGAGTGACAACGCCACAAAAGATCAATTTTGAACCAAAATCTCACAACATGGATTTGAAGAAACAAAACAAGATGAAACAGAATTTGATCAGTGATGTTACCGATATAAAGCGAGTGATAAGCACATGTTCTAATAAATAAATTGAGTTTTCTTCATTTCATGCTTCTCAATTATGTTTTGCGGTACCGTAACGGAAGCGGAAATTTCTGTAATACACTATCCACAACATCTCATTTGTTCAAACTCTATGATCGTAAGCTCGTCTTCCAGAACAGGAATATCGAAATAAACGCAGATGCATATTAAGAGATTCCTCAGCTGTCCAGCGTGAGACGGGAATTTGGTTTATGCTTATATACACTGGTCAGCAAAACTAAAGGACGAATCTCTCTATTCTAAAAGAAAGAAACTGCCGCGGTTTTAGACATTTCACAACACTAGCGCTTCCCTATCTCGCAGCGAAAAAAATATTGAACAAAACAATATAAAATTTACATCGTTTGTAGATAATTGTTAGGAAAACACGCTGAAATAAATTGTTTTTCGATTCTGGCGATATTTCAGGAGCTATTGTATTTCAAATTTAAGGTAAGCATAAAAAGGGCTGTCAGTTCGCGTTCCGGACGCACTAACAGCAACAGAACCACGAAACTTTGTAGCCTTGTAGAGCCATGGCAGAACTTTGTGCCTCATTGAAGAAAGTAAAACAACAATGCCTTAAATATTAGTAGCATCCAAACACAAATTAACTCAGGACTGTGTCTGGGAACAGGAACAACAGCACATGCGTAATAATAGAGTATGATGTGTAGTTTGTGTGACGAGAGAACGAAACGCACTCATGCAGCCCAATAGCATTAGTTAAATGAAAGTCACGTGTTACAGAAGTTCGATTGTGTTTTTTGCGTGCTAAAGACAACAAATCGACCCGTCGAGAATATCTTGATAATTTTGCTCGTAGTTGAATAATTGGGAAGCTCAAAGAGGTGTAAACTGTGAGGATTGTGGCCCATGAGTTTGGTGTCACTCTTAGCACTGTATCGCCAGCGTGGCTGGTCTTCAGGATTATGGGTCCAGCTGTGCGAAAGACCGGTGGTGGTCGTCCACGAACGTCTACTCCCCATTGAGGACAGCTCTCTGCTCATGGTAGGACAAAAGGGATCGAGACCAGACACCAAGTAACCTTCCAAAACAAATCAGAATAAGCACAGAAAGCGCAATATCGCAGTTTCGGTTGTTAGGCGACTGCACAAAGGTGGACTGTTTGTCCAATGACTAGCAACGCTCTGTTCATTCAAATATTGCTTACCGGAGATACCATTTATAATGGTCCAGAGAACATAATGATTAGACAGTAGAAAGTGTGGTACGGTACTGTTTACTGATAAGAGCAATTTTATTCTCTCTGGAGATTCTGAAATTCAGTTAATTTAGCGTGAGGTTTGCACTCGGTACGTCCGACAACACCAATGAAAAGGATAGATAAGGCGGCCGGGTATTCTCGTAAGAGGAGGCATTCTGATCGATATATGTATGGAGCTCCACATACTAGAGGGAGGTAGTGTTATTAGGTAATCCTTCAGCATGTTCGTCTAGCTCGAGGATCCATTTGCGTAACAGTCCTTGTTAATGGACGATAACACCACACAACATCGAACGGTGGCTGTTGACTACCTGTTGAAAATAGGATACATTCATCCGATGTATTGGCAGGCACATTTACTTGATCAAAATCGCATAAATTATGTGTGAGAACGCTCTAGGAAGACGTGTTGTGGCACGTCAACCCACACCGGAAAATGTGAAAATGTCAAACAGCTTAAAGACGGCTCTGACGGAAGAATGGGGATGTTACCTCAAGAACACATCAAAAACCTAGTGCGAAGTATTGGTAGACGCTGAAAATGATTCACCGCCGTTAAGTGTGATCATATTTCCTACTGAGGACCTTCTCTACCCTTCGTGCCGCCTTTGGCAGTGATGCATCTGTACCATGGCACCCAGTAGCTAATTCTTAATAAATATCTACTATATCATTTAGAATATGCAGTTGTGTAGGTGTTGCTTCCGTTATCACTTCCGTAAGTAATTAATTTCCTACGATTTGAATTTCACATAATCAGGCAGTTCCTGTGCAATTTGAATTTCACATATTCAGGCAGTTCCTGTGCGATTTGAATTTCACATATCAGGCAGTACCTGTCAAATTTCACATATCCAGGCAGTTCCTGGTCAAAACACGGCTCGTCCTAAAGGTTTCCACACCAATGTATTAGCAATAAAAGATAAATCTTTGCAGAGTGTAGCACAGAGAAAATTGTGCCTGAGAAAAAGGTAGAGGTACTGAAAAATATTGGATATCATAACATCTGTCCGTCACAGGATTTAGTATTCTACTTCAGCTTGGTCCTTTTCTGATCCTAGACGTGGTGCTTTAAACACCACGTGAAGGATCAGAAAAGAACCAATACACCAAATTCTGAATGTTTAAAAACAGGTCATTTAAAAATCAAATGTCACTCCATTTTTAAATAGTTCGCATCAATCCGATGCAAACTGAATTATTGTTTTCTTTGGCGTAACGACCACAAAAGTCAATTTTGATGTCTATAGGCATTCGTCCGTTCCCAATTTAGGGATGCTTGTTCCACGCAAGTCAGACCACTAGCCTTCATTTGCTTGGAACAAAAGAAAAATAACCGGAAAGTATGATTGAATATGAAGAATATTTAACATATTTTTAAACTAAGGACATTAAGAAGGACTTCGTTCGGTAGAAATTGACTTACCGAGGAATGAAAATGTAAGCTAACCGTTCCTATCGGCAAAGTATTAAATTAAAATTAAGCTCTGCAATACATGAAATCACAGTAGTACGAAACGTACTCGTATATTTTTTGCTGATAAGCATCCCAATTGTGTAGACTGAACGGTATTCACATTTACTTTGGGAGTTGAAAACTTTATTATGTAAATATTAAACGTGTATCCTATATCCTTTACATAAATTCTGTTCAGTGAGTGTGCTATTCTCTAATAGGCTTATACATTGAGTGGCCACTTTATTATGACCCCCCCACCGGTCCTATGCTGGGCCACCTTTTGCCTTTAATACTGCGTCGATTCTTTGTGGCATGGACACCACCAGATGTTGATTAGTGGTTTGTGGAATCTGAGACCATGCTTGATGAATAGCACTTTCCAGATGTGTGAGATTGCACGGTTGTGAATCCAGCTGTCTGATGGCTCGTTCAACTTCATCCCACAAATTCGCAATGGGGTTGTGATCTGGAGATTGTGGGGCCACCTAAGCAAAGTAAACTCCCCGGCATGTCCCTGAAACCAATTCTGTACAATACGAGCACTATGATAGGACGCATTATCTTGTTGAAAGTAGCCATCGCTTTTGGGAGAAACCATCCACAGGACAGAATGCACTTGGTCCGCAACGATGTTTAGATATGATGTGCCAGTCAGACACGAATTAAAGGGCACAAAGCATGCCAGAATAACATTCCCCAAACCATAACGTTGCCTCTACCATCTTGACGGGTTGTAGCAATGCATTTGGAGTCCATGTTTTCGTGCTGTTTCCGCCAAATTATCACTCGGCCATCGGCATAGTGCAACTGAAAACGTGATTCGTTAGACCACATAAATTGTTTCTAATTATCGACTATCCAATACTTGTGCTCCTGTGCGAACTAAAGACGTTTTCTCTTGTTAACTGAAGACAGCAAAGGTGTTCAAACAAACCTTCGGCTGCCATATCCCATCCGATGCAGTGTACGGCGAACAGTGCGTGCAGAGATCATTTGAAAGGATCCTTGATTAAGATGGTCTGTAATTTGCTGCACTGTTGCCTTTCTGTTGTCTGTTACCAATCTGGACAGTCTACGTTCCACCCGAGCAGTCACTAGTCGATGACGACCACACGTTGCACGTAGAGACCCAGTTTTTTGGCTGTCAGTCCAGTCTTTAGACACTTTAACAACAGCTTCTCTGGAACATTTTACGAATGCGTCGGTTTCGGTGATACTCGCTCTATGACTCCGGGCTCCTACAATCCTCCCACGTTGAAAGTTCGAAAGTTCGTCAAATCGCATTTTTTACCCATCTCGTCACCCAAAAATCACTTCTACTACTGTCGCCCTCTGGCGGCAACAGCGTGCAGCCATAGCTCATTTGATTAAAACTGTCAGGTGGTCATAATAAAGTGGCCACTCAGGGTGTATATATATATATATATATATATATATATACATATACATTCATTTATATATACAATGTTGCTATACACTAAATAGAAAAACACATTTGAGATACCAACTTAACAGCATGTTGATCCTAATCTAAAGCGAATAGCAGCCTGTACACGCCGAGGCAGCGATTCCACAAGATGCCAGAGCGTTCCTGTAGGTAATGATATCCATGTCTGGAGCCTCATTGCCCACAACTCCGCCCGCGACATCGGTCCAGGATTCATTGATCTGATGTTCCTCTGAACAGCATCACAGAGAGCTTCAACACGGTTTTAATCCGGGGACTTTGGCGGCCACGGGGTGGTTCCAACTCTGATGAGTGTTCGTAGAGCCATGCTGGGATAGTTCCGGCTCAGTAGTGCGATATTGTACGATGCTAGAAAGCCGTGAATGCATGTATGTGAACGGCCTGCACCTACTGGTAGCGCACAGCAGTTAAGAACATCTCCAGACACAATAAGAGACCAAATGTGTCCCATGAGAAGGCCCTCAAGCCATCACAGAGCCACCACCGCCTTGAACAGCGCCGCCCTGGCACAATGGGGCCTTGACAACGCCAGAACCGTACCCTCCTGTCAGCTCGGTACGTTTAAAAACGGGATACATCTGACCATACGACGCGCGACTATTCTGCAGGGGACTAGTTTTGATGTTACCGGCAACAGACGGGGCGTAATTTCCGATGACGAGCAGTCCACAGTGGCAAACAAGTAGAGATTCGGGTCCTGACACCAGGGTATGAAGCGGGCGCCATACCGGCTGCTCGCTGACGCTGCTTGGTTCTCAGACCTTTAAACTGGATGTAATTTGCGCCGCCATTGTCAAGCGGTCTGTCTGTACGAGCCTGGATAGTCTACGTCAACCCCGGTCATCTCATGGCGTGCGGTCGGCCATCGCTTGGTCTCTGAGTTCTGGTACGTCCGTCGATGGTACAATCGCAGTACACGCTTGATACCGTTACTCTCGGGAACCATTGGATTACCGCTTTGGCGATAGAATGACCCATCTGTGTTGCACCGGCAATGTGTCTAGGTTCAAAGTCGCTGAGATCTCCATGTTTACCCATGTTCGTCGATTGCAATACACTGTTGGAAGCCCTGCTGTCTGTAGTTTTATTGCCGACGTTAGGCGGTTTGGTTCTGTTTCGTTCCTAGCGGGGGATGCTCATGTGAGCAGCATATTTCCAATGTATTTTTTTCTGCTAGGTGCATTCCATTTATTGAAAAAAGTCACCGGACCCACCTTCAAAAGCAAATGAACGGATCCGCTGCGTTGTTAAAATGCACTGTACAGCTGCGAACGGTATAAAAACAAGTCTGCAGCTGACAGCGATCATATTACACTGTAAGATTGAATGAAAACGTCAACGCTGGAGAGAACTGATTATGAGAAAGGAAAGACTGCTGGGTGTTATATTAGCGAGTTGTCCATTAGAGAAACCGAGAGGGGTTTATACGTATCCAAGTCAACTGTTTTGGATGTACTGAATACGTGGAAGACACATGGCGTGCCGGAAGCAGCAAACCGTAACCGCAGGCCAAAGAAAACCAGTGATAGAGGACATCGAAGACTCAGGAGAGTCGTTACAGCTAATCGACGGAGTACTACACAACATCTCGGGGTACAGGCGAATTAAAATGCTGGAAGCTCAGTGAGTCCACGTAACATTCGCAGAGAACTTCATTTCATGGGTTATCGCTGTCGTGCGGAGCCTTTCATCTCCACTCGGAACGCTACTCGTCGTTTAGCTTGGTGTAAATAATATTTATCGTATACCGTAGATCAATGGAAACGGGTCCTATACTGATGAATCAAGATACACGATACATCAGTCATGGCTTTGTGTAGATATGGAGGCAGCAGGGGAAACGCTATTTACCTCAGTTTACTGTTCTTATGGTCAAGTTTGGAGCTGGCAGCGTACTCGTCTGTGGGTGGTTTTCGCGATATGGTTAAGGCCCATTGGTTATCCTGGACAAACCTGTTAACCAGCACGTCTACCTCAATATTCTGTACAATCATGTCCTACCAACTCTGTGGCAATGATATGGAACCGTGCCTTGTTGGTACCAGCAGATAATGCACCGAGCCATAAAGCAAGGACTATTACGGCGTGGTCTGACGATAATTCCATATCGTGTGTGTTCTGGCCAGCACAAAGCCCTGATCTTAATCCCATAAAGCACCTATGGGATGAATTAGAGCACCACATAAGAAGTTTGGAGTCAAGGCCTACTACTAAGCAATAGTTAGCGGCAGTATTATGTACTGAATGTAATTGCATACCTATCGTTGTGTTCCATAACCTTTTCGAAAGCATATCTCGAAGGATCAATGCATGCATTAAGGCCAAAGGTGGGCCAATACCGTACTAATGTACGTCAATAAATGCTATGTTGTGTTTCTTTTCGAGGTGTGCAGTGACCTTTGTCAATATCGTGTATATACTCTGCCAAAAGAAAGAAACAAAGCACCCTGAATGTATCATCCAATCCAGGTGGAAATTAATACATGTAAGGCATATGTACTGGAAAAGAAATGATTCCATTTCCAGAGCAGTTGATCCATTTATTAGGATAAAAGAGCGACACAAGTGGAACAAGTCAGTGAGCTGTAGCTCCATCTCTGGCTCGCATATATGCGATTACCCTGTGTGACATAGACGCATACAGTTCACGGATACTGTCCAGAAATATAGCATGCCAGATGGTGTCCAAATTGCTGGCCGGTTCACGGACATTCCCGGATGGGCGTAGGTGGCATCCCATTGTGTCCCAAATATGTTCCCTATTCTTGGCGTTCCTTCTGCCTCCACTTCTGCCGTTTGGTCTGCTGCTCTGTCTCCTCTCTCGCCTCTGCTTGAAATTAACATTCACTGACTCTTCCTCCATAACAGTCTACCAGTTCCTACTATTCTTTTCCGTATGACTATCATTTTTTCTCCACTGTGTTCTTTCTGTGCGTGTCCAGCCAGCAGATGTTCACCACGTCTACCTGTATTGCCCGGTCCTGGTACCGCTACTGAATTTCGCCTTCAACATTGCTCGCCGTTCGTGCACGACAGAGCTCTCCTTCGACGCTTACCGGACTCTCCTGCTTTGTCATGTCCCGCCTACTCGTCTACCGCCTCTGCAATCCTATGTGTTTGCGCTCGTTAAGTATGTGATTTATGTGTACCATGCGCAGTTCCCGTACACATACACACCGTTGTCTCCTCCAGGCCAGCGCCGCCCTTTTGTTTTACTTTCAGGCACGCATAACGTCCCGGCTTCGTCTGGAATCACTAATCACCGGGAACAGGATTTCTTCAACGCCTGGTCTCTGTCTCTCCCGTGACTTGCTGTCACGCCTGGACCTCTCCGACGTTCGGTATGTTGACTTTTCCTGCTGACATTTTCTCAACAATGTGCTTCCTCAGAGACTCGTACGTTTCTCTCTCATCCTGTAGATTTTTTTCGCCCGTTGCTACTTCATCCTGTACATTGCCATTCCTATCATTTGCACATATCAGTACTCTTTCTGTATATATGAGTGCATAAAGCATACCTTATATTATGTATTCTTTCGTTGAGATGTCCCAGTGTTGCTCGTCTGCAGTTTCCTTTAGATTAATAAAGCGATTTTGAACCAAACATGTTCGAAGAGGGTTCACGACGCTTCCTGCGTAAGAACAGTTGTTTCTTTAGATATTTGACTATTCCCTGTAATTATAACACGGGATTTAAAAC
The DNA here is from genome assembly GCA_039090855.1 of Macrothele yani. NCBI lineage: Eukaryota > Metazoa > Arthropoda > Arachnida > Araneae > Macrothelidae > Macrothele > Macrothele yani. The sequence continues at coordinate 163,886,987 of CM077011.1, forward strand.
ATTATCTGGAACCGAAGATTTTGGTGGTTCAATTTCTGGCATTATTGGGTAAGAACAGAATTTGTTTTCTTCCATTGGGAGCCGGTGCTTATGCAGTAATGAAATAACTTGATGAGTATGAATCATGTGTATTATCATTATACCGCATAAGTGTATCGCACATATGGCAAAAAAGTTCTTGGATTATCCGTTTAAGCAGCTCCATAAATAACGCTTTATATGTTTCATGTCTTTCAAATTTAGATAATACATTGCTCTCAAGATCTTGTTTAATAATGTTTCCATTCACAATTGAGTGTCTTTGTTCCAACATGATTTCTCAACCTAGGATCTCATAGTGGATATAAGAAAAGTGTTTTGCATGCAATCCAAAAGCGACATAAGTTGTCTCACATCAAAGAACAATATATTTTTATCATATTATTAATGACCGGCACTAAGGTACCGGCGAAACTCTTTGCCAACAGATAAATATTTGAATCCTGCTTGCTACTGTATGAAAAATATATTGCTAGGAAAAAAATTTGAAATGTGTTAAATGTGTATTTTCTTCTTCGTCAAAAGATATGAAGCATTTTGATGCGAATGATTAAAATTTCATTACGAACAGTGAGCTCCAGAGAAACTGCTACCTGAAAGCGAGAGACATCGCAACAGCAGGTAATTTTCGTGTCTCGGCACGCAGTATTAGAGTTAGGTGTAGAGTTGAGAATTTCTCTTTAATCCAAGACAAACACGAAGAGGAAAGTGCTACGGGTGAGTAATCCTGGTAATTTTTCCCTCTTTCAAACGAAAGCACTCTGCTTCCATCATCTGGAAACACACAAGTGTGATGACAGAAAAAGAATATTGTACTTGTGATGAAGTGCACCAGTTTAAAACAGATCGACGCATGCAGCCCACGCATGCGTCTTATTCCCTCTTTTCATCTGGGCTGTTGTTACATGCAGAGCACTCGTGCAATTAAAATAACCTAAATTAATCTGCAGTTCCGTATAAAAATACGTTCTCTGAAACTTTCAAGCTGAAGCAGATTTTTTTAGAGGCGTTTCTGCTGTGGTAATTATTTACTTAATTAATAAAAAAAGTTTACTCGGAGTTTATAAAGTTGTTTGAAAAAGTATGAATCGTTCTTTGAGGTGTTTCACCTCAAAGAACGATTTTAACACAAATTCTTTTCCGCAGCTATAATAACCATGCTCTTAAGAAAACAACACTGTTTTGGGTTATTCTGTTGTTTGAAACCGTTCCCTTTAACAACATCCGGGTTATCCTACTACAGATACTGCAATTTAAATTTAAAGAAATGACTAAATTTGTGTTGAAATTTATTTCGCTTCATTTGAAACTCGTGCCTTACCAGTTCTCGTTAGTCTTCGAATCCAAAAGGAAACACATCTTACGTGAAAATGAAAAGGAATCAATCCAAGTAATATCACAGAATGAAGAAATACCGTATTCCCATGAAACTCTTACTGTACACCTAAAATGTGGTATCTTTTGATGAATTGAAGCACAAATTGTAAGTCCATGTTTGTGAGTTAAAATTAAAATCACAGATGCCATCTCTTCACATAAGGGTTACTTTCCGTGACTAGTAGTGCCCTATAACAAAATGAGTTACCTTTAAAAAGACTGTTACGACCCACCCCAGCCATTAATTTAGTAATTAATGGGCGTGGTGGATGTATGGAATTAATAAGTATTAATTATGTTCGAGGCTTGATTGCAGTTTAAAAGTGTAAACAGCAGAGAAAGTTTTATCTAGTGGTTTGGACAGAAAGGAGGCGAAGCATTCCCTCTGGCTATGTGGTCTCAGAATAGCTCTGTTAGGACATAAATCGAAGTTTGCCGCTGACGGCCAGTCTAAACTGGAAAGGAGGTATATATCGAAGAGGGCCACGTGAGTAGGAATGAATGAAGATGGGGGACAAAAGGTTTAGCGAATAATCGTATATTCGTCGATTGTTCGGGGCATTTTCGAGATCAATTGCTCTCTGTGTGGTCCGTGCAGGAAAATAAGATTTCGCACTTAGCGTGAAAATAAGGAAGAAAGTTTAGTTGTCTGTACGCTCTCCGATGTGAAAGGCTGGATTGGATGCCTTGGATCTGCTATATGAATTGGGCGATGAAGAACGAAACTCCCTGCATTTGGTAAGAAACGGAGAAGCAACAGCTCGAGTAGCTGGATATGCCAGATTTGCCATAAAGACAGCGGAATGCCTAAATCCGCGTGATAAAGCAGCAATTTCTAGGCTGGGAGCTTAATGGAAATCAGCGACTGTTTGGCCCAATGAAAGCAAAGTTACAGAGGAATTAAGAAGTCTGCGAGTGGAAAGTAGTCATTCCAATGAGAAGCGAAGCTCGGGTTCGGATGCCAGCCACTGCAGTGTGGAATCGTCTTCCCCTACTGTGGAGGAAGTGAAGAGACGCGCTTATCTTACGAGGCGAAGCCAGGCTCCCTCAACAAACGCCTGAATATGTGTGTGTGCGTAATGGTACGGTAGCGCCAGGGGGACGCAGCTCCTGCAATGAAATCTCCCATGTAAGAAAATGAGGTGTGTAGTTTATTACTTTACTGGTGCAATCAAAGTTTGGATTTATTCTGGACAGCTTCCATGTAAGTAGAAACATTTTGTTTTTATTGTTACATCTGCTACGCAATTAGTTGAGGAACTGAACTAATATATTGCAAGAACTGAACTGAGAAATAGTAAGACTGAACTGTGGAATTTAAGTTCATTAAAACTTTATCGCGGGAACTGATTTAGGTCCACGTTGACCCAATACTCATGTTCAGAAGACAGCTAAATTTTATTCGCATGTGTGCCATTGTTATGTTTTCATAGCCAATTAAATATTTCTTTAGGCAATCAGCGCAGTCATAGAACACATTATTTATGTGTACGCAAGTGATTGGTTCAAATTGTTTAAGTGTATGCCCATATAATACAGTTTTCACGCCAAGACCTACGTTGAAGGAGATCAGTGAAGAAATATACTAATTGCTCGGCTACGGTTGTTAAATTGATTGACAGCGGTGGGATAATGACCCACTGTCGTAACATTTTGGTGCCAGCGGCGGTATAAATAGATTTAGGTTCAATTTAAAATTTAAACTTTTGCGTACCCATCATGAGCAAATGTCAGTAAAATCTGATTTCGCACAATTATTAGAGACATGCTTACAAGGTGTGATACCTAAATGTCCTTAAAGTCCAAAACCTACGTTGTTCTTCATACTGAATCGTAGCTTTAATATATTTTTTCTCTGTGTTTAATATATTTTTTTAGTCTTACTTTGTTAGCATTCGGAGCAGGGATTCACCACTACAAAATCTGAAATATTATTGCAAAGGAATGTGGTATAAGGATGCCAGAATCCCTGTAGAAAATTTTCTATACCCTACTAAGCACTATACTTTGATAAGTTCAGGTTTTGCCCGGGGGAAAGTAGAAGTCATTTGTTATATACTAATGAACCAGATTAAGTTTTCACTCAGTGGGAATGAGAGATAATAGTGTCTCTGTAGTGACAGTGGAAATGCCTTCATTTATAATTTTCAAAACATTAATTCATTTATCCAAGAATGAGTTGTGTACATTTTTTCGAAACGGCTCAGTTCACTTGGTACAATACAGCTGAAACTTTCTTTTTAATTAATATCAGCATAGGTTTTTCACCTAATTTAACAGTTTTACTTGTATCACAGAAGAGTAAAAGGAATACTGCTTTGAGTATTCCTTTGCTCGGTGAGGACTTACGTTAAGTATGTGTTCTCAGTGTATCTTTCGCCATGTGTACAGCAATATTTTATAAGGAGCATTTTTGCAGCCATAACAGTTGGTGGTGATTGGGCGTAATTAAATGGCATCTCTTAATGGCGCTTAAGTCCAGAATGATATTCGTGCCACCTTAAATTGAATCTCTTACGTGTTCGTTGATTCTCAGAATAGATTGCAGCAACGCCTTCACCCATTCTATGAACAAACTGCAGAAACATCTTTAATTCCGCTTTTATCATAGCTCCTCTAAAATTCCTCCATTGTGATATTTAATAACTGCAATTTTCGAAACAACGCGTGTGACGGCACATTTCGCCGAGCGAAAGATAGCGAATTTTACAAAAATAGAATTCTCTATCCTTAAGCTTTTCCTTAATATAAGTCTTCCTCGAGTTTTATCAATTTTCTTGAATTTCAATATCTTTCTAATTATATAATATTCCTTAATTTATTAATGTAATTTTACTTTTTGTTGCAACCAGATATCAGGTAATGTGAAAGGCATATCACATCTAATTTTAATTTAGCTGGGATTATGCAACAACCCACGAAATGAGGATTGGATCATTTCCAATAATACTACGTCTTCTGTCCGTTTTGCGAAAACTGACGCAATTCTCTAAAAACTGAGTACGGGACTGTTAATTTCAAAGAACGACAGCCACACGGCGTTATCATTTCCTATGTAATATATTTATTTGAAAACACATAGGAATTTATTTAACAACATTTATTATATTAACAATACTTAATGCATTTGTATTTAACGATGGATTTATATTAGACACATTTACGAGCTAGCAGATTAATGCCTAATTATGCAAATCTGCACAACAAAGAAAAACTAAAATCAATGTGCACCATAATGTATTAGCTTCGTGTCCAAAATTCACACAATAGACGCGAAAGTTTACTGAACAGAGAAAATAGGACATACAGATCTTATGAATTTTGACAGACACTTTTATTTTAAAGATTCGGTGGTTTCCGGGAGCATATTAGACAGCCAAATTTGTTGTCGTTTAATGTCAAAAGCCAGGGCCAGAGGAGTGGGACAAACTCACGTCCACGCATCACCTGGAAATATGGCCAGAGCCGATGTTGGACAATTACCCAGGTTCTATGCCCATTCGGCCACCGAAGTGGATCACATATAAATAATGAGGGAGATTAAGAAAGATCCAGTCCTCTGCCATGTCGTACTGGATCATAGGCTGAGTACTCAGTAATATTGAGTACTGGTCATGAATCCGTACTCAGTATTACATAAATGCTGCATGTCATGTTCTAGAGAACTTGGAAAGCCAACATAAATTTGAGGGGAGCGCCATTGAGGAATGTTCTTAAACAGTGAGGTTTCTTCTGGAAGCTTTCATACCGCTGACAGCAAAAATATTTCCTGAATACAAAAAACACTACTTCTCCATGTGGATGCATCAGAATTGGCGGGAACCAGTGCATCTCCCAAGAACGTCGTAGACATCTTCAGTCGAGTTAATACCTAGAAATAAAGATCACGGCTCCATTTTCACGTTGTGAAAAGCTTTCAATCCACCAATGCATCCAACTCAAGATGACGAATATCACCAGTGACAAGAGCATGGCATCAAAATATTGGCGGGAAGCAGTGAATCCCCCAAGAACGTTCCAGACATCTTCAATCCTGGAAATAAAGCTGGCTCTTCGATTTCCACGTTGTGAAATGTTTTCAATCTACCAATATTTTCAACGCAAGATGAAATAAATCACGGGTGACGCAGAGGAAAATCCATATATGTTGAGTGGATTTCATGAGAGCATGCTGATCAAGGATTTAGTCTCTCTAACTCTAAACAGTCAGTGAGCGACTCTCGCATACTTAGAGTGGTGTCCTCTGAAGATTATACTTATCCACAGCATTAGACCACCATCATCATAGTGATAACTTCAACGTGATGGGTGGATGAGAGTAGCTTACACTTTCTCCCCAGCTGAGATCACGTCAAGGTTGAGTGTACAAATTGAATTCCGAATCGCCACAAAATCGTACACATATTAATTGTTTCTAGTCCCAAGAGTTGGGTCGTTTGCACCATGTGAAGCGGGTTGGCTCTCATGTGGAAGAGCGTGAGAGGTGTACAGAGCATTGGAACTCTTGCATCAAGCACGCTCTGATGAAGCCCTCTCAACATTGTTTAGATAGGTACTTGGTCCTACGGCTCAAGTGAACTCTTGTGACAATTACCTAAATGTAAGATCCCTATGGCGCATGGCTAATAGAGCCAGATATCGATCGTCCAATATCGTAATGGCCTTTGGGTGCCCTTGCTTGCTATCGCCTGATTACTATTGTTTCCACAAATAGATTCCACCGTTTTCGAGACATTTAAACACCTTTTGAGCTCGACAGCTTCCATCCTGCTTGTCAGTGAATTAGCAAAAGTGCGATAGTTTGCAGCAGATGATTAATCTGATGCTTACAACATATGAGAATGACTGATCAAATAGTGAACACTTCCAATGAATTACGTTCTGTGTGTTCCTATTAAATCTAAATCATCCATATGTTGCAAGCAATGTTCGACAAACATACACATTCGCGAGTGTGTGTGCAAGAAAATGAAAAACTCAGTAATGGAAACCAGAGAAAATAATATAATTTGTGAATGAAATACGGTATTACACCAATATGAATGCCGGTTGCTTTGACTAGAGAATCTTGTGATGGTTATATTCCAATTAATCGGAAACTTGAGACTTGGTCGTTCGGGGTGGTGCAGTGGTTAGCATACTCGAGCGCTAGCCGGGGAATGCGGGTTCAATTCACATTCAAGTTTTGGAATATGACTTACCATTCATGTCATATTTACACCAAAAAATAAAGGGATTCACAACTTCAAAATTTGTAAAATATAATTAGTTTTATTCACTTTTATTGTCGTGGTCATTATTCCATCACGTAGTGGTGTTCTCAGTATGAATCAGCTGTGGAGCAAGCTATAATGATCGGATAAAAAGCTTAACTGGTGCTCCGTTTTTGGAGTGGAATTTAATCTAATTTGACCCTTTCCGTGCACAGTGCATCAAAGTACGCGTGAGTAATTTATTTTTTGATGGACGTCTAAGAATACGTAATTTGGAAAGGCATAATTTTAAGACTTTTGAATAGAACTAGATAACGTATTACTTTCAATTTGATGTGACAAATAAATTTAAGAAAAACTCTGAACAATCTTCGAGAGAAATTCGATTTTAAAAATGGCTTGTGAAAACTAGCATGCTACGTTTTAAAATATTTAGTTGTGAGGAACAGCAGACTTCCGGGGAGCATATATTTTATCTGCATTTTAAAATAACACCCGGCGTCATCCCTAACGTGAAACATTGATTGTCATGTTTTATGTGAAACTGAGAATTTGAATGTGTGCGGGAGACTTGCAGGCGGGAATTTCAGTTTGACACATCCAAATTATTTCTTTCAAATATCTACGGATAAATGACTACTAGCGCTGTTTTCTTTTTGTCCGCCTTGGCAACAGGTAAATTTTCTCATACATGATGAACCGATAAGCGTGAGATAAAGTACATGTGAAACGGAACAAACTCCAAACGCAATGCGTTTTTAAAAACATGTGGATTGGATGCAGTTATGTTAGCTTATGCTCTTACATTTTAGGATGCTAATGCCATTGTGCATCTTCGTCAATAAACATAAGTTTCAAATACGCGACTATTGAGGCGGGCTGCCACTATGGTTTGTACGTCTATATTACCTTCTGCGAATAGAATATGAAGTGTTAGATAATATTACAGGGTAATATAGTTTTGGGAATCAATCATTTATCCAGGAAGTTTTGAAATTGTGATGAACTCTTTTTCTCTAATTTCTCCATGAAATAATTGCATTCATTTCACGGTGGAAATAAAGATATTTATTTCATGGAAAAAATAGCTCAACCAATAAGGCCATGACTAAACTAACAACTTACCTGCAACTCAGATTTGGAATTTAAATTAATTAGGCATACGGCGCTAACAGCCTGATTGACGAGCTCTAAGCGCTAGTTTTCATATTAACAAACTTTAGTATTTTATGTGGAGAAATAAAAAGCACAGAGAATAAAGCTTTATGTAAATTTACAGGATATTCAAAATATTGGGAATGAAATAAACCATCTCTTTGCCAAACTAAATGTCGCCCAACTAAACGCGATCATCTGTTTGCCAAACTAAATGTCGCCCAACTAAACGCGAATCATGTTTTGCACAAAATTCCACGAAAAGATCAACAAACATTTATCACTCTATGCACTGGGTTATGAAATTCTCAAGTCTAAACCCTTAAATTACTGAAGCATCTTGTTCGTTATATTTATACAAGATTTTCAATTCAGTAAATCTTTTTATAAATGAACTTCGAAGTTTCGTCTAGTTTTCTATTTTCGGGACTGCATATTCAAGGTGATATTGCAGAATTCCTACCTTACGCAATGCATTACAGTACAAAATGTAGATTGGGATTTTGTATTCGGTAAATATAAGATCAAAGATTGATTCAGTTTAATGATACACACTGGAGAGCAGATGAATTAGAGATACCTGTCTAGTAAGGTGCAGCACCACCTTTAGCCCTGATGACGGAGGCGACTCGTCTCCGCATGGACTCGACAAGGCACCGGAAGCGTTGGGAAGCCATACTGATCCACGACCCCTGAACAAGCTCCCACAATTCACGAAGATTTGATGGAGGGGGGTCAGAGCCTCGAGCATCTCTCTCGATGGCATCCCAGATGTGCTCGATGGGATTGAGGTCAGGTGACCTTGTTGGCCAAGGAAGCGACGTCACGTCGGTAGAGCATTCATCCAACCATTCGGATACAATTCGGGAGCTGCATTGTCTTATTGCAGGATGAGGTCCCCAGTGGGATGTTGAAGACGCACAAACGGGAGCAAATGGTCGTCCAGGATATCCCGGTAACGTTGACCTCCCGTGAGAGACGATGTCACATGTACCAGGTATCCCATTTCAGTCCACGTAAATAGTCCCCAGACGAGAATGCCACCCCCACCAGCTTAAAGAGTACCCAGCTGGCAAGAAAGATCCGTCGCTTCATGTGGTTTGCGCCGTACTCGTATCCTGCCATCCGAATGTACCAACGTGAAACTCGACTCATCAGTTCAGGCAACATTTTTCCACATATATAGAGTCCAGTGGCGATGTTCCCGCGCCCACGCTAATCTTTGCACCCTGTGATGTACCGTCAGCAGCGGTTCCTTCGTGGGACGATGGCTTCTGTACCCCATAGTAAGGAGATGGTTCTGGACGGTGTGGCTGCTTACACTTTTATGTGAACCAGCGTTAAATTGCCGAGTGATTTCTTGCATTGTGGTCCATCTATCCGCTGTTACAATGCGAGCTAGCCGACGATGACCCCGCTCATCCACACGCTGTTGTCCACGTCAGTTGGCCCTTGCAGGGATGGTTTTACCGGATTCGATGTACTCACGGTGAACCCTTGACACAGTGGCTCGTGAAAATCCCAGTGCCTGTACGACTTCCGAGATGGAGTGGCCTATTTGTTGGGCCCCAACAATTTGCCCACGATCAAATGCGCTTAGATCTTTCGTCTTACCCATATTGCGTCAGACTCTTACTGCTTCCCGTCGCATCACTCCTTATATTGTCGGATCGCTGCATACGTCATGTTGTTTCCGTTCACAGGGCCGCCCACAGCGCCACATTGGCATAACGCCAGTTGTCTCTAATTCAATTGCTCTTCAGTGTATAAGTGAAGACATAATCGCTGATCTAAATTTTTACAGAAAGTTTTGAAATCCAAAACGGGGATGGAAAAGCTTCACGAGAGTCTAGTTTGGTTTTGTGTCAATACCAGGAAAGTTAGAAAAAAGATGTCAAAGAAATTTAAAGCTGTTGAAAAATAAAATGAAGTGGCAACTTATTGCGGACACTTAGTTAATAACATGCTGGGGCGTCCCTTGCCTTCTAAACACCGTCGGTTCGATGCGGTATGGATTCAATGAGGTGCTGAGATCAATCTATAGATATGTTCATCCAAGCGGATGTAATGATGGCTTTCATCAACTGCGAAATATTCGCTGGAGAACGATTTCTTTTACGAATGGCGATTTCAATATCACTGCGCAGGTGCTAAATTATGTTAAGATGTGGGGATTGTGTTTGCAATTTTTGCTCATTGAAATCACTGTTGTGCACCTAAATCCACTTTGGGAAGATCAGAGTGTTTTGGCATGGCGCATTATCCTGCTGAAAATGCCATTTTCCATCGCTAAACACGACGAACATTTGCGCTTATGCCTGGACCGTACTAATTGCAGCCAGATGCTGTACCAGAGGCATTCAGACACTCATACGTGCTTTAAAAACAGACAGCAGACCATTACACCGCTTCCAGTAACTTATACAGATAACGCCAAGCTACTGGGATCTATGAATTCGTGCTGTTGATACCATATTCTGGCCTGTCAATCGGAGTGTATTAAATGAAAACGTGATTCATTGGACTTTGTGACCTTTCAAAACGGACAAAGTTTTTGGGTTTTGGCACAGATGAGTGGTGCTGGAATGGAACGTCTACTGTTATACCCCATTCGGACCAATATGCAGTGGATTCTGAATATTGAAATTTTCCTCTCAATCAATCATTCTCATTTGTAATTAGCTGAAGCAATTAAGCTCGCCTGCTTCTTAGTAAATTTACGTTCATTTGCTACCTAGAAAATTTAAGCTCATCTGCTACCTAGTAAATTTAAGTTCGTTTGCTACCTAGAAAATTTAAGCTCATCCGCTACCTAGTAAAATTAAGCTCGTCTGCTACCTAGTAAATTTATGCTTGTCTTCTACCTAATAAATTTTAGTTCGTCTTCTACCAAGTAAATTTAAGCTCGTCTGTTACCTAGTAAATTTAAGCTCGTCTGTTACCTAGTAAATTTACGCTCGTCTGCTTCTTAGTAAATTTACGTTCGTTTGCTACCTAGAGAATTTGTGGTCGCTGTTTTACGGGCTAAAGGGGGTCTTACAGCTTATTAGATAGGTGGTCATAATGCAATGGCTCATTGGTGCATTCTCCAACAGGGGAGAACAAAGCTGAAATAGTCAGAGCGCACATTTGTTTTTTCAGACGGTGATCTCCACGCTGTGACGACAGGATGATGAATCCTGTCTTCACAGCGACAGGATTCATATTCGGATGACCAAAAGTCACAACATCCAAATAGAACCAATATCTGATCAAAAGAACGAGAATGCAAAAGAGGGATGAGAACCAGAAAACTCCTTATCTGCCTCGCCTGTGCTTAGGCACTGAAGTGTCAAGGAGAAATATGCCGACACATCTTCGTGAGAGGCGTCCGCGTTCTAGGAACACGATTATTTGCTTCATTTTCACATTTCGCAAAGAAGAACTTGGAACACGTTATACAAGCAGCACTATACTTACACTGAGCACTAGTGAGCACATGCTTTGTTTCCTGATGACGGTATTTCCAGTATGACAAAGATTTCTCGACTTGTACTCCTCCGTGCAGAAGGCGGAATGCGTAGTAGTCCGTTCAACATCTAGGAACGAAACAACTGTAAAGTACGAAATTTTATGATGTGAGAAATTCATATTTACAGAAGATAGTTCTCGTCCTCATAAAGCTTCGTCTGTTCAACTATTACCTCGATATTCAGGACATCAACAGAATTGAGAGTCCAGCTAGTTCTCCAGAGCTTAATCCCATCGATCATACCTGAGGCGCTCTCAGGAGACACATCGCATTTCTTTTACCTCGCAGAGATCCGACGTCTTCCCTATCACATTTTTCCTTAGGAACACTGCTTGAAATAATGTGAAATTCCTTCTTGTTGAACCCAATGTAGAAAAGCTGCTCAATGCCACACACGCACATACAGGAATTTTTGCTCGTACCTCTAAAATTTCATACATCGCGTATGATGACTTCTCAATCTTAAGATATCTGTTGCCTTATTCCTCCCCGGGTCAATGTTTTGGATGTATCAGGGGGTTTTGCTTTACATCGTTGGTTAAAAATACCCCTTTTGTGAGACACATTTATTTATTTATCTTTTGAATTCAGATCTTAATTTTTCATGCATTAGAATAAAAGCTTGCTGAGGATCTGTGTTACGTACTGCACCTTTCTCGCTCATTTCACCATGGCTAAGAATGCAATAATAATTACTGTACTCTGGCGACGCCGGGTAAGTTTTCCTACTTTGCTATAATTTTAGTAGAGGATCAGTAAATGATTATTTATGGCCATTAATACCAATTTAGAGTGTGAATACATAACAAGTTAAGAAAGTAAAGAGACTATTGGTTAAAGACTTTCAAAATCAGCAAAGATGGAGTTCAACTTTTATCACAACCCTAAACCATCCTTAAGGTTTAAGATGCTGATCTTTTGATGTTGGCCATACTGAGACTTACGATAACGGCGCTCATTGCTATTAGACATCTTTTTCTTAGGCTTTGGTTAGTGGTTTAGTAACCACCATGAGCTAAATTGAGGGATGTTAGTTGTCACGCGATTCTAACTTGGGGCCACTTTTCCCACGGAAAGTGAAGAGCCAGGGCCGTAGATCAAACACACCACTCATCCAGGACTACTATCAGTACTCGACTCGAACGAATGATCGAAAGCTAGTGCCTATTATCATACGGCCATAAAGCCTACTGCCATCTGACGTCATCTCATCAGTTTTCGTTATTATTGTGGCAAATGCTTACAGCTCAGGGATAATCAGGTGGTAACCTAGTGATCATAGAAAAACGCATTTCTGGTGCTACCAGTGAGTAATAAAAGTCTTGTCATCTCCCATACATGACATGTCAGCATATTTTCCTTTTTCATGGTCTAATTTGCATCTTACCTGAATTTCACTAAATTCTATCTAGCTGTTTTTTTCTATGTTCAATTTTATTTCTAAAACCTAACTTTTTCCACCACTGTGTGTTATGCAAAGGAATCTCAATAATATGATTATGAAACAGAACTGGCTATTCGGCTTTCCACAATAAAGTCATTTCGCAAACAAAAAAGCAAACAAACTGCTTTTTGTTTATTAATAGCACGTCTGTTGTAAAAAAAGTCGTACTTATGTTATCACACCGTCTGTCTGTGCATTTATTATAGAGTCCGATTTTATTTTTTATTTTTTTTTTACCTTGGGAAACCTGAAATGTGAGAATGGCGATTCTTGCACTTCCGTTTTTTTTCGATGCACAGCTTTGCCGCTAGAGGGTGTAAGTGCAGACGATATCGAATTCAAAATACATTTTATTCCATATATTTGCGTCTAAATACCCGTCTGATATTTTCCCTTTCGATGCCACTTATATCGGACACTATATTAGTTGCAGTCTCTTTTTCAAGTAATGCACATATTTTCCGGTAGAGGCGTACAGGCACATTGTATTTTCCCCAGAGAGTTGTGCCTCTAAAAGTCCGATTTCAAAAGTTCTTCTTGAATCGGATGCAGCTCCTGATAAGAAATGTTTCGCATATATCCCTACTTTTTCGTAAAAATTATTAGTATTGCCACCAAGGGCGTAAGTGTTTATTTCTGCTTTTGATGTATTTGAATTAAAATCTGAGCTTCTGAAAACCCGAATGGAAAAAATTATTTCGTGGAACGTAACCTCACATCTCGGAAAATATTTTGAGAATATACCTGCTTAAAACAGTTCATTGGTTTTTCCACCAGGGGGAGTAAATATATATCTTTTCTTTTTATAACTCTGCTTTTAAGAGTCCGATTTGAAAAATTATTCCGTTGTTGGAGAGCGTTTTCGGGACGAAATGTTTCTCATATAATTTCAATTTCTTCTTAACTCTCAAGTGTGCCACTAGAGGACGTAAGTTCACTTTCCGTTTACAGACATATCTGCGGGAATAAAACCCCGTTTGAAAAAAATCCTTTTAGGGTCAGCTACTACTAGCTATGAAAATTTCATCTGTCAATTTTATTTCCAAACTAATGGACCATTTCTCCGCTAAGGGCGGAGAATTCATCTGTTTTTCTCAATTTCTCTGCTTCTAAATGTGCGATTTAAAAAATTGTTTTGATGATACCATTTACCTTGTGGGACATTTTACGTTTGTATTTGAGGAGTTATGTAATTAACAGTTCTTTGTGTAGGGTGTGTGTGTGCAATAAATTCGGTTTTTAGAAGCTGTATCTCCGCTTCAGAAAACGGCATTAAGAAATTTCGCGTTTACTCTATGCCATTCGCTACAATAAAGATATGGAACATAATGATCTTAAAATAACTTACAGCTTTCTTGCTAGTGGACATAAATATCAAATTGCATTTCCCTCTATTTCAGCTTCTAGAAGATGCATTTTAAAAACATCTATATATCTTTAGCATCGCGTTTGCTATGAAAAATACTTATCGCATATTTTCAACTTTTTCACAACACAAAATTCTTCTGCTGTGGATTGTAGAGTTACATCATGCATCCTATATTTCTTGTTTTAACTGTTCGATACAAAAATCTTTTTGTATCTAATACGTCCTCCTGTTATGAGAAACATTGTGCTCCACTTGTCAATTTTCGTAACATACTTTTTAGCCGCTGGTAGGAATAAGTAGTTGTTTCTATTTCCGGAACTTCTATCGATTATAGAAATCCTGTTGAATTTTTTCTAACCGGTCCCACTCACTTCAAATAAGTTTGATAATTCTTTTTTCGCGTTGGAAAGGATTCTAAAGACGTGCTCATTACAAACGAAAATTAGGTTTCAGTTTTTTGTATTTATATTTAGTTTTGTTGTATTTTCAAGAGGTTAACGACTTCCATGAATATCTAAGGCCAAAACAAATCACTCATCTTGTATTACGATGGACTGGTTTAAGGAAAGGTAAGGAACCAGCACTGAAAGGACTAACATGCATCCATGACGTGTTCAGGGATTCCAAGATCTACTGGCAATAGAAGCTATAACCCTAGTCCAATCGCCAACTGGGCTACAGAAGTTTGTTTTCGCTCCGTGTTTTGGGCGTTTTCTTTTATTTTCTATTTTTTCCTGGAAAAACTACAACAGATACCTGCGGGCAGTTCGAAAGGCCTCGCAAGATATTATTCCGTTAAAAAATCCTACAGGGTTTTCCTTAATGAGACAGGTTCTCCGGTAAAAAATACTAACTCACACGTTTTCGTGAACTTTCTGTGCTGTGAATATTACCGAAATAAGAAATAAATCTTTCATTGTTTCGAAATCTTTTTTCTCAAAGGAGATGATACTGAACTTGATGCTACGATGCTGAACAGATAATCTCCTTTCAATCTACTTCAGGGTCATGGGTGAGACAAATAACTGTGCGAATTTGTTCACCTACTTTCTCATATGGTAATAAATATTTCAAATAAAATGTTGGCTGCATCAGTTGACGCTTTGAAGCAACAAAACTGCACACCACATCGTCGTTCCTTTGCCGTGGACATTAAAAATGGGAGTTCCAATCTTGAAAACATGTAATAGCTAATGCAGGATCGGAATCTGCTAATAGGAAATAAATGCACGCGAATGTTATGCTTAAATTACGAATTATGAAATGTTGACAACTGTACGACATATCAAATGAAGATACTTACTTTTTCATTTACAATAGCAGCAAAAAAAAAATTTCGACCAACAAAAATGTTTACAATGTACATTATCTTTAAAAATGACTTCCAATTTTCTGATATTTATATGCCTCGCTACTTAAAGCATTCCTAATTATTAGTTCACTTTCACATGGAATTAATACAGTTAAGACCGTAATGAAATTACATCTTATGTTCCCCACAAATTGCTTTCGAATTACTAATGGGCGTAATATCAAGTCAAAGAATTAAAACTGACTTCCGCGATTTGCTTTACATGGCCTGCTAATGCATTCGCCGACATTATTGATTTACCAAAATACAAGCCGAGGCGACCGCCCTTTCATTGTCAGCGACAAAAATCTTATTAAATAAGAAATAAAATCCACTTCCACGAGGCTTATTATTAATGACCACACCCAACATCTTCGAATAATCTTAGAACAGCATGTTCAGTTTCTAGCAGCTATTGAAATCCGATCTTTTGCAACAAACAGAAGCAAGCGTGCGCTGTGTTTTCTAAGGGAGGGGATTTAATGTAATAAGAAAATTCAATCTTTGTTTTAAGCTGCGCTGAAGTAACGATGCTTTCGCTAAAATAACAGACAAGGTAAGGATTTATCACTTTCCCGAGAAAAACTGTCTAATGCTCCTGCGGTGAATAACTGCCAGTAATTAGGTATGCTCGCTTCAAACTGACATGCTAATTGTACGTGAAAAAGAATCGGGATGTCTCTTTCAGGTAAAGAGCATTATCTTGAATTAATAAGGTCGAAATGAGATTTGATACTGCTCGCAGCAGTTATGGTTTTGCTAAGAAAGCATAATTTAAACTGAGTCTCTCATAAGTTACTCTCTTAACGCTATAACGCAGTGGGTGTAACTCATCTCAGCCAGAAAGATAAAAAAAAGAAAAGAAGAATTTAATATCCAGATGAAATATGTAGCTTCCGTTTTTGTTTAAGGTTCGTTTCGGAGGTTACTTGCTTCCACGATATTAGAGATACGCTGCTAGCCTTCTAAATTAGCGGCACATCAAGACCGATTAAAAAGGTCAGCGACTTTAATATTTTGTACACGAGTAACAGCTAGGTAAACTATCGGTATGTTTGTTAAATACCAAGATGATGAAATACACATAAAAAAACTTATGTCACAAATAGGTTTTTAAGCATATGAACAATTTATATATTAATTCTATAAGGCTTTTTACTGTGAGTCCTATTTTGAGAGAACGGCTGAACCTAAAGATATAGTTGAGGTATCAAAATAAAGGTCCTACTACGCAGATGTGCCAGTCGAAGAAAAAAATGAGATTGGGCAGTGGTTCGGACGTTGTGGGGCGGTAAACGTTCCCATGTAAAGTCTATGAGAGAAGCGTGCGGTTGACATTCGATCGCCTGCGTTTGACTGACGCGCTGTTAAAGGCGGAAGCATGGACGGACTGAGATAGTCCAAGTTCCGAAGTCTCCCTTTTCTGAGCGAACCGTTGCGCAAAGCAACGCTAGCAGGCATTCGTATCAAAGTTCTTCTTATCGGAACAGCGAACACTCTCGAAGACCTGATTGCGTTATGCCGTTGGACTGTGTGATGTATATATACAATTTAATATTCATTCGATCCAGTTTATTCACGTAGGTTAGACGTTTCGCATTACGTAAAGATGTAAATAAACATTCCGTTGACCATTGTTAGTGAAAATATTTAGAATATGCGTATTGAGTTGTGCCATCTATATTTTCATTCTATAAGGTTTTTTTACTGTGAAACCTATTTTGAGAGAACCGCTGAACGTAAAAATATGGTTCAGGTATCACAATAAAGGTCTTACCATGTATTGGGTTTTCGGAAAAGTCATGACGTATTTTAGCCATGTTTTGCAAAGTTCATTTATTGATAGGAAGAACAAAGATCAATCAATGATATAATTCCCGTTTTGTTCGATAACCTCTTGCCATCTTTCAGTGAGCTACAGAAAGCCTCGTTCATAGAAGGACCTGTCTTTCGTGTCGAAAAACTCTACAAGGTGCTGATTTACAGCCTCATCTGAATTGAACGTTATACCACGCAAGGACTGTTGAAGAGAGCGAAACAAGTGGAACCCTGACGGCGCAAGATCAGGCGAGTATGTTGGGTGTTGCAACACATCCCACCCAAGCTCCAATAATTTTTGGCGGGTGATCAAACTTGCGTGTGGTCTCGCGTTGTCGTGATGAAACACAACACCTTTACGATAAACGAGCTCTGGACGTTTCTGGATGATGGATCCGTTCAAACTGTCCAATTGCCAACAGTACACATTCGAATTGATTGTTTGGTTCCGTGGTAGGACCTCGAAAAACACGACACCTTTAAATTCCCACTACACTGAAACCAGAACATTCCGCTAATGAATGTCTGCTTTGTATGTCGTTTGAGGTGAAGCAGTACGTCGGGACCAAGACCGTTTGCGCAGAACATTGTTGTACACAATCCACTTTTCGTCACCACTTATCAGTCGCTTCAAAACAAGATCGTTTTCTTCACGTTTACTGAGCATATCGCAGATGTTTATACGCGCCGTCAATTGAGCTTCTTTGAGTTCATGAGGAACCCACACATCGAGCTTGCTTACGTATCCCAGCTTCTTCAGGTGGTCGTGAACGCTTGAATGATGGATGTTTAATGTGTCCGCAATCTCTCGTGTCGTGTAATGTGGGTTTGACTTGCTCAATGCCTTAATTTGGTCGTCATTAACCTCGGTTGACCTCCTGGACCGAGGAGCACCGTTGGGGTTAAAATCACCAGCACGGAATTTTGCGAACCACCGCTGGCACTGACGTTCTTGTAGAGCATTATCACCGTACACTGTACGCAACTTTTCATAAGCTTGACGCGCGTTCTTCCCTTTACGGAAGTAAAAGAGTAAAATATGTCGAAAATGCACAGTTTGGTCTTCCATCTTCAACTTGATGTCAAATCTCCGCAAATCAACCAAATCGCTCACTATTCCTTTTAGATTGCAACTAGAACTGGCACTTGTCGAATGCCATAGCGATAACAGAGCTGCGCATGCCTATAACACTTCCAAAACCGTCCAACCGCCATTGGGTGCCAAAATACGTCATGACTTTTCCGACAACCCAATAGATGAGCCAGTCGAAGATAAAACTGAGATTGGGGCAACGGTACGGGCGTGGTGTGATTGTCAATTTCCCATGTAAAGTCTATGGGAGAAGCGTGCGGCCCTTATCTACATCTGGCGCTCAGTTCAGTGTCAGACTTTGTGTGTGCATGGTGTTCTATGATCAGTTGTAAAGTAAGTAAATTCTTTATTGCATAGTTACCGTTAACAGAATGTCTCTCCCGCAGAAAAAAAGAAAAGGTAAGAGCCTTACTGGAAGGCGTGAGCGATCAATGGGTCACAACTATGTCTCAGACAAGAGAGAATGAAGAGTATTTGCAAGGGAAATCTCATTCCAACAACATTTACAAACACAGTTGTGACTGAAGATGACAGTGAAAGAGTGCGCTATCCAGTTAAATTTTTGCACACGATCCAGGTGAGTGGACTTCCGCCACACATTTTACGACTGAAAAAGGTGCAATCGTGATGCTCATCACGAACGTTACCGCCCATGTGGCGCAGTGGTCTAAGCGCTGACTTATGATGATTCGTCCGATGTGGGTCCAGGTTCGAATCCCGGTGAGTCATAATGTTGTGTTTGCGTTACGGCACTGGCTCTCTCCCTGCCCTGGAACCAGTGACCACAAATTAAGGACTGGCGACTGCTTATAGCCCATTGAGTTGCTCACGGTGGTCGTTAAACCTTCAATAAAAAAATATCACGAACCTGGACTATTGTCTTTACTGAAGTAGTTGAATGAATTTGTCAATCAAATAAAGTTTACCTTTGTTGTTTCATATGAGTTTATTCTTTTCACAAAAAAACAACAAAAAACAGTCGATTCCAACGGGTTTCGTCAAGTATTACTTAATTACTGATTTCACGGAAAAATGTCTTACACGGCAACATTTCAGGGTTGTTTATGTCGTATTCTCAAAATTAAATCAAATTTCCTTTTCATTCAGCCTGACAGGCAGTGTCGAATATTTTAACGTTTAGACTTCATAAATAATATGTTTTTTTATGAGATGGTGATACGCCCTAATCATTTCATCTGGCACCACAATAAAGAATTGATGAATCGTATTTGAGAAGAGTAAAAACGTAAATAATACTTTGTTACTAATTTTTTGCTGGTGTTTTTCCTATGTACTGAACATGTACTATATCATGATGGAAAGCATGTTTGAAAAGAGATAGCCAATGTGCTTGATTTCAAAAATTTGGTTTACAAAATAGATCAACACTTTCGAAACGAAACTTAATGCACAAATTTCTGCACCATCTTTAAAGATGCTTACCGTGTTGATCTCCACTGACACACTAAACTTATTCAGTCCGATGAAAAAAAATTTTAAAGCACATTTAGGAAATGAAAATGGTATTTTCTGATAAATTTACATTTTTAGTGCGTCATCTTTATAAATCTTACTAATGCCTTGTTTCGAAACAGCCAGTAAACTATGGTGTGAAAAATAAGGTTTTAATTTTTACAGCATAGACTATTTAAAATCTATTAAAAACCTCCTTACTTTGGAGCTCGTGAATTAATGGAATTGATGTTGTTCATTTTACACTATATGGACAAAAGTCACCGGACACCCCTTCACATGCAAGTGAACCGATCCGCTGCGTTGTTAAGATACGCGTTACAGCTGCAAACGGTATAAAAACAAGACTGCAGCTGACCGCGATCATATCGCACTGTGAGGTTGAGTGAAAGAGTCGCGGCGGGAGAGAACTGACTTTGAGAAAGGAAAGATTGTTAGGTGTTATATTAGTGTGTTATCCATAAGAGAAACCGAGGGGCGTTTAAACATACCCAAGTCATCTATTTTGGATGTACTGAATAAGTGGAAGACACATGGGTTGCTTGAAGCAGCAAAACGTACCGGAAGACCAAAGAAAATCAGTGATAAAGGACGCCGAAGCTTTAGAAGAGTCGTTACAGCTAATCCACGGAGTATGCATAAGACCTCAGTATACAGCTAAGTAAAAACGCTGTAACCTCATTATGTACACGTACCATTCGCAGAGAACTTCATTCTATGAGTTACCGTGGTCTTGTGGCTGCTCATAAGCCTTTCATCTCCCCTCGGAATGTTACTCGTCGTTTAGCATGGTGTAAAGAACATTTATCGTGGAACGTAGATCAATGGAAACGGGTTCTATGGACTACTGAATCCAGATACACGATCCATCAGTCTGATGGCTGTGTGTGAGTATGGTGGCAGCCGGGGGATAGCTAATTACCACAGTGTACGGTTCCTACAGTCAAGTTAGGAGCTGGCAGTGTTTTCGTGTATGGGTATTTTTAGTAGTATGGTCCTGGCCCATTGGTTATCGTAGACAAACCTGTTAACCAAGACGTCTACTTCGATATTCTGGACAATTATGCCCTACCAACTCTGTGGCAATACTATGGAACCGAGCCCTGTTGGTACCAGTAGAATAATGCAAGGACTGTTACGGCGTGGTTTGACGATAATTTCGTATCGTGTGTGAATTGGCCTGCACAAGTCCCTGATATTTATCCCATCGAGCACCTATGGGATGAATTAGAGCGCCGTATAAAAAATTTGGAACCAAGGCCTACTCCTAAGCAACAGTTAGCGACAGCATTATATACTGAATGGAAGCGAATACCTATCAGTGTACTTCAAACCCTTGTTGGGAGCATGTCTCGAAGGGTCAGTACATGCATTAAGGCCAAAGGTGGATCGACACCGTACTAATGTATGCCAATAAGTGCTATGTTGTGTTTCTCTCCTAGGTGTCCGGTGACTTTTGTCAATATAGTGTATGTATTACTCAATTCAAAAGGAAAAACGCTTAGAATTGCCTTATTTTTTTTATTCGGTGTTCAACGACATCCGTGAGTACGTAGTGCTGTAAGGGTTAGCCGTCCCTACTTTGAAAGTGATCTTTCCGGAAGCAGGGCAACAGGCAGAAAGCGATATCCATGCTTGAACAGGGAACTTGGCCGGGCGCATTTCTGACAATGATTCATAAATATGACTACTGGCTGACCCAGGTGGCATCATAACAATTAATGAAAATTAAGGACCATCTATTGCAAAAATGGTGCATATTATCGTGGATTCAAACTAAAAATATGTTCATCAAAGTTTTGCTGAAAGGTCACAGATTGAAAAGCATAACTTTATGCTATACAACATTTGAAAGAAAAGCGATCAGCTCTTCTTTGTCTTTCTTTCTTAGTTTCCTGTTTCTTGTAGTCTTTCCAGCTTTGTAATTATCAGATTCTCAGTATTCCTCTGTAGAGGTGTGCAGCACGACAGCAATTTGATTAGCAAAACAACAACCACAATCTATCCTACCACACACCTTGAACATTCACAATGTTCTCCATCCACTTTAATTTTTAAAAAATTCTGACTCATCGGATGTGAACTACTTTAGCCTCAGTTTCATTATCTTTATAGGTAGCGCACCCGTATTCAAATAATGTCATTTCTCAGAATTTAACAACTTTAAAAATATTTAAAATCGCCTGTTATCAACATTATTAATGTTTCAGTCATTGTTGCTGCATTTCTGTGCTTATTTTGATCTCTTTGATATTACCACATTATTAATTCTAAAACAAGAAAGTATTTTTCATACATAGCATTTTGTCCTTAAGTTCTCTGCTTTTTCTGAGAGTCTAAAAAAGAGTAGTGACGTTATGAGAATACGTAAGGTATTACGAGAATAAGCTATGCTTTTTAGGCTAAATCTTACCATTCTTAATTTTTGGCGCATTCTTTTTAACTGTTAAGATCCCAAAGAAAATAAAAAAAACCGGTAAAAAAGCGCAATAGTTTTTGCAAGGTACAAGTACCTCGATTTCAGACAATGAACGTACGTGAAACGTAATATTACGAGTATCGTTCTGGTAGTTATAAAACAATAGACGAAAGTTCCAGTACACATCGTGTGGAACGAAATGAAAGGGCAATTATTTCAGAAGTCCATATTTGTGAAATATATGCGAAAACATGGCGCCCTACATCACATCAGTGGGCCCGTAATAATGCCGATCTTGATTTTCTTACACTATCATTCGTTAACGTAATATTACGTATCTGGATGCTAAGTGGTTAATTTCCTTACGATATATATTGCATACGAATGATTCAAAAGAAATCACCAGAAGAGCGCGATGGATGCCCGTCTAAGTCATATTCTTTATTTTTCTGATTTCAGCAGAAGCACCCAGATATATGTGTGATTTGGTCATAAACTGTTTCTACAAGACAAAGTAGTAAAAAAGAGTGAGTTTGATACTAAGAAAATTAAACTGCATGATTAAAACTATTTCGCATTGAGGAGAATGTAAGAATAGCTGAAATAGTTTAAATAGTCATACAGGATGTGTGGAAAATTCGTCCCTACCAGGCAGGGCGTATTGCGAGACAAGCAGGCATCATTGCTCTTGAGTGGTTTATTCACCTGAATCGAAGCATCAGATTCTCATAACTCGATGTGTAACTGATATCGACAATTGATTTGTGCTCGGTATTAACCACCAGGAGATTAGTTTTTTTTTATGGGACGTCAAGATCTCCCTAAAGGATTTTCTTTGCAGCCATTCTTCGTCCACAGTCACTTTTCAAGACCTCCAAGAATTCACTAACGGCGTTATCGTATGATTTCTCATCTCCCGTACTCCCCAGACTTGGTTCCCTGTGAAATGCATCATTTCGGCCCTTTCGAAGTCTTTGAGAGAGAAAACTGTTGTGACTGCGAGGTTCAGCGCGCGAAGACGAACATTCAAACGAAGAAGTTTGAAGAAGAATCCATCCGTTGCTTTACCGATGGTGAACGCGCATTGCAGCGAGGAAGATTAATGCGGGAAAGTAAAAGCTTGCATTTCACTTTGTCAGAATAAGTTCCCCATTCTTTTGGGTTCCTTTGAATCACCCGCAGTAAGTTATTAGCAGGACTAATGTGTAGTTCAAGAGCTTGGCACTTTGTCATCAAATAATAGATGTTCATCAAACAGAATCTATTGCTTTATAAATTAAGAAAAGAAGAAACGATTAATTGTCTTTATGTTTTTAAGAAACGTAATAGTTTCTGAAAACACGGTCGTGTTGTTGGACAAAGGGAAAGATTTTCGTTTGAGATCTTACGATGTTGTGATTTGCTTGAAAGCTGTTTCCGGCCAACTAGCAGCAGAACTTGTGTAACATAGCGCTACTCAGTTCACTATTCGAAACGCATGGACTAAATGTACAGAATTACTTTTACTAAGGTGTTGCATTCTGGATGATAAATGATAAAATTGTGAAATATACGCAATGCCGAAGATAAATCGCATTTAAGGAGCAATGAAAGTGTGCGAGACAAATGATGTTTGAGACGTAAGCCGTAGCAGCGTTCCTTCTTTCGTTCGTTCTCTCTCTCTTTTTATTTCTCGTCTTTTGAGTAGAGCTTCTTGACTTCTAGTCTCAGATTAGTGTTCAACCAACCACAGTCAAGGAATCCTTGGGATTTTGAGTAATGTCGCAGCTGAGCCAACCGCACGGCGGGACATATCTGACACACTCGCTGCGACAGATCATTTATCCACAGAATCCCCCTTTTCAAGTTCGCAGGTCATGGTATCGCTTGGGACAGCAGAAGCTCTTTGAAAGGATGTGTTTGTTATGTTTTAAAAAGAGGATGCCATGCTACAAGCATTTTCCTTCCACCCTAGCTATGAAATCACCATCGCTGAGCGCCGTATTATTTCTAAAGTATTATTATAGATATAAGTAATCGAGATGCAATCTCGCGCGCAGGTGTAGTTCTGGAAGACATCTACGTGATATTAATGCTGATAAATTGACAGTATGTTAACTTAAAAGTTCATTTCCTTAGAAAAGGGAGGCAAAGGTTTATTGAGGCAATGTATTGCACTTGATAATTCTTTCATCCGAAAACCCTCAAAGCATACAATTGAACTGGTAAATGTACTGATGACCACAACAACAGATAACAAAAATAACCTAAGATAATTATGGAAACTGCCTAAGCAGCTACTAACGGTGGCATCAGAGGGTCATACAAGTTCTGCTTTGAAGAAAACAATACGCTTTACTTTCGCTGAATAACTGGTGGGAACAAAAATTAGTTAAAGATGCTGTATTAGAACATGATGAAATTGTTCCACTTTCAATACGAATTATGAATTTAAATAAAAATGTATGAATTTAAATAAAAATGTATGAATTTAAATAAAAATGTCGCTAGTTTATTTCACTATTTCGACAATCGTAGGATGGTAAATGTAAAATTGAAAAATATCACAAACTATAAGGACAATCCAAAGAAGTCTGTTGACAGCAATTTATAGGGAACTCGAAAAACTTCAGAAAGATTTTCACACCGGTAATATGGAAAAATATCATTTGAAGTTGGCAAGAATATTTAAAAACACATTTCAAGAAGATGTGCGATCACTTGTTCAGTTCTTGGCTGGAACTGATCTCACAACTGCCAGACAAAGGTGGAACTCTCGCATTCTGCATTTTTATAATTTCGGACGATCTTTCCTAAATGCAGGTTATTTTGCACAGCAACACCAATAAGAATAAGGGTCCTAATATACTGCTGTAAGACGAAAAACAGAAAGAAGAGGGGCGTTATTGATATGCACACGAACCACTGAATTTTATTGTTGATAAGATCTGGATCACAATATTAAAGAAAAATATGGAGTTAACTGTATAAAAGGGGTGGATGTGGAAAATAACGGCAGTTGGTATGCTGCCAATTTCCTTCTGGCCGTTGTTTGGCCATTTTTAGCTAAATCCTCATACACTTCGAATTTTGCTACGTACTACTCCATTCACATCTTTTATATGCAACGTCGTTCGACTAATTGTGCACTCTCGGAAAACGTATGGTCAACGGACGGCATCCACTTTCGATAGGGGTGGTCATAATTCAGTGATCACTCGGTGTATATAATTCTGAAATCCAGTATGAGTTTTCAAAAATGATGCAAATATTGATTTCTCAGACTGTAGGTATAATTTCGGACGATCATTCAGGCAGTAAGAATTGTTTCACTTTTCCCTTCTGACCAGAAATTTTTCTACAAAGAAAAACAGTTTTATGAATCTTTACTGTAAGGTATGCTTTTCGAAAATTCGGGTTAAAAGTTAGGCAATTGCTCATTAAAAAAGTCGATATTTCCAATAGTGGTACATCTAGAATAGGACGTTGCTTTTCTCCGAAAAGAAAATAGTTCAGTGCTAAAAATGAATTAATTCTGAATATGTTCATAATAATGTAGATTTTGATATTATTGTCAATTTTTCACAACATTCAACAATTTGACGGACAGTTAAATGAAATATTTTGTCTGTGGAACATGAGAATTGAGTTTTAATTTATTTTAATCTCAAATTTGGTTTTCTCGTATTTCTATTTTTACTTTTTTTTAATATTTGAGAACTGACATGCTCATCCTGAAATACATCGACAAGCAGTTGTAGGTTAATATCGTGTCGATACGATTCACCATTATTTTTAATTTAAAGAAATTTATAGCAGCCGAATCCAAATGCTTCTTAGCAGAGAAACGTTAAATAAAATTTCACGCAAATATCACGATAAAGCAATGAGCCACGGCTCTTGAAATCAGAGACTACATTCTTGTGACGGTTATATTTATTAAGATAATACAACGTTTGTCACAAATATATTTTTTGTTTTTCAAGTCGACCAAGGTTTCGCTGGGTTCTGACCTACTTCATCAGGACGAATGGCACATATATATTAAAATTGTACATGATATCATAATTGATATTTACAGTCACGAGTTTTGGATAGTTGCTTCCACGCGCTTGACAGAAATGGTGTGGATGCCATGTCATTAACAAATTGCGAAGAATTCTAATATATGTATATGGAAAAAATCTTCCAAAATATTAAGTTTGGTGGTTGAATCTGGCTTGTTCATTAGGTTTGCTTCTTCAAAGAGAAATTTATGGTCCTTTTCGTAACAGTGTTTAGCCATCAATGTCTTC
This sequence comes from Macrothele yani, assembly GCA_039090855.1. NCBI lineage: Eukaryota > Metazoa > Arthropoda > Arachnida > Araneae > Macrothelidae > Macrothele > Macrothele yani. The sequence goes on from CM077011.1 coordinate 163,913,523, forward strand.
TTTAGGTCACAGTTCGTAACATACACTATATTGACAAAAGTCACCGGGCATCCCTTTAAAAGCAAACGGATCCGCTGCGTTGTTAATATGCGCGGTACAGCTGCTAACTGTATAAAATCATGCATGTAGCTGACCGCCATCATATCGAGCTGGAGGTTGAGTGAAAATGTCGTGACGGGAGAAAACTGACTTTGAGAAAGGAAAGATTGTTGGGTATTATATTAGTCAGTTGTCCATAAGAGAAACCGAAAGCTTTTTAAACATACTCAACTCAACTGTTTTGGATGTATTGAATACGCGGAAGACACATGGTTTGCCTAAAGCAGAAAAACAAAGGCAGACCAAACAAAATCAGGGATAGAGGACTTCGATCCCTGATTTTCTTTGGTCTGGCGGTAGTCGTTACAGCTAATCGACGGAGTACTGCACAAGACCTCAGTGTACAAGTGAGTAAAAATGCTGGAACTTCGGTATGTACACGTACGATTCGCAGCGAATTTCATTCAATGAGTTACTACCGTGGTCGTGCTACTGTTCATAAGCCTTTCATCTCCACTCGGAATGCTACTCGCCATTTAGCATTATGCAACGAACATTTATCGTGTGCCCTAGATCAATTAAAACGTAGTCCTATGCGCTGATGAATTCAGATACACGATCCATCAATGTAATGGCCGTGTGTGGGTATGGCGGCAGCCGGGGGAACGCTATTTACCACAGTGTACTGTTCCTACTGTCACGTTTGGAACTGGGAGTGTACTCGTATGGAGGTATTTTTCGTGGTATGGTTCCGGCCCATTGGTTATCGTGGACAAACCTGTTAACCAGCACGTCTACCTCGATATTCGGGACAATTATGCCCTACCAACTCTGTGGCAATTATGTAAAATTGAGCATTTTCGGTACCAGCAGGATAATTCAGCGAGCCATAAAGCACGGACTATTGCTGCGTAGTTTAACGATAATTTCGTATCGTGTGTTAACTGACCAGCACAGAGCCTTGATCTTAATCCCGCAGCGCACCTATGGGATGAATTTGAGCGCCACATAAGAAATTTGGAACCAAGGCCTACTACTAAGCAACAGTTAGATGCCGCATTAGGTACTGAATGGAAGCTCATACCTATCACTGTGTTCCAAAACTTTGTCGAAAGCCTGTCTCGAAGGGTCAGTGCATTCATTAAGACCAAAGGTGGACCAACACCGTACTAATGTATGTTAATAAATGCTGTGTTGTGTTTCTCTTCTAGGTGTCCGGTGACTTTTCAAATATAGTGTAGGTCTCGAGCTCGTTTGACGTGCCGTTAACAGTTGTTTACGGCCGACTTTGCAGCCATTTAAGTCTTAGTGTAGGCAGGCTCATCTTAATAATGGATGTACTGTCATTAACATCAGCCACTTCAGACTATCTTTAAAGCAACTGAACCTGTTGTCTGTCAAGCTTAGCTTTCTGACAGCATGCTATGTCCTGTCTGGTTGTTGTCAACCTGAGTCTTTTACTCCGACGCATATTTTTAATATCATTAGTTACTTTTACTTTCATCAGTAGCCTAATAACTGTAGATCGATTGCAGCCCACTCTTTCAGTGGTTTACCTTAAAGAATGCCCTTCTTCATGCAGAACATCTCTTTATCTACTTTTAGCTTTCCCACTGCGAACAATTCCGCACTTATAGCCATTATTAAGAATGTACACAAATTATACCCTAATAACAACAAGAAGTGACCACTACAATGCTCTAGTAGCTTTGCGTCAGCTTTTATAAAGGCTGGATAAGGACTGGCATAGCATTAGAAAGCAGCCAATCAGGTAAGAGAGTGGCTCTGATTGGTTGTAATAAGTAATACGCAGGTAACGTGAATTTTAATGTGTTTGTCAAACCCCATATTTTATGTCATGTCTTAAAAACAGAAGTGTTGTAGCCACAGAAAAACTAAGATATTCTTGAAAATTCCATTACATTTAGCTTCTAATGGCATATAAACGATGGAAAACCCATGAATATTAGTTAAAAACGATTTAAACTTTAAAATGCACGGTGTTTACGAGTGATGCAATACTTCTGCTCACCACTGTACCTTCTGGAAAGACCGAGAAATGTAGCTTTCTGCTTACTCACTTTGGAAATACTAACAGATGACGACAAGTGGAGAGAGAGAGAGAGAGAGAGAGAGAGAGAGACATCAACCCGCAGGAAGGGGCTTAACGCGTAGCAACGAATCGCATTTAAACAAACTAAACTATATGTTAAGTTTGTTTAAATGCGATTGGAATTTGAAGAGGAACTGGAATTTGAAGAGCATATCAGCAGTAATGCCTAATGAATGAAAATCACTGTACAGAAGTGAACACCGATATCTAAGTCATTGCCGTTACTCTAACTACCCTGTAACGAAAAATGGTAAATATTTTGCTGTTCCTGAAACCGAAGAAACAACTGAAGTGAATAGTACCACAAAATTGTTATAAACGTGTATGGTACTGCAAATCACGTGTGATCTAAATTCATCCAAATATAGCCGTACTCTAAGTCCACCTAAAAGTGTACCATTATGGAAGTTGGAATGGCTGCCTCGTAGCGTCTGTAGAGGAATGCAAAAACGGTATACACTGCACAACACTTCCTCATTTACGGGTTTATGACCCAACCGAAGCTCATTACATCGCCATTTCCTTTCTCCTCCCTCTTCCCTCTACGGCTGCTTAAGTCGCCTTCACGCAGTTCCCCGATTTTCAATTTATTGTCTTTGTGCTGCGAATGTTAGGAGAAGACATCTATCACTTCCACCCCAGCGTTTCCTTCTCAAAGTTGCGTACATTTCCAGCTAGAAACTGATGGCTGAAAATGGAAGTCTCTTGATTAAGTTTCAAAATAAAACTACATCTAAAACGCTCTGTAATTTCGAAAACTTCTCTTACATAAAAAGTTTGCCCGATAAATTTCCGGGCAATCAAAAATTGATGATCTCCAATAATTCTACGTTTGCACAGCACTATCGGAATTGGAATTCCCCCGATTGGCAAGGGATTGCCTTCTCCGATGAGTCACGGTTTCCGCTTCATCGAACGGATGGACGTTGGTGTATAAGGCGAGAAACATCGGAGAATAAATAATCCTCAACCATTGCTGCAGAACACAAGCTAATGGGGGCATCGTTATGGTCTGGATAATGTTTTCGTGGCATTCTGTAGGTCCATTCATACCTGTGGAAGGCACTATGGACCGAATTTGTTATAAATCCATCCTTGCAGGCCACGCACACTCATATATGCTGATTGTCTACTATTGGGCGGATGGGATCTTCCAGCATAACAATGCGACATGTCACAGCGCTAGAAATATCCGAGTGTGGTTGGAAGACCAAGATGAAGACCTCAATGTTTTTCCCTGACCCCCTAATTCCCCAGACGTAAACCCAATTGAGTTTCAGAGGGACCACCTCGATGGTGTTGTTCGCTCTATGGATCCTCCACGACGCACCCTCCAGCAAATGTCAGATTCACTGCAGTCAACATGGCTCCACATACCTGTCAACACCTTCCAGCACCATATTGAGTCACTCACAGCCCGTCTAGCTGCTGCTCACGCTGCACATGGTGGTTACTCTGGATATTAGGTGGTGGTCACAATAATGTGACTCGACCGTGTTTAACACGCATATTTTACCAAAAGCACACAATTTAATTCGTGAAGACGTTTTCATTGAGTATTTCCCAGAGGGTTTTTGAGCTAATTCGCAGCACGCAAAATAGAACGAAATCTGTATTATAAGTTGAAAAAGACTACTGGATGCAGACGAATTGTATATTCTATTATTCATGGTATCATAATTTTTTTCTAAATATGTAACCCTTATTTAACTTCATATAATTTTGCAATTGTCTTTGGATTAATATGCAAAGAAATTCCAAAGCTTTGCGCGCGAAGAACCTGGCTAAATAATATGCCACTCAAATTGGGTCCCTAGGTATTTATTCATACCCAGACTAAGCTCACTGAAAAAAGAATGACAATTACACGGCAAAACAAAAACCAAGATATAATATGCTTGAATAAATTTATGAACCTGTATTATCAAATTGTTTTCAAGAAGAAAGTTGGAGAGCAGTACTTTCTGTTCGACCATCTCACGCATCGGAACTTCAGAAAATTACAGTATTTATATGTTTTGGACACAATACACATTTTCCAAGTGTGTGCTTTTTTCAGGTCTTTTAGTTTTTACGTTAAAATATCAAAGAATTTTGCAAAACCGTTACGAAGCGAAACCGAAGGAAAATAAAAGCAAACATAGTTGATTTTACTACTTGCGGTTTTAACTACGCTTACTAATTTTTTTCTTATGACAGCGAAGCTCATTTGTAATGCATACCACACCGAAAAAAGCGCTAACTCATTTTTGATGAGGTAGTTTTCCTGAAGTTTGAAAACTCGTGTTACCCATGTGAAAGAAGACAACTTCATGTTTAAAGATATGCTTCAAATATTCCCGGGATCATTACTATGTCATTTGCCTCAAAAGCCTCCCTAAATCCTTGCTTACTCCTTAAAAACGCCCGTATTGTAAGCCAGGGGGTTCTTATCAGAATTCTTAACATTTCAGTTTCGCTAGTTAATGTATTCCTCAACCTGCCTCCGCATATGAAACGTTTGCATTTTCATAACAATATAATTTCAGAGTTCCATTCGTTCTTCCAAACAAGACCAGCAATAAAAATAAGACGACTGATATCTGAAAAATATTTAAATGACTGAAAACTACTTTCCATATCGGAGAACTGTACTGAAAATTTTTGAGGTCTAAACTGAATTTTAAGCATTCCTAAACAAAGCAGCTGATGTGTTCGCGCTACTATCGAAATTATGTGAGAGATGAAAATGGCAATATGTGTATGAAACACCAGCCTTATAGATAACGTAAATTCGTCTGTTATGAATAGTAAGGTATTAAGGACGAACTTTACGAAGAACCGCAATGCTCTTCATCGTGTGTCAGGCAAATTAATTCTTCTAACTTTTACATAGCCAAAACTAAGTCCTATCTGACATGCTATCTGCACTTTCTTAATAGCTATTTGACGGTGGTCCAGCAGTGAAACCGATTTTGAAATATTTGACTGACGCGTATTCAATTCAGTAATACTAAGCAACATGCGTTAGCACCTACTTAAGCAACTTAAATATTCCACTTAAAAAGATGAATTGTAGGGCACACATTTAACGCCAAATATGCCTGTAATATCAGGAAAAAACTGTAATCACCAGCATCTATTGCAAACTGAGTACAAGCCCTTATGAAGTTTTGCTTAATGCAGGCCTATCTCAGCAAACAGTTCTTTCTGTTACTCTCATCTCTTTGAATACTGGTAAACTCCTTTCCACTTCTGCAAAAGATCGTATGTGTAATGGAAATCATCTGATTTCAATTGTCGTGGTTATTGTTTCTCAACTGTGACACTGAAATTTATATATTTGTTTATTTAGGAAGCAGACAGAGAAAACAAATTAGATTTTGAAATTAGGCGGCTATTGAACTTTTCTTTGAAAGTTATAACTGCTGTAGAAGGAAATCACTGGAATGATGGGCTCTCCAAAATTTCCCAAATGGCTGTGTATGAAAGTGCAGTTGTTCCTACTATGATGTACAGCAGTTAAACCTGAGTAAAGCAGAAGAGGCATAGGAGTCGCTCGTGTGATAAAGAAATGCGTTTCTTAAGTGGGATTTGTGACAAGACAAGTGCTGTTCATGTAACGGACAAAGATATTATGCAGTTGCTTAATGTGAAGCTCTTCGACCGTGTGTCCCGACCAAGCTTCGGAAAATCCTGCGGTGTGTGTGCTCTGAAAGAAAACTAGTAGGTCATGTTTATTTTTGAGTGCAAATTCGAATAAAAGAATTTAAGCCAATTAATATTAAATTTTTGTACTATAGTTCACTTATAATTCCGTCGATGTGTTTGGTTTGATTTGGAGGTTTATTGACCACCATGAGTAATTCTATGGGTTATTATAAGCTGTTGCCCGTCCCTAATTTAGGAACACTGTTTCCACAGAAGGAAGACAGTCTGTGCCGTAAGACAAACACAACATCCGTGCCTCACCGGGATTCGAACCCTGCCCCATCTCTGACGAATTGTCAAAATCCAGAGCGTAGACCCCCAGCGCCACCGGGACGACATTCCGTCGATGTAGATCGAGAAGAGTATTTAACTTTTGTTTAATTAAAGTATTGTCCAGTTATTAAATTCCACGTATCTGTGTTTTGATTCATTGTAGCCGTCCTTGCTGAATACGATTGTTGTATTATCATTATTAGCTCTGCTGAGTGTGCTTAACATTACTAAACAAGAAAGATGACACCGAATTTTCGGATGTAATGAGCACATTGATTCCGTTCTGACGCCAATTAAATTTATCAAAGCTATTAAAAGTCAATGGAACTGGTATGGAAAACAGTAGTATGTGACCAAAGAAAGAAGTTTTTCAATGGGGTTTTTAATCCCGCAGATATTGCTGTAAACGGAGTCGTGAAATTACGTATTCCGGTTGCATACTTGTGCGTTAAGAAAATTTTGAATTTATATGACAAACATTTCGCCACGGAAACGCTCTCCAACAAGGAAATAATTTTTCAAATCGGACTCTTTGAAGCAGAGATAATGAAAAATATAAGATATGTATCTGCGCCCTCATGGCGGGGAACCCTTGCATTCTTTTAAGAAGAAAGTATTCCCAAAGGGTTTTCGATGTGACCGGTATCGTTCCAAGAAAAAAAAAATTAAGTCGAGTTTTCAGCAGCTCAGATTTTGCTGCAAATAAATCAGAAATAGAAATTAACACCTATGCCCCTGGTGGCCAAATCATTCTTTACGAAATATTAAAAATATGAAAAACATTTTCCATCAGGAGCGGTATGCGATACAGGAAGAATTTTTTAAATCGGAGTTTTAGAAGCAGATAATCGGGGAAAATGCAATTCACCTTTGCGCCCCTAGCGGAAAGTTTATGATTTACTTCAAAATTTTGAATTTATATCAAAAACATTTCGCATTGGAAACACTACCCAACAAAGAAGGAATTTTCAAATCGCCCTAATAGAAGTAGAGATATTGACAAAAATAAGATATACATCTACGCCCCCTGGCGTAGAAACCATGCGTTATTTTAAAAAGAAAATATTCCTAAAATGTTTGTCGACGTGAGTAGTATCGGTCCGCAAACGAATTTTTGTCAATCGAGATTTTAGAAGCTCAGATTTTGCTGCAAATACATCAGAAACGGAAATTTAGACTTACGCCTGTTGGCCAAACCATTTTTTACCAAAAATTAGAAATTATATGCAAAGGATCATCATCCGGTGCAGAAAGGATTTTTCAAATCGGAGTTTTAGAAGCAGAGATGACGGGAGAAACGAAATTTACCCCTAATCACCCTAGCGAAAAGTCTATGAATTACTTGAAAATTTTGAAATTATATGAAAAACTTGTCACACCAGAAACTTTAACCAATAAAGAAAGAATTTTTCAAATCGGACCATAACAAGCAGAGATATTGATAAAAATAAGATGTACATCTACGCCGCCTGGAGGAGAAACCATGTAATATTTTAAGAAGAAAATATTCCGAAAATTTTTATCGACAGGACGGGCAGCGGTCCGCGAAATATTTTTTTTAATCGAGATTTTAGAAGCTCACATTTTAGTGCAAACACATCATAAATAAAAATTAACGCTTACGCCCCCTGGAGGCGAAAGTACTCTTTACCAAAACTTAGAAATTGCATGCAAAAGATTTTTCATCAGGATATGTATCCGCTGAAGAAAACAGTTTTCAAATCAGAGTTTTAGAAGAAATGATATCGGGGAAAACGTAATTTACTTTTACGCTCAATAGCGGAAAATCTATGCTTAACTAGAAACAGTAACTATACCTAAAATACTCTTAGACATAAATCGGATCGAAAGATAGAATTTTTTTCAATCGGATGTTTAGAATCAAATATATGGAATAAAATGCATTTTGAATTCGAGATTATAACGAAGTAAATTCCTCCGTCATTTTTGTCGACCACGGGGCTCGAACCCGGGTTCCCTCATTCCGGAATAGGTCGATCTACCAATTAAGCTATGCGGACGTTCGTTATCGCTGCTATCTGCCTTCATGTCATGTGCGTCCTGCTGGGCAGGCACGTCACAACATCATCTACATTTACGCCTTCTAGCGGCGAAATCGTACATCGTGAAAAAAAAAGCGAAATAAAGGATCATCATTTGCATATTTCAAGCTTCCCAATGCCAAAAGAATTTTTCAAATCTGACTAATAGTTGCAGATATATTGTGTCTACAGGCAGACGGACGGACAAACCGATAACATAAGCACGATCGTTTTTTACAAAAGACGTGCTAAAAATATATGCTTTTACGAAAGCCTAAACAACTTAAAAGTCTTCTAAAAAAAAAAAAAAAAAAAACTTCGTTTTAGAAATCTGAACATTTTGTCTGTGACAACTTCACTTCTGCTTATGCTGAGTTGCAGTTTCACAACTCACAACACATAGCTACAAGCAAGCAACACAAGTAGCATTCACCTCTGCACAACTCAGCGTGTTCGTATTCATGTTACTAAGCACTGTCAAAGAGAAACTAGAATTTACGATAGATGTTGCTGCAGCACGCTCCCTTTCTTTGTTCATTTCGGACACGGGAATTGACTACCAGGTTCACAGTTCAGTAAAAATCGATTAAATCCCTATGTGCAGTGGTTTTAGGGACTACAGTTCATGCATGCTAAGCATTCATGAATATTAAAATACATCGGTATTGAGTTAGGAAATGATAATGTTACTATTTACAGGTCGCGCTGCTTTAGGAACAGCTGTTCTCTCTCTCCCTCTCTCTTTGACAGACTCCCTCTAAACGCCTTGAGCTAAGGAAGGTTTTAACACGTTCGAAGCCTAACATATCTGTGCATATATGCTGACGTTAATGTACCTTAATATTCAGTGTTGCAGCCAATGATTTTAATGACATTGTTTCAGCTGTGTTAATCCTTGGTAATAACATTTTTCGTCATGATATGCAACCCACGCGTCTGTAACTTTCCGGTGCTCTTCATCATTTCTGAAGTCCGTTTTATGAAGCTGATTCTTCAAACTACGAAATCAGAAAAATCACTGGAAACAAATTACGGACAATAAAAAGTACGAGAAAACAGCTGTAATGTGAGATTAAACCTGACTTGAGATCCATCCAGGTTTAGTTCATTTGTGGAGTCATCATGTTTGGAACCCATGTGTTATGTATTTAGATCAGACTGAGCATTTCGTGTGGAATGGTTTCCATTATCACAGGACCGCCTTTACATTGAAATTCTCGAAATAACGATTAATTTTTAGCGTGATTATTTCAGCTGGTTGACTCAGACAAGTATAATATTCCAACAACTATCTGTGCTGTTTATATTGTGCAGAGTAGCTTTGAAGGGCAATGCGGACTATTACAAATTATCCTCAGCGCTAACCGTGACGTTAAGAACAGTGGCTGACGCAATTTCATTTCTTGGAAATTTAATCTCTATCCCATGATTCGAATTTGCAATTTCCCCCTAATGTTACATGCAGAGATAACAAGTCAACTTACTGATATCCAATAACCGATAGCCAGGGACAGCTCGATCGTTTGGTACTTACTAACGATAATTCAAGACTGACATGCACTCTCGACGTGTGGTCTTTCTGTCATCACACTCCCCCTTTTTTTTTAAATATAGACCGCCCTCTGTATGTAGTTATCCAAAGTGCTTGTGTTCAACAAATCAATGATTCCTTCTTTTAATCGTATTACGCATACTTCTTTTTCTTCTAAGAAACGTGTGATAAACTTATTCCTCAAGTTTTTCACACGTTGCCTTGACCATATCTCTAAAATAAAGTATTATTTAATGAAAGCCATAAAGTACAATTTTGATCTTGCTATCTCAGCCATGATACAAAGCATTTGTATCGGCAAAAATGCTAAAATGTATTCATTCTTTGAACGCAACGTACACTACATGATCACAAACATCCGGAAACCAATTTTGAGTAGCGGATTAGCCCACATAAATCATGTCCATGACTGACACAGGTGATTTAAAGTGCACGTGGCCTTGCTAGCGTCATAGAGCAGCATGAATAATAGAATGAGCGCTACGTGAGGTCCAAAATGTCCCTGGAAGCAACTGCAGAATTCTATAGGTGCGTCAAGAACTTGAGAGAACGGATTTCCATGCAGAACAGCGACATACAAAAAATGTAAAATTCCTTAAGATATGATATAGTAAAGGTTAAATTTCTTACGATATTATATAGTAAAGGTAAAATTCCCAAATTCCTTAAGATATGATATATTAAATGTAAATTCCTGAAAATATGATATAGTAAATGTAAACTCCTTAAAATATGATATAGTAAAAGGTTCAATTACTTAAGATATGATATAGTAAAGGTAAAATTCCTTATGATATGATATAGTAAAGGTAAAATTCCTTAATTCTTTAAAATATGATATAGTAAAGGTAAATTTCCTAAGATATGATATAGTAAAGATAAAATTCCTTAAGATATGATATAGTGGAAACGCATTATCTGAAACCAAGAATCACACTTCGTGATCTGGCAATGCGACGAAAGGATATTTTTGTGGAGCTGGCGAGGTAAACTTTACCTGACCGACTGTGTTGAGCCAACTGTAACGTTTTTGGAAGGAAGAAACGTGCTCTGTAGCTGATTTTCATTCTTGGGCCTGGTCACCATAATTCCGCGGGCAAATAATCTTAACACTGGAGGCTATAATGACATTCTCGATATTACAGTGATTCAAAAAATATGGCAACAGTTCAATGAAGTCTCTTTCCTTTTCCAACAGCAGAATGCTCTAGCACATAAAGCGAAGCCCGTGCAGAAATAATTTAATGAGATGGGTGTGAAAGAAGTTAACTGGACTGCATATATTCCCAAATTCAGCCGCATTGAAAACCTTTGGGATAGATTGGAACACCGACTGCGAGCCTGTCCAAACAGCTCGACATCTGCAAGTGATCTGAGTGATGCTTTTGTGACGGAATTCGAGGCAATTTCCGCAGCAACGAACCAACATCTAACAGACAGCCTTCACAGCAGAGTGGAGGCTGTGAGAGTATCAAAGGTTGACCCAACTCGATATTAATTCCTTCCATATTACAGGAAGTTCCTGGATAGGCAAGTGTACGGATACTTTTGATCAGATTCTGAATTTTAGATTTGATGTATTTATTAATATCACTTTATGACGTTTACCAAGTCGTGTCACTAACGACTACCATCCAAATTAATTGTACCTGAAGAGTTGAATTTCTTTTCCGATCATATTTCTGTCTGAAGAGATGTGAGAAAGGATATTCTGATGCTGTAGGTTATGAAAGCAACACCAGGTGTTTTTCCAGTGTTTTCATTTTGCATTTTAGATGAATGGAGAAATTGTTACATCTCATACAAAGTTCGCGATTACCGAATTCCTCAAATTCATGCGTTTTCCACCTCTTCACCTTGCTCATACAAAACCCATACCGTTTCTTCATTATCATAACCATAGTCATACTTAAATTAAGTAGCAACTCTTTCACTTCATTCATACCCTTTTCTTGAAGACATTCATTTTGTGTTTCCGGGAGGATGTTCAAGTTGTGTCATTTGTGTCCACTAACTTGAAGTTATTCTCCTTTCAGTTATTTGGATTAGTCTCTCAACATGTTCCAACCCCGATGTATGACGTCATATCCGTAAGCTCTGAAACGATGTCTCGAAAAAATTTAGGCTTGTCCATATTTATCTCTTACTTTGAATCATTCGGCAATTACATGTGCTGGCTCTTACAGTTTCTAACTAATCATGGTAAAAGAGTTCGATTAATTCAATTATAAGAATTGGATAATTTGCTTGCACTGATGTGTAGAATAGGTCGTTCTTTTTTTTGCTAAACCTGCACTTATATCTGACGCCAAAATGACCGAAATTTCTTTTCAAATATACTGTGGGTAAAGGTTTACTACATTAGGACCCTAACAAGTAGCTCTCTATGTCAGACATTTTTTTCAACACTCCTTCAAATGTCGCATTCTCTTCTATTCTTTCTTTACTCCTATTATTCATTTTGGAGCGGGATAAGATGACTACTTACCCTTTCACAAAATCTGTATAAATAATTTCATGCGTGCTTCATAGTAAAAAGAACATTATAACATTCATGCTTGCTATACAAGACATCAAATTGTAATATCTGAAATTGGAACGCTGTTATCTCAGGCAAATATTTCGATTAACAAATTCTTTTCAGTTTGTTGAAACTTCGTTGCCTAATGAACTTGAATTTTTCACTGTTGTCAAGTTCCGAACATAAATTTCTTAAGAATGTGGGAAATACGCTTTTCTTTGCTTTGACCGACGTTTTTTTAGAATCAAAAATAAACGAAATAAAAGACATTTTTAATAATCCTGGATTATCGAAATGAACTGGTGTCTTACTTGAAAGCCGCTAAATATATTTGGAATTATTTACTTTCCTTTTTGCTTGTAAATGTCTGTCGGGCACATCAGACGGTTTCATAGGCAGTTTACGGATTTTGAGACACCGTCTGAGATTTTTTGTTTAATTCAAGTTTCTTTATTTTGAGAAAGTACGAAAAACAAAAGGAGCTTTTAGCGCAATTTTAGTTTTCAGCAAACTATGTGCTGTACATAAAACTGCTTACCATTTGAACTAAAAAGGAAGTAAAGAGTGCCTTTTGTCTAACTAATGTGATGCACTGTGAGTTTTTGAAACATTTTGGTTTATAACGTAAAATAAATTGATTTATGTTATCCTCGTAAAATTCCCCTCACGCGCCTTTAAGCTTGCTACCACTTGTCGTTTTTCTGGTCTTAAAGATTCACATGACTGAAGTTTAACCACAACTACAGTGCTGAATTCATATTAATTTTTAGTTTGGTACTACTTTGGGTTTCAAGCATAGTTAGCCAACATCTTCGCAAATGATTGGAAATAGTTATTTACGAATATGGGAAACTGCAAATTTAACATTTCGATTAAGTAAATTGTCTAAAGCTCCAGGAAAATATTCAAAGTCTGCACTAAAATGATGTGTTTCAATATTTTTACATCCGATAGAGCTATTTGAAAACACAGGTAAATTGATCGTTGCCGTAGGTAACCGTTTTCCGAAAACAGCTGTAAAATAAAATTTGTGAGTATAACAGGACTACATGGACACATGAAGTAGACTACTAAATAAATGAAAACAGTGTACAAAGTATCACTTTTCGTCGAAAATGCTTTTATTCGGCGTGTTTTTCATTTAATTTGTTTTTTCTTAGTATGGGAATGTTTGTTTATTTCATTTTACATGTGTTGTGCAAACACAGATTTTTCCGTTATGGAGATCGAATACAAGCACTCCGACGACGGCAGTTACTTTTTTTAAGAATGGAGAGATTTTGCATCTTTAAGCAGTATCTTACTGTTAAGAGTTTGGTGATCTGAAATTTATAACACAGGTACCATGTCTTATGGACAGTAGGAACACTTGACTTCATGGAAGCATTTCTGTTGTCATGTGAGAGAACACTGTCTCTCATTTGTTCTCTAAATACGCAATTCCAGCCTTCATTCATGATGCACTACGTTATTTCCCTATTTATTTAATTTTTATTTTTTCATAATATTTTTCGGACATCTGTTCAATTTTTAAAACATTTTCCTAATTGGTTTGATGAAATCACCTAATAATACACTTTCACGTTTAAACTTGGTCATAAAAAACAGTTAACACAGGGAGCATCTATTTAAGTAAGTTAAATCACCTTTTTACATATTAGCTGGGATCTCTAATAAAACGTTCATCAATTTTGTTGCTGATTAAACCCTTCCGTACTTCATCATTAATTCGACTAATATCACTCTACAAAAGTTATTGTGGTCATAGGAAACAGTATAACGAAGTTAATTTCTTCGTCATTTTTATCCACGCCGGGCCTCGAACCCGGGTCCCCTCATTCCGAAATAAGTCGCTCTACTAATTGAACTACGCGGGTGTACGTTCTGACTGCTATTTGCGTTTACGTCGTGTGCGTTCTGCTGGCCAGGCACGTCACAACAGTTAACACAAGGAACAGCTATTTAGGTAAGGTAAATAACGTTTCTACATATTAGCTATGATCTCTAATAAAACCTTCTTTAATTTTGTTACTGATGGAACCCTTCCTTAGTTCATCATTGTTTCGACTAATATCACTCTACAGAAGTTAATGTGGTCATAGAAAATAGTTAACATGAGCAAATTGATTTAAGTAAGTTAAATCACATTTCTACATAATAGCTGTGACCTCTAATGAAATTTTCATCAATTTTTGTTACTGGTGAAACCCTTCCTTACTTCATTATTGCCTCGACTTGACGTTTCGTCTCTCTAAGAGGAAAGCAGTTAACAGGTAGAAGTAATATATGTATACTAAATATATTTGTGCAGCAAACGTATAAGCAAAGTCCAAGGTAGTTGTCCTTGGTGCACGATATCAAATAAAAGATGACCCTAGTCTACTGTAGATTAACTCGTGAACCATGAATCACAGTAGGTTTATTAACGTACTGCACAAGTTAAAACTATATGATACATTAAAAACAGATAGAACACATTAGATCTTTCTAGTCCACCTTGGACCTGCCCTCAGGTGTATGAACATTGCCCACCCACAGTGTCGCTATTAATGCACATCGTCTCTAGAGAAATACGTCAGAGCGTGCTGGAGTGGACTCAATCACTACAACGAACCCTGATGTATCCGAAAATATCTGCATAGGAATAACTAAAAGACTACAAAGCTTCAAAAACATAAAAGGAATGTCAAATGTTGCAAACTAACGACTGCGTCGTCAAGGGAAGTATTAAATGAGAAGGCAATGTTCTGGAAAGACATAAGTATATTGTCCATACACCACTGCAAATGGAACTTTACTAAGGAAGACAATACAAATTCTGTCTCACAGAAGTGCAGGCAACGATTTTGTCTCGACAGATCTACCACGTGCATGAACTGCGCTTTTACAGCTAAACACAAAGTAATTTTATCATATGTATACCGCAAGATATTAAACTGATGTAATCTCATGTGACGATTGTTTATTTGATCCAATATTTAACCTCCTTTTTTCTATCTTTGTTTTTCAGTCTTAGTGTGTAAGTCATTCTAGCGTCTCGGAAAAACCGCCCGTTTGGGATTGAAAACCCGGAAGGTCCAGTATGATCCCATTTACACCTGTATAAAGACAGTCTTATCTGTACATATTAAACTGAAATTCCTAACTGACTCATCATCGAATCTCCAAAACTACTGAACTTAGAACTTTCATATTTGGCAGGAATGTTCCTTTTACCGCATAGAGGAGCACTAAGAAAGGATTTTTTCCCTATGATAATTTAAGTTGGTCTAAATGGGTTTTTAAAATAACCCAGCTTTGACAACGCTACGACGTTTTGCGATGATCAAGCCATTGTTGCCCAACAACTGAAGCCCCGCCCTAAGTTTTGAATGACTCGAGTTGACTTGCTCACTATATATTTTCTTCTAAATTTATTTTTACTAAATGTATTTAACAAAATACTTTGAAAACCATGTAAAAAGCGCTATATCATAATATGCTTTGCATTTAAACATTTATTATCGTTTGACATATCGAATGTCAAGGTTTTGCGAGTCAAAATGAAATTGCACCGAAGCTACGGTGATGTAATATAAGGGGTTCGTTTGAGTCAAAATCAAATTACCAGTGGTGAGAAACAACGTAAAGCATGATTTATCAGACTAGAGGACACGTTGCCAGTCTTTAGCATCATAGGTTTTATTTGCTTTGCACCACCTTATACGTTAAGTTGCATTGATGTTGGTAATTAGAAGTCTGTGTATTGCAGTACGCTAATAAATACTGAGCCGACGGAGTTACTGACGAGCATTTATGACATCAACGGGATCATTCTGTCTGGTGTGTAAATCTGCTGTTATTTGTGGAACAGTTGTCTTGTGCTTTAATTCTAAAATCAGTTGCGGTTTTCGCCTATCCTTATCTGATATCTTTAATTGCATCCACAATTTACAGGTTTGAAGTCAACGCCGTGTCTTTCTCGATTGGTAGTCAAAATCTTCAATACTGTTTCTTGTGTCGCAGCTACAGTTTGTGCCGTTCTGGTTACTGAAGCTCCTTCGGGACCAATAATTTTTCCTTTTTTGATATCACTGAGATCTGACATTATCGATAATTACTCCATAACAGTTGCTTCCCTTGTGACTGTGGTACTGCTACGTACATCGTTCTACATCCCCTTTATATACCTCAAATGACGGGTGACGTCGTTCTTGAGATTTGCACATGCCGCATTTCGTGTACTCCAGTAGCAGTCGGTATTCTCATTATTTTGGTAAAGCTGTGTAGATATGTATAAGCTGTGCCTTTTAGGTGTCATGCTTCCTGGTCCATTGGTAATGGTGGTACCCTAGAGAATAGACCCGTTACTTCCCTCCTTTTAATCCGGCACTGTGTTCTACGCATTCTGCAAAAGAGTAGTGGTTACAAGTTTTCCGTTACCAAGATTTAGAATATTTAAAAGTGTTCTATTTCTGTAGTATATGGCAACTAAGAAGAATAATGTAAATAGACAAATAAGGCTAGCATGACTACAAATGCAATCAAAAAACTAAATGGGATATAAGGTGGATCCTCCTAAAATCTTTGCATATATTTCCAATGGGCACACTTGTGTAGCCATTTTCGTCACAATGAATGCGTTCCCAATGATGAAAAGTTGAACATCGATGAAAATGATATCATATTGTAGCCTAGTATACTTAATATGTTCTAAAACGTAACCATAATTATATTAAAAATCAATAACCTTTTCTTTGGTGGTGTTGAGACCAGAAAATAGATGGCGCGAGCTGTACATTGATGATGTACAATTTAGTAAGTACAAACAAATGTTTGTTTCACTTTTAGAACATTTTAAGTACACTAAGCCATAATATGAAGTTATTTTTATCGTTTTTCAAATTTTCATCCTTCGGAACACATTAATTGTGAAGAAAATGGCTACAGAAGTTTGTCCATTGAAAATACAACGCAAAGCTTTTAGGTGGATCCACCTTAAGTATAATGCCAGTAATGCTAGAGTAACGCCTTGTTTCATCCTTCATGTAATGAAAAACATCATTTATATACTATTGATTTATTTATTTACATGTACATCGAATCTGCATGTACTTCATTTCGACGTTCCCGCGTTTATTTCCCAAACGTTGAATGTTTTTCGTACTTTCCGAAGTATTTCCCCAGCGGAGAAAAGACAGTGTTGTTGGATGAATATGAATGCCATGCCTTTAGCGCAGACAACGTTTCGTGCGATGCATTAAATGAAGAAATATGAAACACACTGCTGTCTCCCATGGCTACACACACACACACACACAGAAAGAATGGGACACCAATGAATAATGGTTCCTCTACCTACAGCAGGGAGAATGAAGATATCATAAAAACAGCAAAAATCCCTCGTACTCTGCTAAACCCACGCAAAGACGGATGAAGAATGCTTAAATAACCCTCCGGATATAAATCACTTACCATAATCTTTGGATATGCTCATGATCATGCAGGATGTTTTAAATATTTTATGGGATTTCAAGCTTCAAACAAAGAACAGTTGGAGCTTTTCCGGACATCAATTTAGTAAGTTTACTCAAAAGGTGTAAATGTACGACAGCGGGAAAATGGGTGGAGTACAGCAACAACACATATGCATAGTACCATGAGCTACGTTACGTGTTTCAATATTTTATCGGCCTTATTTCACGATATAATTGAAAGCAACACCAGGTTTGCACATACTTAATATGGGACGTATAATTCCCACTTTATAAACTACAATCTGTTATAGAGAAGAAGATTATTGTCTTCTTCTAGAATTGAACGACCTTTTTGAGCAGCTAGACGGAGTCGCTCGTCTTAATTTCTGGCACCTCGATAGGGACAAATAGAAGATAATGGAAAAAAAAACGTCATTCATGTCTTCCTTCGAGTTCGACTCCAGCCACCCAGACTAACGCCTCAAGAAGCCAGAAATCTAGTACCAGAAATCTAGTCACAAAGTATCGATAGGCAATATTTCATCGTATCGTGCACATCATTTCTGATTTTCCTCATACCGTTTAGAAATGTTGCTGAACACGTGTTCCTGTTGCTTTAATAATGC
Source organism: Macrothele yani (assembly GCA_039090855.1). Classification (NCBI taxonomy): domain Eukaryota; kingdom Metazoa; phylum Arthropoda; class Arachnida; order Araneae; family Macrothelidae; genus Macrothele; species Macrothele yani. The sequence continues at coordinate 163,931,835 of CM077011.1, forward strand.
CTTTTCATTCAAATGAGAACCCTCAATTAATTCACACGTTTTATATCCTTATCGTCGTAACTTCTACACGTGTTAGAGTCAAGCTAATGATCCCAGCGCAAAAGCAGAAGAAAACCCTTTTTCCATCTTGTATATAGTGAATTGTACGTTAGTGATGAAACAGCGTAAAATGTTTCCCTAGATATGCATTTAAAGTAATTACCTCTCATCTAAAGAAAGATTAACAATTCTCCTTCATGTAGCAAAGACAATTTCAGCAGTGATGGTTCTTTCGACGTGACTCCTTCATGTTGACAATCCAGTACATAGGCACGTACTTTTCATCCAGGATGTAATCATACAGGCTTTTATTGCGTTGGAAATAAAGTAATGTCTGCAAAGGCCAGGCAACAGAGAAGTGTCAATTACCGTATATACAAGTAAAAATCAGTCCAAAATGTAATCACCATTGTTTGTCACGACCTGCTCCCAACGTCTGAGCAGCTTTAGGATACAGTCCCTGAAGAACAGCGGCGGCGTGGACGCAAAGAAGTAAGTACGTATGCGTTCGACATCGTCCCTGTTGGTGAACCGCTGTCCATCCAGGAAATGCTGCAATTACCGAAAAAGGTGGTAGTCGCTCGTGACAATTCCCGGCGAATAGGCTGCGTGCAGTAGCAGCCCCCAATCCAGGTCTCCGATCTTGTAACAGGTCACTCGTGCTGTGTGAGATCTCGCTCTTTCCTGTTGTAGGAGGACGTCCTTGCGTTTCAACAGTGCTGGCCCTTTCGACGTGAGCGATGCGTGCAGATTGTTTAGCTGACGTCAGTACACATCGGCGGTGATATTCGTGCTATCTGGCTCTTACACTCTTCGCCTTCTGATGGCCAACTGCCACTAACTTAAGCCACCTACTTGCTGATGTCATGCCGGTGTGCTGTGCAATCTCAGTGTCCAATGTGTACCGTGGCCGGGGCTGCGACTTCAGGTACTTCGTCATCGGACACTACTTTCTTTACAACCCAATATTACGCACTCTACAGAAAGAAATAGATGAGTCTGAGATTCAAAATGCTCCAGAAGCAACTAACCCCATATTAAATACTTTCACCCAAAATTTAATTCGGTTGTGGATACAATTATCTTTCCAGAAAGTCGTTAAGCTCGTGACGAGTGACCTTTTGTCCCCACCGCAGCGAGGTACACGAGTGGTCATAGGCTCGAATTTCTGGATAATCATCTAGCTCGTCACAAGATTTAATCCCATCTTTTGCATGGATTTTAACTTGTCCTAGAGCTTTGGTTCTCTTTCTTCCCCAAAATTAGAAACACGAGACAGAATGACACAATTGAACTTTAAAACATCTAAGATTGGTCATGGTCAAAAAAGTATCTGAACAAAGGTTGGGACGGATTGTGTAGAAAGATAATACACATGAGTTGAACGACCGCATCTCCTCAGATGCCTTCTTTTTATGTTGTTGGAACAGTAAAGGAAAAAGGCGAATTTTTATGACTCGATATCCAGGAAGTATCTAGAAACCCGTTTTTAAGAACCGTTGTCAAGTGACTAAATAGGCGCATCAAATGAGACATATCCTTAGGGCGAAATTATAGTAGTTTTCGAGACACACTGCACAGAAAGAAACTGGAAGCGTTTGCAAGGATTACTTTACAGGCAGTACCAGTACATCAGTTTGGAGTTTCCAATTCGAGAAGTAACCAGATATTCTAAAGTGTGTTCTCAAATACAAAATATACTGTCATTTGTGAAACCCCAAATTTTACCGGAAGTGGGCACGAACCTGCATCCTTCTAATCCCGAGCCAAAGGCTTTTCCAATTCAGCAACGCCGACAAGGGAATATTACTGCTACTGGCCGTCTTCACATGCGCGTCACCTCTGTAGTGCGTCACACAAAGACCCAACATATTGCTCCGTTTTGTTACATGGTGAACAGCAGAAATATAAGAATAAAAACACATATTGAAATTCAAAATGAACCAACTGTTATTAGTATGATTTCAGTGTTTGATTATCGATTCTTCATTAGCAGATATGAACAAAAGGTAACTTTTGAAACAAACGTACAACTCAACACCATCACCTCTTAAGCAGACTGATGCTAATCACGATAAGAGGTACTGAGTTATTATTAATTACTGGTCTAAAAATTTCGCTGCAGAAATAAAAACATCTTACAACGCAGAATAAAAATGCATTAGCGCTTATTAGTGAAATAGTAATTTATCGAATTTTGTATAATGCCCTAGAGTAACAGACTTGCAGATTACCCATGAGCGTTTTCTTTGACAAAAACGAGTATGCATCTTTGTAAAATAAACATATATTTGAGCTAGGAATTCATCATTAGAAAAATATGGAGTGAACTAAACTGTTCCACAGTATAGTCATAGTGCAATGCGTGTATCTTCAAATAAGAACACTTTTTCAATTTCCATTAACAAAGCGCATATTCTATAAAAAGAAAGCGGAACGACGCTAGGAAACCTTCTATTAAAGAGATCAAACTGCTTCAATTACATTCGACTTACGAATTTTTTTGAATTTTTAAAAAATAATGCAGATAACATGGATTGAGATAATTGGGTGGTGTTCGTAATTTTGGCCATTTAACAGTTGTTTTCAATTCCATTACTTTCGAAGATCACCCGGAACCTCTACACATACTGTACCTCTCATATGGGCCCCATTAGGCAGCAAAGTATCACGCCCTTCGTTTCCAACCGACTGGGCAGCTTATCAAAATACCCATTCTTTTTCTCCAGACTTTCACCTCCTAAACTCCCGCCAAAAAACCCTGAAAAAACCCGTCAGAAAGTCTTCGACCTCTCCTCTATCAAAATATAATGCGGTTCCTTACCTCAGTGATTGTCCTACCTTGAACTCGAGACTCTGAGTTCGAGGATCAACCTGGCTATCGGCCAGGGTGAATTGCCTTTCAATAACAATTAAGCGATTGCCATAAAATTCAAGGTAGGCCGCACGAAGAAAAGCCGAATAATAAAGAATTCCGTTGAATGCTAAAGCGACGAAAAATGACACACTGGCGTCGTAAGAAACGAAAAAGATTATACACATATTATTGACAGTAAACTATGAAACATTTTTCATTATTATTAACGTTATAATTATGCTATCGAGGCACGTTGTGGATATACTTGCCTCGAGAGTATTAACTGCAATATTTTCCGGTTCCTAATGTACGCTGGCTTGGCAAGTTAAATATGAATTCCTAAACGAGGTTAAACTGCACTCGCTGTGGTACCTACTTGAACATAATTTGACATGCAATTGACATACCTCCTGAAAAAAGTATGGCGTTTGAGCAAATTGATCACTTGCCTGTTTTCTGAGATTGTCCGACACTGCCAGTAGGTAAGACAATTTTCTTTTCTCTGTTGCAAAAAAATGTTTTGATCTAAAAATCATCTTGCTAGGTGAGTCTGTTAATGCACACTTCATGTTCTTGGAGTCAACTGCATATGACTTACTTCGTGGTAGAAATGGAACTTGTGGGATCCACTTGGATGAACTCATACGAAATAAGAATAGAGTGGTCGTTGAGAAAACGTAGACATATCAGTGTTAAGATATCTCTCGAAAGAAGGAAACAGAACTAACGTCGTATAGACATTTGGTCTTCTTCTAAGAGCAATCTACCATAAAAATGACTTTCTTTTAGTTACAGCTAAACGTTCCGCATGCCTGAGAAAAGCATATAACCGAATTCATCAGGCTCCACCTTCTCTGTTATCTGTAGTCACATCTCTTGGGCCTGCGGAGTCGCCTTACTCAGTTGTGTGGGAAAACGAAAGATGACCACATCGGTCCAGTATTAAAACACCGCTCGATACCTTGTGCATCGTTCTTGTATTGCAACATTTGTATACCATTTTTTGAAGGTTCAGCAAGACAATTTCACCTTTTCAAATTCTAAACAGCTTCCCAACACTTAAATGTAAAGCCCAATAGGATGAGTCCGAAACATGATGTTTTTGATAAAATGTCGTTCCCCTCTGCATCTATTGTTGATGAACATAGGTCATGGCGTTCGCAGAACTGTAATGGTATACAGGTAGCTGATAGAAATCATGGGAAACTGGGTTCCTGGGAAACGCACTGCTGTCACCCCTCTAGCTAGTGCGCGAACCACCGCTTGGAAGACATATAGGTAAGATGACATCACTGTATTCACGTTGAAGGTAATTCGATGCCATTCTGGATAAATATCGTGAGTTAACAGAGTTTGAAAGAGGGATGGCAGTGGGTGCCAGACAGACTTGGGTCACCGTATTGCGGGGGTTGCACAGAAATTGCTGTAACGCTGTTCAATAGCATCAAGAGTGTATGGGGAATACGGCATTTCCAGAATAGCATCGCATTGTGTAGAGCGTTCAGGGCGGAAAATGTGGTGGATAAAAATGGCCGTCGACGTGTCTCGCACACGAGCAACTAAGCAGAGAGAGGCCGTTGTAGAAAATACCGCTAGTTTCAACAAGAGACGTACCATAAACGTCTCCAGCAAGACCATCAGGCGATCATTAGCAGCAATAGGTTCAACGAGAGACGTAATAGAAACGCCTCCATCAAAACCATCAGGCGATCATTAGCAGCAATAGGTTCACCGAGAGACGTACCAGAAACGTCTCCATTAAGCCATCAATATATCACTAGCAGCAATAGGTTATAGAAGCCGCCGACGCACTAGAGTTCCATTGCTAACGCTATACCAGCAGACTGTACGACGTAGCTGACAAAATAACATCGGCACTGGAGTTCAAATCATTTGCAACGGGTCTTCTTGTCCGATTAGTCTAGTTTCTAATTATTTGCTGCCGACAAGAGGGGAAAGAACTGTCGGAAACAGCGCGAAGCGATGGAGTCGGAATTGTTCAGACTGAGACGGCTCCGTTATGGTCTATGACACGTTAAAGGTCGGGACCTCTGGTACGTCTAGATGCATCTCTGAACGGTCCACGTTACCTGTTTATACATTCAGACCATCTGCATCTGTTGATTTTCATCATGCATTCACAGGGAAATGGATTATTTCAGGAGGACAATGCTCCTTCCCGACAGAACTGTGGTTACTAGATCATTGTTAGAAGGGCATTTGGTAGAAGTATCCATCCTGTATTGGTTTTGGCGTTACCCGCAATGGACCCTGTGAATAATATTTGGAATACTGTGGACAGGTCCACTCGCGCTATGGATCCTCCACCCATAAATGACAGTGGTGCAGAAGCGTGGTTGGATATAACTGTAGAACTCTTTCGTGACCTAGTGGAATCGGTGCCTTCCCATGTGACTTCCATTATCCGGTCGAAAGGTGGGTTTACTATTTACTACCTATAGGTTGGTATCTCTTGATTTCTGTCCTCTCAGCACGCCGTCTGTGGAAATTGTGTTGCCATTCCTTCCCGTAAGGAAATCATCTCATAGTTAAGTAGCGCACATATTTGAAGTCTGAATGCATATGGATTAGACGATAATTTTTAAATATTTAAAATATGAAAGCCTTCCCAGATGAAATTAAAGGGAGGTGTGAGTCTCACGTCTTCAACAAATGGTGAAGGAAGATATATCTTCAGTGTTGCTATGAAAAAAGCAAAATCGAAGATAGAGAGGAAATTGTGTCGGTGTCAGATGTAATTCCATTTTAGTCTGTTGAAACTTTACCTTCATATACAATTCAGTAATTTGAATATTATTATGTAGTATTACATCCGTAACGAAATAGGTAATTGAAGAGTGAAATGTAATGTCATCATCAACAATTATAAACCCAATTGTAAATGAAGAATTTTCCAAATTTTTTCCACAACATTTTTGCTGGGTCAGTCTGTTCCATGTAACTACAGCGTGCTTTAAAATTTTATTACCCATCTTCCATATTTATTCTTCTGGGTCTTTACCTGTCCCATGCAATACTGTTTAGAATTCCAGGTGTACAACGGTGTTCAGTTCTTCTAGCAATATGTCCAGTGCATTGCCATTTTAAGGTTTTTACCTTGATCCTGATGTCATCATCTGCGGTCATTGTCCTGATCCATGAATTCCTTATCTAGTTAGACCAAGCAGATAAGGTACTTCCCCGTACTCTTCGCGGTAGTTTGTAGCCTCTGAATGCCTTCTTTAGCTAAGGTCCATGTTTCTGACATATACTATGAAATGGAATGATGCATTGATTAAACACATTTCTTTTAAGACATCATGGTAAATTGCTAATGAAAATTGCACTGTCTATTTCAAATGCTATCCAACCAAGTCTTATATGCCTCTTAATTGATTATTCGATGAGGCCTGTTTTTGATATGTTGTCAAAGGTAGATGCAGGCATAGATCCATTCTAGGTTTGAACCATCAATCTCTAAATCTTCAGTGCTTGTAAATAAATCGTACATCAATTTTGTTTACTGTAAGTTCATTTTAAGCCTACTTCTTTATTCTTGTCAGAAAGTGTCTGGGACGTAATCTCTAGCTCTGAGGAACATTGTCATGGTTTATGGTTACTCTATTCGAAAACGTGTATACGTCATCAGCAAATCGTAGGGAATTCAATAATATCCATTAATATTTATCCCCTTGTCTTCCCAGTTCGCTGATTCAACTGTCCAAAAAAACCCAGCTTTATTTTATGGAATTAAATGCAGCAATGTCGATATAAGGAAATGATATATCTTTTTATTTTGTGTTATAATTAATCAGTAGTCCTGTAGATATAAAATGAATCTACGCATTGTAATAAAAAATTAAGAATGGAACATTCTTTCTTTCTGTTAATAATTCCTTTTTTCTTCTTCAGCATACCACGACTGTTTTGGAAATGCACAAAACGTACTTGTACAAACCTTTAAGTGCAGAAATAATATGATTTTCACGTAGAACAATCAACCTGTGTGCAGAATAAAAAAGCATTTTTCTGAAGGGTACAGAAAACAGTGTTGCAGTTTTGCACAGAAACTACAAAATCCGGATTGACTCAGAAATTTATATCTCTCATGAAATGTTTACTGCTTGTCCCAAAACATTATTTTTTCTCATTTTCTAATACTTAAATTTTAGTAAACGTATTTTTCAGTTATATATATTTCCATAAACTTTTCCAAGAAATTGCATAAGGTTTCCAATATTGAGGTGTAAATAGCAGTATGGCCTTAACCATAGATCATGTTTTGGCGAAAATGACTAGGAGGGGGAAAAATAGTGTCATGGTAAATTTTTAAATACTGAAAAACAACATAGTCGTAGGTTTTAGAGAACTCAGGGAAAATCTTCTTACATGCATCATACATATATTATTAGGATTTTTTCAGGACAATTGTGAGTGTTTTCCAAAATATTGCGGCTTAACTTTCGGAATGAGTTTCTTGTACACTCGTTGTGGTTCACACAATCGGATATCTGGAATTTATCCCAAATTTAATCAGAAAACTTTTGTAATTCTGTGAACATTTCATAATGCATAAATAACACATTATGATTCAAAGTTCCACACCGTTGCAGTCAGCAAATTCGGAATTTTGAACCAGAGGGGATTTAAAACGACACATGAAACTCGCAAGCTCTGCGATTTGGAAAAAGTGCTATATATATTTATAAGAATAAACAACAGATTAGCACTTTCTTTCTCAGTATTTTAACTTAATATATATTTATTCGAGTCTCCTACCTTTAGAATATATAGCAATGGAAATCATTTCCCCGGGTTACACAAATCACAGAAACTTGTAGAATTCGAAATTCAGTTTCAGATTACTCACCTAGAAATAAAGAAAAATAATAATATGTTTTTATTACAGATCTTGTTAACTTCGTGTAAAGTTACAGTCATGAAACAATTTGTTTTCAAACTTTAATAAAAAAAAAAAAAGAACTTTTTGAAATATCAACATAAAACAAATTATTAACTAGTAAAATTCGGTTGTACAAGACGCCGATTTTAGTTACCTGTAAAATTTCAGTGATCCTAAATTAGATACGGGCGACTGCTTATAGCCGATTGAGTTGCTCACGGTGGTCGTTAAACCTCCAATAAAAAAAAAAAGACTGATAAGTGATAAGTACTACGATTGCCCCTAGAGACGTCTTAGTTGCTGCTCCCATCTCTACGGATTTCTGAAGTAAGATGCCGACAGATAAACACACCTAGCGCCGTGGATTGTTTGCCACCGTAGAGTAAAGCGAACGCACTGGGCTAGTTATCGACAGATCTGGTGGTAGGATCCCAGCGGTGTCTGGATAACAATCTTTCGGTTGCTGTGTGTTAATTAAAGAAAAACGTGGAAAGAGCGATGAGGCTGTCTATTCACATTGTCTCGGCGTATTTGGAAGACTTTTACTATCACTCTCGCCCTTTGATTGTATTAGCAATAATTTAATAGCTTGTGCCGTTAAGTTCCGCCAGATGGAGACGTCTCAGTTGCCGAACCCATATCTACGGATTTGTGAAGTCAGATGCTGACAGATAAACACATCTAGCACCGGGAATTGTTGGCCACCGTAACGTAATGCGAACGCACTCGGCTAGTTATAGACAGATCTGGAGTACAATCCCAGTGGTGTCCGGGTAGCAATTTTTCTTTTACTATGTTTTAATTAAAGAAAAACGTGGAAAGAGCGATGACTTTCTTTATTCACATTGTCTCGACGTATTTGGACGATTTTCACTATCACTCTCGCCCTTTGGACTTATTAGCTATAATTTAATAGCTTGTGCCGTTAAGCCCCACCAGATGGAGACGTTTTAGTTGCTGAGCCCATCCCGACGGATATGTGAAGTCAGATGCTGACAGATAAAAGCACATGGCGCCGTGGATTGTTGGCCAGCGTAGCGCGAGGCGAACGCACTCGGCTAGTTATAGACAGATCTGGAATAGGATCCCAGCGGTGTAAGGATAGCAATTTTTCGGTTGCTGTGTGTTAATTAAAGAAAACGTGAAAAGAGTGATAACTTTGGCTATTCTAACTGAGGGACACTATATGATCAAAAGTATCCGCACAACACTTTGAGTAATGAATTTGCCTATATGCCTCATAGCGATGGACCATACAGATATAAAAAGACGCACGTGGTCTGTAAAACAGCACATAAAAGCATTAATAGTACATATAATGGGCCGTAGGGCTCAGCTCAAAGACTTTCAACATGATAAGGTCATAAAACACCATCTTGGCAACCAGGAAATGTTTTCCATGCTGCAGCTGCCTCGAGCAACTGCAACTGATGGTATGCTAAAGTGGAAAGGAGCTAACACAGGGCTATCGCAACCGTGTAGGCCACTTAAAATGACAGAACGGGGCCTCAGAGTGCTAAAGCGGCTGGTTACACAAAATAGTCTCTCCTCGGTTGCAACACTCACCATCGAGTTCCAAAATGCCTATGGAAGCGATGCCAGCACTATGGCTGTTCTGAATGAGCTGAAAAGTGTGCGTTTCAATGAGTGGTCAGCAGCACGCAATTCTAACATTAGCATATTCGACGCCAGGCCTCAGTTGCAGTCGTGTAAATCTCAGTGCCTGTGACCTCTGGGCCAGTGAAAATGCGTTCTCTTGAGTAATGATTCATTCTTCACCATCTGGAAGTCCCACCGACGAGCCTGGTTGTAAAGGTGGCGTGATTAACGCTACCTCACAAACTTTGTTGAGCCAACTGCGACGTTTGATAAAGAAGGCATCATGGTCTGGAGATGTGTTTCATCGTTTGGCCTGGGCCTTATAATTCTAGTGGCGGGAAGTTTAACACTGCGGCGAATAATGTAATTCTTGATAATTCTGCGCTCCCAACATTGTGGCAAGAGTTTAAGAAAGTACATTTCCTTTACCAACGTCACAGTGCTCTCGTACACAAAGCGAAGTCCTTGCAGGAATCGTTTGATGAGATCGGTGTGGAAGAATTTGAATGGTCTGCACAGAGACCCGATCTCGACGCTACTGAGCACTTTTGGGGTGAATTGGATCTTTGACTATGTGTCAGGCCAAACCGGCTCGACAACGCTAACCGACCTGACTAATGCTCTTCTGAGAGAATGGAAAGCAATTCCTGCAGCGACGTACCAAAATCTTGTTGAAGGGTACATTCTGTGATAGCAGCAAATTGTGGACCAACTAGACATTAAATACTTTATTCTTACAACGAGTTTCTGGATACGCAAATATCATAATACATTTGATCAGATAGTGTATCATTCAGCAAATGTCTATAAAATAAAGATACTTTTTCCTTCTCTTCTTGCACCCAAATCTGCAATACAGTACCAGAGGATCGGATTTCTGATCAGAAAAACACACACTGAATTATTAGGTAGGTATCCCAGACGTCTTTCTGTTTAGTTATAACTGCCACGCACTCAAATATTCTGTTTCATATTTTTATAGATATCGTACCGTGTTTATCTTAATAATTCACGGTTGAGCCGTTCTCTGTTGTAATCTTGAAAACAGTGAGGACTGTTGCGATCAACTTCATCTTTATTTCAATGACTAATATTATTATATTTTATTCACAAGAGATAGTTAGGTAAAGATAAATGCTGTGATGTCATCTGTAAAGTTAAACTGCATTTTTTCGTTGTGTAGCGCAAAAGAGGTATTTCACAGAAATGTGACTGTCAAATGTTGTTGTTTTTTTCAGAAGCGAAATTTCATCAGTTTTACATGATTTCTCTCACAAAATCTACATCTCCTGCAACTCACGCACGCAAAAAGAGTAATAAAGAAAGAAAATTAAACGGAAAACCTCTTTCAAATTTTCCGGTAGATTTGGATTTCGAAGAGAAAAGCAGCCCCTGTTGCGCACTGGTATAAGCGATGGATTCCGATCATTCGACCTAGATGGATACGGGTTCGAATCCCGAGGTAGGCTTGGATGGTGTGCTTGTGTTTGGGCACTGGCTCATTCCCTTGCATGGAACCAGTGGCCCTTAATTTGGGAGAGACGACCGCTTATATCCATCGCGTTGCTCACGGTGGTCGTTAAACCTTAAAAAAATCAAGAAAAGAAGTGAAAAAAATCGCGCATTAAAGACGAGCAGAAAAAGTTCCCTGATGTCGTAAAACAGATAAAAAGATAAACTTTTACAAACAATAACAGTGGGAAAAAAAGAGAGATGTGTAGGGTGAAGATTGCAGATATCTGTTCAAAATTAGTATTCCTAATGTGTTGATTAATGTCCGGGATGCATCCATCGTATATAACGCCGAAGCTATAGATCCACAGATTCCATTCCGTATATTTGCAAAATTAGGAATTTTGTAAGAAGATTTTGAAATTTTGTGTTGGGAAATGGGTTGTAGAATAGCCATGAAACCCTAAAAAATTTACTTCAGTGTCTCTGTGGTAGCAGTATTGCCGTTCGCTACGTTTTGGGATTTCCACGACTTTGATTTATTATGATGTATTCCTGTGGTTCATTTGATCGTTCACTTCCTAAACGAAAATGATGTTTATTTTACAGAATAAGAAATTTAAAAAAATTGAAAAATTCCAGCAATAGCTGATTTGTTTGTCAATTATCAGTAAAATGTTTACCAAAACCATTTCATATCAATGCACCAAGCTGCTGTTTACTTCTGTTAAATCGACGGAAATTTATAATGCACACACTTTTCTTATACATACCGGAAGTGTCTTAGACGATGTCTCTCTACAGGCCTGTGTGGTCTCCCTGTTAATTAATCACGGAGTCTCTCTACAGGCCTGTGTGGTCTCCCTGTTACTTAATCACGGAGTCTCTCTACAGGCCTGTGTGGTCTCCCTGTTACTTAATCACGGAGTCTCTCTACAGGCCTGTGTGGTCTCCCTGTTACTTAATCACGGAGTCCCAACGATTTGGAAGGACTACATTTCCAGTCAAGACACCTCTTTTGCTCAGCTGTCGGATGCGCTTGGCAACTATTGCAGAAAAATCCTCCAGGAAGTAAATTTCCTGTCCACACATCGGTTGTTTGAGCTTAGGGAACAAGTCAAAGTCTGATGGACTCATGTTTGGGCTATAGAGTGCGTGAGGTAACACTTCCTACCTGAACGTCTCCAGCTAAAACGTCACCACCTTCCCTTTGTGTTGTCTTCCATTGTCGAGCAAAATGTGAGGCCCATCTCAGAGCAAGTCAGGTCGGTTGCTGTGCAGCTTTCTGCATACGTTTTGCAGGAAGAGAGAGCAATAGGCTTCTGTGACACTTACATACACATGGTCTTCATGCCGCAAAAGGGGTTCATTTGCGAAGATCATGATTTTCTTGACCTCCGATTGCGCGCGTCGGTTTTTGTTTGGATCGTGGGCAGCATGGAGTTCTTCACTCACCCGACTGCGATATTAACTCAGGTCCTAAGTTCCTAACCCACGTTTCATTAATAGCAATAATTTGTAACAGGAAGGCGTCACCTTCAGTGACAAAATTTTGCTGAAGCAATGTTGCAAGGGCCAAACCAATTAGTTTCTGTGCGGTTGTCAAGACATGAAAGACCCATCTGGTGAAACGTTTCTTTTCTGCAAATCTTTTGTCAAAATACGGAATACTGATGTTTCTGAAGTTCCTGTAGCTTCTGCAATTTCCCCGTAAAGTTTCAAACTTAATGTACGATCGCTGATCGACACGCGTCACAGAACCTAACTCTTCTGCATGGATCACTTCAAAACCTCATCAATCCATAACACCACGCACTGACGGGTAATGATGTCGCGTGCTTCTCCCTCAAGCCCCACACTACACCTATGAACCTCTACATTATAACCACCCCCAGCCAAAATAAATGAGCGCGCTTGAAGACCGAAAGGTGGCGCAGGTAAAGTTTACAGAGCAGTATTTATACAACCCGGATACCGGCTTTCGGTTTTTAGAGTGTTCAGAGTCAGAATGGGAAAAGCTGCCGATTTATCAGAGTTGGATAAAGGACAAATTGTTATTGCATGGAGCCTCGGAGCTACAACTTCGGAAACGGCGCGGCTTGTGGGATGTTCACGTGCCGCTGTTGTGAGTACGTATCGAAAGTGGTACACAGATTCCAAACGACGAACCGTCGTCCAGTATTGTGTCGTCCGCAGCTCATTGGTGCCGGAGGAGAAGCGGAGAGTGTTCACCGCGACCGCAGGGCCACAGTTCACCGTCAATGAGCTGCGGACGACACAATACTGGACGAACCGTCGTCCAGTATTGTGTCGTCCGCAGCTCATTGGTGCCGGAGGGGAAGCGGAGAGTGTTCACCGCGACCGCAGGGCCACAGTGCGACAAATCACCCGCAGCTACAATGATGATCAGGATAATGCGCCGCAGCACACAGTTGTTCTCAGACTTCTGCGCATGGACCTACGTAGCCGAAGATCCATTAGGTTATCCATGCTCACTGTATGTCATCGCTAAGAACGCATAAAATACGCCCAAGATAATCGAGATTAGACCGTGGATGATTGGAAGAAGTGGCGTGGTCTGGCAAATCAATCTTTACGTGCATCACGTAGGTGGCCGACCGCGGATAAGCCGATTACTAACGAAGACTATGGCACCTGCATGCACTGTTGTGTGAAAACAGGCCGGCAGCGGCGGTATTATGCTGTGGGCGATGATTTTGCGACACTTTAGGCCCCATTATCCAAATAGCACAATCCCTGACAGGTGTAAGGTATCTGAACATCGTTGCGGACGACATGTACCCATTCAGAGCAACTGTGTCCTCTAATGGTGATGGCCATTTCCAACAGCATAGTGCGCCATGCCACTCTGCAAGAATCATTAACTAATGGTTCTCGAGGAACATGCTGGTGAATTTCTGTTAATGCCCAGGCCTCCAAATTCACCTGACATGAACCCAATGGAACATTTGTGGTTCGACTTGAAAAAGCGAGTTCACGTTAAATCACCACCACCCCGAAATGTAAGGGAACTGGAGTACCTGCTGTTTCCATTATGGTAAGGTGCGTCGCACAAATATAGAGACAGTCGACTCTGCGCCGTGAACGCAATGCAGATATAGGTAGGAAGCTGAAGTGGTACCAAATTAGACATAACCCTACAACAAACGTTTCGATCCGTCGAGATGACCGGATTGTGTGAAAAGAACAATACAAAGTGAAATAGTGTAATTTTAGGTGTCTCGTAAATATAAAGACAACTATGTAAAGTAGCCACATGCAAATGAGATGTACAAATTACCATGTTGTACACACGCGCATGGGCAGTTATTCGGTCCAGCGTACAAAAGACAGCGGACCTGCCGTCAGACATTCATTTTCCGAAATGCCACGCAACAGTCAACTTTCTGGTGAGGAGGTGCAGAAGATTTGGGGACTGAGAACAAATGGATTGCTTGTAGCGACAATTTGTAAATCCATGGGGAGGAGTCGGACAGTCATGTATAAGACTTTATCGAAACGCGGTACGTTATGTACCAGAAAACGACATGGAAAACCTCGAATAACAACCAGACTAAATGATCGTGTCATCATGCGTTTAGTTTCATCCCAAATTCTATCACTACATCACGTTTCTCGGACTGTTGGTGTCACAGTGTCAAACGACACAGTTCATAATGAATCAAGGAAAGTCGCACAATTGGGCTCCGTAAAATGCGCCGTCTGCCACACCTCACGCGTCGCCACAAGGAAGCTTGATTGTTACGGGTAAGCAGCCACATGTACTGGACGGACGAGTGGATCACAACTATTTTCTCCGATGAGAAAACGTTCAAATAGGACGGCTCTGTTGGTTGAAACTGCAACTGGCATGATTTACGACGCGAGCCATGCACAGTCTTCAGCAGACAGAAAGGAGGGGGATTTGTATTGGTCTGGGAAGCTTTTGTGTTCAATGATTCAACGGATATCGCTTTCCTGTAAGGCGGGAAAAACTCCGAAACATATCAGGACATACTCAGCAGCCACCTTCTACCGTTTGACGAAACTCTAGCGGGTGTTGATTATCTTGTCAGCAAGAGAATGCCTCTATCCATTGGTTTGAATCAACGAAAAGCTGGTTTAACACTCATCATGTGACCGTAATGGATTGGCCAGCACTCAGTCCAGATCTGAACCCTATCGAGAACCTCTGGCGTATCCTGGCTTGTGATGTGTATGCGAATGAACTGCAGTTCTGAAGTGTGGTGGCATTCAAAGAGCAGATTGAACGAAACTGGTACGCACTCCGTCCAGAACACTTACATCACTTGGTGGACAGCATGTCCAATCGGGTTTTCAATGTTATTCGAAACAACGGCTCCACTATTCGTACCGGAGGTGCTCATAACTAGTAAGATTTCATATGTTTGCGACAGTGTATTTCTGTTTTTTCTTGTACTTGGTGTTGGAATTGTTATGCTTCCGTCAAACTATTGTGCAGCTGCGTGTCCAATGCTATCTTTGCTATAAATATGAGATGTATATTTCAGCTCGTTATTGTTTCTTCTTTATTCGAGAATTTGTTCGGTCTCTATATTTATGCGACGCATTATACCAAATACCCCAGGATACTTATCGCCATCTCATCCGATCCATGCCTCGCCGAGTGGGCGCTGTTTTGCCGGCGAAAGGGAGTCCTACATCTTATTAGTTAAAAGGTCATAATGTAATGTCTCATCGGTGTGTAACTGGCCCTAACATTTTTTCATTTCATATGAAATAACCCCGCTATGAATCAAGATAATATTCCTTCAGGATCAGTAATTTGAAATAAACTGATTCTCTAATATACATGCACATAGTCAATCTGAAGAGTCCGAAGGCTATTCCCAGATTTTCTATTACACTTCTGGTCATTTCAAATCAGTTAAATGCCAAATTTAATCAACATGCTGGATTTCCCGTGAAAGAAAAGGTCCTTTGAATTGTTTTAACAAAACCGGAACATGCGAAAAGGTAAAGAAAAAATACCAATAAAATTAGGTTACATGCATTTTTGATTTTCACTTGCTAACCTTTCTATTACGAAAACCTTTATGGGACAAAAGTGAAAATATCATTACGCGAAATATTAAACTGAAAGCAACAGCAGACAATCCAAGAATTCGAATTAATTTCATTTGAAAGCAATCAAAGAAGTTTTACGAATTTCGAAATTAAATTTTTGTAAATATGAAGAAAACCGTGAAAGAAAGAAGCTATTATTCATAATACGGATATAACCCACTGAAAAAGGAAATCACTGAAAGAAACTAATTATATGTATAACAATTTAGAACACTGTGTCATAGCTAATGAGTCATAATTAGTTCATCTCGGAAAAGCTGCAATGAATAAGACTAAATCAATACAGGAGAAACATGTTTATCTCTTCGATTGCCGGAAGCAAAGAGAAACGATTTTTGATCCTGTTATGGTTAGCTAAAAGAAGGAAAGGTTAAGTTTCTCTTCCATTAGCTTCCTCTGAAATGGTAGCAACTTTGCTTATAGAAGAACAGTTCGTTTCTTGTCTTTGATCAAAATGGAAGTGTGATTTGTATGTAGTATCGTAGGTAAAGTAAAGATTTCATAGCGGAGTGCTTAAACTAATTCAATGGAGTTAATCTGTAAACATTAATGAAGACACTTTAAAAGTGGTAATATTATCTGTTCAGAATCATCGGCGAGGGACTTCACCTTCGACTGGCAATATCATCGGCAACAGAGCAGTGGTAATATAATCGGCAATACAACAGTGGCAGTATCATCGGCCCAAGAAGAGCGGCAATATATTTCATCTTACACTTTCAACACTCTGGTACTTTCAACACATACTTTCAACATTTGTGAATCACTTCCATGTACTTTCAACAGTCGTACATCGCTGCGACTATTAAAGTTCATTAAGGATATTTTATTCGATAATGTATCATAAAAAACTTTTAAAAGAAAAAGGTCGAATTCCAGTATCTCTTTGTTAAAGAGACAAAAATTTGTAGTATATCGTAATGAAAAAATGAATAGTTTTCTAATATTTATTTTTCTGAAGGAATTCTGATATTATTGATGAGGAAATAAGCGACATAAAAGCAATAATATATATGATTTTATGGAATGTACTGAGTTTTATTCTTTAAGCTTGTAGATAGGTTTAGTAATGTTGTTCGTGACAGCCGTGTTCTATACCATTCTAGTCTATGCACGAGAAAGAACCGTTTATTTTGTTCACAGGAAATTGCTATCACTTTATTAATCTTTTTACTGCATAGCTTTGTGTTTTGAAACATATATCGCACAACTCTACATGACCGAACTTCCGTTATATTGAAAATAACATTTCCTTAGAAAGAAAGTTGAATGAAAGTCCGTTTTCAGGAAATGTTGCAGTAGCTTAAGGATGCATAACGTTTCCGCGACAGCCAAACGGTAGCTTTGGACAATATATTTCATTCATCATTTCTTTATCTTATGGCATGATCAACTCAAGATGGTTTTTGCTGATGTCATGAGTTTAAAGAAAACAGTCTTATTCACTGAAATTGGATTTATCTTTCACATTTTACCTTGTCGGTTTACCAATTTTGATATTTGTATTACACATGATTTAGTTTTTCATTTTTATTCGTATCCTTCTTTTACATTGCATATATCTGTTTGTTAGTTCTTAGTAGTTAATTAAAGTTTCTTTCTAATGTTGACTTCCATCGGTATTGAAATGTACCATAGGCTCATTTTTCTTATGTTGACAACCTTACTTGAGTACTGTGCTACTGTTTGTTTCGAGGTTTAACGCCTAACGTGAACAACTCGATGGACTATAAGCAGTCGCCCATTCCTAATTTAGGGGCACTAGTTCCAGGGAAAGGAGAGAGAGCCATAAGATAAACACAACATCCATGCCTGACTTGTATTTGACTTTGGACTCATCTCAGACGAATGGTCAAAAGCCAGCGCTTAGACCACTGCGCCACAGAGGACGGCTGTGCAAATTTGTTTGATCTCATTGTTATGCTTTTATAAGGGGTTAGTTAATTTTAGGAAGGACGTCTCTGGGATGGTAAAATTAAAGATGTAACAGTTCTACTCTGATGAAAAAATATCCATGTACATATCACGAAGCTGCTGTCCACCGGAATATTTTGGTAGATACCACAACATTAGTTTGTTGTCATCACTACCTTGTGAACATTACGATGCTGCTGCTGCTGGGGAAAAATAATTTTACAGAAGCTCTCTCAGACAAAATATTGACGCACCTCAAAACAACTGCTCTATCGTATTGAGACTGAGCGCACGTCTTGTGGAGTGACAGATGAAAAAGCTATTGTAGTACTATGCACTTTATTTCAGAAGAGTCGTATTATGAATGTTACCAATTAGTACCACGTAAAGACACCTTCAGCAGAGATGCGCGCTGATTGAGGACGTGGTATGCAGTCCAGCAAAATTCTGATGTTGTCGTGTGAGAGATTGAACTAGGAATACTTTCAACTGACATCTCAGCATGTCCCAGACATGTTTGATAGGAGAAAGATCTGTGGTCCCGACTGGTCAAGGGAATGTTAGATAGGCACTCCTGTGGGGGCCAGATGTGTGTTTCCGGGCATTGTCCTGCTTGTAAACGGCGCGTGTCAGACGTTTCACGCAACGCAACATAACTTGTATCAGTATGTATTGTTGACGACCATATTTCCAGGACTAGAGGCGTCCGTCTGTTAAAGGCAATAGATCCCCGAATCGTAAAACTATTGTTGGTGGTTCTCTGCAATTCCACAACCGAGTCCGGAAGTGTGAGCGGTCTAGAACTTCTCCGAATGCGCATGCTGTGATTATCGACTTCAACGCAGAAACAAGTTTTGTAACGGCAAACAAAGTGACGCGGTTAGGTGTTCGACCTTGATTCCCTGGCACAACACCACTGCAACTGATGCCACCTATGTAGGTGGTTAACAGAAGACGTCAGAAGGGGTTACGATGATGGAATTTCGTCACACACCGGTGCGTGGTGACACAGAATGCTTCATAGAGAGTGCTGCATGACACTGGATTGTGGACTGAGAAGATATACTGTAGATGCAGTTCATGTTTTTGAGCTATATTATGTATAATCCTTACCTTGAAACGGCTGCCTGTGCTAAACAAAAGCTTCTCGGCATTTATGCGCGCCCTCAAACGCACATTGCTCAAAAGGTGGACGATTTGTGAAAACAACAACGTAGTCCCACGATGCGACCTGTCTCAAATGCGCTGAATTATTTTACGGTGTTCTAGAAAGTCGTCGAAGTATGATTTGCGGCAACTGACGTGAATGTATAATATACCAGGTAACGCTCTCATATTCACAGTATGCGTCTGATAGCCCTTATCTAGCTATCTCGTTGCATCTCTGCAAGAATGAAGTACGCTCTGGAAACCAGCTGGGTATTCACTGGCGGTGAAATATCAGTCATTCGCATGCACGACAAAATGATATTTGCATACTGGCTTTCACGTTTCGCAGATACAATCTTTTCTTTTATTTTTATCTAATAGTGTGTATTACTATATGATGATTTCACAAAAATACACCGTAGAGCCAAAACATTATGACTGTTTGCCTAAAATGATGTCGGTTTTCCCCCTTCCGCCAAAACAGCTCTTATCCGGCGAGACGTAGATGGTACAAGATTTCTAAAGGTGTCTTTTGGTATCTAGTATCTACAGATAATTTTACTCTTGTTAGGTACGTGGTTGAGACGCACCACATCGCATTTACTCTTGGAATGTCTTCTTTCGCTTGTGACAGCGAAAGAAGCCATTGCAGTTTGGACGGTAGTGCAATGTGAGGTAAAGCATTTAAGTGCACTGTGGGCGCCAGTACTCTGCTACTAAAGGAATCAATGTAGTGTAAAGGTACTGCATTTTCACGTAAATTAGTCATTACTCTGTCGTTGAAATATATCACTGTAGAACAGATGCTACCTAAAAGCAAGTTATTGCTGTGCCACTAAAATAAGTCAAAGTATTGTGGACGAGATCGCAATGTCAGATAAAGGAAGACAGTACGTTTGGAGTGACAGTACTATGCCATTGAATGGAGTAAGTGTTGTGTTGAAGATAATTCAATGTCACTCGAAGGAGGTCATTGCTATGCTACTTCAAGAAGTAAGCATCGTGTGTACGGTAATGCAATGTCACCTAACGCAAGTCCTTGTTGTGCTACTAGAAGAAGGGAGTGTTGTTTTGAAGGTAATGCAATGTCACTCGAAGAAGGTCATTGCTATGTTACTAAAAGAAGTCAGCATTGTTTGTACGGTAATGCAATGTCACCTAACGCAAGGCCTCGTTATGCTACTAAAAAAGTCCTTGCGGGGTGGATGGTAGTGCAATTTCAGCTGAAGGAAAGCAGTCCATCTGGAGTGTCACTGTTATGCTACTAAAAGAAGTCAGTGTTGTTTTGAAGGTAATGCAATGTTACCAGCAGCATATCATTGATGTGCAAATAAAATAAGTCAGCGTTTTGTGTAAGGTGATGCAATGTCATCTAACGCATGTCATTGTTGTATTACTAAAATAAGTCAGAGTAATATGGAGAGTAGTGCTATGTCAAGGAAAGCAGTGCATTTGGATTGCCAGTACAAGGCCACTGGAAGAAGTGTTCTGTAAATGGTGCGCAAGATCAAAGAAGTAAATAACTGTAGTGATTACGTCAACATTGTTTCACTGACAGCAATCAGCGCAACGCTATGTCTTCTGAAGGAGTTCGCCACAGTTTGAATGGCAATGTTGATGGAAGTCAGTGTTATATCAATTGAAGATTGTCACTGTAGTGTGGGCAGTTGAACTTTAATTAGTTCATTTACATAATGGCCAAATCTTCCCAGTTAATTTAGCCTAAAGAAGATCACTTTTCCCTCATTGATATATTTAAAGTTTTTCATTATGAGTTATCTGCAGCTGCAGAATCCCAAAATGCACAAATTGTACAGTCTCAGATAAATCCAAGTATGCATTATTTTACATTCCCAGCTTTTTACACAGAATTATCAATTATAAAACACTGATCAACGTTTACCCTTCCTTATACGTTTGTGTCGCTGCAATCTCTGTATCTTTTGTTTAGTGGCAGTTCTGGTGTTTTTCAGACGCGTTGTTAAATATTTCTTCGCAAATATTTATGAAGACTTTATCAGCGAATGTGCAGTATTTTGTTTAGCTTCAGCATCGATTCTTTCTAAGCACAACTATGAGAGAGTGGTTTTCTAATTGTTTGAGCAGCGAATTTTTAAGTTTGCTTTCTTTCGGATAAAACGATATCCTTCTGAAAGCTGTTTAGCGATAACCTTTGTGTGACGTTGTGATAGTTTGGCGAGATTGTACTCTGACGTAAGGCAAGATATTCACCTTGAGGAGAGATCGGAAGGTCTGCTCGATAAATGAAATGACATAAAAAAATAGTTTTCCAATTTGGAGAATAAATATCTGTTCTCCACGGCGAGAGAAACGCGCCGTCAAGTTCTTAGATGCCAAGACGAGGCTCAGAATCCTTGTCAAAGATGCTTTCATTGGTATATTGATTTAGTTTTTAATTTCTCTTTCCGAAAGTATGTCCTTATTTTAAAAGAAAAACAAGATAGATTGAAGAAACGCGGTCTCTATTACTAGACTTGTTACAAAGAGGGTGCTTCCCAGCAGCATGAGGAAGTCACGTAATTAATTGATTTTGTTATTATATGCACTAAAACGCGATCAATCTTTAATTAGATATCGCTGTCTCTTATAGAAAAATGATATTCAGCATAAGATTGCGAGTTATTTTTTTTTATATTTTCTCGTTTTGAGTACAAATGCATGATATGTCTAATTAATAGCGATACCCTCGATTGAAATTTCCTAGTTTTCTAAGAGCATAGTTTATTCTCTCTGCAAAACGGTCTTGATAAAAAATCGTGCGGGATACCAAACTGCACATTTTGGAATTTCTTGTGTTTTGACAGCTCCGTGAACGTCGAGGATAATTCGAAAATATTCGCTTCTCTAACTCAAGGATATTCGTAAATCAAAAAAAGGACATGGCGCAAGTAGAAAAGAATCAGAATATGTACATCTCTCTCGCGGAAAGGAAAAGTCCTTTCCATTCTATATAGTAGCATATATATATATATATATATGCTGTAGTGGATTGCATAAACAAGATATGACATTATAGAGTTAACCTCAGTGTAAAATGCAAAGCAACACTGCCCCTCTGTTGGCGCAGTGGTCTAAGCGCTGGCGTCTGACCATTCGCCCGAGGTCAGACGCCAGCGCTTAGACCACTGGGTTCGAATCCTTGCGCGGCATGGATGTTATGTTTATCTTACATCAATAACTCTCTCCCTGACCTGAAACCAGTGGCTCTAATTAGGGACGTGATACTTCTTGTAGCTTATTTAGTTGCTCACGGAGGTCGTCAAACCTCCAAAAAAAAAACAAAAAAAAACCACTCTACGTTTAAATTTACTTCGAGAAATATGTCACATCAAGTTAAAAAGTGGGGCTTTGTTTATTTGTTTCGTGGTTTAACGACCATCCTGAACAACTCGATGTGCTATACGCGGTCACCGGAGCCAAATTTAGAACCACTCATTCCAGGGAAGGGTGACAGCCAGTGCCATAAAACAAACACAACATCCGTGCCTCGCCGGGATTGGTAGCTGTACGCACTTCGGACGAATGATCAGAAGCCAGCGCTTAGCCCTTTACGTTACCATATACCATACAAATTAGAGCACAAATTGTGCTTCATTATGAGGAGGGCAGAAAAAGCTGGCGACGCAGTCTCATCGCGAAAATTCTTCCCCTCACACGGAAATCAGATTTGCCAATATGTATAGTGATTTTGACATGTGCACACGTCTTAACTAAAAGAGCATATTTCCAACAGATTTGAGGCATGCGTATTAAAAGATTATTAAAGAATAATAATACAATTAAAATCAGTGTGACCCTTAAGGACGATTATTCCTGAAGGAATTATCTCATTCAGATAGGTCGTATTTCATTCAGATAGGTCGTATTTTGAATAAAAACGGCATTGTTTTAAAACAACAACTCGGTACAAAATACGTAATTTTTGTCTAACCATTTCTACTAACATAAGTTGGCATTTTTTTACAAAATTCTAGTCAGTCGTAAAAGTCATGTGCTGAGACGTAATTAAATATTTTTAAAACAACAAATTACTGTGAATACAGTTGTTCAAGAATACACTTTTTAAGAGTTCAATTTACCGTGAGAAACCATTTTCTGTAAATAAAATAATTTCTTCTGAAGTGCAAACTTGCCGGAAAGTAATTTTCGCAGTTCTTCGAGCTAAGTTCTTCAGTACAATTATTGCTGTAAATAATGATTTCTTTTTCGGAAATAATATTCCTTTGTATAAAAAGCAAAAACATATTTTTAAAACTCCACTACTGAATCTTTTATTCCCAAAAGAAAATTCGCGTTTCAGAAATGCGTATGATCTTATGCCCTTAATATCACTTGAACTAAAGGGTTTCAGAACAGAATGTCATTGTGAAGTCATTTTCCTTGGAAGGAAGGTTTTCCTATACCGTATCTCACTCTTACGCTATTTGACTTAAATGAAAAAAATTCCCTGAATTTTGGAAATGCTAACCTGCTACAAACTAATCTCTTCCCAAATTACTTATTATTAGAGTCAATCACTCTGAAAACGTATGTTTAAGAAGGTGATAGGAATTTGCAAGATCTAAATAAAAATTTTCAATGCAAAGATATAAGATGCCGCTATGTACTGACAGAGAAGCAATCCAATCATTCCAGCTAATGAGGGACATCATACTTTAGATATAGCTATCGATACATATTTCCTTTTTTTTTTTTTTTAATCGGAGGTTTAACGACCATCGTGAGCAACTCAATGGGGTGTGAGTAGTCGCCCGTCCCTAATTTCCAGGGAAGGGAGAGAGCCAGTGCCTTAAGATAAACACAACATCCATGCCTCACTGGGATTCGAACCCGAACCCCTTTCGGACGAATAATCAGAATCCATCGCTTAGACCTCTGCGCCACCGGGCTATTTCCTTTTACCACTGAATAGAAGCATAAGGAGAATGAATAAACTGAACCAGAAATTTTGCTAAACTGAATTGACTTCTTTTTATGGAATAAACCCCATTTCTGAAAAAAACTTTGTTGTGAAATTATTTCTTCAAGATATACCATTTTGCCACAAAAAATGATGTATCTACTTTTTAATTTTCATTCATAAGTTCTAAAACGAATTTCATAATTTCAAGAACAAAGAAATGAATTTTACGATTCGTTCCAGAGACAAAAATATTTGAGAGTGCTTTCAAAAATGATATTATGTATGACGAATTAAAAACTTCGTCATCGTTTTCTTCGAATAATAAACTAAGAGCTGTTATTGACGCAACGGATACTTATGAAAGCATGCAAATCATGTTTTTTGAAGGAAACCACTTAACACGACCGCAGAAGTTTCAAATTATGCTGCGAAAACGTGTAAAAAAATCCCGAAAGGGAGTCCGATTCAAAAGATGGTCACATAAATGAGCTACTGATCGTAACGCATTGGGGTAAAGTGTAAAAACCTTAGTGTTATTGAAATTCACCCCATAAGTGGATAAAACACGAATGTCCAGAAAAGCGTGTGTGTGTGTGTGTTGCTGAGCTCCTACATCTATTCGTCTTGTATAAAACAGAAAACAATATCTGAAAAAAAACCATCTGCTGTGCACAAATTGAAGCGCAATCACTGCACCCAACCCATACCCTTTTTCCGCTCAACAGAGAATTGGTCCCCTCCTCTCCACGCCATCACAACAGCTGCCGAAGATTACCATTCATTCTCTGAGTCACCTCGATCAGATTCCATGACTTCCCCACTACCCCACAGATTATACTGAAGCCCACCCACTTATCCCTCTCTCTTGATCGAATTTTTCTACATTGTGAGAAAAATGACAAAATGCGGGAGGAGAAAAGTGTGTTTCTCCCAAATGACCAGAGTTTTCAAATTTTTCCCGATCCTTTACTTCTCAAAGCGAACTGCTATCAAATTATTTAATGTGTTATTCTTGCGCAAACAAACAAATCGGTTGAAAGCTTTATTCGCTACACAAAACTTTATTCTTAGAAACTGAATTTACTTTTATTTTTGTCTCGTTGCAGAAATATTTGTACCAAAATCAAGAATGGAATAAATTAATTTCAAATTTAATGTGAGCAGTGGGTGTTATATGTTTAGTCACGTAAGAGGAAAAATTAGATTGAATAGGTGGTTTTTCCTTTTTTTGTTTTGTTGGGGGGTTTGGCTACCACCATGAGAAATTCGATGGGCTATAAGCAGTCGACCGTCTCCAATTCAGGGACACTAGTTCTAGGGAAAGGATAATGCCAGTGTCGTACGACACACACAACATCCATGCCTCACCGGGATTTGAACTAGGCCCTATCTCGGACGAATGGCCACAAAGCAGCGCTTAGACCAGTGGGCTACCTGGGCGGCGCTTTTTCGTTTTGTTGATGGATTTAACGACCACCCTGAGCAGTTCAGTGGATGCTATAAGCAGCCACCCGTCCAATTTTTGGGCCGCTAGTTCCACTGGAGGGAGAAAGCCAGAAGTGTAAGGCAAGCACACCAATCCATGCCTCACCCAGGGATTAAAGCTCCAACCGGTTTCGGGAGAATGGTAAGAAGCCAGCGCATCGCACTACACGCCCATCGATGAAAGGAGGGGGCGAATAGTTGGCTTTCTCAGTAACAAATCAGTAATTTTGAGCTGTAAATTGCACAAATTGAAGAGTTAAAAACGATAGGGATCCGGTGGAAAATAGTCAGAAATGTGGAGTCTATGGAATTCCAAATGAAAAAAGTGACACCCCCGGGTCTGGATATGCTATACATCGGTTGAACTACCAAATCACTAAAGATTCGTTTAAATGAACACCAATATAATGTCCGCAGCAAGACGTCGAACACGGCATTATCAAGACTGTCTAATTCGGGCACCACATCTCAATTTGGGATCAAACTAGTGTACTTATTTCCGTCTAGATCTTATTTTTCGGCAACATTCACCGAAAGTTTTATCATATATCATTTGCAACATTTCTGCTGCAATGAAGAAATACCGTATTATATTCCATCTCAAAAAAGCTCCAGGAGAAGATGGAATATACTGTAGACATCATACAAGAAGCAAGTGGAGAAATCGAAACAGTACTCGCCCAAATTTTCACTCAATGCCTTAATGAAGGGAAGACTCCTGAGGATTTTAACAACGCTACAATGATCCTGCTACATAAAAAAGGTGACATTGAGGATCTCAGGAACTACAGACCTATCAGCTTCCTCTCAGTGGTTTATAAAATCTTCACTAAAATTCTTTCACACCGCTTAAAGGTAACACTGGACATGGCTTAACCGAGAGAACAAGCTGGATTCAGGAGTGGCTACAGCACAATAGATCATAACCACGTATTGAGAGAACTGATTGAAACAGCAAGGGAATATGAACTTCCATTGTGCATGGCTTTTATCAATTATGAAAAAGCCTTTGATTCGGTGAAACCATCAGCAGTTACAATGGCTCTGAAATCCTGAGGTATTAAAGATGCATACATTTATATTATTAATAACATCTATGAAAATGCAAGTGCAAAGATTCGGCTGTTTGAAAGCACAACACACATAAAAATTTTAAAGGAAGTGAGACAAGGTGACACCATATCTCCGAAGCACTTTCATGCCACATTGCAAAATGTCTTTCAATCACTGAACTGGGAAAACAAAGGAATAAAGATTAATGGAGATTATCTAACCCACCTTCGTTTTGCTGATGACGTAGTCATCTTTGCAACTACCCCATCAGAGCTGCAGAGTATGATCTAGGAACTTGCTGACAAGAGTAAAGAAGTGGGATTAAAAATGAACTTTCAGAAGACAAAAGTGATGTTCAATGCTTTTACAAAAAATGAATATTTATCGATTGATGGCGAAAAGCTGGAGATAACAGACACGCACGTTTATCTTGGACAGCAGATATCAAGTGAGGGTCACATTGATGAAGAAATTAATCGGCGTACAAAACTTGCCTGGAGAGCTTTTGGAAGAAACAGCATAATTTTCAAGAGCAATATGCCATTATGTCTTAAAAGAAAAGTGTTTGATCAATGCATCCTTCCAGTGCTTACGTAATGGTGCAGAGACGTGGACCTTAACTAAAAGAGACATACAAAGGCTGCAGACAACTCAAAGAAGCATGGAGAGGTGCATGCTTGGTGTAACCAGGAGAGATAAGAAGAGGAACTCGTGGATCCGAAAAATGACAAGAGTGGAAGACATCATGATCAGAGTTAAATCCCTGAAATGGCAATGGGCTGGACATACTGCCAGAAAGACAGACCATCGATGGACAGCCGAAATTGTATTCTGGATTCAAAATGAGAGGAAAAGACCCAGAAGAAGACCACATGGAAGATGGGTGGATGAAATTTGAAAGTATGCGGGAGTGACATGGAGGAGACTGGCACAAGACAGACCGTTGTGGAGGAAACTTGGGGAGACCTTCGTCCAGCAGTGGATTGATAATGGTTGACGATGATGATGATGATGATTCCATCTCAATGGAAGAAGATTGTAATTGTCAAAAGACGAAATGATACCGAGAACTTTTCGGTTAACGAACCTTTAGAGCTATAATCATTGGTCTTGTATCTTTCAACAGCATATTCTTGAACGGACCACGCCTTCATCTATACGTCATCGAACCCAATCACCGCGAACTGTATATAAGACCTTTGCAGAAGCTAAATATCTGTTCATTTTAATCTAAGGATGAGTAGAATGTATACTCGAAAAATCTAATTTTAATATGTATATATTGCTTTTAACATACAATATATTTTAGTATTAAAGCTTTAACAAGATATAAGTGTTTCAATACTAGATTGTCTGTTTTATAAATCGCGTCGAAGATGGTGTTTCTACATGTGGATGTTTTCACTAAACTGCTTAATTGGCACGAAAGTGATCTTTATTATTGACACAGCCATACTTTAGACAACAATTAATATTATCTGATTCTGTTTACAAGGAATGCTATTTTTGTTATTTCGGCCCCCTTTATTTTACGTATCACGACCCGAAAGGAACGTATGTAATGGAAGTCAAAATTCCAGTACACCATAGCTGAAGAATTTCAAAATAGTTAACGAATATAACGCAGGGTATTTTTAATACATGCTATTGAATAATTTAATACTTTTTCTACCTGCAAATATGGAAATTAACATTTACAGAAGAATAATTGTTAATAACTTTGCAGTTCTTAAGACACTGCGCAAAAGACACGCTCGACTCGACGGTCAATTCTACAGGAATTTAATATATCGAAACGATGTTTGAAAATTGTGTGCGAGGAAATTAGATAATATTCGCCTCGTTTCGGAAATAATAAAACTAATGTCTGAGCCTTGAATAGTTAAAATTTTTAAGTAGCAAACTTATAGTGACATTTAAAATAGTTAAGGTGAAAATTTTGCTTAAAGTAGCTAAAATGCGGCAATTTCCTTTGAAGTAAACTTTAGAATAAATATAATTATAACTGACACATTTAAAAGTCCAGTCAACGAAGGCTAAAAATGGGCAAACAAAAGAAATAAATATGAAAGTTTTGAAACTTGGCACACTTATTTATAGGTATCTAGTTAAGATTATGTCAAAGTCCTGACGAATCAGAGGTTAGCTCTAGCCGCCATCTTGAAAAATAGGTACGTTTTTTCGGGTTTTCGTAAATATCTCGAAAATGGTTTGTTGTAACCCAAAAAATACTATTTACAAAATTGAAGCTTACAACATTTCCTACAAAAAAGGTTTCATTCACTTTTTTTGTATCTTAAATAGTTTCCGAGATAATCGGGTGTCAATGTTGTACTTTTTCGCTGATCCTACGTTATCACTACGGTATTTCATACAGATAAGCTCGTAACTTCTAAACCGTCGGTTTTTTCGAGAAAGATTTCATAAGCACTATTGCAGAGCATCAGATTCTCTTAAAAATGGGTATCTTACTTATTTTATTAACTCCAGGAGGTCAACAGATATAGCTGTATGTTTACATTACAAGCTATCGCTATCTAATGTGACTATCGCAACACAGGTAAATATGACAAAAAACAAAAATGTAAACAAACCCGGACTCATTATTGATTTGTAATAGATTACAGTATTGATTTATTGATACCATTATTGGTTTATTGGATTCATGATTGAATGATTAAAAATTGATTGAAATTAAAATTGATGTGCATTACATTTAGTTCTCATATGGTTTACATGATTATCATATTGTTTATATGATTCTCATATGGTTTTCAGTTCTTTGAGATCACTTCTACCCATGAGGTATTCAATGCACCCCAAAAAAGACGTCAATAGGTGAAATGCTTACCACACAGTTAGAC
Organism: Macrothele yani; assembly: GCA_039090855.1. Lineage (NCBI taxonomy): Eukaryota > Metazoa > Arthropoda > Arachnida > Araneae > Macrothelidae > Macrothele > Macrothele yani. The sequence continues at coordinate 163,961,183 of CM077011.1, forward strand.
AGCTGAGAGTCACCTGTGGCTGCTGAGACTATTTCTCTGCTTTTAATGTAGAGTGGCTGGTCGAACGTAATGATTAAGCACTTCTGATTAATTTTGACACACAAGTCAGCGGCAAACCGTAACGCGGTGTAGATAGTATTATAATCAATTGGTGGAAAGTTTATGAAAGGAAGAGGAACAACCTTCGTCTTTTCACTGTACATACCTTTCGTTATAGAATGTATAAATCCCTTCCATTCTGGAACCCTACGGATATTGAGACATTTTGCATACATCCATAGGGTGTGATAAGGTTTCTGCTGTACCATTTCCTCTACAGGCACTGCCAGGTCTTCCACAATCAGATTTTTTAAACCTCCATCTCTTTTTTGGAATACTTCTAGTGGAAGAACTCTGTCTTCTCCACAAGTCTTTGAGCTTGGCATCTTGGTTAATCTTGGTATTTCTGTTCTTCTTTCGACTGAACTTGGGTAATACATGTAAAACCACCAATAGCATGAAAACAATTTAATCCATCGATGTCGAACACGAACTGAAGTATTTAATTCATCGATCGTGAAGTCAGCGTTGTCGAACACGAACTGCCTGAATCATCCATTCATGCCACGTTGAGGGTGAAAAATGGCTGTGATTTCCAGCTGTTGAGCTTCATAGTATGGTGAACAGAATCCCAAACTAGATATAAGGTTTACCAAGTTTTTGGAGCCATATTTCCTGTATAGAAACAGGACAAGGCTGCTTAATATGGGGAACATGAAAGACCGTGGTCGCACAGTACAGATGATGGAGTGTGCAATGGGAATACATTTCTTCTTTATCTTTTCAATGTCTTTTGTCTTTTTTATTGTCACGTCCTCCAGGAAAGTAAGAAGGGTTGTAGGAACGCAACTACTCGCGTCCTTCAGGTAGTTATCACCAGAAGGGTAAGTGGTTTCATCATACACTTGAGACTGGATATCCTGCCTTATTATTGCCACCGCAGTTTTCACGATTTTTTGCAAAAATCTTCATTTTTGTAAAAAATATGTTTGGGCTACGACCAACCGTTTTCGAGATATTCACGAAAACCGGAAAAAAAGTACCTATTTTTCAAGATGGCGGCTAGAGCTCACATCTGATTCTTCAGGACTTTTAATATAATCTTCTCTAGATACCTATAAACAAGTGTTCCATGTTTCAAAACTTTCATATTTATTTCATCTGAAAACCCTATTTTGACCGGACTAATTTGGTGTTCAACTGCAGAAAGATCCTGCCTTTTCCTATCTTTTAGATGCACCGGTACCCAACATTCAAACAAAACTATGAGTTTGTTAATAGAAGAATTGTACATTACTAATGAACTTTAAATATTTAAATAATTTGATTATGTGAAATACTTTAATGGGGTTAGGAATTCAGACACAGTTATCCTGAATTACAACTTTCAAGCTGTTAAAAACTCGCACATTATTTTGCTTTTACAAAATTTCTCTTGACGAGGTAACTATGGTATCCATTCCTATTCAGATTTTACAACAGTGCAATCGATCTCACATTTAGTGAACGACACTATTTGACAAATGTTGTAGGACAGCTAGCCAGAGAGAAATGTTTCTTCTTCTGTACGACTAATGACAGATAAAACAGTGATTTCCCAATGAAATTCTGTCTGAGGTATTCTTCGCTGGATCAAAAATCATTCGGAAGGGAAGTGGCAAAACCTTTCAGCAACGAAGCGATGATGGCTTTAGAGCTGCAATAAAAACTGGAAAGTCTCATCACTAAAGAGTTGCTGTCGCTTTTACGTAAAGACTCAAAATAAATTAATTTTATGCTGAAATATGAAGTTCTAAAAATAAAATTTTATTTGTTGGATTATGAAAAGATTCTAGTGAGGACCTAATGCATAAGGCATTAATATCACTGTTATCGAACGTTCTGTGGTGAGCTAAAACATTTCGCAAGAACTTCACTCTTACTGAACATTGTACTGAAGAAGTAAAGCATACGGCGTGAAATTATGGAAGAAATATTCTTTACAAAAACATGTAACAAACACGAGATTTTTCACACTGCATATAAGAATCTCTTGAATCGTCTGGTTTACTGCTCAACACTCAACATCATATGAGAAAATTTGGGGGAAAACATATCTCCAAAAACAATAAAATCATATCTCTCGGCAGTTGATTTTGTTCTGCTTGCCCTGTTAATAAGACTGCATGAGCGTCAATCTTGTTGAACATATAAACTGAATCTCTATCTGCGGAAAAAGGCTGTTGTATTAGAACAACTCAAATTCTAAAACTCAAAATCTTCCTGAACGACCACCTTGTAGATTTACAGAAAATATCGGAATATTTCATCTGTCAACCGTAGAAGTTCTACTGCAATACATACCGGTAAAATACAAGACAGCTCTTTGATTCCAGGTGAAGACGATTTTTAATATGGTACTCATCCAACAGAGTCTGAAATTTAGTGTACAGTGCCGTAGAAATTTGGAGCCTTGACTTTAAATTTTACAAGAAAAATACTCCAGGCGTTAGCGAAAAAAAGGAAATCTCAGCATGGTGCTTAATAACGAACCAGGTCATTCTTAAAGAGCTTTCATAAAAATATTAGCCGTTGAAATGGAAACACTGCACGCTATTCGCAAATATTTGTAAAATAATTGATATATCAACAATGGATCAATGAAACGCGTAGTTAAGACGCTTTAGATAACCAGAATGTGAGACCACAAACTTTCGCGTAAGCCTCGAATTTTCAGCTTCTGCTTCTGAGTGAAGTGTAGCTGACGTCTTTCAAAACCAATGAGACATATTCAGCGAATTTGTCTCATTGATTTCGAAAGATGTCAGCTGCAAATGAATGCAGCCGGGAAATTCAGCAGCTGGATTAATCAAAATTATCATCAAATTTTGTTCCAAGACATCTGACACCGGATATCAAACTTCTGATTTTGAGAATATGCTAACGTAAAAACTTTAAACACTTTTCTTTCAAACCATTCTGAAAGAGTGATCTGCCACCTTGAGATCGAGAAATGTGAACCACGAGCCACGTATTGTATAACGTTCTGTGGGGAAGCGAAACAAATTTGTATCTACTTACTCAAAAAAAATTGTACCCTTCAAGCTTATTAAAACCCAAGCATTAAAATCGGTTATTTTATTTGCAGATGATTACTATCGCCGCAGGAAGTAATGCTTCCACGGGACAACAAAAATCTACTATTTCAAAATAGTTTAGTTAGCTTCCTTTTGATAGTTTGTCAAATATCTGGACTTTTTTATTACAGCTTAACATTTCGGCATGACTTACAAGATCTGATGAAAATTTTGTAAGAAAGCAAAATACAAAATATTCGAAAATCATGGTTATGCATTCCACTAAATGTAAGCCTTTTATTTCTTATAATAATAAGCTTAAGAAAAATGCCAGAAAAATATTTTGAGCTAGCTGTTTAAATGGCATTGCGCTAAGGGCTAATTAGCCGTGCTATTTTTGAAAGCGAGACTTCGTGAATCAACGCAAAGTCGAACTTTTCCATTTTAGGGAGACTTAAGCACCATAAGAACTGCAGAATAAACGCTGAAGGTAAAGTTGAGAATGAAGAATCAATAGTGTCAGCTCATTTCAAAACCTAAACCATTTGTTTTGCAAAGAATTCATTGCCCGACAATAAACGAATGAAATAAATAATTATATATATATACATTGGTGTGCACAAGTATTGCATCACTGCAAAAACCGTGTATTTTTAAGTTTAAGGTGGACGTCAAGTAATTTTGCTTCCTATACTTCCAACGGAAAAACATTTGTACACATTTCTTTCACAATTAGTGTATTCCCAAGGATGGCAATTTGAACATCGATTAAAATAACTTCATATTATAACTTGGAATACTTAATATTTTCTAAAACAACCATAATTATATTAAAAATCAACAGCGATTCATTTGATGGTGTTGAAACCAGAAAAAAGATGGCTCGACCTGTACTTCGATGACGTCAGTAGACAAATAAATGTTGGATTGTGTAATTATGGTTATGTTTTAGAAAATATTAAGTATTCCAAGTTATAAAATGAAGCTATTTTAATCGATGTTCAAATTTTCATCCTTGGGAACGCATTAATTGTGAAGAAAATGTGTACAGAAGATTTTCCGTTGGAAGTATAGGAAGCAAAATTACTAGACGTCCACCTTAACTCTTTGTTTAACTAAGTTTCGTAGTTATTATATTATTTATATCGCATTAGATGCGAAATTTAATTGAGATTTCAAAAATTTGTATTTTTCTTGTAGGTATTTCTGTTCTTAAGCAATATAAAGATCAAGACCAAGCCAAAATTATTATGAAAAGGATCATTTATCCAATACTTAGATTTACAGCAACAAATCGGGTTTGTAATTCATAAGGTATGGAATAGCATTTAAATACAGAAATTACAATGAAGCAAAATTATAAAATGTACCTAATGTTTTGTTGCCCTGCCTTTAAATTTAATCACAGGTTTGCATCTTGATGGCATACTGTGAACAAGGTTTTGCAAAAGATTGGGTTGAACAATAAGATTCCAAATTTAAATTATATCTTCAATTAGTTGAATTTGGTTTGTTGGCTTTTTTATTCGTAGTTTATACGATACTTTGAACTACAAATTTTCGATTGGGTATAAGTTCGGTAACTGTGGTTGCTAATCAAGATGCTGAACATTGTTTTCCTGAAACAACTTTTTTACTACTTTATCACGATGACAAGGAGCACTGTCCTTTAAAAAATACAATTGCCCACATAAACTCTCCCAGATTATGGTAGCACCTTGTTTTCTAATATCCAAATGTATTTTTGGGCACTTACCGTACCATCGACAATATGGAGGTCCCCAACGCCATGTGCACACATGCTGCCGGAAACCATGGCATACAAATGCTTCAGGCATTGAAACCTACTGGCCACGTCCTACACATAAACTTCGCAGTAGACATTTTAAAGGATTTACGCTACACCTGATTTTCTCCACGAAGTGTGCTTCTCGGTTTCGGCCACCTTTCATGTCAGTGGGACTGTGAACCGGAACAACTGCATGGCTTGGGGTAAGCAAAATTCACATGTGAGCTACAGATAGGTATGGCCAAAGTAAACGTCTGGGTCGACATGATGCATGATAACCTGACCGGATTTGTCATCTTTTCTGAAGAAACAAACTCTCACCGGGATCTAGTACATAGGCATGCTATATATATATACACAGTCGAGTCACATTATTGTGACCTACTTTTGAGGTCAACAGCGCGTAGCCAATGCAAGAAGGCATATATCGTAAGCTGGCTTGGAGGGAATATAAGGTGTGGTGTAGGCATTCTGAAAACATATCACTCGTTGCTGTCATGGATAAAAAGAGCGATTTATTAGATTTGCAAAAAAATATATTTATTGGCTTTCGGGTCAAGAGTGGCAGTATTTCTGAAACAGCGCAGTTTATGAACGGTTCGAGTGCTGCTGTGTTTAAAGTCTATTGTGATTGGAGAAATGACACCATTGCGAATAAGAGACGTGGAAACCGCGGAGCACCTTGCGCCATTGATGTGAGAGGTGAACGTCGGCTTCGAAAGTGTGTGAGGGCCGATCAACACGCTACAGTGGAGCAACTTACTGGCCGAATAAACCAGGGGCTACAGGAAGTGTGTCTAAAACGACAGTTCAGGGAACCCTGATGCGTATTGGGCTCCGATGCATACGGATAATCCCTACACCTATGCAAACGAAGGTGCATCGGCAGAAAAGGCTTACATTTGCACGGCAGTGTTGGAATTGGACCTCTGCTGATTGGCAAATTACTGCATTCTCCGATGAGTCACGTTTTCTGCTTCATCGATCGGATAGACATTGGCGTATAAGGCGAGAAACATCGGAGAACAAACAGTCTTCAACCATTGCTGGTGGTGGCAGCGGGGAAAAAGTTTTCGTGGCGTTCCCTGGGTCCACTCATACCTATAGAAGGCACTATGGACCGAATTCGTTATGAATCCATCCTTGCAGATCACACGTACACCCATACATGCTGATTGTCTTCCCTGTGGCGGATGGGATCTTCCAGCACGAAAATGCTTGAGAATGGTTGGAAGAGCACGATTAAGTCTTCAAAAGAACTTCCCCGGCCCCATAAAAACCCAGATTAAAGTTTAAAAACTGATGGTGCAAGAGTTTCCTTGCTGTTGTTGTATCAAATATCTCCATTTACAACGGTTTCGGTACACAACTCGATCTTCACTGACATCAATCACACGTCTCACATAACACCTTTTGTACTTCATGCATATCCTCTTTAGCACGTCTTTTGCAAAAAAAGATCGTGCTTATTTTATCGGTTTGTCCGTCCGAGGACACCATATCTCTGCAACTAATAGGCCGATTTACATTTTTTTTTTTTTTGCATTCGGAAACTTGAAATGTGCGAATGCTGATTCTTGTCTTCGTGTTTTTCCCCATTCAAAATTTCTCCGCTAGAGAGCGTAACTGCCGGTGATATCGAATTCAAATACATTGCATTGCATATTTTGTATCTAAATATCGGATTGAAAAAACTTCTTTTTTCTATTAGACGCCATTTCTTACGAAGACTGCTTTGTGTTTAAGTCCTTTTCCCAGTAATGCATAGATTTTCCGTTAGCGGCGTAAGATAAATTGCGTTTTATCCGATATCTCTGCTTCTAACCGTCCGATTTGAAAAATTATTCCTGAATCACAAACAGTTCCTCATGAAAAATGTTTTGCCTATGATTTCTATTATTTGGTAAGGAATGGTTTGGCCACCTGGAAGCGTAAGTGTTTATTTCAGCTTCTGATGTACTTGCAGAAAAATCTAAGCTTCTGGAAACTCGTTTGAAGAAACTTTCCGTGGACCGACAAAGCTGACCTCGAAAAACCTTTTGAGAATACCTCCTGTTAAAATATCTTACAGTTTTTCCACCAGGGGGAGTTTTGTCTATATCTCTGCTTCTAAGATTCCGATTTCAAAAATTCCTCCTTTGTCGGAGAGCGTTTCAAGTGCGAAATGTTTCTGATATAGTTTTAGAACTTTCAAGTGAAGCATAGATTTCCCTCAAGGGAGCGTAAAGGGAAATTGCGTTTTCCTAGATATATCTGGTTCTTAAATTCCGATTTGAAAAATTCTTCCTTCATCTGATAACGCCCCTGATAGGAAATGTTTTGCATATATTTCTAATTTTTGATGATAAATAATTCTTTAGCTACTAAGGGGCCTAAACCTTTACTTCTGTTTCTGACATATTTGCAGAAAACCTAAGCCGCTGAAAACTCAGTTTAATATTCTATTTCGTGGCCTAATACATTTTACCTCGGAAAACCTTTTGAGAAGATTCCTGCTTAAAATGGCGCAAAGTATTGCTGCCAGAGGCGTAGATTTATATCATACTTCTGTCGGTATCTCTGCTTCTAAGAGACCGATTTGAAAATTCTTTTCTTTCTTTGTTGGAGAGCTTTTCATGTGCGAAATATTTCTCATATCGTTTCAAATTTTTCAAGTAAAGCACAGATTTCTACTAGGGAGCGTAAAGGTAAATTGCGTTTTCCCCGATATTTCTGCTTTTAAAACTCCGATTTGAAAAATTCTTTTTGCAGCCGATACAGCTCCTAATGGGAAATGTTTTGATTATAATTTCTGATTTTGGATAAAGAATGGTTTGGCCACCAGGGGGCGTAAGCCTTTATTTGCTCTTCAAAAGCATTTGAGGCAAAATCGAAGCTTCTGAAAACCCGATTGAAAAACATTCTTCAGTGAGCAGATACCGCTCACCCCGGAAAACATTTTCGGAATATTTCCTTCTTAAAATAATGAATATTTTTCCGCCAAGAAGCGTAGATGTGCATAATTGTTTTGTAGAAACATCTGCTTGGAAGAGACCGATTTGAAAAATTATTTCTTTGTTAAAGAGCGTTTCCGCTGCGATATGTTTCTCATATAATTTAATATCTTTCTTAGCGCACAAGTATGCCACTAGAGGGCATAGGTTCACGTTTCCTTTTACTGCAATATCTGCCGGACAAAAAACCCTATTGAAAAATCCTTTTCCAGTCAGGCACTACTAAGTATGAAAACATTTTGTGTATATTTTCTTCCCGAAATCTCTCTATATATAAAAGTGAAAGTTTGTATGTTTGTTCCGCAAACGTTCCTAAACGGTTTGATGGATTCGCACGAAAATTGATATACATATTCTTCATCACCCAGATTAAAATACAGGCTGAACGATTTGTAGAAATTCCATACCTAAGGGGGTCAAATGTGTTTTAACGGGGCCCTCTATAGACTGGGTGCAAGTCGGCTACTGCGGTATTACTTCGTGTGTCAGAGCAACGGCTGTCAGGTGACTCCTGATTCCTCGCAAGCTTCCGCGGTTCAGGCATACGGGAAAGAGTCCAATTTTTGAAAACACATCGCACCGGCGGAACATATTGTCATAAGTTTTTTTTTGTTTATGTTACCATGGCATTTTCTTTGTAACGATTAGGTTTCATTTGACTCCCAACAATTGGCGCAGGAGTCTCAAATATGGGTTGAGCTATAGATTCACACCAATAGGAATGATCCTCTCAAATAGCATCAAGGTTAAGTTGAAGTTAAAACAGACGGTCTTCTTCATACATAAATATTAAATACAGTATTAGTATTGGTACTGGTATAGATAAAAGAAATAGCCTCTGTTCACCGGAAAGAAGTAAGCTTCCCAACGGTGAAAGAATTATCCGAATGAGTTTAGCTTTCGAGATCAGTAAAATAAATTCCGTATATTATATTCACTTTGGGTGTGATCAGGTTGTATATAAACGAAGCGGAACGATACATGGGAAATTGTAAACTACTTGAAAGCGATGTTATTTGGTTGTACAGCCAAAAATAATAAAAAATTATAATAAATAAACGAAATAGCCTATGCCCTCCGGATAGCTTCCCAACGGTAAAAGAATTATCCGAATCGGTTTAGTTTTCGAGATTAGTAAAAAACATTCCGTATATTATCGTGAACTACTTTCTTTAACGTTGGGTGTGATGAGGTTGTACATCTACACTCTAGAAAGCTGAATGCGGAGTGCAGGAAGTGCATTTTTGTGCATATTTTGCTATTTTGACTTTTTAGGGCTCAGAAAGGCCATTATAAATTGTGATTTTTATAATAAAATTGTCATTAAGTGTGGTGAAATGCCTCCAAAAAAAAACGCAAACCCATCGGACAAGTTCAGCCGAAAGCAAAGAAAGTAAAATTTCTTCGAGAGAATGAGACAACCGAACAACGTGATCGAAGATTTATGGATCAGCGGGAAAGAGCCAGTGTATCTAGGGTGGCAGAAACCTTGGAACAGCGTGAGGCCCCACTAGAATGTTGTTCATCATGGTAGGATTTTTTTTTATAGTGCGATTTACATTGTTACTTGAAAACAAACTTTATGTCTATTCTGGGCAAGGCCGGGTATCTCCGCTAGTCATACATAATTTCGCCGTCAGGGGCGCCAAAGTTTAATCTGTTTTTCTCAATATCTCGGCTTCTATAGTGGTTATTCAAAAATTTCTTTCAACACCGAATGTCATTTACTTTGTGAAACACTTTAGCTTAATATTTCAGGTGCTTCATAGTTCTATCGCTAGATGTTGTTTTTGTACTTCTGTTTGCAGGTGTAGCTCCGCTTCTAGGAACTCTATTGAGGAATTTCTTTTTTACTATATATGCCGTTCGTTACAATAGAGATGAGCAGCATTATCCTCTTTAAACGATGCACATATTTCCTGCTGAGGGCCGTAAAGGTCAAAACATTTTTTACACCCTATCTCTGCTTTCGGGAGACGTATTTGAAAGTTCTTTTTCCTTAGTATAGCTTTTCCCATGAAGAATATTTTTCGCCCATTTTCAACAGTCCCATTACGCAAAAGTCTTCCACTAGAAGGCATAGAATTATTTCATGTTTCCTTCTATACATTTCTTTTTAGATTTTCAATTTGAAAATTATTTTCTCTCCAATAGCTTCCTTCAGCTATGAGAAGCTTTTTATGCGTCACCTGTTCAATTTTGTAGTCTTGACACAACCGCCTTTTTAGCCGCTGTTCTTAGTAAGTAGCTATTTCAATTTCTGGATGTTTTATCGATTGTAAAAATCCAGTTGAATTTTCTGACCTACTGCACTGACTTAGAATTAATTTGATAAATTTAATTCGTGTCAGAAGGGATTCAAAATACGTACTCATTACAACAGATAATTCGGTGTCATCTTTCTTGCTTCTAATGAATCTAGTCCTCCCACGATTTCCTTAATATCTGATATCAACCTTTTCCTTTTGCAACTTGGGGTGAATATATTCTCTTAGTAAAGCATCTGACCACCCATTCTTTCAACATGGCCAAAACATAAAAGAAAATTTGTCTTTATCTTACTAACAAAATTTTGCTTTACATTACAGATCTAGAATCGGTCGTAGTTCTTATCATGTCACCCTATCCCCCAACACACATACACCCGTAGACTCGTGTTCTTCACGAGTCTTGACACAACCCCCCACCCGTAAGTATCGCATTTCTCCAGCACACAAACGACTTTTACGTCTTTTTAATTTTTGTTAGTACCCGGGTTTCATTACGTACATCAGAGGAGTAGGAACAATTACACTTTCATACACCGCCTTTCAGGGATCCCATTAGTTCTGTGAATTATTCTAATATGGATTTTTCGAACGCGTTTGCTATCAAATCATTCATTTCCTGAGTAGTTCTTCATCAGGAAAATTTAGTACCGACTTTAAAGAATCGGTCTCATTTTATTGACCCAACTCGGTGGGAAAAAGGAAAAATATTTTTGGTATGAAGAATTAATCATATCACTGAATATTTCACTGATACTGGCATTTCGTTTTATTCTAAATGACAGTTTTTTCAGCTTCCCAGTTACATGCTCATTTAAAATTTTGTAGTACGTCATTCATTTTTCTTTTTTTTCTAAATCCAGAGTTTCTGTACTTATTTATATCACGAAATTTTCTATCTAACAGCCGATTTACAGGGATTTATTTATAAGCATGTGTAAGGAAACTCAGTAGTAAAGGAGACCACGTCAATTAGAACTGCTCTTTTGCGTGAACACAGGAGGCAATTGTTTTATGTTTCACGCCATGTTGCTGTGATACAGCGATGGTGTTGAAGAGCTTCTTAAATATTCCTTTTCGTGAGCACTATTCATATAAATTGAGGTACTTACTCAGCATCAAAGCGTGTTTAATATCCACGTAGTAGCATGCATGCGAGATAATAGGTTTTTTAATAATAAACGAACCTGGAAGTTTGACACGACAATGAGTTTGCTTAATTTTGTTCAGAAGGCATGCTTTCTATCATCTTTACCTCTTTTTCTAAGGAAGATTAATAGACTAGAGAGAGTTTTATTTATATCACGAGCCGATAAAGTAAGATGGGAGGAAACATGCTTTTAATCGTAGTAAAGCACTTAGAATGTTTTATATGACGAATTTTTATTTCATCTTACGTACATTTTTGGGTGAAAACAGTGCGATTTTAAAACTGCAGTTTTTTACCTCGGTGCCAGAAATGTGGGACTCCCCAAGAAAATTGTTTTGTGTGTTCGACCACTGATTTTAAATTTAATAAAAAAATTGGAGTAAATGTTTTAATACTAAAAATCACTAAAGAAATTTTATGAATATGTATTTCGAAATATAAAGCTTCGTTAGATATTCCTACTCTTTGACGATAAATCACGCAAATATCTGTGTGGTGCTCAGAAGTTTTCCACCTGCAATTTTGAGTTATCTGATTTGTGCTGTAAAAATGATTAATGTAGAAATTGTTATTTCGATATTAATAACCGCATGAGATACGAAAAATTTCAGAAAATCTGGTAAATGATAAAATATTACCCTATATGAAAACTATACCTCAGAAAGTGTAGTGAACTCTCTTAACTTAACAGAAAATATTTTGCCCGATATTGCTGTTTTCCTTTTTAACACATTCATTTACATCCCATTCATCAACTGATGCTACTTTTGGGTTTGATTTATACATGAGTATTGTTTAAAGAACAGATTTAAGAATGCAATATAAGACGTGTTTCTAAAAGTTTGCTCGTAAAAGGTCTTTTAATCTACTCAAATTGTATCTGCAATACGCATGTGCACCATTTACTAAATATCTTCGCAAAGAATTAAATAAAGAACACATTGTTTAGGCTGTCTGGTTGTAGAAAACAGTTGTATATGCATGAGAAAGTATGCCCAGTACAGCAAACATTTGCAGAACCGCATTTCCTATGGAATTAGGAGTGCTCCTGTGAATTTGGTAAACACAAATAATGACGCAAACGGAGCTATTGCATAAATAATTCATAAATTGAGATGCAAAGGTCCCGTACACCCAAGAAAAATGTTACATACATAATTTCCCAGATTACATCTCTGCGAAATTATATGTAACGCACGTTATATTGACTAATGTGGGACACATACTCATGAATATAGTTCCACAGTTTTTGTTTGAGTTTCCAGCTTTGACATAAAAGTGTAACCCTTAACTAAGAAGCGAATAGGAGTGACCTTTTCCTGGACAACAGCTTGGATTAAGGTGGAGCATGGTTTCCCAGCTTAGGTAAACAGAAAAATCTAAGGCTAACTATTTTCCAAATAGCGCAGTTTATAGCTAGATCACTCTTAACGGCAATCTGGAATGATCAGAAACAGCTGGGTCCAACATGTCTCCGACATTCTCAGTGGCATAGAGGCTTTATTAAAAAAATCAATCCATTCAGAGTTGTCAGACCCCTTGTCAAAGAAATCACAGATAGCAAAACAGATAGGTACACTTACGTTGTCGTCTAAGAAATAGAACTTTTTTTGAAATAAAGGTTAACAGCAGTAAAGGTTTTCTCATACCACATATACATGTATAATGATGCATCACAACCGAAGCTATTACAGAGGAAGCACTGTCAGTGAATAATAATTCTGATTGGACATTAACATTAGCGCCCATAGCTTAGTTTCCAGAAGGGTGCAAAGAGAAAACGCAACTACAAATAACCTACACAACACCTTACGAATATTTCCATTGTGCCTCCTCGTTACGTAGCTCGTTTTGACCATATCTACAACACAATTAAAATCAAAACCTGAAAGTCACCAGAGCTTCATAAAAGTGATAAATAAATGCAATCAGACAGCTTGTTGGGATAACAAGAAATTTTCTTTGTTGTTGCCTTATGCCTTTTGGTCGTTTCTGTCCTATGCACTACGAAACCCCAACGATAACCCAATAAGGCTTCGAGAAGAAGAAAAAACAATACCCTCAAGACAAATTTCTGAAAGGAAACTTCAGGCTATTTTGTCCAACAGTGAACTGCTGCTGCAGAGGATACCATAGTTTTCTTTTCGCCGCCTTTAATGCATTTCAATACTATATGCATGTCCGACGGGGTCTAACATTCATTGTGAAAATTCAATATTACCACTGTTTATTATAATATCCCTCCATTTCTAATATAAATCCCAAATGTTTTTATATTTTTATTTCATAGACATGCATTCAGAAGCTCCAGAGAAAAACATTATCTAAATTAGTGATATCTGAAAAATATTTGTCATACCTCCCAAGTAATGAAATGGTATAGCCAGATTTACAGGGTGGTGCAAATGCCCCCTCTTGCATCGCCACCCCCATTTGGGCACCCATGGACATAAAAATGGACACTTGTACCCAAAGTTTTAGCGATGACACTTTGATATTACATTAAAATACATCTCACGGACATGTGTTACTTTTCCTAGAGTGGGCCAAAATTTCAAAACTAGGTAGTGCATAATTTTGTAAGGACGATTATATATTTATCGTTAGATTTAACTGCTAATGCAATTCTCCTTTTCTTTCCTGTTAAGGAATCTAACAGGGAAAAAAGTATGTACTTTTATTTTACTAGCATTGGCATAAAAAATTTCTCAATGCCGAACAAATGAATATCTCGGAATCAGTGATTAGTTATTCATGGCATAAATGCTCTGAGTAATTTAATCAAATAGTTCTGTGGAATTGCTCACTATTTCTACAGCGCAACTTCCAAGCTTAACGAAAATCATCGTTTTTTCGGAAGCCTATGCTGCTGAAAGTTATTCTGTCTGGTTTGTAAATAAAAATTAGGAAACGTTTAATGACCCCCTCACAAGACAGTTTTGAAGCTTAACCCTGATCCAGCACCACAAAGAGAATTACCGCTGCGAAAGTAAATGTGGAAATGATCCAATTTAAAGCGCGATGTTTAAGAGATCTTAAGACGAGCTTTAAGGAGAAAATGATGCCCCGAGATCACCATTAGGATTGTGGAATGAGCACAGCCTTCCCGTTTATTGACATTGGTTTGGATGAATGCATACCTTGCGAGGTGTATGCGAGTTTTCCACCTGAAAAACTAGTTTTAACTCTAAATGTTATACAGCCAACTAATCGTATGAGCGCTACTGAGCTAGCACAGTATGCCCCACAAGTAAAATAAATAAATAAATTTATTTCAGATTTGCATTGCTTTAGGAAGTAGTAAAACAATCATCATGTAATTTTTAAGCAGAACCCAAGATACTGAATTGTAACAACTAAATCTCGTACAGTAATCTGAAAAGAAACACATACACACTTGAGCCTGCTCTAGATTGTCTTTCCATACTGAGATTCTTCCTCGCATAATTCAAGTTGGATAACTGCAGTACATAGATGCTATCTCAACAACTTGATTTGCTTGGAACTAAAGTTTAATGATCAGTTGAACGGTAGTATGCGGTTCCCGTTCCAGGAAACTGCAATTTTCAAGTTTTTAAACAACTGAGTTCGCGGATGAAAGTTAGTTCCGAGATCTGTGTACCAAAATGCAAGGAGTCTGGAGATGTGCAATTACAATTGTGAGCACTAAAATGTTCAAAGGCATTTTGAAAAAACTGTGTTCCAGGTTGAACCGAGGTTAACATCAGGACGCTTTCGACCATGCAGCCGTTTTTCGGCAGGATTCGATGTATTACGTTGTATCACATAACTCCCGTTCTCAGAATTGAAATACCGGTGAGATGCGTAACTGTATCTGTTCTCCTGGTTGGTACCGAACGGGTTAGTCTTCGGTTACCATTAGTATCAATGAGCTGTGGTATGGACACACCTTACCGGTGGTTCGTGGTTTTTCACTTCTCGGCCCACATTTTGAGGGAACTAACCACGGCTGCCTGTGAATAACCTACAAGCCTTACAGTGTCTGAATGGCTCTGGCCCAGTTGTCTCGTCATTACAATTTGGCCTTTGTCAAACTCGCCCAAGGTGGTTCCACCTAAAGTCTCTGCCTTATGTTTCCAATGGTAAAACCTCTTTACATATTTTCTTCGCAATTAATATATTCCCAACGATGAAAATTTGCACATCGATAAAACTAAATTTAAGTTATCACATGAGATACTTATACTTGTTAAAACATAACTATAATTAAATTAAAATCAATCATTTTTCTTGGAGTAATGTTCAGACCTGTTAATAGATAGCGCAACCTGTACATTGATGACGTCAGTAAACAAATGTTGGATTCCTTAGTTATGTTTATGTTTTAGCAATTATTAAGTATCCCATGCTATAACATAAAGTTAGTTTTATCGATGTGCAAATTTTCATCCTTGGAAATACGTTAATTGCGAAGAAAATATGTAAAGAAGTTTTACCATTGAAACATAAGACAGGGATTTTAGGTGGAGCCACCTTAAGTTCCCTGCTATTCCTATCTGTAGAACAATAACAACACTTATTAAGAGATCGTAGTGTTATGTGTTATTTATACACATTCATGACTTTCACACGCGTCGTTGGTTGCGTGCAGTTAACTGTCTGTCTGTCTGTCGGTCTCTCTCTCTCTCTCTCTCTCTCTCTCTCTCTCTCTCTCTCTCATACACACACACGCTTTTTTTGTTGGATTCCCTACTTGTGAAAATTCTGCGGGTGCTACTAGTACCAATAGTATTCTGTTGGTAAGAAAACAAAAAAAGAGCAACATCTTTGTGAAGGGAAGCATCGTAGCTTAATATTCATAATGAAACCGATATTCTTAAAGTCGATGCCGCAATTGCAACTCAGACGTACTGCGACACAGAAAAAGAGTTCTGGAAAGAAATGTGTTGGCAATGCTAGTGAAAACATTTTCTACCTGTATCGGACATCTGGTATGTTTCTGATGTTCATGTTATAACGAATGAACACTTAAATTCCTTGCCGGTATCCTATCAGCTTGCAAAAACTACTACTCAGGACTGGACAAGAATGCTAGTTACTCGGCCAGTTATCGAGAGATCTGGGGTTCGATCCCAGCGTGTTGGATAAACAATTTTTCAATTGTTATGCGTTGTTTATAAAATAACGTGGACAGAGTGATGACACCGTCTATTTACAAAGTTGTTGGAATTCTTTAAATTAGTTATATCAAGCAGAAATGCTGAGGGGAAACTGTGAACGCGAACTATCAGATGGTGATTGCAATTTTGCAGAAATATTATTGTAGAGTGCATGTATAGAACCCTTAGAGATTCTGTACTGTTTAATGACACACTGGAGCTGTTCATCTTAATCTATGTTACTGGGAGTGCTTTTACGGAGATTAAGGCCTACAGAAAGCCGCACAAACTTGGCCGTCATGACATAAAATTGATTTTGTTTCATAGAAACAAAATAGTCATCTCCAACGCATATGGAAAGGCGCGAAATGCAATATTTTATGTCATAAAGATTTTGTATCTAACTCTTATCCAATTAGCAACGTCTGAGAGAATTTCAATGTCACAATGCTCAGACCGAACTCGAGTCTATTGTTTCCAGAAGAGTTTGCTATTCTTGCATCGTTATCCAGTTCGCTGGTACGGAAACAGTTACACACAGATCTGAATAGTAATTGACATGCGATAGGTGCTGGCCTACTGTTCGAAGTGTAAACATTTTAGCACTGATTGGTAGACTTCGGGAAATAAAATCTCAGTTTCTGTTTCGGATATGCAGATTTCAAGATTTCTGCAGATTCTCTACATGTGCGAGAGTAAATGCTGGCATTTCTGTGCTATAAAATGATACGTTTCTTTGATTACTTACTGCAGAAGTCTAACACAGCTCAAACGGAGGTGTTCTAAGGGAACTAAAGTTACTTTTTTTGTTTCTTGTTTGGAGTTTAACGACCACCGTGAACAATTCAATAGCAGTCGACCGTCCCTAATATAGGGCCACTATCTCCAGGGAAGGAAGAGACTTAGGGCCGTAAGACAAGCACAAAGAACATCCATGCCTCACGGGATTCGAGCCGGGATCCCTCTCGATCGAATGGACACAAGCCAACTCTTAGACCACTGCGCTACCGGGACGACAAAGTTACTTAAAGCAATTCAAACTGTTAATGGTGCGAACACGAGACACAGGAATGTTATTATTTCAGTGCATTAAAAATTTCTTAGATTTCATGAATGATGATGATGATTGTTAACAAGTTCGATGTTAACTTCATAAATATTGCGTAGTTGAGTTGCTAAGTCTTATATGATTTTAATAAGCAAATGATAATTGTATGCAAATAATTCTTGCGATCGTTTTATATCTCTTAGAAACATTTATTCTTTCCTTTGGTTATTCGTTAGGAGGCTATCCGTCAGCTCTGTATTTTCTCCCCTAAAATCCTGCTTTTCGTTATTTCTCGTCCTACGGAGAATTCCCGTATCCTCCCGGTCAGCCTAAAACCTCCCTCTCTGACCTGGGGCCATTCCTTAGGCTCCTGCCCATGCAACAGTTTTCTTTCGAATCCTAGCAAAAAGTCCTCTCGCCTCCTCCCCCTTTGCCTTCACAAGACCCTCAAAGCATCAGAGTTCCCCGTGAGAAATACACCGCTGTCGGCTAATCACAAGCATCAAGGTAAAAGTTAAGAGGGCTTGCGCCTTTAGTCGGCTGCATTGAAATAAAGAATGTAAAGCATCAAAAGAACACGATAAAACTAATCTCCTTTCAACATACAATAGTGCATACTCTAAAATCTGACCAACTGGATGTTCTTAATGAACCGCGCTTCCGATGTTTAATGGAGGAGTGACACAGAGAAATTTCTCTCACGCTTTGTGGAAACAAAGAGAAAGGAGCATGAAACGAAATAAAATGTTGCAAATATGAGATTTTATATCATATCCTAAAACCTAGTATAAAATCTCCGTAACATGATGTTATAATACTTTTTCTTAAATTTTCTGTGAGTGCCATAATACGGAAGTTTTTTAGATTTTGTTCAAGTACTATTATTAATGTAGTTGTATCAGATATTACTTTATCAATATTTCTGTCACCTGACATTTATATATTTTGGTATTGGTATCAATATTTCTGTCACCTGACATTTATATATTTTGGTATTCTTCATCCATATTACACATCTCCTATAATTTTTCTTAACATTACATTTCTTGGTCTACGTTTTCGAACTAAGTTTTGCCGTTTAACTTGTCCCCAGTACCAGTTGCATGAAGTTCAATTTCCCGCTAAGGATTTCACTTTTATTTATTTTTCACTTTCTTATCAAGTTTACTGTTCTATTGTTCATTTCTTCAAATATAGTATTCCATTTAAGATACGAGGTTTTCAGTTCCTGATTTATTAATTCTACTGTTTTAGTGCTTATTTAGCAGTGTAAGGTTCTAGCAATATTTTTAGAAAAGTTTTATTTGGCAGCACTCACATCATCTTTGTGAATTCAACTGTATCATTACCTATCATAGCAATGCCATTCTCACGTTGTACTACTTCCACTCAAATCCCTTCCTACTAATGCAACTCTTAAACTCATCATAGATTAGCATTCCTGCTCAAATGCATATGCAACTGTTAAAGTTAAAATTTACGAAATGTATTGTTTCTTCTCTTTACCGCAGAAACTGCCTTCATTTAATAAGCAACAGATAAAAACAACAATAATTTGGATTGTTTTATGCACGTAGCAATGAGTGACAGACACAAACAGGAAATTTGGTTGCATTATCAAAACAAAAATAAATAAATAAATGCATTCATCGCCTTTTTTACAATACAGAAAATGTTAAATTGTGCTAAAAGAACCTACATTATCATATACCCAGCAAGTAAGATAATGAGTGAACATAATTTGCTATTACGGCACCAATTCAGCGTATTTCAGTTTCCCAGAACTGTGAGCTATATCAGTATCAACAAAATGAAATCCCAAGCGAAATTCAAAAGAAATTTTTATATATTGCGTTTGAGATTCCAAGGGCGTTTGAAAATTCAATATAGTATTACGACACGGCTGATTTAAAACCAAATCTTACTATAGATTCCCTTTTCTTCGTGTTCCGTCTCCGAAAAGCGAATTGACGGTCAATTAATGTCATGTATATCTAAGATACATGACATTAATTGACCAGGAGAGATAAGAAGAGGAACACATGGATCCGAAAAATGACGAGAGTGGAAGACATCATGATCAGAGTTAAGTCCCTGAAATGGCAATGGGCTGGACATACTGCCAGAAGAACAGACCATCGATGGACAGCCGAAATTTTAGATTGGATTCCAAGGGACAGGAAAAGACCCAGAAGAAGACCACATGGAAGATGGGTGGATGAAATTCGAAAGTATGCGGGAGTGACATGGAGGAGACTGGCACAAGACAGATCGTTGTGGAGGAAACTTGGGGAGACCTTCGTCCAGCAGTGGATTGATAATGGTATACAATGATGATGATGATGATATCTAAGATGCTGTGATACTTCTTTCATATTTAGGTAATTCCAATCAGTTATCCATGCATGTTTGATCTCTTTCACGTTTTTCATTCATCTTGCCCTCCAAACAGTGTTAAAGTATACACTATATTGACAAAAGTCATCGGACACCTAGAAGAGAAACACAACATAGCCTTTATTGACAAACATTAGTACGGCGTCGGTCAACCTTTGGCCTTCATGCATGCACTTAGTAGTAGGTCTTGTTTCCAAAGTTCTTATGCGGCGCACACGATACGGAATTACCGTCAAACCACGCCGTAACACTCCTTTTTTTATGGTTCGGGGCATTATTCTGCTGGTAGCAACAAGGTTCGGTTCCATAGTATTGCCACAGATTTGGTAGGGCATAATTGTCCAGAATATCGAGGTAGACGTGCTCGTTATAAGGTTTGTCCACGATAAACAATGTGCCTGGACCATACCTCGAAAAACACTCCCACACGAGTACACTGTCAGCTCCAAACTTAACAGTAGGAACAATACACTGTAGTAAATAGCGTTCCCCCGGCTGCCGCCATAGCCATACTTGGCCATCACACTGATGGATCGTGTATCTGGATTCATCAGTCCATATGACCCGTTTCCATTGATATACGGCCCACGATAAATGTTCTTCACACCATGTTAAACGACGAGTAGCATTCCGAGTGGAGATGAAAGTCTTATGAACCGCTTCACGACCACGGTAACCAATGGAATAAAATTATCTGCGAATGGTACATGTACATACAGAGGTTCCAGCATTTTTACTCACCTGTACAGTGAGGTCTTGCGCAGTACTCCGTCGATTAGCTGTAACGACTCTCCTGAGGCTTCAACGTTCTCCGTCACTGATTTTCTTTGGTCTGCCGGTACATTTTTTTGCTTCAGGCACGCCATGTGTCTTCCACTTATTCAGTACATTTAAAACAGTTGACTTGAGTATGTTTAAACGTCTCGCGGTTACTCTGATGGAAAACCCACTAATATGACCCCTAACAATCTTTCCTTTCTCAAAGTCAATTTTCTCCAGCTGCGACATTTTCACTGAACCACACAGTGCGACATGATCGCGGGCAGCTGTAGGCCTGTTTGTATACCGCTTACAGCTGTACTGCGCATCTTAACAACGCAGCGGATCCGTTCATTTTTTTCTTTTGAAGGTGTGTTCGGTGAATTTTGTCATTATAGTGTACGTCACATTTTCCTTCTTTCAGTGTACCAATTTGTATACCAACTTCAGCTCAGATTTTGTTTTTAAAAGATGACTTTCATTTACTGCTCTCCACACATTATTTCCATCGAAGGTTTTCATGGTGTACAGCGTAAAATTCCAAATCTGAGGGTGATGAGTTTCGAACGCACATCTTCCTCTTCCGTAGTTAGACATCTCCCACTCGAAGTACACTGAAGAAGATTACCATTGCAACTTGCCGTTTTGACATGTCCGTCGCCCTTGAAGTACGTACGTTACAAGTTTAAGTAATGTATTTACATATTGGAAAAATACGAAGTATCACGGACTACATGTTTTTTTACTAAATATTATTAAAAGGAATTTCATTGGTAGTGGCCAAGTCCACAGGATCGCCACTGCAGATTTTTGGTAGATATTATACATACACTTTACGCCAAAAAATAGTTGCATCCAGAAGGAAGTAACCGACAGACACGAAACTTGGTGGGTAGGTTTGACATCGTGAGACGTGCAAATGATTCAAATATCATGATTGACCGCGCATACGACGCAAGAAAGGAGGGGTCGTACCGCTGCGCCTGACCGACTTTATAAGGTCGTCCTGTTGCGCGTGCGTGCCATTATGACACGTACTGTTTTATTGGTTGCATCCTTTGAAAGTGAAACATGCCTCGGATAAAAGTTCGGAAGCAATACCAGCAGTTGGAGGAGTTAGAGAGGGACCGCACCGTCGTGCTCCGCGAAGATGGATGGTTTTACCGCTGTATTGCGCGAAATACAGGAGGTGCGGATATCACCATAGCATGCTGTTGGTGGCAGTGGACAGAACAAGGAAAGCAGCAGTGGACAGAACAAGGCACGCAGCAGCGACAGGAAGTGTCTGGGAGACCTAGACGAACCACGGAGAGAGAGAGAGAGAGAGAGAGGACCGACTGGTTGTCCTACATACGAGGAGTGACCCAACAGCCACGATTGCGGATATTCAGCGAACAGTGGTGCCATCTATGCATCGTCTGATTAGTGGCAGCACCATTGGAAGAGGGCAGCACGACGTAGGACTACACGCACGCAGATCGTTACGACGACTGCCGTTAAAAGAATTGCATCGTCGCCAAAGACTGCAATGCCTTTGTCGCAGACTATCATGGAGCCACTCAAAATGGCAGCTGGTGATCTTCAGTGACGAGCTTAGCTTTTATTTTGAAGGAGACCACAAACGAATCTGTGAGTGGAGGCACCGTGGTCAGCGTCAACAACTTTTCCCTTGAACGGTTTGTGTTCGAGCGTTACACGTCCAGAACGCCTTGTGTCATGGTGTGGGGTGCAATTGCCCACAATGCTAGATGACCTGTATTGTTCATTACAAGCAATTTGACAGCCCAACGTTACGTTAGTTAGGTCCTGCAACCAGTGGTCATACCTTTTCTGAACGCTCACTTCGCTGCGATTTTCCAACAGGACAACGCTTGTCCGCATACTGCTTCTGTCTCGAGAGATTGCCTTTAAGACAATGACACTCTGCCATGGCCAGCCGCATCGCCAAACCTATCGCCGATTGAAAATATGTGGAATGCTATTGAACGCGCTGTGCACACTCCACCCCTACCGCACAATCTGCAGGAACTGCGTGAGAAGATCCATGCTGCATGTGATGGCTTATCGCATTACACCATTATTAACCTATACAACTCTATGCCGTGACGTCAGGCAGGCTGTGGAGCAAACGTGACGGCCTGACGTCATAATGAGTGGCACTACTTGTTGGCTTGTAGCTCGATAGATATTGCCCATATCAGTCTCAATGTTTCATCATTTATTATTCCTCGAAACCTTTACCTTCCTCCCGAATAGCATTGAAATCGAACATGTCCTCGTGGTTGCAACATTTTTATATTTATTTTATTTTTATTTTTTTGACGTAGAGTGTATTACGGTGTTGTAGGTGCACATTGCTTCTGCATTCAAATGTGAAAACTAATTTTATTACTTTTAACTTCTATTTTTTTTAAATGTGTCTGAATATCTTTTTTGGAAGTGACCAACACAAGAGTGTCATTGGCATGTATTAAATTATTTCATTATCAACTTTTCTTAATTCACAACTAAATAAATGTTTTCACCATTTTCTTCAACAACTTCTGCCTTGAGCAAATACCTTCCACGTCACTTCGGCTTGCTTTCCAATTTCTTCTGCCCATTTCCTACGTGGCCTTTTTCTGGGCCCCTTTCTGTTCCTTGGTACTCAGTATTCTATATCACCTATCCAGCTGTGCTCAACCTTTTTAGCAATGTGTGTAATGAATTGCCACTTGAGGATCTATATTTTGTGACGTCCACTTTCGGTAATTTGTCTGTTGCTTCTCTTCATGCTTATTTAGCTGCCCGTGGCCACCAATATGCCTTTTTTGGTTACGGTCTATGTGTCTGATACACAAATAAGAACGGGAAGGATGCAGTGATGAAACAGTTTCTTTTCAGGAAATAATAGTAAATTTATTTTGAAAAATCTGCTGTTTCTATCAAATACTTCTCCAATCAAGTTCCACATTCGCATTTATGTCATCTAGTTTCTCTTGAAATGGCTCTCGTTTCACATCTTTTGTCTAAAGTGGATGGAGGAATCAGTAAATTGCCAATTTGCCTCATACGACATCTTGTAAGCATTTCTTTTCGGTTAGGTCATCTTAAATCCCATTCCTTTACACTTGACAGCAATTGCCCGTATCACAATCTAAAGCTGTGAACGTACTTATAGAAATGGCTGTCTTTCGTAAACCAACAAAAACAAATTGTGTTAAACTATGTCCATTAAACTCATTCCTTGTCTTCCCAGTTCAATGATTGAAAACCCTTCTACAACGAAACATTCAAGAACGTAGCAGATTTGGTGCCACCTTGTCTCCCTCCCTTTCCATTATCTACACGCGCTCTGTTTCCGAATAGTCAAAAATTTAAAGTTGCATTTTCATAGATGTTATTTATAATACCGGGTGAGCAAAAAGTTTCAGAATTCTAACTTCAAAAACTTTTCAACTATTTGAAAATGGGTTGGAAGTAAATAGTTACAAAACCTCCATGTGAGAACCCTTAGGCGTCGAATATTTTACGTGGCCCGGGTGCATGGCAGTTTGATTTCATATCAAAACTTAAAGTGCCAATGAAACTCGTATGCTATTTTTTGTGCGAGTTCGGAAACTGCGTTTCACCCTTCTGCCATAAAGTAGACAGAAGAAATTTACTTCGCAGCAAAATCTTACGAACAGTGTATTTCAGCATTTTCCCAAAGATTTACGCAGCAGAGTGCTCCTAACAAATCGACAAGAAATTATTTACTCCTCCTATGTCGTAAGCAATAGTATACGTGTAAATGCGTGTTTAATAAATACAATTATAAGATAAAAACGGACATAAAATTTGGATCTTACGGAGCCTCTGAATAAAATAACTGAAATACAGAGAAAGAGAACGAAATAATGCGAACGATTTGATGAACAAATGATATTATGTATATCTTAT
Source organism: Macrothele yani (assembly GCA_039090855.1). Classification (NCBI taxonomy): domain Eukaryota; kingdom Metazoa; phylum Arthropoda; class Arachnida; order Araneae; family Macrothelidae; genus Macrothele; species Macrothele yani. The sequence continues at coordinate 163,985,722 of CM077011.1, forward strand.
CGTAGATGGCCCACAAGAATTGAACACTGCTTTATCCAAAAAGATACATGTTTTTAGAATAAGTATGCCTGAATTTTCGCTCACTATTCAAGCACATAAATACGAGATCTAATATTTGTTTTCTTTTTAGACATTCGATGATGAGCGACTGCTTTGACTTCTGAGTAAAGAAACGTTTGTGTGTTTGCGTAATAGAGGGTGATAAGAGAAGGAGCAAAAGGAAGAAAATAAATATGAAAAAAGAAGGAACATGATGAAAACAAGAAAGAAACAAGGAGCTGAAATAAAGTCTGTTCCTGGAAAGGTGGCTGCTGTCTCTTTTGTTCATCTAGATGTATCTGAAGCCACAAGCATTTGGTGATGTTCCCTAGCTTTTCTTGAGACCGTACTTCTTCGAACAAAAAGAAAACAGCGAAATTGAGCTTCTTATAAGGTACCTTTGTTCTAGATGATCATCTAGAAATCTGTAGGTTACTCTCTGCTTGCCAACTAAAAGAAATATATATAAAAGCAAAAACGAAACACATCTTAGAAAAGGGAAATAAATGATGACCAGTTTTTGTAGTTCTGTCGAAGATAATTGCTTTTTTTTTCGTAACGAAACCAGCGAGAAAATCCATGAAATTTAACGCATTTTTTTCTAATCACAAAGATTAGCAGAAAAAAATACTACGTGTTAAAATATGGAGTGTTCTAGATTTCTTATTTATTGTTTTAAATGATTATTCCATTCAAATGGGAAATTAAATCTTTCTTTAAAACAATTAAGAATTAAAAATAGGAATTAGAACGAAGTTGCATCAAACACCAAAGAGGAAGTTGCAGGTTACGAAATTTAAAGTTGGACATACAAAAGCCAAACACTAAATTAAGTTACGTCGTACGTCAAAAGAAATGTGAAAGTAAAACTATGAACGAAAAATAACTGAAAATCCTCCATATACGTGGCTTCAGTGCATAAACAAAGACAACGCTCTATCCACGTTTTAGCAACACACAGCAATAAAAAAATGTTATTCAGCCACTGCTGGGGAAACCAACTCCAGATCTCTCGATATACAGCCGAGCACGTTAACGTTACACCACGGTGATCAACAATCCACGGCGCTATGAGTGTTTTTCTGTCAGCTTCTGACATCATATATCCGTAAGATGGGCTCAGCTGCAGAGACGTTTCCATCTGGTGGGCGTTAACAGCACTGTCTATATATTAATAATAGCAGTTAAATCCGAAGCGCGAGATCCAAAGTGAAAATCCTCTAAATACGTGGCGTAAGCAAATAAACAAAGACATCGCTCTTTCCACGTTTTAGCAAAACACAGCAACCGAAAAAGAACTGATACAATATCCTAGACAATAGCCCGAAAAAAAGCCCCGACGTCAGAGCCTATACACGAAATAGCCCAAGTTAAAAGAGCATATCGGAGACATATACATTGAGTGGCCACTTTATTATGACCCCCCCCCCTTAGTACTTCGTTGGGCCACCTTTTGCCTTTAATACTTCGTCGAGTCTTCGTGGCAAGGACTCCACGAAATTTTGATAAGTGGTTTGTAGAATCTGAGACCATGCTTGATGAATAGCACTTTCCAGGAGTGTGAGATTGCAGGGTTGTGGATCCAGCTGTGTGCTAGATCGTTCAACCTCAACCCACAAATTCTCAATCGGGTTAAGATCTGGAGATTGTGGGGGCCACCTAAGCAAAGTAAACTCACCGGCATGTTCCTGAAACCAATCCTGTATAATACGAGCACTATGGCAGGACGCATTATCTTGTTGAAAGTAGCCATCGCCATTTGGATAAACCATCCGCAAGAGAGGATGCTCTTGGTCCGCAACTATGTTTAGATATGATGTGCCAGTCATACGTTGATCAACACGCATTGAAGGGCCCAAAGCATGCCAGGAAAACATTCCACAAACCATAACGTTGCCTCCACCAGCTTGAAGGGTTGTAGCAATGCATTTGGGGTCCATGCTTTCGTGCTGTTTCCGCCAAATTCTCACTCGGTCATCGGCATGGTGCAACTGAAAACGTGGTTCATCGGACCACATAATTTGTTTCAAATTATCGACTGTCCAATCCTTGTGCTGCTGTGCGAACTGGAGACGTTTTCTCTTGTTAACTGCAGATAGCAAAGCTATTCGAACAGGCCTTCGGCTGCCATATCCTATCCGATGCAGAGTACGGCGAACAGTGCGTGCAGAAATCATTTGAAGGGATCCTTGATTAAGATGGTCTGTAATTTGCTGCAGTGTTGCCCTTCTGTTGCCTGTTACCAGTCTGGACACTCTCTGTTCCACCCTAGAAGTCACTAGTCAATGACAACCACACGTTGCACGTAGAGACCCAGTTTTTTAGCCGACAGTCCAGTCTTGAAACACTTTAACAACACCTGCTCTGGAACATTTCACGAATGCGGCGGTTTCGGTGATTCTCGCTCCATGGCTCCGAGCTCCTAAAATCATCCCACGTGAAAGTCCGTCAAATCGCATTTTTAACCCATCTCGTCACCCAAAAATCACTTCTACTACTGTCGCAAGCACTAAGCCTTCCCTTTTTATACTAGCCTCGCCTTCTGGCGGCAACAGTGTGCAGCCATAGCTCATTTGTTTAAAACTGTCAGGTGGTCATTATAAAGTGGCCACTCAGTGTACATGGCCACACCACTCTCTGCTTCTTGATCAATAAACTAATTCGCAAAGTAAACTGATTACAACTTAATTGCATTTCATGGATTCCGTACTGTGTGCGAAAAGAATATTTGGAATTACAATTAGACTATCTTTTCTCGGACACAATACGGACGCCATTAATTGCAATAAAATTGTAATCAATTTCCTTTAGGAATTATATTATAATTGATCCATTTGGACTGTTTACAGTTAAGTTATCAAACATTTTCCTCGCACCCGTAGCTCTTCTCAAAAATGGCATCGCTCTTTTCAATAGAACATGCAACGTTACTGTAAAGTTTTTTTATGTATCAATTTCCAAAAGAACAGAATCGAGTTAATAATGATCTAGCTCGTTTTCAAGCATAGTACAGGCAACCAGAAGAATCGAAGGGAAATGCATGCAACTGAATTGGCGGCGTGAAACACTTATGCAGAATTATCACGAGTTCAATATTTCAGGGAATCTGCGTGAAATTTCTCATAGCTTGTTAATATACAGAAAGTTCCCTTGCATAAAGTCATTTTTTTTTACTAAAAAAATAATGGTTTTATGCACGTGAACTTGACTAATTGCTTTAAACAGTGTAGAAGTTTTTTTTACTGAAAAAATAATGGTTTTATGCAAGTGAACTTTACTTATTGTTTTAAACTGTGTAGGATTATCGTGGTACCATCGTTTTGGTCTGTCTCGGTATAGTTTCTCACAATTTAATTTGATTAAAGCATCATATTTTTACTAAATCTGTTTAAATTATTTCCTTCTTATTTCAGTTGGTATTTTAATATATGTATCTGCATGTACAGGAGTTGGGCAGAATAATGTTAACACCACGCTCAGAGACATGACTTTTAATGCATCTGTGTACGTTGCAATAAGCAAAGCTATCCACCATTTTTTGGTTATAATAGCTTTACTTGGAAACTCAAGGTTCTGTTTAAGTGCATTTAAACTGTCTTGTTGCAAAATTACTTTCAAGGTGACGACAAAATGAGGTGCCTAACGGACTTTGAAAGACTGCTAGTTGGTGTCTCCGTGACAACAGTCACCAAGGTAGGCTGAGTATCAAGATGTACTGTGTCTAGCGCCATGACAGCATACCGTGTTCTTGGCAAAATCTTGTCTGAGAAACACATGAACGGTCAGAAAACGGCCCTGACTGTTAGAGACAGGAATGCATTAAAGACAATTGTTACTCGTAATAAGAAGACCACAGTGCCGAAAATTAGTGCGGAGCTCCATCTGCATCTCCAGAATTTAGTATAAACGAAACCAGTTAGCAAGGAACTGCATAAACAAGATTCTCATGGCAGAGCTCCTATTGCAAAACCTCTGGTGACCTGAGTGAATGCACAACGGTGATGGCAGTAGTGCCAGGAGAATACAACGTGGACTTCCGAGCATAGAAGCGTTTAATGTGATCGGATGAATCCACATTCACACTATTCTCCACCGCTGGACACCGTCAGAAGGGTATAACGTAGACTGTCTTTACCCAACAGTACAGCATGGTGGTGGTTCTGTCATATTCTAAGAGATCATATCGGCGCTTTCAGCAGGTCCTATGGTCACCTTGAAAGGACGGATGACTGGCAGGGCGTATGAAACAATTTTGGCCGACCAAGTTCATCCAATGGTTCAGGCATTGTTTTCTGCAGGGAATGCCATCCATCAAGATAACAACGCCCCAGTTCAAAGAGCTCGGAATGTCCAATCATGGGTTGAGGAACATAAGGACGAACCTTCGCACCTTCTTTGGCCTCCCCAATCACCAGACATAAACATCATTGAGACATTGTGGTCTCTGTGGGAAAACAGAGTAAGATTCTGTTTTCCTCCTCCTGCATCTCTCGAGAACCTGGAGAAATTTCTGCATGAAGAATGGTGTAACATCCCACTAACCATCATCCAGGACTTATATGCGTCCATTACAAGGAGTTTTCAGGCGAGTTTGATTGACAAAGGTGGTTCCACACTGTATTAGGTATGTAAAGTCTTCTTTTCCCAGGTGTTCACATTATTGTGTCCAACCCCTGTATATACAGTTTTGTTTCGACGGAGCTGTTTTACCAGATACTATTACAACACGTGATAACGGAGCTACACTCACGGAGAATGAAATATGCGCACCTAGAAGAAAACATGCTACAGCCTCGAAACTTCGCAAATAGCTGGAGTGCGTGCTTGTATGCAAATGATCCACGTTTGGTGAGATTGCTATTACCGCACAACCTGTGGTGGCGCTGCAAGCACGAACCTGCAGTCTTATATACCTACGTGTAGTCGATGGCCCATGAAAGCGAAAAGCACCGCCCGCCACAAGCAAAAGTACAGAGTGACCAGAATCCTGGGTAGACGCCGGAGACGTAGATTTACGCAACTTACGGACTTTAAGAGAGACCTGATCATCGGTTTGAAAACTGCAGGGAGATCTGCGCGCCGTACAGCTAGCCACGCGCATTGTTCTGAACATACCGTCCGACTGTGTTGGAAGCAGTGGACAAGTAACGGCACTGTCACACGGCGGAGAGGCTCCGGACCGACCAGGAGTACCACCGGTAGAGAAGATCCACGGATCGTGCACCAGGCACGAGCAAAAGCAACGGGGACCCAGTCCACTATACAGGCAGATGTAGCGTCTCCTGTGTGCCAACGAACCATTTTCCAACGCCTTGCGAAAGGGAATCTACGATCCCAACGCTCCCTTGTGTGTGTTGCCATTAATACGGGAACATCGCCGGCTCCTTCTGCAGTGGTGCCAGGCCAGAGCGACCTGAAACGTCACAGACTGCTGACGTGTGGTGTTTATGGATGAGTGCTGCTTTGTTTTGGGGACCGATGACCATCCTGTCCGGGTGTCGAAGTGCCCGGGTCAACGGCACAATTCCAATCTTGCTATCGAGCGCCACACCTCCCACACTGCAAGCATTATGGTCTAAGGAGCCACAGCCTACGACAGCCGATCAGCTCTAATAGTGGGATGTGGGTCATTGACGGTCCAGCGGTATGTAGATCAGATCCTACCGTCCCATGTGCTCCCATTCCTGGCCGGGATTCCAGGTGCGCTATACCAACAGGATAACGCCCGCCCGCACACGGCTCGGGTTGCCCAGGACTTCCTGCACCATGTCCAGACACGTACATGACCTGCCTGTCCTCTATCGGCCATGTTTGGGCCAAGTTGAAACTCCAGTTGCCGCCGTGCCGCAGTATCCGGGATTGGAACACACAGTCCAACACGTGCGACACGCTGTTGAAGATGACCGGACTGAGTACCACAGATCCCTCTGCAATTGTCCTGCAGCTCTGTTTTTGCAGTCATGTGTATCATTCATCTGTATCATTACGTCCATCAAATTTCAGTTCAATCCAATGCTTCCTTCTTGGTGCGCAAATTTCATTGGCCGCGAGTGTATTTTGGTCTTGGTTATTTTGACGGTGCCGTCAAAAAATAGTAACACGAAGTCTAATGTTCTATTGCGAATATAAATAAATATATATTTCAAATTTCGGGGTTTAATGGACACTGTGATCAAATCTAACGGGTTAAAGGTCGTCTCTACCTGAATTGGAACCACGTGTGCCAGGAAAATGAGACACAGCACCAGCCCTGGAAGAAAAACAAACTACACATGCTTCATCCGGTATTATTACCAGGGCGACTAGTCATAAGTATGGCATTCTCAGAAGCAAAGGTAAGCCATAAATACTACCGATGATTTTGTGAGACATTAGCACTAAAACACAGCAGGTAAGGACAATGCGACATATCGTTATTGCTGAACTACTGTGAAAACAAAAATTTCGCTGTGCTTGAACCCGTATCCTTCTGATCCAGAGTCGAATACTTTCCCCAATTAAGCTACATGTACAACGACGGAATTTGTTGTCATAACATGTGCTTCACCTCAGTAGTACGCCACATCAATCCTCTTCCTCTCTTGAGGAATGGTTGGGAAGGAATGAGTAGTTTCCGGATCAGCCGCAAACCATGCTTGAAGTAACTCGCTGAAGAACGAACTCTGATCAATTCCAGACGATGTGTGGAAGAAGAATCACATATTTTTGAAGCGAAAGAAGAAATTCTTATTAATTCTAAATGATGTGTTGAAGGAACATTTTCAAGAACCCAAAACCCAGTACATCCATTACCACAACCGAGAGAAGAAACACAATTTTTTTCCTGTGACAGGGATCGTACCTGCGTCTTTCTGCACCAGAGCAGAATGCTTTCCCAATTAAGTTACATTGGCAGAATTTATCGCTGCAGCTTTGCCGTCATAACAAGTGCTTCACCTCTGTAGCAGTTCAGACTACGATGAAGAACTTCAACACTACGTTAGGTAGAGAAATCTGTAAAGAATCATTAATACTAAATTATGACAAATTTTCTTCTGGATAAGTCAATGGATTTATTCTGTAACTCATTTGTTAATCAGAATAATTATGTTGAGCACTAATGTGTGGGCCTCTCAAATATTATATAGAGAACAAGTGTTATATTATTTTTATTTGCTTAGTGCTTTTTTCGAATGCGTCATGATGAGGCTAGGAATGGGAAAGATTTTTGTATTCCCGTTTGTCATTAATTCTCCAGAAGTTTCTACAAAATGTAAACATAATTATATCTACACTGCAAAAGATCTAGACTTTACCTAGGGATGTTAAACACAATATGAAACAGTGAGTCGCTGTGGTGGACAAAATCATAATTGTCTGCATTTTAAATGCACGCATTACCATCGAAAGAAGTAACCACACCACTACGTATTAGAGCTCTTATGGTTCCAATGCACCCTAGAGCTTACAAAAGAGCATATTTGCAACTGATAATTGACATACGTCTGCTACAACGTTAACATGAGATGTTAGTTACCTCCTACCTGAATAACGAGATTACTTGACTATTTCATACAATATTTCCATCAATTAAGATCCTCTTCTGAGAACAACTAATTAGTCAAACAGTATGAACCCTGAAAAGTGTATGTTAATCAGGAAGTTAAGCAGTAGGTCAACGAAACAAATGATATTAAAAAACGTGACTCGTTATGAAACTTTTCGATTCCCGTTGGAAAAAGCTCCTTAAAAATGCGACACACAGATGTAAATTTTTATTCCTTTGTTGCAGCACCATCAAAAGCGGAACAAACCGTAGATTGAATAGACTTTGTGTAATGCTCCGCTGTTTAAGCTTTGCCAATATTCACTTTAAAACATTGTATGGCTTGTATCTCCAGGTCTGATAATTTCCTAGCCGTAATATTCCCTTGAGTGGCACTCCAGAAATTCCCTTACAGAAATGATATCAGATGGAACGGAAGAAAAAAAAAACTAATACTACGTCATATGAAATAATCGTTAAGCTCTACCACGCAGAGTTAAATACGTGCAAAGTGAATTCCCAGAGTTAAAATACTGCTTTAGAGAGAGATGAAAGGCTGTGCCTTAGTTAACATCAATCTTTCGGCGTTACCAGAGAGATTGATCCTGTTCACAAAATTCTAACAATATTGAAACTAGCTGGCGTAATGTAATTAATGCTCAAATATTTTGCTGTCTTTGTTTTTCTTATATTAAGACCTTATCTTAAGAAGAAGCAGCTGTAGCCTTATCCTAAAGTCCGTGTTATTATGTATATTTTCAACACTTGTTTAAACAACGACTGCCACCGATGAAAATAGTTGTAGACAAAATTGTCCTGCAAAATAAATGAATTTTACCTAGTTAGTATTTCGAGAATTTTAATAGCTGTTACATTCATTGAAAAGACGGCAGTTTAAAATTGGAATAACAATGCCATCGTAAAATTATGTTTTCTGCATCAGTACTGTTATTACTTTGAGCTTCTCCAATTCCTCAAAATAAATTAAATCTTTGGAGCTCATAGGATACAAAAAAAGTATAAATGACCATCTCTTTGGGCGACTGCACGGAGTCTTATAATTTTGGCTGATCGTTCCGAGATGGGTTAGGAATAAAGTCCCGAATGAGGTATGAATCATGCACAGATCTCACCGCGAATGCTGTCTCCCGTCCCTGGAAACGGCGGCCCTCAAATGGGGATGGGCGAAAAGCTCATGGAACTGCTCATGATGCTTATTATCCCCCATGTACTCATTTATTAATATTAAAAGGCTTTTAAAGACGTTATTTATAATATTAATGTATGCATCTTTAATTCCTTCCGGAACTAAAGATGCGTATATTAATAGTATCTATGAAAACGCGAGTAAAAAAGTTGGACTGTTCGAGGAAACTGCACGTATTAAAATTGGAAATAAATAGAAAAATGGTAACACCATATCTTCCAAGGTTTTAATTTCCACATTGCCGAATATCTTTCAATCACAGAACTGGAAAAAAAGGAAATAAAGTTAATGGAAATTATTTAATCCGCCTTCGGTTTACTGATGACAGTAATTTTTGGCAAGTTCTCCCTCAGAGCTGCAGGATATTATCCAGAAACGTATTGACAAGAATAAAGACGTGGGATTGTAAACGAACTTACAAGAAATACAGTTGACGTGCAATAATTTTACAAGAACACAAGATGTAGCTGCTAACACGGGGAATCTAGAAGTAAACGATATCTACATTACCCTTAAACAACAGATATCAGTCGAGGGCTATAAGCAAGAAGAAATCAATTACCATGCATATCCTATTGGAGAAAACATTTCAGGAGCAACTTCCCATTTTGTTTTAGACGAAAAGGGTTTCATTGATGCACCCTTCATGTTTTCATTTATGTGTCAGAGACATGGTTGTTAACTAAATAAGGTATTTAGACTCTGCAGACAACTAAAACGAGCATGAAAATATGAATTCTTGCTTAACCAGGCAAAATAGGGAAAATTCGTCGATCAGGAAAATGACAAGAGTGAATAACATCGTGATCAAAGTAAAAACCCTGAAGTTGCAATTGGCCGGACATATTGCTAGGAGAACTGACCACCGTTGGGTAACGTATACATTATATTGACAAAAGTCTCCGGACATCCCTTCAAAAGCAAATGAACGGATCCGCTGCGTTGTTAAGATGCGCGGTACAGCTGTAAGCGGTATAAAACAAGCCTGCAGATGACCGCGAAAATATCGCACTGTGATGTTAGTGAAAATGTCGCTGCGGGAGAGAACCGACTTTGAGAAAGGAAAACTTGTTGGGTGTGAGTGGGTTGCCCATAAGAGAAACCGAGAGGTGTTTAAACATACCAACATCAACTGCTTTGTACGTACTGAATACGTGAAAGACACATGGCGTGCCTGAAGTAGCAAAACGTACCGGCAGACCAAAGAAAATCAATGACGGAGGATGTCGAAGCTTCAGAAGAGTCGTTACAGCTAACCGACATAGTACTGCCCAAGACCTAAATGTACAGGTGAGTAAAAATGATGTAACCTCGGTATGTACACGTACAATTCACAGAGAACTTCATTCCACGGATTACCGTTATCGTGCAAGCCTTTCATCTCTACTCGGAATGCTACTCATCGTTTAGCATGGTGTAAAGAACATTTATCGTGGACCGTAGTTCAATGGAAACTGGTCCTACGGACTGATGAATACAGATACACGATCCATCAGTCTGATGGACGTGTGTGGGTATGGTGGCAGCCGAGGGAAAGCTATTTACCACAGTGTACTGTTCCTACGGTCAAGTTTGGAACTGGCAGTGTACTCGTGTGGGGTGTTTTTCGTAGTATGCTCCCGGCCTTTGGTTATTGTGGACAAACCTGTTAACCAGCACGTCTATCTCGATATTCTGGACAAATATGCCCTGCCATCTCTGTATCAATACTGTGGAACCGAGCCTTGTTGGTGCCAGCAAGATAACACACCGAGCCATAAAGCAAGGAGTGTTACGGCGTTGTTTGACGATAATTCCGTATCGTGTGTGGACTGGCCAGCACAGAACCCTGATCTTAATCCCATAGTGCACCTATGGATTGAAATAGAGCTCCGCATAAGAAGTTTAGAACCAAGGCCTGCTACTAAGCATTTTAATATTGCAATATGTCGTGTGCCGTGGTTGTGAAACTGTATAATGTAAATTAGTTATGTAGTGTTGGATTTGTGTACTGCCCTGGGGCGTGGAAGTGTAAATAATTATGCAGGTATGCATAGAATGTGGGCGTTCCCTGAGATTCGTTAGAAAAGGGGATGTGTCCGGGAAATGTCAAGGACCAATTCAAGGCGATTGTTTAGAGTAAAGGCAGAGATGACGATGCACAAGGAAAGAGGGGTACTGATGAGTTCTATCTAGGGTAGGTAGTTCCGGGTGGTGGAATCGCTGCGAATCACAGGTAGCTTATATGCACTCGAGACGAGTTGCATTTTAAGAAGGGGGCGATGTGACGACCCCCCCTCGCATAATTAATTGGCGAGAGGCGTGCCTAATTAACGGTAATTGAAACTTGATTGGGGGTTTTAATTAACAGAGAATTATAATTTTAACACTTGCGAGGGGCGGTATATTAAGAAAAGATCTTCTAGCACTTGGAATTCAAGTGGCGAGTTGCAGGTGTTTGCCACGAGTACAAAGAGCCCATAAACGGAAATGGGACGGGCCAGAGTTTAAAAGCTATTTCCCATGACTCAAAAATGTTCGGACGGCAAAAACGTTTGAAGCTTTTGTCTGTGCCGTGCGCGAAACGATGGGAAGGCTCCTAGACTTGAAGAGCGGTTTATAATAAATATGTCGCTGTTTAAAATGTTAGAATTCACCGCTTAACAACTTTTTAGAGACGAGAGATTGTTGTTGAGAGTGACAGAATCCAATTGAGAGCCGAGAGAATAAGGAAGGATTTTCCTCGCGCTAGAACAAATGCTTGTCGTCTGCGTGCTCTTGCGTTCTGAGCATAAGAAGGGAAACCAGCTAAAAGCATAAGCTGATGAATAACCAGCATGAACTTTACCTGAAAACTTTCTTCACCTCGCCTGACCATCGATACCTGCCGTAAGGAGTCATTTCAGGTGAAATGCAGAGAGAGATAAAATAATCACGAAATCGCCTCGCTCATGCAGAGAGGAGAGGTTCTAAACGCCTGGCCCCAGGAACAAAGCAGACCCCCTGCAGGGAGAGAGAGAGAGAGATCGTCTTGAAGAAACCGCTAGCCTCTTCGTGAAGAAAAAGGGGAGAAAACTTTTGTGTGTGTGTGTGTGTCTGAGTACGTACCTCCAGTGACCGGGGAACGACATCGTTTTAGCCACAGCAAAGAATGAGCGTAGATGGAAGTTAAGATCAAACTACCCGAATGAGTGTTTTTTTTTTTTTTTGTGTCATCAATACTGTGGATACTCGAGGACCTATGCAAGTACTTTTTACCAGTATTTTATTTGCGGCCCATTGTGAACGAACAGACTTTTCGTTAGGACATATTTTCTGAAACACCGAAGAGGGCCAAAGCTGGCCGGAAATTATAACATTCTTAATTAGATGAAGAATCCGGTGTAATTTATGCATATATCTATTAAATTCCTGTTTTAATTGTTATACTGTGCCTCCATTGGATTATTGGTGTACTGTGTCCGCTAATTGGCTAACGAGGTATTAGCGGATCCAGTGATTCGAATCGCAGTCCGGAATTAATTTGGCATCCTGATATCTGAAGACCAAAAGTCGCAACAATATAATCTTATCATCTGCATGGTTCAAAATCATGCTATTGTATTTTACATAAAAAATCCCAAATCAAACCATTTAGGCTTTTGCTTAAGGCATGTGATGCATATTAAGATCACCTCCGACAGTCATGCAGCTCAGGGAACGACTCCACATGTTGTTTGGCTCTCGACGGATTAATGACCACTCCTGAAAAAGGGGTATCTGAGTTCTTGAAGTATTCCTGCTAGTAGCCAATGAGCTCCAATGCATTACGTAGGACATCCTATACATTCTCAATGGAATTTAGGTCAAAGGAATCTGAACGGCTACTTACTTTATTCGGTGAGTGTCTTCCTCTTCTAGAATATCGTCGACCAAATGAGCTAAATGAGATTGGGTATTACAGCGCATTAAAACAAATCCAGCCCGACAGCACCGCTGAATGGTTTGAGAAATGGGCTCAAACTTTCGTCTTTGTACATAAAGCTTTTGATAGAGCGATAGGGCAAGATGAGCAGATCAATGCGCCCCTTTGACATGATTCCTGCCCATACCATAATGCCACCACCACCAACGTAGTCTCTTTCACTCCAAGCACGATGTTGGCGAATCCAAATTAAACGATCTAACCGCGCGACGGAAGTTATAAGAACGCAAATAACTGGCCGCCTTGCAGAAAAGCATTGCTCTCAAATTTTTCTAACAATTGCATGATTTTATATCCTCGTTTTGGTAGCTTCTGCAAGCTCTAAAGTAGTTACCTAAAATACATTTATTTCTTCCATGTGGCATTAACACTCATACAGCGATCGTCTGCATGAATTCTGCCTTGTTCAAATCTACTTTCTGTTGAAATTGTCTCCAGAGTCCTTACAGGAAGTTTTGCGGAACGTTCAACGCCCTGGAAACATCCGTCTGAAACTCTTTCCATCCCACCAGTCGCCCTCCACAGCTCAAAATCTTCTACACGAGGCTTTCTTGATATTACATTACCTGCTCGACGTGCAACTAAAGTGAAAGAAAGAGTTGCGAAGAACAGCTCCAAGATGCGAATCGATTCGACTGTCTCTTTAACGCAATCCTGCTTTATATATTCTGGCTCAGCTGTGGCAAAAATAAATGAGAGTGTTCCACGCAACGATATTTTCATTTTCGCGAACTTCCAGTAAATTATTTTGTACACATCGGCAACTAAATACGTTTTGGTAGATTATACCTTGATTTTGAGCACATGCACACGAGTTGATTTTCAGAAGCATGTTATACCTGCTTCGAAAACCTCATCTACTTTGGCAATCATTATGCAGACACTGATCAGCACTTCACTTCTTTGATTTATTTAAAATAAAATTTGGCCAAAGCTGAATTTAACTGTAAGATTATATTGTCTATTTTTTCTCATTAAAGCTCAACTGTGAGTCTTACAGCAGACGTATCTTTTAAAAGGTATATATATATATATATATATATATATATATTAAATGGGATGTAAGGTCAGGTGATGCGTAACATCACAGCCTCTCCTTGACAAATGTCAACCCCGCCTTCTCGTGGTACATCCTGTTCCCACTAAAGGGGCTCTGACGACCGCCAATAGCGGTATAACTATACCATCGGGATTAGAGGAAATTCTATCCCACACTCACCAACCCGCTTGGCCAGCGTGGTGAGTTATGGCCAAACCCCTCCAAAATGATTCCACAACTTAAATCTTGGCCCTCAGTCTCCGGCAGCTGGAATGTACCTGGCCAAGGCAGCGGCCAGTGCGACATGAAGGCAGAGGGTGCTAAGAATCCCCGGAGGACCGCACTAGGCTGCCATCTGATGCTGACCTTGGCTACGTACAATGGACGCTCCCTATCTTCTGATTCAAGGCTTCTTGAATTGGAAGAGGAACTACAAAGGATCAAGTGGGACATCGTGGGGCTAAGTGAGGTAAGGAGAAAAGGAGAAGATCTCATCGAACTGAAAAGTGGACATCCCTTCTACTAGCGTGGGACAGATACTGGCAGAACTAGTGGTGTTGGATTTATAATAAACAAGAAACTGAAGGATAAAGTTGTAGAAGTTGAAAGTTCCTCTGACAGAGCTGCAAGACTTGTTATCCAACTCTCGAAAAGATACCAGGCTCAGATTATTTAAACTTATGCACCCACCACAAGTCATCCTGAAGAAGAAATTGAAGAATTTTATGAGGAAATTTGTCATCTAAATAATAAAGGTAAGCAGCACTTGAAAATAATTATGGGGATTTCAATGCAAAAATAGGGCAACGGCAACAGAATGAAACTTCAGTAGGTAAATTCGGTCACGGCAACAGAAACCAGCGTGGAAATACTCTCGTTGAGTTTGCAGAGGCAGAAGGGTTTTTCATCTTGAACTCCTTCTTCAAGAAAAAGCCACACAGGAAATGGACATGGAGACATCCAAATGGGACGACAAGTGAAATTGATTTTATTATGTGTAACAAAAAATTCGTCATAGAAGACTGCAGTGTGCTAAACAAGTTCAACACAGGTAGTGACCATAGATTGGTGAGATGTAAGATGCACCTCAACACTAAACTTGAACGTGGCAAGCTCATAAGACAAACAAAATCTATTGACATAACCAACCTTAAAAAACACCATAATACCTTCAAGTTGGAACTGAAGAACACGTTCTCTGCTTTAGAAGGCCTAACATCAGAAGAAGTGGACATCTCTGAAGTTAACAGAAAAGTAACCAAAGCTCTTATGGAAACAGCAACAAAATTAGCTGGGTCTAAGAACAAGTTGCATGTAAATAAATTATCAGGAAAAACGAAAATGTTGATGCAAAAAAGAAGAGAGATGAGGACAACTAAAGAAGATGTGACTTCCAAAGTGGAATATATAGAGCTATGCAAGACAGTAAGAAAAAGCATCACTGAAGACGTAAGAAAATTCAACTGTGAACTAGTGAGGAAAGCAATTGAAAACAACCAAAGCCTAAAGATAGTAAAGGGACATCTCAGTAAGGGAAGAAAACAGATTATGGCACTGAGAAAAGAAGATGGTTCTGTAACAAGAAATAGAGGCGAAATTTTGACAAGAGTGAAAGATTTCTACTCCAAATTATATGAAAGGGATGATACATGCACTCCAGACATCATGAAAGATACCAGTACCAGAGTTCCTTCAGTCCTTCCAGCAGAAGTTACACATGCAATCAAGAACATGACGCGGGGAAAAGCTCCAGGAGAAGATGGAATTACTGTAGACATCATACAAGAAGCAAGTGGAGAAATCGAAACAGTACTCGGCCAAATTTTCACTCAATGCCTTAATGAAGGAAAGATTCCTGAGGATTGGAACACCGCTACAATGATCCTGCTACATAAGAAAGGTGACATTGAGGATCTTGGAAACTACAGACCTATCAGCCTCCTATCAGTAGTTTATAAAATCTTCACTAAAGTTCTTTCACACCGCTTGAAATTAACACTGGACATGGCTCAACCGAGAGAACAAGCTGGATTGAGGAGTGGCTACAGCACAATAGATCATATCCACGTGCTGAGAGAACTAATTGAAAGAGCGAGGGAATATGAACTTCCATTGTGCATGGCTTTTATCGATTATGAAAAAGCCTTTGATTCGGTGAAACCATCAGCAGTTACAATGGCTCTGAAAACCTGCGGTATTGAAGATGCATACATAAATATTATTAATAACATCTATGAAAATGCAAGTGCAAAGATTAGGCTGTTTGAAAATACAACACACGTAAAAATTGGAAAGGAGTGAGACAAGGTGACACCATATCTCCGAAGCTCTTTAATGCCACATTGGAGGGTGTTTTTCAGTCGCTGAGCTGGGAAAACAAGGGGATAAAGATTAATGGAGATTATCTAACCCACCTTCGTTTTGCTGATGACGTAGTCATTTTTGCAACTAGCCCATCAGAGCTGCAGAGTATGATCCAGGAACTTGCTGACAAGAGTAAAGAAGTGGGATTAAAAATGAACTTTCAGAAGACAATAGTGATGTTCAATGCTTTTACAAGAAATGAAGATTTATCGGTTGATGAAGAAAAGCTGGAGATAACGGACACGTACGTTTATCTTGGACAGCAGATATCAAGTGAGGGTCACATTGATGAAGAAATTAATCGGCGTACAAAACTTGCCTGGAGAGCTTTTGGAAGATAAAGCATAATTTTCAAGAGCAATATGCCATTATGTCTTAAAAGAAAAGTGTTTGATCAATGCATCCTTCCAGTGCTTACGTATGGTGCAGAGACGTGGACCTTAACTAAAAGAGACATACAAAGGCTGCAGACAACTCAAAGAAGCATGGAGAGGTGCATACTTGGTGTAACCAGGAGAGATAAGAAGAGGAACTCGTAGATCCGAAAAATGACAAGAGTGGAAGACATCATGATCAGAGTTAAATCCCTGAAATGGCAATGGGCTGGACATACTGCCAGAAGGATAGATCATCGATGGACAGCCGAAATTTTAGATTGGATTATAAGGGACAGGAAAAGACCCAGAAGAAGACCACATGGGAGATGGGTGGATGAAATTCGAAAGTATGCAGGGGTGACATGGAGGAGACTGGCACAAGACAGACCGTTGTGGAGGAAACTTGGGGAGACCTTCGTCCAGCAGTGGATTGATAATGGCTGACAATGATGATGATGATGATATATTAAATGGGATGTAAGGTCAGGTGATGCGTAACATCATAGCCTCTCCTTAACAAATGTCAAAATCGCCTTCTCGTGGTGCATCCTGTTCCCCCTAAAGGGGCTCTGACGACCGCCAATAGCGGTATAACTTTACCATCGGGATTAGAGGAAATGCTATCCCACACTCACCAACCCGCTTGGCCAGCGTGGTGAGTTATAGCCAAACCCCTCCAAAATGACTCCACAACTTAAATCTTGGCCCTCAGTCTCAGGCAGCTGTAATGTACCTGGCTAAGGCAGCGGCCAGTGCAACATTAAGACAGAGGGTGCAAAGAATCACCGGAGGACCGGACTAGACTGCCATCTGATCCTGACCTTGGCCACGTATAATGGACGCTCCCTATCTTCTGATTCAAGGCTTCTTAAATTGGAAGAGAAACTACAAAGGATCAAGTGGGACATCGTCGGGCTAGGTGAGATAAGGAGAAAAAGAGAAGATCTCATTGAACTGAAAATTTGACATCTCTTTTACTATTGTGGGACAGATACTGGCAGAACTAGAGGTGTTGGATTTATAATAAACAAGAAAGTGAAGGATAAAGCGGTAGAAGTTGAAAGTTCCGCTGACAGAGCTGCACGACTCGTTATTCAACTCTCGAGAAGATACCAGGCTCAGATTATTCAAACTTATGCACCCACCGCAGGTCATCCTGAAGAAGAAATTGAAGAATTTTATGAGGAAATTCGTCATCTAAATAATAAAGGTAAGCAACATTTGAAGATAATTATAGGAGATTTCAATGCAAAAATAGGGCAACGGCAACAGAATAAAACTTCAGTAGGTACATTAGGTCACGGCAACAGAAACCAGCGTGGAAATACTCTCGTTGAGTTTGCAGAGGCAGAAGGGTTTATCATCTTGAACTCCTTTTTCAAGAAGAAGCCACACAGGAAATGAACATGGAGACATCCAAATGGAACGACAAGTGAAATTGATTTTATTATGTGTAACAAAAAATTCGTCATAGAAGACTGCAGTGTGCTAAACAAATTCCACACAGGTAGTGACCATAGATTGGCGAGATGTAAGATGCATCTCAACACTAAACTTGAACGTGGCAAGCTCATAAGGCAAACAAAATGTATTGACATAACCAACCTTAAAAACACCATAATACCTTCAAATTGGAACTGAAGAACAGATTCTCTGCTTTAGAAGGCCTAACATCGGAAGAAGTGGATATTTCTGAAGTTAACAGAAAAGTAACCAAAGCTCTTATGGAAACAGCAACAAAATTAGCTATGTCTAAGAACAAGTTGCATGTGAACAAATTATCAGGAAAAACCAAAATGTTGATGCAAAAAAGAAAAGAGATGGGGACAACTAAAGAAGATGCGACTTCCAAAGTGGAATATATAGAGCTATGCAAGACAGTACGAAAAGGTATCACTGAAGACGAATGGAAATTCAACTGTGAACTAGTGAGGAAAGCGATTGAGAACAACCAAAACCTAAAGATAGCAAAGGGACATCTCAGTAAGGGAAGAAAACAGATTATGGCACTGAGAAAAGAAGATGGTTCTGTAACAAGAAATAGAGGCGAAATTTTGACAAGAGTAAAAGATTTCTACTCCAAATTATATGAAAGGCATGATACATGTATTCCAGACATCATGAAAGGTACCAGTACCAGAGTTCTTCCAGTCCTCTCAGCAGAACGTGCACATGCAATCAAGAACATGAAGCGGGGAAAAGCTCCAGGAGAAGATGGAATTACTGTAGACATCATACAAGAAGCAAGTGGAGAAATCGAAACATTACTCGCCCAAATTTTCACTCGATGCCTTAATGAAGGGAAGATTTCTGAGGATTGGAACAACGCTACAATGATCTTGCTACATAAAAAAGGTGACATTGAGGATCTCAGGAACTACAGACCTATCAGCCTCCCATCAGTGGTTTATAAAATCTTCACTAAAGTTCTTTCACACCGCTTGAAGATAACACTGGACATGGCTCAACCGAGAGAACAAGCTGGATTCAGGAGTGGCTACAGCACAATAGGTCGTATCCACGTACTGAGAGAACTAATTGAAAGAGCGAGAGAATATGAACTTCCATTGCGCATGGCTTTTATCGATTATGAAAAAGCCTTTGTTTCGGTGAAACCATCAGCAATAACAATGGCTCTGAAATCTGCGGTATTGAAGATGCATACATTAATATTATTAATAACATCTATGAAAATGCAAGTTCGAAGATTCGGCTGTTTGAGAATATAGCACACATAAAAGTTGGAAAAGGAGTGAGACAAGGTGACACTATATCTCCGAAGCTCTTTAATGCAACATTGGAGGGTGTCTTTCAGTCGCTGAGCTGGGAAAACAAGGGGATAAAGATTAATGGAGATAATCTAACTTACCTTCGTTTTGCTGATGACGTAGTCATTTTTGCAACTACCCCATCAGAGCTGCAGAGTATGATCCACGGAATTTACTGACAAAAGTAAAGAAGTTGGATTAAAAATGAATTTTTAGAAGACAAAACTGATGTTCAATGATTTTTCAAGAAATGAAGATTTATCGATTGATGGAGAAAAGTTGGAGATAACTGACACGTACGTTTATCTTGGACAGCAGTTATCAAGTGAGGGTCACATTGATGAAGAAATTAATCGGCGTACAAAACTTGCCTGGAGAGCTTTTGGAAGAAACAGCGTAATTTTCAAGAGCAATATGCCATTATGTCTTAAAAGAAAAGTGTTTGATCAATGCATCCTTCCAGTGCTTACGTATGGTGCAGCGACGTGGACCTTAACTAAAAGAGACATACAAAGGCTGCAGACAACTGAAAGTAGCATGGAGAGGTGCATGCTTGGTGTGACCAGGAGAGATAAGAAGAGGAACTCGTGGATCCGAAAAATGACAAGAGTGGAAGACATTATGATCAGAGTTAAATCCCTGAAATGGCAATGGGCTGGACATACTGCCAGAAGGACAGACCATCGATGGACAGCTGAAATTTTAGATTAGATTCCAAGGGACAGGAGAAGACCACATGGGAGTCGGGTGGATGAAGTTCGAAAGTATGCAGGAGTGACATGGAGGAGACTGGCACAAGACAGACCGTTGTGGAGGAAACTTGGGGAGACCTTCGTCCAGCAGTGGATTGATAATGGTTAACAATGATGATGATGATGATATATTAAATATCTTTCAAAAAGACAAACGATTCATCTCTCTATTTTTTGGTTGCTTGTGTTTCTTCCGTTGAGTATTTCGAACCAGTCTAATACTTTTTATACTTGTGAAATCCCTTAAAAGTCGAAATCAAAAATTTATAGGTAGACCTGCCTTCAAACAGATCTTAGATATATCAATGATTCGTAAGCCAAATTATGTAATCTTCCCATCTTGCTCTCTCACAGTGAGTTTAATTATCTATAACTATATAAATTAATATGGGCATTACTTAGGAAATGAACGTTTGGGTTTAACTTCATATTTCCTCATCGAGAAGATTGGATCACGCTTGTGCTATTCCTGAGAATATGAAAGATGCAGCTTGTTTACGGTCATTAAATTGTCTCAAAATACTTAAAATAGTTTAACTGTACTAGTAATCAGAATTTCATGGCGTAGAATACAAAATCAGTTCCCAAGCTTTTGCACATCAACCAAACAACTTTTCAAGGAAGGTACTGCAAACTAAATAGAAAACTTCAACAATTTGAATGCGGTGACTTGAGTAGACAATAACTGAATAGTCGCAAATGTGATTATTCATTCGAAGAAACGAGGACTCACGTTGGTTGCGCACGTAGTACCGTGGGAGAAAATGCAGCATCATTTGAAGAATTGATTTTAAATACGTGGTAACTTTAGAGAGACGCTATCATTGCAAACCCCATTGTTGATCATAATCTTTAAGGTTTCGCGAATGGCAGAATATTTGTGTGCGGAGTAGGAAGCTGATTTCCATATTATCATTCCACATAGGATTAGAGGACTTGAAATTGACTTTTCTAGATAGGAAAGTGGTTATTTTTCTATCTAGAAATTATCTCTTTTATGTTCGTTGATTCTAATTCTAAAGGAACCTTTGGTCATTACGGTGTAGTAACGCCTGGAGCCGTCGGGATATTGTAGTGGGATAGTATAAACACCTTCCTCATTGAGAAGAAGAGGCTTATTAATAATATCATAAGCATCGTATATAAAAATGCTGGAGACTTTATACCAAGACCGAAGTTTATCCTCCTGAGAGCGTTTTTGAGTTGATAGGAAATATTTGGTATGCAGGTAACAGAGCGCAGGTAGCGAAGTTTCGGCATAGAAAAATTAACACGCTGATTCTGGCTTTTTCGATAAAGCTATGCATCTGATTCGAGGTGTACCCTTCGTTAGAGGCCAGTTCAACGATGCTTTTTAGTTCGCATTGTCTAGAACGAACATCGGAGGAGACAGCGAAGGCTCTTCTAATTAGAGAACGAAAGAAGGCTGTCTTGTAATCATCAAAGCAAAATGAACTACTGAGCATCAGGTTAGGGACGGACGCGGTAGTTAGGCGATTTTTATTCATTTATTGTCTTGTCCAGTCACCGCTTTCAAATTACTGAAGTGTTCTACTATTCAGTTTGCAGTTAGTTACCTAACTACCTTGAAAAACATCTGCTTGGTGTGAAAAAGCTTGGACTTAATTTTCTATTCTACATCTGGGAAACTGTTGGTTTAGTATAATTTCTCTAACCAAAGTAAATCTGAAAGGCTCCATTCAATGCAAATACACTGGGTTCCCATAAATTAAGCAACAAACGAAACAATCGTGATGATTCAAAATGTATGAACCGATTCGGAAGAAATTTGGTGGTAAGCTTTATCATACCAAATGCAACAAGCAAAACGTAAGAACATTGCGATACAAATCATTTACATATTGTATGAGTGATGCAAATATGAAAATACAGAAATAAAGTTTTTGTTTTGTTTTTTGACTGGAAGTTTAACGACCACCGTGAGCAACTCAATGGGCTATAAGCAGTAGCCGGTTCCTACTTTACGGTCACTAGTTCTAGGGAAGGGAGAGAGCCAGTGCCATAAGACAAACACAACATCCATGCCTCACCGGGATTCGAACCTTGACCCCTTTCGGACGAATGATCAGATGCCATCGCTTAGACCACTGCGCCACCGGGGCGGCGAAATATAGGTATGAAGATGAAATAGGAAAAGGTACTTCAATAAAGAGTGTGTTTACCCCAAATAGCAATACAAGCCTGACAGATATGTTCCGTATAGATTAAGATAATACAACGTACTTGTCAAAAATGTTTATTTTTCAAGCAGACCATGGTTTCGCTGGGTATTGACCTAGCTTCATCAGGACGAATGGCACGTAAATATTCAAATTGTATATGACATTATAAATGGTGTTTACAGTCACGTGTTTTGGTTACATTCGTCCACGTGCTTGATAGAAATGGCCTGGATGCCATGTCATTAACAAGTTGCGAAGACTTCTGATATATATGGAAAACTTCCAAAATATCAAGTTTGGTGGTTGAATCTGGCTAGTCAATAAGTTTTGCTTCTTCAAAGAGAAATTTGTGGTCCTTTTTGTAACAGTGTTCAGCCATCGATGACTTCTTTAGGTCACAATTCCGAATGTAGGTCTTGTGCTCCTTCAATCTAAAACGCAAGGCTCTACGAATCTGTCCTATGTACGAAGCGCCACATTCACATGGAATTTGATAAATTCCCCACGAGTTTTTGTCTTCAACATAGTCCTTTGATCCTAAAAATCTCATTTTGTTTATGGGTTTAAAAATCACTATAAAAATGAAAGGTTTTGAGAATTTTTGTAATTTTGAAGGCAATGTCACGGGAAAATGGAATAATGGCAAAATTCTCTCGCAATGGGCGTATCACAGGAGTTAATGTGTAGATGTGGCGCTTCGTACATAGGGCAGACCCGTAGAACCTTGCGTTTTCGATTGATGGAGCACAAGACCTACATTCGGAATTGTGACCTAAAGAAGTCATCGATGGCTAAACACTGTTACGAAAAGGACCACAAATTTCGCTTTGAAGAAGCAAAACTCATTGACAAGCCAGATTCAAACACCAAACTTGATATTTTGGAAGCTTTCTATATATACACTGCTGGACAATTGCTAAGGACGGATCATAAACGGCTATATAGCGCATAAAAAAGTAAGTGTGGTTGGATGCCAAGTGAAATAAAATAATGTCAGAATGCCAGGACATTACAAGAAAGACAATTTATTGTGCTCTGAAATCCAGAAGGCTTTGGAACGTGTTCAAGGGACAAACAGGCCATATTGTGCAGAATACGCAAACGTGAAAAAAATGCAATTACCGTCCGCAGGCGTTCCGGCGTAAGATTTCAACACGGGATATGGCCACCATGGAGGGCGATGCAAGATTCCACACGTCCTGTCATGCTTTGCACAACATTATCAAGCAGCTGTTGGGGCAATTTATCACATTCCTCTGTCAGTGCACGGATTAGGGTGTCCTTGTTTATTGGAGAGCATTGGCGACCAGCAAGACTCCTCCCCAAAGCATCCCACACATTTTCAATGGGATTCAGATCTGGAGAACGTGCTGGCCATACGAGGCGTTGAATATCCTCGCTCTCAAGACACTCCTGGACAGCGACTGTTCGATGACATGTTGCGTTGTCGTCCATGAAAATGAATCTATCACCGACAGCACCACGGAAAATGCGAACATGAGGTAGCAGAACAACATTAATGTATCTTTGGCCAGTCATAGCCCCAGTTGGAAGCACATCGAGGGACGTACGGCCATTGATCATGATGCCAACCCATACCATGATACTACATGTCGGATATCGGTCCCTTTCCTGTATGTTTGCTGGACAATATGCAGTACCACTATCACGCCAGAGCAGTTGTCGTCGACAATCAGACGATAGACTGTATCTACTCTCATCTGAGAAGAGGACAGTAGACCAGTCGTTATCAGTTCAATTACGATGTTGATGGCACCATTGCAAACGGGAGGTACGGTGACGTCTGGACAATGGGATGCACACAACAGGACGGCGGGCGTATAGTCCTCCTTCATGCAAACGTCTGGCGACAGTTTTTCGGGAGATCCGCTTGCCAGTAGCAGCCATAAACTGATTTGCTACCTCACTAGCTGTGCTGCGCCGGTGTCTTTTTGTTGATAGCACTATGTACCGATCTTCTGCAGGTGTCGTACTGCGAACACAACCTCCCCGTGACGTTTGCTGCACTCTCCATTTGTTTGAAACGATTTCCAAAGCCTTGAAACAACACTGTGGCTGACGTCGAACTCCCTGGAAACATCTGTTATTTTTCGCCCTTCTTCAATCTTGCCAATAATACGGCCACGCGTAAAATCATCTAGATGATGTCGGGAAGACATACTGAAAATTGCAAGTTCGTCAATTGATTCTTTCCCTTTCAACTTTGCGTTTGAACAACAACGGTCAATACGCGTCTAATCCTTTATATCTCTCATCAGCGCTATGACGTCAGGAACAAGTTCGGCAATCCAAAATTTGCATACGCACATCACGTCTTACTGTATCCCGCACTTATGCTAATTTCCACATTTTCCTGCCATCCATTTTATGGTTGCTATCGTTGCTATTGTCATCCGTCCTTAGCAATTGTCCGGCAGTGTATCAGAAGTCTTCGCAACTTGTTAATGACATGGCATAGAAGCCATTTCTATCAAACGCGTGGAAGCATCTAACCAAAATATGTGACTGTAAACACCATTTATGATATCATATACAATTTGAATATTTACATGCCATTCGTCCTGATGAAGCTAGGTCAATACCCAGCAAAACCTTTGTGCAGATTACATATAGATTAAGATAATACGTTGTATTATCTTAATCTATATGTAATCGTCACAAGACTGTAGTCTTTGAGATAAAAATATGTTCCATGCTGTTAATTGTGGTGTCGAGCAGTTCCGTGGGTAGCTGCGTCCATTGCTCGAGCAAAACAGTGCGAAGCCCCTGCAGAGTTCGGGGAGGGGGCTGGAGGGGAACAACACGCCTTCTGATAGCATCCCAGACATGTTCAATGGGATTCAGATGGGGGGGGGGGGAGCTTGCTGGCCACTACATGCCTACTATAGTCTTCTGTTCCAGGTACTGGTGCTCTAAGCTAGCTACGTGAGGACGAAAGTTATCCGCCTGCAGTACGAAAGAATCGCCAATTGCGCCGCATACGGAAGAACAATATAATGTCTAGGCTGTGGTCTCTAACTTCTGAGCACTGACGTTTCCATGTGGCAATACAAAGAGGTCGGTACGGCCGCCTAAAGATATGCTTACCCACACGAGAGCACTACCAACACCATAGGTGTCCCTTTCCTGGATATCAGAGGGAAGATAGCGAGTACCGGCATCTATCCAATTGTAAACTCGGCGAGAATCACTCCGTAAAAGTATCGAGACTCATCAGTAAACAGAACGTGATTTTGAGACCAGTTCACCTGCATTCGTGCCCAACTTAAACGTTCCCTCAGGTGGCGGGGGTGAGGGGCACGTATAATACCGGTCGCCGAGCATACAGTCCTGCTGCATGTAACCTTCTGCGTAACGTCGACGCTGATACCGTCAGTCCGGTGGCTGCCGCAAGCACAGATCTGAGATGAGTTGGTGTAACCGTCCTGTTCCTCTGTGCTGAAAGCCGCAAATACCGGTCTTCCGCGGAGGTCGTCGCCCTTGGCCTACTTTCGGTGTACCTTCGGGAAGCTGCACCAGTAGCTTGGAACTCATGCCACATCCTTCTGACAACAAAATGATCGACGTTGAGTCATCTTGCGACGTCGGCCTGCCGTTGCTCTGCTTCGAGTCTGCCTATCGCCCTGTAGCGTAACTCGCTGGTACATGACGTCTCGCAGCCATGTTAAAATCGCTATCTCGAAATCTTGTGATTCACCGCCGCTCATGAGATTGCGACTCCCTCCAAAACAGAGGATTTTCAGCTCTTACTAATTTGCATAAAGCACTGCCACCGCCACTCATTTGCCTTCCGTACATCAATGCTGGATTTTTTTATTGAAGGTTTAACGACCACCGTGAGCAATTCAATGGGATGTAAGCAGTAGCTCGTCCCTGATTTAGGGCCACCGACACCAGGAAAGGGAGAGAGTCAGTGCCGTAAAACAAACACAACATCCATGCCTCACTGGATTCGAACCCGGACCCATCTCGGACGAATAATCACAAGCCATCGCTTAGACCACTGCACCACCAGGGCATGCATTGCCTTCCCCCTAACATAGGCAAATTTCGTGAAATTTGAACGATATTTCCCACAATTATCTAGATTTTTCGGTTTGCTGCTTACTTTATGGAAACCAGTGTAATAATCGTCATTCCAAATCTGCTGTTATCCACGTCACAAAAATAGAAAGGCTGTTTCTGGCAGTGGTATTTTGTCCAAATAAAATAATGGCAGTGAAATAAAAGCAATAGCTTATTATCGTAATGATTCAGACACACTTTAAATCATAGAATTTTGGACTACACAATTTTCTATCAAGTTGGAAACACATGGAATAATTAATATATTAATTAAATCGGGACATGCGAGTTCGATTCATGTTCCAGGACGATGAAATTTAAAAATTTCTGTAGTTATGTTACATGGACAGTACAGCTTAATTTATGTCTGTCTCCTTGAACAGTGCAATTTTCGATTATTTAAACCAGACTGAAATGAAATGGAATTTAATTCTTACAAATAGTCTAATTTTTTCCTTTATTGAACAACCGCTTTTTTACGCTTTCCAACCGTAGGTTGGAGAAGCGTATATGCTCCAGTTTTGTCCGTCCGTCCGTCTGTCTGTCCGCACGATAACTCGCGTAAAAATGGTTCGATTTTGATGACATTTTAGTATTTGGTGGGGGACCACTGGGAACGAACCCTGTTGAAAATGGGTGAAGTGGGGTCAAAGGTCAGGACATAGGATCAGGATGCATTCCATGGCCCTTATGCGTCATAACGTGCGTATATATGGCTTGATTTCAATGAAATGTTAGTACGTCGTAGGGGACTACCTGGGGATGAACCATGTTGAAAATCGGTGAAGTGGGGCCAAAGGTCAGGATATGGGAGCGGAATGCATTCCATTGCTATTATGCGTCATAACGTGCGTAAAAATATTTCTATTTCGATGAAATTTTACTATGTGGTATGGGAACAACCTAGGGACGAACCCTATTGAAAATGGACGAAATGAGGTCAAAGGTCAGGACATGGGATCGGGATCCAGTCCACCGCCCTTATCCTATACTATTAAAGCAGCAATTCTTGTACAAATGTAAATTTAATTTTTAAAACGGCTCTAAGGGTTTTGATTAAAGTCGTTAACCTACCGTTTTCTTGTACTAAAAATCGTTTTAGCTTGATCTCGACTTTGGAAAAATTCGTTTAGATGGTTAAATAACCATCCCGAATTACCACGTTTTCAGTGTCATGGCGTCGTCCAATTAATGCTACCCATGCTTAGAAATCTTATGGCGTCACACTCTCGCGATTGAGATCTTGGTACACGGTCACGCCCTCTGTCACGCGTTTTGTGTGGATCCTAAGTTTTTTTGACGTCCCATCTGCCTCATTACGTCACGCGTTGTGTGCGTATTACCCATTACTTCTATTTTCTTCTAGAACAAAAAGTGAGTTGTGCCAGCTGCTTGGAGTTGATGCGCAGTACAGTATAAGCAGCGGAAAGTTGATGCGTTTTCCCCTTCAAAAGGTAAACTGTTAATACAGCATTTTTTTTTACGTGTTTGAATAGTCACTTGATGACGAGCGTATCCGCTGTGCTAAAATATGATTAGTTCCTTTTTATTCATTACTATTAACATAATTGTGTTACCATCACATGGATGGTAACACAATTTTAAAAAATATGGCTGGTCGACCCCCTACGAAACGTGGATGTTTCAACTTTATTAAGAAGAATAAGTAGAATACGGCACTGTTGGAACAAGAACAAGCGGAACAAGTAAATATGGAACAGCTTGGACATTCAAGAGCCGATGGTTTCCGATCACATTCCAGTCTTGAAACATATGACCTTCCATTGGAAGAAGATCAGCCAACAAAAAGACCATTCCGAGCAGCTAAGGCGAAGAGCAGGAAAATAATGTCCGACGTTATTATAATCCTCAATGAATCAATATCGGAAGAAAACCTCAAACAAATGCGGCGAATAAATAGACAGCGAATCGCATCTGAATCATCCGAAGAACGTAACCACCGCTTGGAAGAACTACGAAGCCGTTCATTACAGTGAAATGCAACCAAAAACGCGGATGAACGTGTTCAGCGACCGGAACACTTGGGACAACGTGCAACTGAACGACTTAGCATTACAATACTTGGAAATAACATATCAAAATAAAAAACATTTTGTGCTCTCACTTCCCTTGAACCGAGCGATGCTCGGTTTTCGTGATATTGCGTTATAGTTTATGTAAAAATGCTTGGATTGAGACAAAACTTTATCATGTTGTTCCGGAAGTATACTTTACCGGTTGTGTTGAATATCATCGAAATGGGGTCAAAGGTCAGGTTATAGGAGCGAGATTTATTCTACAGCCATTATCCTCATAACTTGAGTAATGATTTCTGGTATGTTGGAAAGCGTATTATAATCAATGCATTGCATGATTTTACTAACTTGTTTTAAAATACACTTGGATACAATGCCATTTACGAGCGGTTCGCTGGGATGACGTTGTAAACGAGCTGTATGGCAAAATTATTATAATGGTCTGGACAAGTATACTGTAGGTTTTCCTCCTCTTTATTTCTTTGATTACACTTAATATTTATGAACGTTTTCCACAAAACGCTATTTTTTATTCTCGGAAGGACACTTTTTGATAAAACACCTTAATCTGGCGAATAAGACAATAAACAGCTCTTCTTAACGCGCGTTTTGAAATCATATTTAAATCTGGTTGAATATCAACCATTCCAGAAGAGATTTGAAGAGCGTGGATCTTTAGCAATTTCATAAATATACGCACGTATTTCCGATTTGCCAATTTATTTGCAATAACGTTTTCAATATTCATCTGCCCTTTCAAGCAGCAGAAATACTATTTCTTTTCATGCTTGATTTTTCTTGTTTTACTCCCTAAGCAAGAAATGGCCGAGCAAATGACTTCTGACGGAATGCTGAATTTGCAAATTAGCGTTATATATGCTAATTTTGTGGAATGTTTTCAAGCTGGAAGCGCAGCATTTTCTTGTTTCATCAGTTTCTTTGGAAATTGCGATTTTCATTACGCATTCAGAAGCATCGATCGCAATTTACAGCAGAGAGAATAATTTGCAGTAAGTTTCCTCCAGTCATAAGCGACAAGAGATTTTTATGCTTCTGAGAAGCTGATATTTTTGCACTTTTGTCTTTCTTCAGATTCTACTGTTATTGCATTTAATTTTATTTTTCTCAGTTCCACAATTAAATGCGAGACGAAAAACTACTAATTGTAAAGGAGCTTTCGCCCAAATAACTTGACACACGTGATTTAATTTTGAAAGATTCAAATCCACAATTAAGCGCTAGACAGTGTTTGCACAGAAATTAAAAAAAAAGCTTTCATAGCAAGACAGAAAAATTTATTCCACGCAGAAAACGATTAAAGACAATAGCTAAAATTAGGATATGTATCACATGCTTTTCAAAAATCTCAAGGAAGTGTTCATACTTGTTGAACACCTTTTAACATTTGTATAAAATATATGCTTATACCTGAACAAAAATTCTGAAATCAGTCATTAATTTTGAAAAGGCTTCTGACTTTTTCGAAAACTTGAAAATTTCGTCATCCTGGAGCGGGAATCGAACCCTCATCTCCCGGATAGCTCTCGAGTATGTTATCAGGGAGATGCGGGTTCACAGCTTGTTTACGGTCATTAAATTGTCTCTCTAGTTATTCTGATGCAAATAATGCATCACGACAGTGCCATGTGCATTTCACGATGTAACAAAATAACTGTATTTTAGAAAACGCAAGAAGTGCATGGAAAAATTTTGCAATGACTATATTTTATGAACACAAAAATAAGTTTTCGAATCCACCCTGTGGAAATAAAATATCTTGAAGAATGCAAATGTATAATTATGCCACATATCAAGGAAATTTTTCCTGATGATATGAGAAAAATGAGGGCAAAACTGTTCATACTATTTATATTTTACCGATGCACAAATCTCTTTTTACAAAATGTGCAAGTTAGTTCTAGTGACTCAGAACGAAACTTTTATAAATGCAGGTGACGTTTTGATCTTTATGTCAGAAGACTGAATGAATTCGTTGTGACCTCAGTTCATTTGAGAATAATTTTCGGACGAATATCAAGTTCATATTTTCCAAAACAACAGGAAACCGTAGGCATTTTAGATTAATATATGCCAGATTAATTTTACATTTTATTTCTTATTTTTAAAGCGAAAATTGGTTTGCAAATTGATATATGAGAATGAATCAAACTGTGAGAGTTTCGTGCAAATTAGTCCAAGTTCGAAACATATCAGCTTATTCCTTATATGTTACCTTTTATATCAAAGGTCAGACTGTGTCACGAATCTTTGGTGAGAAACGAAATTACTCCGTATCGTGTAGCTAAATGTTTTTTTTTCAGGTTGTTTCCATTTAAATTTACATAGTTTGGTGTTTCTTTTGAGTCAAAAGGTATAAAACAGCTTACTTCTGTAGCAACTTTTTAAAATTTATCGTGAAGAGATGTGTTGTTTGACAGTCTACGGTGTTCATAAGATCTTTTTATTATAATAGTTCTTATAATTTAAATATATTTACAGAATATATAGGGTGTACTTCGAGTTATTGTATTGATTTATTTTCTAGTTTTCTTCGTAGTTTTCTTCATTTGTTAAAGGCTTTTACTTCTTAGATTTCTTGCTGACGCAGACTTTAATGAAAATATTATTTTCCGTAATGTATATTTTCTCTAGAAATGTTGATACTTTATCTAAACATGTTTCCTACTTCACAATCTTTGCATTTCATAAAGCTGTGTCTTAGAAAAAGAAAATTTGTTGTGAAATCATTTGCCAGAGTATATTTGATACTCCAAAATTTATGCTCTCGGGTGCGAACTAAGGGAAAAGCTGGGCAATTTTACCAAATGTCTCAATTGTATTGTATAGATTTAGAATACTTTTTACATCCCCATACAAGAAAACGAGTTGCTCATAAAGCGAAACAAAACTAATAAATTTGTTAATGCGCGGCATTAAAGTGTGATTATAAAATCTAAAACAAACTGTTAAATACTATACTGAAGTGCTAATACTATGCTGAAGTGCCCAGACGATAATGCCACCCCCCCCCCCAGCTTGAAGAGTACCCTGCTGGCGAGAAGGATCCATCGCTTCATCTGGTTTGCGCCGTACTCGTATACTGCCATCTGCATGTACCAACGTAAATCTCGACTCATCAGTCCAGGCAACATTTTCCCACATGTCTAGGGTCCAGTGGCGATGTTCGCGCCCATGCTAATCTTTGCACCCTGTGATTTGCGGTCAGCAGCGGTACCCTCGTGGGACGATGGCTTCTGTACTTCATAGTGAGGAGATGGTTCTGGATGGTGTCGCTGCTTACACGTTTTTGTGCACCAGCGTTAAATTGCAGAGTGATTTCTTGCACTGTGGCCCGTCTATCTGCTGTTACAATGCGAGCTTGCCGACGACGACCCCGCTCACCCACACGCTGTTTTCTACGGCAGTTGGCCCTTGCAGGGATGGTTTTACCGGATTCGATGTACTCACGGTGCTCCCGTGACACAGTGGCTCGTGAAAATCCCAGTGCCTGCACGACTTCGGAGATGGAGTGACCCATTCGTCGGGCGCCGACAATTTGCCCACGATCAAATACGCTTAGATCCTTCGTCTTACCCATACTGCGTCGACTGTTACTGATTCCCGTCGCATCACTCCTTATATTGTCAGTTCGCTGCATAAGTCGTCGTTTCCGTTTACAGTGCCGCCCACAGCGCCACATTTGCATTACGCCAGCTGTCTCTAATTCAATTGCTCTTCAGTGTATACAGGGTGCATAGGAAAGTCCCTTTAGCCTGAAATAACTTACAAACGGAAAGAAGTACATTTATGCAAGTTAGATAACGGTATCGTAATGCGACTACACCCGATCGAATGCAACCGATAACAGCGCCCCTATTGGGGAAATGCGGAAGTTAGCCATTGCAAATCGAAAACGAAAAGACATAGAGCAATATTCCAATTACAAAGTTGTAGGGCATCAATTAATTAGTACAAAACGACATTTGTTTCACACGAATAAAATAAATTGCCGCCTGAATACCCTAAAATGTCCAAAATCGATGCGCGACCTTTGGTGTGAGCGTTTGAAGAGAACAGGCATAGGTATGAGCAAATACACACAATTTATTGCATAAATGCGTACTTATGTCAATACATTTTGATGACGTCAGGCAAAAAAAAAAAAAAAAACGAAAAAGGCAAGCTGGCACACAGTGATAAAATGTTAATGTCGTGTATGTTCGAAGAGTTCGCCATTACCCACGATATACATTTATATTCGTGAAAACACTTGCGATGGTAACCGCACTTGAATGTGGCCCAGCTGGAAAACGAACGACATATTCCCGTGGAGCCGCGTTTCGTTGGCATTCGCCGTAAATAAGCAACATCTCGCAATATTGGGAGTGAGTGAAGCTCGCAATTCTCACACAGTGTACGTAGACCTAAACTTCTAATCGGGGTACATCCTGCTACTTGTTTTTATATCGTAGGTATGGCACAACGTCACAATCTGCATTTGCATACGGCTATATTTGCGAAATGTGAATACGCAGATTCGAATCGTCGCGCATCGATTTCGGACATTTTAGGGTATTCAGGAGATAAGTTATCTTATCCGTGTGAAACAAATGTCGTTCTGTACTAATTAATTGATGCTCTACAACTTTGTAATTGGAAATTTTGGTCTATCTCTTTTCGTTTTCGATTTGCAATGACTAACGTCCGTATTTCGCCACTAGGGACGCTGCTATCGATTACATTCGATCGGGCGTAGTCACTTTGCTATACCGTTATCTCACTTGCATAACTGTACATCTCTCCGTTTGCAAGTTATTTCAGGCTAAAGGGACTTTCCTATGCACCCTGTATAAAATAACTTAAAGGTTTACACAACGGCTCTATAACACAGAAACCTACTTGTTAACCCAAGGACTTTAAGAAAATAAACTGAGCATTGGAGGAAGAATTCAGGGTTAACTGGTCATGCGACTAGAACACCGCTTTATCAATGAACTAAATTAAGAAATTATTGCCACTACCAAGAATGACAGTTTTGTAACTAGATTGAAAAGGGCCTGATAGTATAAAATTCTGAACAGATAGTAAAAAATATATTACATTTCTGAAATCAGCGAGACAAAATGGGCCTAGAAACATTATTTTTAGTTGAAAGCACTGAAATGCTTGAATGCCATCGTAATAGCTTCTTGCCGATCCTTTTTGATCCTCCTAATCTTTAAAAATCAGGTAGATGGTGCATATTGAGCTGTATGTTACACTTGCTAACGTTTTTACCAAAACCTTCGAAAATCAACATATCATAATAGAAGTCACTATCTTAACTCTAGTTTTTTGGAAGGAGTTTGACTACTACAAGTTTACATATATTTTAACAGAAATATTTTTAGCCATTTCACGAGGATCTCGTTGATATTATGTGGATTTGATAGAAACATTTAATAAGATTTAAGAAGTTATTTAATTCTATAGGATTTTGCGCCTGATTTACAACAACGAGTAATTTTGGATTAGAAAAGTTATGAATTAAATGCGAGAGCAAATGTTTTAAAATTTGTAAACATAGATGCTTTCCACAAGCGCCTGCCTGTCCAAAGCTGACTTCTGAACAATGTAATATCGATAAGAAGCACAGAAATTAGATGATTAGGTAGATTTGAACTCAAATGCGGAGTCTTAAAATACACATGTTCGTTATAGAGCAACGAAAAGGGGTTTAAAGCGAAAGATATTTGCTGTTGGCTATTTGCATTGACGTTAAATGATAAACTGACTGTTACTCTGCGGTAAATTTAATGAAGAATGACAGTTTGCTGTCTACCTTCCTTGAAAAAGCCACCTGCTTGATGTGCTAAAGCTTAGAAACTTTGAGTCCTATTCTCCGCCAAGAAATTCGGATCATTAGTATAGCGATACGTTTTTGTAAAATGCTGACTACTTACGCGTAAAGCTATTCACTATTTAAGGAATCATCTTCGAACAATAAATTGTTTAGGAGGGTAGAACTGTTAAAATTTCTTGAACACGAATTAAATTTATTAAACACGAATTAAATTTATTAAACACGAATTAAATTTATTAAACACGAATTAAATTTCTTAAACACGAATTAAATTTCTTAAACACGAATTAAATTTCTTAAACACGAATTAAATTTATTAAACACGTTTGTGGTGTAATCGTAAATTTATCCGTCCCATTCCATTCTGTAAAGTACAATGCGTATGCTCTGCGCATGTGCGGGCTCATTGATCGGGCTTAGGATAACAGATTGGATTACAACGCATGACTAGTTAGTAGCTTTGTTTAAGAAGATTTTGAACAAATTAGAAAACTAGGAATCATTTCTGGATCTGTGGGATTATCAAGAAAATAGCTTTTCTCCGAAAAATTGAAGCCCGTATCATCTGCGATAGCTCAACATACGGATTTTGTAATCTGTGGCAAGTCACTGATCGCAGGTATGCGGGTTCAGCCATGCACATCTCTCGGGTTTCCTAGCGACCAAATGGACAATAATGCAAATTAATCCAGAATTTGGCTAATGACGGTAAGAGGCAGTCAGAGTAGAACTATCGTGACTGTTACGGTATTATGACTGTTAACAAGTAGAATCACAGACGAGATAACTGGGAAATCTTGTCCGTTGCTCGCGATACACGCGAAATGACCTGCGTTCCCTCCTCCTGTGCAATTCCGCTTCGTGGACATCGATGTGTAATGCTCCAAAAGCTATAGTGGGGAGTTTTCTATCTTCTCCTCCCCACCTATGATGGAAAGAAAAAGATCCTATTTGTTGGAGTTATTGACGTTCTGCATCCCGGTAATACTCATACATCTTCATGCGTCACGATGGATTCGACTGAAAAACTCACCTATTTAATCCTGCAATCTAGCGTTGTTTCCTTGAACTAGTTTTCTGGGATTTTGCACCAACGCCACTCATTTCCGGCGCAACTATTCACATCAATCTGGATATCTAAATAAGAGATTACGATATGATTTTGTCGCTCATTCTTCGGAACTAATACTAATTTTTGTACTGGGGAGAAAGAAACCAACGTTGTTTACCTACTTGCAAAGAATCGTCTTCACTGATATGAGGTAGGCGGCTTAAGTTAATGTTTTTCGTTGGAACTATATACGTATTATCCTCATTATGGTCAACCTCTCTCAATCCACTGCTGGATGAAAGTCTCCACATGTTTCGTCCACAGCTTTCTATCTTGAGCGATTCTCCATTTCATTCCAGCATCCTTTCGTATCTCACATACCCATCTCCCCATGTGGTCTTCATTTGGGACTTTTTTTTATTTTGTGGTACCCGTTCTAATGATTTATTGGTCCATCTGTGATCATTAGAACCCATTTCCACTTTTGAGGCTTTACTTGGATCATGATGTTTTCCACTCTTGTCATTTTCCTGATCGTCAAACTTCTCTGCTTATCTTTCCATGCTACGTTCGGTTGTCCGTAGCATTTGCATTTCTTTTTTAGTTAAAGTTCATGCATCTGCTCCTTACGAAAATATTGGGAGAGTGCGTTGGTTAAATATTTTTCTTTTAAGGGACAAAGGTAAAGACGTCTTGATAATTATACTGCTTTTTCCAAGTGCTTTCCAACCAAGTTTTAATCGCAGATTAACTCCTCTATTGACGTAGGTATCGCTTGATCGCTTT
The DNA here is from genome assembly GCA_039090855.1 of Macrothele yani. Classification (NCBI taxonomy): domain Eukaryota; kingdom Metazoa; phylum Arthropoda; class Arachnida; order Araneae; family Macrothelidae; genus Macrothele; species Macrothele yani. Next base: position 164,021,720 of record CM077011.1, read on the forward strand.
TGCCTAAGTTAAAAGAAGGAATCTGTTTGATCTAGATTTTCCCCACCAACCGCTAGATCTTCATTTCATGTAAAATATTTCATATATACAAAAGCCTGGCTAGAAATAAATTATTTTTTAATAGTTTCTTCCACAGCAGTCAGTCTTGCATCAGTATCTCCCATGTCACTCCGCCATGCTTTCGAATTTCATCCACCCATGCCCCATGTGGTCTTCCTTCTTGGTCTTTTCGTATCGCTTGAAAATCAGTCTAGAATTTCGGTTGTACATCGGTGGTCCGTTCTTCTGGCAACATGTCCAGTCCCTTGCCCCTTTCAGGGATTTTATTTTGGTCATCATGTCTGCCGCTCTTGTCATTTTCCTTATCCGTGAGTTCCTCTTACTATCTCTCCTGGTTATACCAAGCATGCATCTCTCCATGCTTCTTTCAGTAGTATACAGTCTTTGTATGTCTTTTTTAGTTAAGGTCTACATCTCTGCACCATACGTAAGCACTGGTAGGATGCATTGATGAAACACTTTGCTTTCAAGACATAATGGCATATTTCCCTTAAAAATAGTATCATAAATGTTATCCAGTATCATATATATATATCAGAATCAGAAGAAGATAGGGAGCGTCCGTTGTACGTAGCCAAGGTCAGCATCAGATGGCAGCCTAGTCCGGTCCTCCGGGGATTCTTAACACCCTCTGCCTTCATGTCGCACTGGCCGCTGCCTTGGCCAGGTACATTCCAGCTGCCGGAGACTGAGGGCCAAGATTTAAGTTGTGGAATCATTTTGGAGGGGTTTGGCCATAACTCACCACGCTGGCCAAGCGGGTTGGTGAGTGTGGGATAGAATTTCCTCTAATCCCGATGGTATAGTTATACCGCTATTGGCGGTCGTCAGAGCCCCTTTAGTGGGAACAGGATGTACCACGAGAAGGCGGGGTTGACATTTGTCAAGGAGAGGCTAAGGCTTCTTGAATTGGAAGAGGAACTACAAAGGATCAAGTGGGACATCGTGGGGCTAAGTGAGGTAAGGAGAAAAGGAGAAGATCTCATCGAACTGAAAAGTGGACATCTCTTCTACTATCGTGGGACAGATACTGGCAGAACTAGTGGTGTTGGATTTATAATAAACAAGAAACTGAAGGACAAAGTTGTAGAAGTTGAAAGTTCCTCTGACAGAGCTGCACGACTTGTTATCCAACTCTCGAAAAGATACCAGGCTCAGATTATTCAAACTTATGCACCCACCACAAGTCATCCTGAAGAAGAAATTGAAGAATTTTATGAGGAAATTTGTCATCTAAATAATAAAGGTAAGCAGCACTTGAAAATAATTATGGGAGATTTCAATGCAAAAATAGGGCAACGGCAACAGAATGAAACTTCAGTAGGTAAATTCGGTCACGGCAACAGAAACCAGCGTGGAAATACTCTCGTTGAGTTTGCAGAGGCAGAAGGGTTTTTCATCTTGAACTCCTTCTTCAAGAAAAAGCCACACAGGAAATGGACATGGAGACATCCAAATGGGACGACAAGTGAAATTGATTTTATTATGTGTAACAAAAAATTCGTCATAGAAGACTGCAGTGTGCTAAACAAGTTCAACACAGGTAGTGACCATAGATTGGTGAGATGTAAGATGCACCTCAACACTAAACTTGAACGTGGCAAACTCATAAGAAAAACAAAATCTATTGACATAACCAACCTTAAAAAACACCATAAGACCTTCAAGTTGGAACTGAAGAACAGGTTCTCTGCTTTAGAAGGCCTAACATCGGAAGAAGTGGTCATCTCTGAAGTTAACAGAAAAGTAACTAAAGCTCTTATGGAAACAGCAACAAAATTAGCTGGGTCTAAGAACAAGTTGCATGTAAATAAATTATCAGGAAAAACGAAAATGTTGATGCAAAAAAGAAGAGAGATGAGGACAACTAAAGAAGATGTGACTTCCAAAGTGGAATATATAGAGCTATGCAAGACAGTAAGAAAAAGTATCACTGAAGACGTAAGAAAATTCAACTGTGAACTAGTGAGGAAAGCAATTGAAAACAACCAAAGCCTAAAGATAGCAAAGGGACATCTCAGTAAGGGAAGAAAACAGATTATGGCACTGAGAAAAGAAGATGGTCCTGTAACAAGAAATAGAGGCGAAATTTTGACAAGAGTGAAAGATTTCTACTCCAAATTATATGAAAGGGATGATACATGCACTCCAGACATCATGAAAGATACCAGTACCAGAGTTCCTCCAGTCCTTCCAGCAGAAGTTGCACATGCGATCAAGAACATGAAGCGGGGAAAAGCTCCAGGAGAAGATGGAATTACTGTAGACATCATACAAGAAGCAAGTGGAGAAATCGAAACAGTACTCGCCCAAATTTTCACTCGATGCCTTAATGAAGGAAAGATTCCTGAGGGTTGGAACACCGCTACAATGATCCTGCTACATAAGAAAGGTGACATTGAGGATCTCGGAAACTACAGACCTATCAGCCTCCTATCAGTAGTTTATAAAATCTTCACTAAAGTTCTTTCACACCGCTTGAAGGTAACACTGGACATGGCTCAACCGAGAGAACAAGCTGGATTCAGGAGTGGCTACAGCACAATAGATCATATCCACGTGCTGAGAGAACTAATTGAAAGAGCGAGGGAATATGAACTTCCATTGTGCATGGCTTTTATCGATTATGAAAAAGCCTTTGATTCGGTGAAACCATCAGCAGTTACAATGGCTCTGAAAACCTGCGGTATTGAAGATGCATACATTAATATTATTAATAACATCTATGAAAATGCAAGTGCAAAGATTAGGCTGTTTGAAAATACAACACACATGAAAATTGGAAAGGGAGTGAGACAAGGTGACACCATATCTCCGAAGCTCTTTAATGCCACATTGGAGGGTGTTTTTCAGTCGCTGAGCTGGGAAAACAAGGGGATAAAGATTAATGGAGATTATCTAACCCACCTACGTTTTGCTGATAACGTAGTCATTTTTGCAACTACCCCATCAGAGCTGCAGAGTATGATCCAAGAACTTGCTGACATGAGTAAAGAAGTGGGATTAAAAATGAACTTCCAGAAGACAAAAGTGATGTTCAATGCTTTTACAAGAAATGAAGATTTATCGGTTGATGGAGAAAAGCTGGAGATAACAGACACGTACGTTTATCTTGGACAGCAGATATCAAGTGAGGGTCACATTGATGAAGAAATTAATCGGCGTACAAAACTTGCCTGGAGAGCTTTTGGAAGAAACAGCATAATTTTCAAGAGCAATATGCCATGATGTCTTAAAAGAAAAGTGTTTGATCAATGCATCCTTCCAGTGCTTACGTATGGTGCAGAGACGTGGACCTTAACTAAAAGAGACATACAAAGGCTGCAGACAACTCAAAGACGCATGGAGAGGTGCATACTTGGTGTTACCAGGAGAGATAAGAAGAGGAACTCGTGGATCCGAAAAATGACAAGAGTGGAAGACATCATGATCAGAGTTAAATCCCTGAAATGGCAATGGGCTGGACATACTGCCAGAAGGACAGATCATCGATGGACAGCCGAAATTTTAGATTGGATTCCAAGGGACAGGAAAAGACCCAGAAGAAGACCACATGGGAGATGGGTGGATGAAATTCGAAAGTATGCAGGGGTGACATGGAGGAGACTGGCACAAGACAGACCGTTGTGGAGGAAACTTGGAGAGACCTTCGTCCAGCAGTGGATTGATAATGGTTGACAATGATGATGATGATGATGATATGATACTGGCACAAGACAGACCGTTGTGGAAGAGGCTTGGAGAGAGAACTGCGGCTCAGTTTAACCCTAGTGCTAATATTTCGTTGAGAAATTAGGTAAATTGCAAAGTCGATTTCATTGAAAAAAACTTAAAACAGTTACTGGATAACATTTATGATGCTAAGATAATATGTACTTTAAATTAAAACACTTGTTGTCACCTTCGTTTAATACGAGTTAGTTTTTAATAGATGTCATAATTTATTTGTTTCCGGAAGCATTGTGAGAGGAATTAGCGGGAACAAACTTGCTTATACTACTTTTGAAAGTCGAGTGGTTTGTGTAGTTGAAACTAAGATGAGCCCCAACTTGATAACATTATCATTACCTGATAATAGGGAACTCGTAGAAGTATTCATGACAGCATTCTGTCTTTATATTTGACGCTGGCCCACATGGAAGATTATCCAGCATAATATTCATTCTAACTCTCGAATTCCGTTCATGATCATACTGCACCGTTGCTTAACTTCTCTGCTGGTCGACTGTATTGTTACAAGCACATCTGAAATGCGAACGTCGCTTGTAAAATGGAGATTATATAAAACTTGTAAATGGAGATTGATTATGAAACTGTGGCCCATGAGAAAGGAGGATTTTACCCAGTACTGAACTACAACAAAATGATGGGATGCTGCAATTCCCGCTAAACGGATGCTAATTTTCAGTTACTTCTGTTTTTCTCATCACCATTAAACAATTTGGGGGAAATATTTTTTTCCCTTTCTTTTGCCAATAATTCGTGAAATACTCTTTTAGTCAAATGCTTAGCTGTTTAAACGTGCCAATCTTCAAAATATCGCGTTCTTTTTTCGAATATGGAAATACGAATGGAAAGCGATCATAGCGACAAACATACATACACAGTATGCGTTCTCCACGAAGCGAGTTTTAGGAATTAAGGGATATTCCAATAAGGTATTAGTGATTGAAAAACGTATATCAGTCTTCTCACAATTCGAGTTTCAAATGATATTTTCATTGGAATATAATTAGTCGACTTCATGCAATAATTTCATATTATGCTGTACTGCATACTAGCGCTACGCTTGTTATTGATACTTCTTGAACTCTTTCCATATGCTTGTTTCATTGTTTCTACGAAATTATCTAGATATCTTTCCATATTGTTTGTGAGCTAGTCTTCTCATATATTAATTTATTCATTTCATATTTAGTCTTTTCGTACTTTATGAATAGCTGGAAAAATTTTGCTTTGTTTGTTGTTTTCAGAAACGTCATCAGTGCTTATATTCCGGTCTCTTATATTGTGCTCGAAACAAACAAGCTATGGCGTGGAAGATAGTGTTAATTTGTAGAATATTACATTTTTTTTGTCACGGGTGTTGTATTCTATAATAACTTTTCTTGTCCCCTCTTGTGTTTCAATTCGGGTTTTTATGTTTTAGTAAATGTTTCTCTTATTCCGCTGTACTTTCCCCCTCCTTGTGTTTTTTCATATCTTACATTTTCTTTATTTCGTAGTGCATCAGCTGTTTTTGGTTTCAGCAAGTTCTTTTTCACTGGGAATCAAGTATTGCATAAAATGTACCATTACACAACAGTTGTGATCAAGCTTTTTTAGCATTCGTTTCTTCAAGCTTTCAATGAACAAAATTTGAATTTTGAAATGAAAACTAAAGAAATGAATGAAAACTAAAAGGGTGTACAGAGATGGAGGAGAAAGAGCATATTGAAACAGATTCCAAAATATTCGTCAATCCAAAGAAAACTTCCACAGCTTAATTTTTTTAGATTAGCTCTCAAAGTAACACTCTTAAGAAATTTCTAGAGCTTTATCCTTCGATATTGTTTTATAACTGTCAAATTTCATCTCTACGGTGATAGTTGGTCTACCCCTAGTATAGTCAAACTAAGCATGAGTTCTTGATGAAACTTATTTAACACCATGACGGATGCATAACCAAAAACCGTTATCAATGCAAGTTCTGCATTACAGGGCAGAAATGTGGATGGCGTGCACCGTTATGGATCAATAGAAAGATCACTTGGCGCTTTTTTAACGGGGTGTGGGTGGTTAACGAAAACCGTGAGCAACTTGATGGGCTATAAGCTGTCGTCCGTTCTTAATTTAGGGCCTCTGCCTCCAGGTAAGTGAGAAAGGTATTGCTTCAAGACAAATAGAACATCCATGCCCCTCCAGGATTCAAACCCGGAACCAACTCGAACGAATGGTCAGAGACCAATGCTGAGACCACAATTCCTCCGGGGCGACCATTTAGCGCTTGTATTAAATGTATGCAAAGGTTTCTGCCGTTTTATGGAGAAAAGAGACAGGAACAATCAAGAAACCAATGCAGATTTATTCAACGAAATATTTGCCATAAGCATCAACGACCTTTTGCCATTTTTCAGGCAACAAATTAATGCCCCTGTGATAGAACGACGACTCGGGTTTTGAGCTGAAAAATGCAGTGACGAAATTTCCCTCCTCTGAAACAATGGTGAACCGCTATTGGGCTAGGGCATGTTGCGTAAAGCAAAACAGATAAAAGTCTGAGGGTTCAATGTCCGGGAGTAAACCGGGTGCGGTAAAACCTCCCCGTGTAACTGTTCAAGGGTTGATTTCGTGGTGGCACCGACATGTTGTCTGGCATTATCGCGTAACAGGATGACTGGGCAGCATCCTTTAGCTATCCATGGTCGTTTTTGCTCGATTGCGGCCTTCAGTTTCATCAACAGATCGTTATATCGTTGTGCAGCGATTATTTCGCCCCGGTTTCTACAGTTCGAAGTACAGCACTACTTGCATATCCGACCACGCGCACAACAGCACCTTTCCCCCGTGGATATCCTGTTTTGCAGAGGATGTTGATTGCTGGCCTGTGTCGACTCAGGATTCCTTGCGTACGGGGTTGTCGCAATAGACCCAGTTTTCATCCCCGGTGAACACCTTCCACAAGACATTCTTCTCTTGAAACCTCTTCAGCAAAGTCATGCTGATGCCCAATCGTTGACTAATATTACGTTCCGTGATAGTATGCGGAACGCATTTATCAATGTGCTGGATCTTCCTCAAGGTCTGAAGATCCTGTACCACCGTCGATTGAGCCACTTTTAAACATTTCGCCAGTTGCGTAGTCGATTGTGTGTCATCCTCTTGCAACAGCGGTTCCAGTTCCTTTACTGCGAGTTCCTGCGGTCCACCTGCACATGTCTTGTCTTGTCTTCCAGGCTTAGATCACCTTTCTTAAACCTGGCAAACATTATTGACACGTCCGATCACCCATAGCAGTTTCCTCCTAAGCCTGACATATTGAAACGTACATATGCTTCACTCACACTTTTCCTTAAATTAAACATGAATAACAAACAGTGCTGCAAATGAACTTTATCGACCGCCATGCTTGGCTTCATGTACGAACTGACAGCACGGGTTGCTTGACAGGTAGACCCCTACAGCGCCCACTAGCGGGGACGGCAGAAATTTTTGCATACCCCTAATAGTAGGAAGCAATATCACCACACGAACATGAACATAGATCAGTGTTACTGAGTTTTGGTTTCAGTCCGATTTTCCGAACAAAAGCTTCATGCAATATTGTACATCTACGGTGTTCATGATATATTACAGATTCGAAATCGGCACAAGGTAGTTTGTACATCAGTAATACTGATCAGAGCGAACACTGGATGGTTCAAGCAGTATTTTCAGATTTTTTATGATTTAAATTAAGAAATCAATATTGCAGAAAATCATAAGAAATTCAAAATTTGCACAAAAAATAAGGAAACTGTTTCTCTTTTCCCGTTTTCGGAAGGGTTTGCCAGAGAAGGTCTTAAATTAATTCTAGTACATCTATATCAAAGTAACAAAGTTATTGGATGTTCAGTTTAGTTGAACCGTGTAAGCAAACTGTCCTGAAGCGTTATCATTAAGTAACATGTTTCCTTCAGAATATGTAAGATGGAAATCTGATTCACTTGTTCTTTCACGATATTTCAAGCATTACGTCCGCATAATTGTAACCTCAGGGGAGAACATGAAAAGTGTCTCATAGCTTACAATTTTCCAGCCTTAGATGCATTTATGGAACGGCTGTCAATAAATGCCTACGTTAAATCAAAGTAGAACTATTGCACACAGATTTATTTCTCAGGAAATTATAATGAAATGAGTTTGAGATCGAACTGGCAGAATTTGCGAAGATTTAGATATTTCGTCAAAACAAACCTAGCGGCTCCTATTTACAGTGTTGATCTGGTGATTTTCAAACTTTTAATTAAATTATCGCTCTCTTCAATATTTTCATCTGATTTAGCTTTCATTTCAATTAGCTTCAGAAAAAGATCGACCCGTAGATAATTTCTCACTTCCTACCTTTTTTATTTCTCATTTCAATACCTTTTGCACGGAAGCTTATACTGAGGCTATTGTTTAATTTCCGTTAAATGTTAGCAACTTGCAATGATATTTTAATACTGATTCTCTGGACCAACGATTTTCCCCTTGTGCTTCATATGACGAGTAACACAGAAAAACGGGAACAAATTAAAACGGAGGAAACTCCTGCAGTCTGATGAATTTAAGCTACCTAAACTAACATGCAAAGGCATACACCTCTTATCTTTTCATTATCTTTCAAACAAGTTCATCAACTGCTAAGTAAACACCTACATCACGTTTTGCTCTCAGTTTCAATCGATCTATTTCAGAGTTTAGAAGGAGACAGAAATATTCATGAATGTTCTGCGCTGAGTTACAAATATTTGCTCATTAATTATGTATTAGGTATACACATAAGTTTTAAAGCGTTTTAAGACAACGCAACATGTAATTTGAGGGAAAACAACAATACCTTTACGAATCAAAATATGCGCCGTTATTATATCACCTTCCGCCATCGGTCGGGCAGCTGACGTATTCCAACCATAAAGATCGTCGTGTAACGCGATGAAGTTGTCAACCCACTTTTGCACTACGTGATATGTCCAGATCCGTACAGCAGACTAACTATGTTGCATCGATCGGTACAAATGATAGTGTGAAGGGGCTATGTCGGGACTATACGCCGGATGCCCCAAAACTTCCCAGCCAAGCGTCAATAACCTTTCCTTGACCGATTTTGGAACATGCAGCCTAGCGTTGTCATGTAGTGATTTCACGGGACGCAAACCTTTTTCTGTGAATGGACTTTTCCGACAGATTTCTTGGATTAATCGCAACAGTTGTTGCTTGTAGCGATCAGATGTAACAGTTGGACCCTGTTCCAATAGTTCATAATAGAGAACACACTTCATATCCCACCAGATGCACATCAGAACTTTCTTGGAGGGAATATTGCGTGTCGGTGTCGAGGTCGTTGCTTCACCGGGATCTACTTAATGGATTTAGCGTTTGGATTGTCATACCATATCCACTTTTCATCACCCGTAACGATTTCTCACAAGAAAGACTTTCTGTGTTGTTTATTCAACAGATTCAAGCACTTCATGACACGCTCATTCTTGTTCCTCTGGCTCAGGTGATGTGGCACCCATTTTACGTCGTTCAGAATCTTCCCCATTCCGCGTAAACGATAGGAAATGTTTTTTGAGTTACCCCAGTTGTTCAGGTATTTCTCTTTGCGTTTGAGACGAATCTTCATTCAGCTATGCTTGCAGTTCCTCATGTGTGACATTCTGCTGGGAGCCGCTTTCTCGATCGCTAACATCAAAATCACCTGCTTTAAACTGTCTAAACCAAACCTCTCACGTGCTTTTTGATACAATATTCTCCCCCAGAACAGTACAGATCGATGCACATGATTTTGCATTACTTTTTTCTTGATGAAATTCGTAACGAATGCAGTGTGGAATAAATGCAGTATCGCTTGCCACCTTTCACCTACCGATGTGCAAGTGCGTTTGACTATTGTGCAAATTTCTGTATCACATTTTATGTTCTGGACCAGCTACGGTCACATGACAACGCGGGGGAATGTCGGATATGTAAATTATCGGTATACGTCACACAAGAAATGCTTTAAAACTTATTTTTACTCCTAATACATATTCAACTGAGAAATAAGTGGTCCTTCTCCTTTAATTTACTGTATGTATGGAGACAATCTTTTGGAGACGACAATCTTCTGATATCAGTTACTTTCTTTCTGTAAGTTTTAAAAATATTTTTAGAAATTTTTCTCCTATTGCCATGTCAGTTATCACTCAAAGAAGTTTTCTGCATGACATTGATTTAGCAGGTTTCATTAAATATCTTCACAATGCGACTTTTAAATTTGTAAAATTTCCCATAAGATATTTAGAAAAAAACAACAGACTTTTCTTTCGAGTTATATCACACTTTCACTCTGAATGATTTTCGTTTAGTTTCATTCAGTTTGTTTGAAACGATTAGTGGAGCTCATAAGTTTTTAATAAGTCGCTCATCTAATGTAGGGCAGCTGCTATGACGATCCTGCGGGCATTTATGGCCAAAACGAGTTTCTTGTCTAATGTAGGACTACTGATATAACGATCCCATGATCAGTTTAGGCATGCAAGATTGGCTCGTCTAATTTAGGGCTATAGGTTTTACAAATCCCTGAATATTTAAAGGCCATAGGAGTTACTTGTCTAATGTAGGTCGCTTGTTTAAAGATCATGTTAGAATTTATGGCTAAAAGAAAGGCTCTGTAATATAGCGAACCTGATTTAGCAATCCCACGAGTACTGTAGGCAATAAAGAGTCGCGCGTCTAATGTAGGGTTAACGATTCCATGAACATTTACAGCTATACAAAGACTCTCCTCTAATGTAGGTCCGCTGGTTTTACAAATCTTGAGCATTTTAAGCCAACGCGAGTTATGCGTCGAATGTCGGCTATCTGGTTTAACGATTCCGTTTGCATTTTGGGCAATAAGTAATAACTCACATGATGTAGGGCTATTATTTATTTATCCGATGAGTAGTTAAGGCCACAGGCTGTCACTTGTCTCATCTAGTGGTTTAGCAATTCTGTGGGCATTTAAGCCTAATAGGAGCCAGTCGTCTAATGTAGGGCTGATGGTTTATCGTTCTCGTGAAGTTTTATGGCGAACAGGATTCGCTTGTGGAATGTAGAATCGCTCCTTCAAGATAAGTGACAGAGCCCAAATTTCAAGACAAACACAGCACCCATGTCTGCTTTGTGAATCAAACCATGGCCCAAATCGGAAAAGACGTCAGAAACTCTCTCATCATATCGATCGGCAACCGCGCGGTGAACAACTTTTCACACTACAGGATATTATTAAGATTAAACAAGTTAGTAAAATCATGCAATGCATTGATTATAATAAGCTTTCCAACATACCAGAAATCATTACTCAAGTTATTACTCAAGTTATAAGAATAATTGCTGTGGAATAAATCTCGGTGCTGTGCCCTGACCTTTGATCCCATTTCGATGATATTCAACAGAACCGGTTTGGTTGACCTCCGAAATAACATGAAAAACTTTTGTCGCAATCAAAGCATTTTTACGTAAGTTATGATGCCTAAGGGTTACGGAATAGATTCCGCTCCTGTGTCTTAACCTTTTACCCCATTTCGCTCATTTTCAACAGAATTCGTCCCCAGGCAAGACCCAACAACATACTAACATTTCATCCAAATCGAAGAATTTTTACGTAAGTTATGACGCATAATGGCGATGGAAATGATTCCGCCTCTATGTCCTGACCTTTGACCCCATTTCGCCCATTTTCAATAAGGTTTGTCGCCAAGTGATCCCCTACCAGATACTAAAATTTCATCGAAATTGAACGATTGTTACGCGAGTTATCGTGCGGACGGACATACGCACACAACGCGTGACGTAATGAGGCAGATGAGAATCGCGACCATCTGCTTGCCGCAAATGTGTGACGTCATAAAACTTTAATAGGATCCACACACAACGCGTGACGTAATGAGTCAGATGGCGAGCCCGCGCGCCAACATTCTCAAACGCGAAATTGTGACGTCATAAAATTTCTAAGCATTGGTAAGATTAATGGAACAACGCCATTACTAAAAACGTTATAATTCGGGGTGGTTATTTATCCCACTAAACGAATTCTCCTAAAGTCGAGATCAAGCTAAATCGATTTCTAGTACCAGAAAACGGTAGGTTAACGACTTTCATCAAAATTCTTAGAGCCGTTTTCAAGATAAATGTACATACATACATACAAGAATTGCTACTTTAAGGTGGACGTCAAGTAATTTTGCTTCCTATACTTCCAATGGAAAACCTTCTGTATACATTTTCTTCACAATTAATACGTTCCCAAGGATGAAAATTTGAACATCGATTAAAATATCTTCATTTTTTAACTTGCAATACTTAATATTTTCTAAAACATAACCATAATTATGCAATTCAACATTTGTTTGTCTACTGACGTCATGAAAATACAGGTCGCGCTATCTTTTTTCTGGACAATTAATGCTTTCCCAAGGACGAAAATTTGAACATCGATTAAAATAGCTTCATTTCATAACTTGGAATACCTAATATTTTCTAAACCATAACCGTAATTATACAATCCAACATTTTTTTGTCCACTGACTTCATCAAAGTACAGGTCGCGCCATGTTTTCTCTGTTTGCAACACCACCAAAGGAAAAGTTATTGATTTTTAATATAATTATGGTTATGTTTTAGAAACTATTAAGTTTTCCAAGTTATAATACGAAGCTATTTTAATCGATGTTCAAATTTTATCCTTGGGAACACATTAATTGTGAAGGAAATGTTTACAAAAGTTTTTCCATTGGAAGTATAGGAAGCAAAATTACTTGACGTCCACCTTAATAATATGGGATAAGGGCAATGGAATGGATCGCAATCCTATGTCCTGATCTTTGACCACATTTCGTCCATTTTCAAAAGGGTTCGTCCCCAAGTGGTTTCCTACTACATACCGAAATTTCATCGAAATCGAACCATTTTTACGCACGTTATGACGCATAAGGGTAATGGAATGCATCCCGATCTTATGTCCTGACCTTTGACCCCACTTCACCCATTTTGAATAGGGTTCGTCCCCAGGCGGTCTCCTACCACATAGTAAACCTTCATTGAAATCGAACCATATTTACTCAAGTTATGTCGCATAAGGGCAATTAAATGATCTCGCTCCTGCATCGTGACCTTTGACCCCATTTGTCCCATTTTCAATAGGGTTAGTCCCCGGTTGGTCCCCTACCACATAGTGAAATTTCATTGAAATTGAACCATATTTACGCAAGTTACGACGCATAAGGGCAATGGAATGATTCCGCCCCTACGTCGTGACCTTTGACCCCATTTGTCCCATTTTCAATAGGGTTTGTCCCCAGGTGGTCCCCTACCACATACTAAAATTTCATCGAAATCGAACCATTTTTACGCCAGTTATCGTGCGGACAGACGGATCAAGCTGGGGCATATACGCTTCTTCAACCTACGGCTGGAAAGCGTAAAAAATGGAGTACAGGCACTGAAGCACCACCGAAATTTCTAATTTTTATGTAAAAATAGATTTCTGCGATTTGATATTTTTGCTTGTAAATATACATCTATCAATTCACTTTGTTTTACGTATCTTTGGGGGGAAATTAACATTAGGAACATTTGTAGTTGCGAAATGTTTCCTGTCTTCATATTAGGATCATAACTCAAGAGAACGCAGAAGACCTACGCCATAAGCTCACAAACTTCAGCTCCAACTGTTGATACAAATATTGCATTAGCACCGTGAAGTTCTTGAATACAGCTCCTGAGACCATTTGACTGCCTGGGATTCGGATGTTTCCTTATAGTGTGGCAGACGCAGACATCTGGCTAAATAATTTAACAGTTATGTTCACTATTCTCAATACTTAATCATTACTTTATTATATGTAGTTTTTCATAGGATATATGTTGGAATTAGTAAATTTCCGCAGTGCTTCACAGCCCGCTCAAAAAAGAAAAACAAAAAAACAAAAAAACATTCACAATCATGCAAAACAGCGACGTTGACGTATCACGTCACAAACCGTCATCCAGCAGCCGCTATGAAGACGAGCCGTCTTCGGAAAGAGCCGGAGTATAGCCAGGAGTATGTCTCGGTACATGACCTGTGGAGTATGACCTGTAGAGTCCGAAGTCGACAAAGTCTGAGGTCGTTGGAGTTTGGAGGAATTATGAAGCAACTACGAGAATCTGCTATGGATATTCCTCAAGTGTTGATACAGTGCATACTGCCTTTTTTCTTTTTTTTTTTTTTTTTTTTTTTGGATTATGACGACGGATTCAGCTCGAGTGTCTAGTGGAGTTTTTCCCCATCAAGGTGAAAAGTAACTGTCTTCCCGATGTCTCTAAGAGAAGTAAACCTAAAGTATCTTTTGAACAAAGTTGAATTTGAACTCTTTCTGATACTGTGTTCTATAATATGTTTTATCAGTCAGTTCAACTGAACGTCCTTCTTATTTTAAGAGTAACAACCTGGTAACAGAAGTGTGAAGCTTAGGTCAACTATATATATGCTATATTTTTTTAAGCTTCAGATAAAGCTCATTTTTGTTCTCATTAATGCGTCGTCATATTTATCAGCTTGTGTAAAGTTTACTTAGTCACCATTCCTTTATTGCCAAAAGCAATTGCAACATTCAAACAATAAACAATATATCAAATCATATAAGCCCAATTCGTACCTGGATGAGTAAATTCTACACGGAACACTTTTGGCATCTCATTTATTCCTCACACCTGGATACCTTAAAAATAATTTGTCTTCTCTCTTTGACTTGTTCTGAATATTAACAATCTTCAGAAACCTAAAACAAGTGCAACAAAACGATTTTCGGATTTTCTGTGTTTGACGCAAAAAAATATATGCCTTAGTTTATCTCCACATTTATCAGTTACGAATCATCATTCGTATGGTTTATCCAGTGCGAGTTATTTAAGATGTTTCTTGGTAACCAGGCCAATTTATACACCTGAATATAAATAAAAAAAAGGAAGAAAATTCCTATTTTACTATTCAAGGCTAAAAAAGGATTTATCTTTTAAATTTCGTTAGTAAAACTACTGCATTTGTAAATATTTCGTCAAAATTTAGGATAATTACAGAACTACCACAAGTCCTTCCTCAAAAATACGAAGAAGGCGACAGTACTTGTTCCTGTCATTTATAATGTGAATATTGTTATTCGGATTCTGATTGATTTCCGATGAACTCGCAAGGAAGGATTCTGTCTACCATATGCGCTGAACGAAAGCATGGAAGCAACCGTTCTCTTTCCCAGAAATGCGTGAAACATAGAAGACGGTATTACGTTCCTATAGTTCCATTGTTACCCTTTGTGTTGGCCATCCTTACTCCTGTAATGTTAACGGAAAACTGTGCTTTCGCTTTAAGTAACAATTCTCGCTGTCTTCGTATTGACTGCATCGGAAGTCGATATGCTGAGTCGAAACTGCAGTAATCAGAAGTTGTTCCTTATACCAATTGCGAGAAAAAGTGAGGGTAGATAAAAGAATATGACGGATTAATTTTTTATTATGTTCTGAGATAGAGGTTTTTCAGAAAATGCGTCTACTTGATTTACTTTAGTCGGCAGAATGTGAAATGAAAATATATGAGCTAAGTCGTCGAACTGTTTTGGAATATCACGAGATGCTGTCTGTTATTTCGTAGTTCCAAGTGCTGAGACAAATTTGTTTTCCGATAATTGTAGTATATTTACATCGTTCAGCATTCTAAATACACTGGCGGAAAGTGAAAAAAGAACACCAAGAAGGAGACGTCTGATACCAACGAAATTTATACAGCATAATAACGGAATACAGAGGATAACGTGATCAAAACATTATGACAAAATACAGCTGTATTTGCTGGTAAACTGAAAAATAACATTTCCATGTAACATGGTTAGTACCAGGTTGAACCGTCATGAACTGCGTCACACTGTGCAATTCTGGCATGGAGTCTGTCGTACAGATGTTGGATGTAAGTTTGGGGTATTGAGTTCCAAGCATCCTCAACCTGGACGCGTAAATCGGGGATGGTCGTGGTTGGCCGTGGAGACCGGATAAGTCGCTGTCCCATAAAATCCCACACGTGCTCATAGGGGGACAAATCCGGTGAACGTGCAGGCCATGGAAGTTGTCTCACACCCTGAAGTGCATGTTGCGTTGCACGTGCCGTGTGTGGACGTGCGGTATCTTGCTTTAAAACACAACGATCGACCGACCTTACAAATGGCACAACAACGGGCTGAATGATGTTGTTGATGTAGGGGGTGCTGTTTAAAGTACCCGCTACAAACACTAGTTGTGTACGGGAGTGATAGCTGATCGCTTCCCACACCAGAAGACCGGGTGTAGGCCCTGTGTGTCGCTGGCGGATGCAAAAAGGGTTGAGACGCTCCCCTGTGCGTCTGCGAACACGCGTACGGCCATCGGAGGTTCCCAAGCAGAATTTGCTTTCATCGCTGAACACGACAGATCGCCATTGCGTTCTCCAGTGCAGACGTTGGCGACACCACTGCAGCCGTTCCTGACGGTGGGTTGGAGTCAGAGGTACACATGCCAGGGGCACACGTGCACTAGTCCTGAATCCAGTAGACGGTTGCAAATTGTTCGCACAGTCACCTCAGGTGCAACGGCAGCTCGGATTTGCGTCGCAGTGGATGTTCTGCTTAACAGCGCCGCTTTTCTTATGCGTCGATCAGTCCGCTCATCAGTCCGTCTGTGACTCCCGGTTCCACGTCTTCTCGTGTAGGAATGTTCCTCGGACCATCTACTCCACCATCGTACCACCATCGATACTTGCCGTTGAATTCGCTCGGCAATACGACGATACGACCACCCGGCCTCGCGGGGTCCGACTAGACGACCTCGCTTAAAGTCCGATAACTGCTATAATCGTACACGTCTTCTATGTCCAGGCATTGCACCTTCTTCAAGGTCTTCGCACGTGTCCGTACGCCGACGACTGATTACATTCACTTCGCCGTACTCTTTAATAACCACCGACGATAATTTGCATATTATGCCGTGCTGTGGCGTAAGCGCTCACCGGTTGGTCCCGAAATTAACATCACACCTACGTAACTTCGACCCCCATTAACAAATGTAAATTTCATGATCGTCCACCAATTCCTTCTTGGTGTTATTTTTTTCACTTTCCGCCAGTGTATTAAATATGAAGCTATATTCGAATTATTTGTCATCAACATTATGTGATACTCTACAAATGGTATTTGCCCTTTAAGAATTACTTTTAATTTCCATGAAGTACAACCGTCTATTTTTTATGTTTTCAATAAAAGCATGAAATATCTGTACGGAGAACTTGAAAAGCTGCTGTAGAGATTTCCAAGCAATGAATTAAGAAATAACATTATCAGCGCAAAGGTTCCTTATTGTCAAAGTTTGCCATGTAGTGCATCTCATTAGAAAACAAATCTGGATAATTAGATTACCCTGGAGCAGGAATCGAACCCTAATATCTCGATTTCTGTTTAAGTAGCTACTGCAACACTTTCCAGAATTATGGAGTTTCAAGTAACTGATGCTAAACAGTTATTGCTCAGGAATTTAAATACGTTCAGGTTAACTCTAGTAGAAGCAATCAATACCCTCCTAGTAAGTGTCAAACACCTATTTTTAATCCAGATACGGAGCGTGCTCGAAAGAAAATCGAGATATGCGGGTTTGATTGCCGCTCCAGAACAATACAATTTTCAATTTTATGAAGCGATGGTTAGATGGAAATCTGTTGGAATACGGCTCCTCTGTGCTGATATCGATACTTGTTTGTGCCTTGTGAAGAATCATTTGATCTAGTAGATTTGTTTCGTATTGTTAAATAATATAAGCTAAGTTTAAAAAGTATCTGTTTTTTTCCCAATTATTAAATTTCCCTCACTCTTGTCTAAATTTAATCTATTTCCAAGAAACGTAGCGAAATACTATTATCTTTTGAAATCATCATCATCATCATCAACCATTATCAATCCACTGCTGGACGAAGGTCTCCCCAAGTTTCCTCCACAACGGTCTGTCTTGTGCCAGTCTCCTCCATGTCACTCCCGCATACTTTCGAATTTCATCCACCCATCTTCCATGTGGTCTTCTTCTGGGTCTTTTCCTGTCATTTTGAATCCAGAATACAATTTCTGCTGTCCATCGATGGTTTGTCTTTCTGGCAGTATGTCAAGCCCATTGCCATTTCAGGGATTTAACTCTGATCATGATGTCTTCCACTCTTGTCATTTTTCGGATCCAAGAGTTCCTCTTCTTATCTCTCCTGGTTACACCAAGCATGCACCGCTCCATGCTACTTTGAGTTGTCTGCAGCCTTTGTATGTCTCTTTTAGTTAAGGTACACGTCTCTGCACCATACGTAAGCACTGGAAGGATGCATTGATCAAACACTTTTCTTTTAAGACATAATAGCATATTGCTCTCGAAAATTATGCTGTTTCTTCCAAAAGCTCTCCATGCAACATTTTGTACGCCAATTAATTTCTTCATCAGTGACCCTCACTTGATATCTGCTGTCCAAAATAAACGTACGTGTCTGTTATCTCCAGCTTTTCTCCATCAATCGATAAATCTTCATTTCTTGTAAAAGCATTGAACATCACTTTTGTCTTCTGAAAGTTCATTTTTAATCCCACTTCTTTACTCTTGTCAGCAAGTTCCTGTATCATACTCTGCAGCTCTGATGAGGTAGTTGCAAAAATGACTATGTCATCAGCAAAACGAAGGTGAGTTAGATAATCTCCATTAATCTTTATCCCTTTGTTTTCCCAGTTCAGTGATTGAAAGACATTTTCCAATGTGGCATTAAAGAGCTAGGGAGATATGGTGTCACCTTGTCTCACTCCTTTTCCAATTTTTATGTGTTGTAAAACAGCCGAATCTTTGCACTTGCATTTTCATAGATGTTATTAATAATATTAATGTACGCATCTTCGATACCGCTGGATTTCAGGGCCATTGTAACTCCTGATGGTTTCAACGAATCAAAGGCTTTTTCATAATCGATAAAAGCCATGCACAATGGAAGTTCATATTCCCTCGCTCTTTCAATTAGTTCTCTCAGTACGTGGATATGATCTATTGTGCTGTAGCCACTCCTGTATCCAGCTTGTTCTCTCGTTTGAGCCATGTCCAGTGTCACCTTTAAGCGGTGTGAAAGAACTTTAGTAAATATTTTATAAACCACTGATAGGAGGCTGATAGGTCTGTAGTTCCTGAGATCCTCAATGTCACCTTTTTTATGTAGCAAGATCATTGTAGCGTTGTTCCAATCCTCAGGAATCTTACCTTCATTAAGGCATCAAGTAAACATTTGGGCGAGTACTGTTTCGATTTCTCCACTTGCTTCTTGTATGATGTTTACAGTAATTCCATCTTCTCCTGGAGCTTTTCCCTGCTTCATGTTCTTGATTGCACGTGCAACTTCTGCTGGGAGGACTTGAAGAACTCTGGTACTGGTATCTTTCATGATGTCTGGAGTACATGTATCATCCCTTTCATATAATTTGGAGTAGAAATCTTTCACTCTTGTCAAAATTTCTCGCCTTTATTTCTTGTTACAGAACCATCTTCTTTTCTGAGTGCCATAATCTGTTTTCTTCCCTTACTGAGATGTCCCTTTGCTATATTTAGGCTTTGGTTGTTTTCAATTGCTTTCCTTACTAGTTCACAGTTGAATTTCCTTACGTCTTCAGTGATACTTTTTCGTACTGTCTTGCATAACTCTATATATTCCACTTTGGAAGTCACATCTTCTTTAGTTGTCCTCATCTCTCTTCTTTTTTGCATCAACATTTTGGTTTTTCCTGATAATTTGTTCACATGCAACTTATTCTTAGACCCAGCTAATTTTGTTGCTGTTTCCATAAGAGCTTTGGTTACTTTACTGTTAACTTCAGAAATATCCACTTCTTCCGATGTTAGGCCTTCTAAAGCAGAGAATCTGTTCTTCAGTTCCAACTTGAAGGTTTTATGGTGTCTTTTAAGGTTGGTTATGTCAGTACATTTTGTTTGTCTTATGGTTATGTCAGTACATTTTGTTTGTCTTATTAGTGTTGAGGTGCATGAGCTTGCTACGTTCGAGTTTAGTGTTGAGGTGCATCTTACATCTCACCAATCTATGGTCACTACCTGTGTTGAACTTGTTTAGCACACTGCAGTCTCCTATGACGAATTTTTTTGTTACACATAATAAAATGAATTTCACTTGTCGTCCCATTTGGATGTCTCCATGTTTATTTCCTGTGTGGCTTTTTCTTGAAAAGGGTGTTCAAGATGAAAAACCCTTCTGCTTCTGCAAACTCTACGAGAGTATTTCCACGCTGGTTTCTGTTGCCGCGGCCAAATTAACCTACTGAAGTTTCACTCTGTTGTCGTTACCCTATGTTTGCATTGAAATCTCCCATAATTATCTTTAAGTGCTGCTTACCTTTATTATTTAGATGACGAATTTCCTCATAAACCTCTTCAATTTCTTCTTCAGGATGACTTGTGGTGGGTGCATAAGTTTGAATAATCTGAGCCTGGTATCTTCTCGAGAGTTGGATAACGAGTCGTGCAGCTCTGTCAGAGGAACTTTCAACTTCTACAACTTTATCCTTCAGTTTCTTGTTTATTATAAATTCAGCACCACTAGTTCTGCCAGTATCAGTCCCACGATAGCAGAAGAGATGTCCAGTTTTCAGTTTAATGAGATCTTCTCCTTTTCTCCTTACCTCACTTAGTCCGACGATGTCCCTCTTGATCCTTTGTAGTTCCTCTTCCAATTCAAGAAGCCTTGAATCAGAAGATAGGGAGCGTCCATTATACGTAGCCAAGGTCAGCATCAGATGGCAGCCTAGTCCGGTCCTCCGGTGATTCTTAGCACCCTCTGCCTTCATGTCGCACTGGCCGCTGCCTTAGCCAGGTACATTCCAGCTGCCGGAGACTGAGGGCCAAGATTTAAGTTGTGGAGTCATTTTGGAGGGGTTTGACCATAACTCACCACGCTGGCCAAGCGGGTTGGTGAGTGTGGCATAGCATTTCCTCTAATCCAGTTGGTATAGTTATACCACTATTGGCGGTCGTCAGAGCCTCTTTAGTGGGAACAGGATGTACCACGAGAAGGCGGGGTTGACATTTGTCAAGGAGAGGCTGTGATGTTACGCATCACTTGACCTTACATCCCTTTTGAAGTAATAGAACCTAGGAAATGGCCAGTTGTACAAATACAGATTAATTAGGGTAGTGCGGCAGTTATTTGTCAAGAATATTAAGCATGTTTGGATGTTACGCATTTCATTATTTCTGATAGTAAATGTACATATTTGCTATCATAATTACTATGATAGTAAATAGTAAAAGTACATATGTACATTTTTGATTGTAAATGTACATATATACTATCATATTACTCTAATGATAGTAGATGTACATATATACTACCATATTACTATGATGCTAGTAGATATACATATATCCTATCATATTACTGTGATCCCGATGGTATAGTTATACCGCAAATAGCGGTATAACTATACCATCGGGATCAGAGGAAATGCTATCCCACACTCACCAACCCGCTTGGCCAGCGTGGTGAGTTATGGCCAAACACCTCCAAAATGACTCTACAACTTAAATCTTGGCCCTCAGTCTCCGGCAGCTGGAATGTACCTGGCCAAGGCAGCGGCCAGTGCGACATGAAGGCAGAGGGTGCTAAGAATCCCCGGAGGACCGGACTAGGCTGCCATTTGATGCTGACCTTGGCTACCTACAACGGACGCTCCCTATCTTCTGATTCAAGGCTTCTTGAATTGGAAGAGGAACTACAAAGGATCAAGTGGGACATCGTCGGGCTGAGTGAGGTAAGGAGAAAAGGAGAAGATCTCATTGAACTGAAAAGTGGACATCTCTTCTATTATCGTTTGACAGATACTGGCAGAACTAGTGGTGTTGGATTTATAATAAACAAGAAACTGAAGGATAAAGTGGTAGAAGTTGAAAGTTCCTCTGACAGAGCTGCACGACTCGTTATCCAACTCTCGAAAAGATACCAGGCTCAGATTATTCAAACTTATGCACCCACCACAAGTCATCCTGAAGAAGAAATTGAAGAATTTTATGAGGAAATTCGTCATCTAAATAATAAAGGTAAGCAGCACTTGAAGATAATTATGGGAGATTTCAATGCAAAAATAGGGCAACGGCAACAGAATGAAACTTCAGTAGGTAAATTCGGTCACGGCAACAGAAACCAGCGTGGAAATACTCTCGTTGAGTTTGCAGAGGCAGAAGGATTTTTCATCTTGAATTCCTTTTTCAAGAAAAAGTCACACAGGAAATGGACATGGAGACATCCAATTGGGACGACAAGTGAAATTGATTTTATTATGTGTAACAAAAAATTCGTCATCGAAGACTGCAGTGTGCTAAACAAGTTCAACACAGGTAGTGACCATAGATTGGTGAGATGTAAGATGCACCTCGACACTAAACTGGAACGTGGCAAGCTCATAAGACAAACAAAATGTATTGACATAACCAACCTTAAAAAACACCATAATACTTTCAAGTTGGAACTGAAGAACAGATTCTCTGCTTTAGAAGGCCTAACATCGGAAGAAGTGGATATTTCTGAAGTTAACAGAAAAGTAACCAAAGCTCTTATGGAAACAGCAACAAAATTAGCTGGGTCTAAGAACAAGATGCATGTAAACAAATTATCAGGAAAAACCAAAATGTTGATGCAAAAAAGAAGAGAGATGAGGACAACTAAAGAAGATGTGACTTCCAAAGTGGAATATATAGAGCTATGCAAGACAGCACGAAAAAGTATCACTGAAGACGTAAGGAAATTCAACTGTGAGCTAGTGAGGAAAGCAATTGAAAACAACCAAAGCCTAAAGATAGCAAAGGGACATCTCAGTAAGGGAAGAAAACAGATTATGGCTCTGAGAAAAGAAGATGGTTCTATAACAAGAAATAGAGGCGAAATTTTGACAAGAGTGAAAGATTTCCTACTCCAAACTATGATGAAAGGGATGATACATGTACTCCAGACATCATGAAAGGTACCAGAGTTCTTCCAGTCCTCCCAGCAGAAGTTGCTCATGCAATCAAGAACATGAAGCGGGGGAAAGCTCCAGGAGAAGATGGAATTACTATAGACATCATACAAGAAGCAAGTGGAGAAATTGAAACAGTACTCGCCCAAATTTTCACTCGATGCCTTAATGAAGGGAAGATTCCTGAGGATTGGAACAATGCTACAATGATCCTGCTACATAAAAAAGGTGACATTGAGGATCTCAGGAACTACAGACCTATCAGCCTCCTATCAGTGGTTTATAAAATCTTCACTAAAGTTCTTTCACAGCGCTTGAAGGTAACACTGGACATGGCTCAACCGAGAGAACAAGCTGGATTCAGGAGTGGCTACAGCACAATAGATCATATCCACGTACTGAGAGAACTAATTGAAAGAGCGAGGAATATGAACTTCCATTGTGCATGGCTTTTATCGATTATGAAAAAGCCTTTGATTCGGTGAAACCATCAGCAGTTACCACGGCTCTGAAATCCTGCGGTATTGAAGATGCATACATTAATATTATCAATAACATCTATGAAAATGCAAGTGCAAAGATTCGGCTGTTTGAAAATACAACACACATAAAAATTGGAAAGGGAGTGAGACAAGGTGACACCATATCTCCGAAGCTCTTTAATGCCACATTGGAAAATGTCTTTCAATCACTGAACTGGGAAAACAAAGGGATAAAGATTAATGGAGATTATCTAACCCACCTTCGTTTTGCTGATGACGTAGTCATTTTTGCAACTACCCCATCAGAGCTGCAGAGTATGATCCAGGAACTTGCTGACAAGTGTAAAGAAGTGGGATTAAAAATGAACTTTCAGAAGACAAAAGTGATGTTCAATGCTTTTACAAGAAATGAAGATTTATCGGTTGATGGAGAAAAACTGGAGATAACAGATACGTATGTTTATCTTGGACAGCAGATATCAAGTGAGGGTCACATTGATGAAGAAATTAATCGGCGTACAAAACTTGCCTGGAGAGCTTTTGGAAGAAACAGCATAATTTTCAAGAGCAATATGCCATTATGTCTTAAAAGAAAAGTGTTTGATCAATGCATCCTTCCAGTGCTTACGTATGGTGCAGAGACGTGGACCTTAACTAAAAGAGACATACAAAGGCTGCAGACAACTCAAAGCAGCATGGAGAGGTGCATGCTTGGTATAACCAGGAGAGATAAGAAGAGGAACTCGTGGATCCGAAAAATGACGAGAGTGGAAGACATCATGATCAGAGTTAAATCCCTGAAATGGCAATGGGCTGGACATACTGCCAG
The DNA here is from genome assembly GCA_039090855.1 of Macrothele yani. NCBI lineage: Eukaryota > Metazoa > Arthropoda > Arachnida > Araneae > Macrothelidae > Macrothele > Macrothele yani. The sequence continues at coordinate 164,045,863 of CM077011.1, forward strand.
AAGGAAAGACCATAGATGGACAGCCGAAATTTTAGATTGGATTCCAAGGGACAGGAAAAGACCCAGAAAAAGACCACATGGGAGATGGGTGGATGAAATTCGTAAATATGCGGGAGTGACATGGATGAGACTGGCACAAGACAGACCGTTGTGGAGGAAACTTGGGGAGACCTTCGTCCAGCAGTGGATTGATAATGGTTGACAATGATGATGATGATGATTACTGTGATGATAGTAAGTGTATATACTTAATACATATTTACTATGATAGTAATGTACATATATACTATCATATTACTACGATGATAGTAGATATACATATTTCCTATCATTGTATTACTATGATGATGGCAAATGTACATACTTATTACATATTTACGGAATAATAGCTGCTAAAAATGAAATGTAAATTGTGTATCCAGGGCCAGCTGGATGTACCCAAAGCACCTAGATGTAGAACATGTGCTTCATATTTTCATCCTATTTGTATTGGCATGACTGAAAAAAAATTAATTCATTATCAGTAGACTTGAAAAATAAAATACAATGTCAATGATATGTTTTGGATGTTGAACAGTTATTTATTACTTTACCCGTGAATTCAGATACATACTGCAGACTCAGATAAATAAAAAACTGCATTTCCAGTCCAGTTTGAACATAATCAACTAGATTTGAACTTCCTTAGACAGTCAATACTTCGATTAGGGGAGAAACGTGATTGCATATCAGACTTAAAGAAATTTAGGACAAACAATCCTTGCAGTTCTTCAGTGATAAATATGATGACTTAATTCAGAAATGTACTTAGCTAGAACAGTCTAATGACACACTCACACAAAGAATTGCTAAATATGAGAGGGTTGAGCTTGACAATGCTGCAGAATTAAGTGTTTTAAGGTCAGAAGTATCAGAGTTGAATCAGTATCACAGAAGAAAAAATGTGGAAATACATGGTCTACAGGATGTAACGGATACAGCTGTTCTGAGAAACATATTTGATCTTATGGCGGCTAAAGTACAAATAGAAAACTATAAACCAGAAGGTATTGATCTTATTCATGCTCTGCCTTCTACTTGCAGTAACATTTTAACTGTACCTATCATTATCCAATTTACTAACAGATCAGACAGAAATAAATGGTTGGAGAAAGAAAAATTCCATTTTAAACTCAGATTTGGACCCTAACGGACAGAAAACTAGAATCTACATTAATGAAAATTTGTTACCATACTATAAAAAGATGCATTGGCATGCCAGACAGTTGGTTAATCAGGGTATGATCAAATATGCATGCATTAATAATGGCAACTTATATATAAAGCAGAGAGCTGGTGATTAAAGAAAAAAATGTTTGCGTTGAGGATCTCCAGTACTATGGACTAAATATTTAATTTATGTTACTATTTTTTGTTGTACTTTGAACTTTTATATTGCAGAGTCAATATTATACTATTCATAACCTTAACCATTTACTAACAACTAACACGAACTTTACTCTTAAATTGATACATCTTAATGCTAGATCTTTGATTAACAAAATTACTCAATTAGAGACACTAATGCAGATAATTACCTCCACGTTAGATATATATATAATATGTATTACAGAAACGTGGTTTCCAGAGGATTTCACAATATCAATAGATAAATTACCAGGTCTTCAACTTGAATAGATTAACTTCTAGGGGTGGGGGTATAGCTATTTATATTAATAATTTACATCCATATTTTTAATTAATAACTGAATTTACAAACATGAGCACAGATTTTGAGCTACTAACCATTCAAAACCAGTTCCACATTATTTCGGTATGTTATAGTCCTCCATTTTCAGATACAAATATTTTTTTCATGGTTCTAGATGATCTTCTTAATTTGATTAATTACATAAAAAAAACATTCCTTGTCGGTGACTTTAACATTGATATTGCTCAAGATAACTATAAAATTATCACCTGTTTTTTGGAATACAATTACATCTCCAACTAGAATTACCCCACTAACACAAATTTCATTAGATCTGGCTCTCACAAATGTTCAGTCCGAAATTGTAGTATCAGGGATTCTTGAATTTGATATAAGTGACCATTTACCAACTTTTCCTTTTATGGAGACTACTGCAAATTATAATGAGAAGCCTACAATACTATTATCACGTAAAATAAATAAAAAAATATTGAAAATTTTAAGCAATTATTAATTCAAATACGATGGAATGACTTACAACTACATGACTCTCCAAATACATCATTTGATAAATCTTCCGAGTCTTCAAGGAAAATTACGACCGTGTTTTTCGATTATATCGAGAGCCCACTCACAAAAAAAAAAAAAAAAAAAAATTCGTAAACACCATGGATTTCATCACACCTCATAAATCAAATAAATAAAAAAAATAGATTGTTTTCTAAATTCCTAAAAAGGAAACAACAAACTGATTATGATGCTTTTAAATTGTTCAGAAATTCCTTAAATTAAAAAATTCGTAAAATTAAAAGAGATTATTTTGGTAATATGTTTGGCCAGAGTAACATGCAGTTGACTTGGAAGCACCTAAATAACTTATTAGATAATCAGCAATCTTTCCAGAACATTTAATAAATTCTGTTGGTAGCAAAATTACTAATGTTCAACACATAACTATTTAAATAACTATTTTAGTTAAGTATCTCAAAATTTAAAATTAACCAGCGGCATTTTAATAAAACCTATTTACAATATTTCAATAACTTACATATAACTAATAGTTTTCATATACTGCCAATTTCAAAATTTGAATTGTTGACGGAATTATAGCGCATTAAGACAAACTGCATTCAAGGTATGATGAAATTCATACATCGGTTTTAAAGGATGTGGCTGATTTAATCATAGACATTTCACTAATAATCTATAACTCTATTTTTCCTCAGGAACATATCCTAGTTCTTTAAAAATCACAAAATTAACTCCTACTTATAAATCTGGCTCCCGAAGTGATCCTATTAATTACCGACAAATTGCCAAGATTTCAATATTTGCAAAGGTCTTGGAGAGTTTGTTATACAAGAGATTGATCACATACTTCCTAAATTATAATATTATAAATGGAAATCAGTTTGTATTCCAACCAAATAATTCTACTGAATCTGCGCTCTTATATTCGCAAATACTTATTCAAAAAAATTTAGAACTTTGGAGAAATAGCTTTTGCTATTTTTTTGGACTCATCTAAGGCCTTTGATACCGTGAATCATGATTTCCTATATACTACGTTGTATAATTTGGGATCAGGGGTGTTTCCCACACTCTTCGTAAGAATTAACTACTTGATAGATTTTTATTCACTTCTATTAATCAATTTACTTCACTCTTGTTGAAAATGAACTTTGGGCTCTATTCTTGGTCCTCTACTACTTAACTTATATATAAATTATATTTTCGAAGTTCAGTCTTGTAATGAGCTAATGCTCTATGCAGATGACAAAACTTTCTTTTCCGAGGAACAAATATAAATGATCTCTTTATGCAGGCTAATACACAATTTCAAATTTATTCCGAATGGTTGACATATAATGATTTAACAGTTAATCTCAATAAAACTAAATATTTAATCTTCACTAGGCAAAGAATATCTTTGATACACCACCATCATTAAACTTTGAATAATCAAACTATTGAATGAGTGCAAACATTTAAGTTTAGGGGAATTATTCTAAACTCTACTCTAAAATGGAATAATCATATAACATATTAAAAGTAAAATTGTAAAACATATTGGTATTGTCTCTAGGGTCATATCATGTTTGACAGTTAAAACTCCTAAAATGTTATCCTATTCATTGATTCATTCACATATTAATTATGGATTTGCCTCTTGAGGAACGACTAGCCAGACTAAAATAAATAGGTTGCAAATTTTACAGAATAAGTTTATCAGATTATTGGATTTAAAGATCTCCCCCTCTAATCTTAACAACTTACAATTATTTCACTATCATCATACTCGTGTTGACCCAAATTGGTATGGAATTCTGTCGATTAAACAACTATTTCAGTTTAACATTGATAAATTGATGTTTAAAAGGATAAAACATAATTTGTTTTCCGATGTAATAGATTAAATTTCATTACTCATAATTATAAATCAAGAAATAAGGCATTACTGCGGCCTCTTTTACCAAAGACACAGATGTCAAGGCAAAGTATTAAATACATTGGTCCTCTGTACTGGAATGGTTTGCCTGTGGAGGTAATTGATATTAATAACCTAACATTGTTTTAAAAAAATTTAAAATATACTTAACTTAAAAATGGGACTAACATACACATGTTGTTATGGCCGGTGACTGATTCATCTCTTCTGTTTTGGGGAGTCAGGGCACTCCAGGTTTCTGTGAGGCCTTTTTTCTGTTTCCTTTTGCTGCTATTACTTCTTTAATTCACATATACATCTCTGATTTGATGTCATAATGCAACATCATAAATATTGAAATAAAAACAAAATAGTAAATGTACATATTTATTATATTGACGTGTACAATTTCCTGAAGGAAAATGTACATATTTGTACGCATTTACACACACACACACACACACTTTTCGGATATTTTTCTTTTTTTGAAAATCATACCTCCTAATGACTTAGTTTTATTAGAAAAAAACAAATGTGGAAATTTAAATTTTTTGCTTTCCTGTATGAAGGTCACCTCGTTCAGCGCCAGCGCTGTCTGTGGCACTGCAAATCTGCAGATTAAAGACCTTCTTTTTCTCGTTTCGGAGTTGAACGCTTTTCATGTGCTTTTAATCATAACGAGTTGTTCTGTCCTAATTTAGAGCCGCTGGTTCCAGGAAATATATAAGACCTTCGTCTTAAAAACATACCACCGTACTTTTTTCTGCAAGCAGATTTCGCACTAATCGCTGGAGAATAACCAGAGGTTTACCTTTCTGATCATATTTTCACCAATTTCAGAGATTCTTTTTCCTTTCTTGAAAGTCATCCTTTTCAGTGCCACAACTTTTTGGTACATCGCAATTATAAACATTACCAATTTTGCTATACTTCCCAAATTTCATCAAAACCAACGTATCTGCTTTGAGGCACAGTGTCACCATATTTTGAAAGGAACATGATGTGATGCTTCTACACCGTAAAATATGCTCAATTTGTGCGTGGGCCATTAATTTGTCACAACTCGCGTTACTAATACTTCCATTTTTCAAAAATGGAGAATTTGGGTTTCTTTACATTTTGTCGAATAATTTAAAATTAAATATTCTGAAATCAAGGTTTAATGTCAGTTTTGGTAAAATACATACTTTAAGAGGTAACAAATATTATCTTTGGTGTTAGGTACCACAATTTTTGAAACTCACAGTAAACCTGTTTGAAGCACATCGTTTCTAAAAGGTTGCAGTACATTTAAGGTTGTATTCTACAAGTCACTCACGGCATCTTTTACAGTGTTTTAGAGCACTTTACGTCTAATTAAATAGTTTGTTTTCTCTGTCGTTAGTCCGCAGTAGATGTTAGTACTCGTCCGTCCATTGTCTGTGATTTACGGTTTTCTTCGCCTGCCATATCTGATAACTGAAATCATGCATCTCAGTGCCCTCTTTGTTTTTTCCATGGGCTGACAGTTCTAGCTAGCAGTATCCAAAGGGACATGTGGGCTGCCAGTGCCTGCCTGTAAAGAAAGTGACTGAATGTAATTCATGAGCGTTAGATTTTAAATATGCAAACTGTTCTTCCTTCCTAAAGCATTAAAAAGGATGAAGGTAGTGCTGGCATAACTGTTCTTCAGGGTTGGGAGCACCATCGGTGTACACTGAAGAGCAATTGAATTAAAGACAGCTGGTATTATGCAAATGTGGCGCTGTGGGCGGCTCTGTAAACGGAAACGACATGACGTATGCAGCTATCCGATAATATAAGGAGTGATGCGACGGGAATCAGTAACAGTCGGACGCAGTATGGGTAAGACGAAGGATCTAAGCGCATTTACTCGTGGGTAAATTGTCGGGGCCCGACGAATGGGTCACTCCATCTCGGAAGTCCTGCAGGCACGGGAGTTTTCACGAGCCACTGTGTCACGGGTGCGGGTGCACCGTGAGTACATCGAATCCGGTAAAACCATCACTGCAAGGGCCAACTGCCGTGGACAACAGCGTGTGGATGAGCGGGTTCATCGTCGGCTATCTCGCATTCTAACAGCGGATAGACGGGCCACAGTGCAAGAAATCACTCGGCAATTTAACGCTGGTACACAAAAACGTGTAAGCAGCTACACCATCCAGAACCATCTCCTCGCTATGGGGTACAGAAGCCATCGTCCCATGAGGGTACCGCTGCTGTCCGCACATCACAGCGTGCAAATATTAGCATGGGCGCGCGAACATCGCTACTGGGCCCTAGACATGTGTAAAAATGTTGCCTGGACTGATGAGTCGAGATTCACATTGGTACATGTAGATGGCAGGATACGAGTACGGCGCAAACCAGATGAAGCGATGGATCCTTCTCGCCAGCAGGGTACTCTTCAAGCTGGGGGGGTGGCATTCTCGTCAGGGGACTGTTTACGTGGACTGAAATGGGACACCTGGTACGTGTGACATTGACCATCACAGGTCAACGTTACCGTGACATCCTGGACGACCATCTGCTGCCGTTTGTGCATCTTCAACATTCCACTGGGGACCTCATCCTGCAACAAGACAATGCACCGTGCCATCGCTCCCGAATTGTATCCGAATGGTTGGATAAACACTCCACCGACGTGACCTTGCTTCCTTGGCCAGCTATGTCACCTGACCACAATCTCATCGAGCACATCTGGGATGTCATCGAAAGAGATGTTCAAGGCTCTGACTCCCCTCCATCAAATCTTCGTGAACTGTGGGAGCTTGTTCAGGGGTTGTGGATCCGTATGGCTTCCCAACGCTTCCGGTGTCTTGTAGAGTCCATGCCGAGACGAATCGCCGCCGTCATCAGGGCTAAAGGTGGTGCTACACGTTACTAGACAGGTATCTCTAATTCAATTGCTCTTCAGTGTATATAACATCGAAACGTACTGCGTATTGGGAAAATTCAATAAAGGATAAAATTTATTCACCTGGCCTACGTACCAAATGAAGAATTGGTCACGCATCTAAATTAAGTCTATCGTAAAAGAACTGTTACCATTAAATCAAAAAGCACAAAAATCTGGAACTTTATTGAAAATTTTCATTCAAACACATGATGATATTATGTGCAGAAATAATTAACAGTTATACGAATAATTTACTTTGAACGAACTGAGAGTTGAGGTAATTGATGACCTTTTTGTGAAAAGAAAGTCACTGGTAGTCATTTTGCTTTTAGAGATCAATTCAGGAGCAATCACAATTTTTCTTTCTTTTACGACTTTAACAGAACAGAAAATAAAATTACGTATATACTGTAACAAATTGTGGAAAAGACTCGGATATAACTTCATCCAGCAGTGGACTGATAAGAGATCATAACAATGACGTACTGTTGCATGAGTGGACTCACATTAAGAAACTATTTTTGCTGAATATATAAATTCATGTAGCGCACTCACTCAATAATTTTTGCGTTTGAGACCAAAGAAAATGAATTTGCTCCAAACATAGATGTAGAAATTTACTGAAAAGAAACACTCTCTAACAGCTTTGAGACATTAGGGAAAGGAACAGGCTTGGGAGCAATTGTTCGAATGAAAAGCAACCGAGAAAAGATTAGGTAAACGACGTCACTGAGCGATCGAGTATGTAAGTACAGGATGACAACAGCTTTCCGTTCTGCCGAATATTCTTACAAGAAGGTTAATAGAAGACAAAGTTAGCTGACCTCTTCACAACATAAAGTGAAGAATCGTGAGTCACTATTCCAACAAATAAATGGAGAGTCACAACTAAAACACTTGAGGAGGGCCCCTTTATCACTTTGTAACTCAATAGGCATAAAACTTTAAAATGGTAGTTAGAGTCTATGTAAAAGTACATTTGCATTAAATATTGAAGAAATTGACACTCTTATCAGCACTTTAGTAAGAGTATTCCATGATTTAAAAAATATATTATACACATAATTTTAAAGGTGAAGACCAGGGAAACTGATTATACTTTAGAAGGCAGATTGTATTGCAGGAGCAATTTTCTCTTCTTTCTATGTGTATTTAAAGCGAATAAAAGCATAGTGTGCACTATTGAATTACTCTCATGAAATGAAAAGAATTTTTATGTCTCCCTCAAAAAAAATCATGTCGGAAACATTCCACAATTTCTTAATTAAACGCTGACAAAATAAGTATTAAATCACTTATAGCTGGTAAACAGTAATGAAGGCATCTCTGAGAAGTGTTTAGCTTACAAAACGTCACCCAGAGGAGCGCTGGGAAGTTCTTGAAGGCAATTTCACCAAATAAACGGACAATTTAGGAGAAAGAGAGACCAGTATTTTTAATAAGTATATGTGTTTCGATATTTGTGCATCTAAATATTTATGCACTAATACATTAAATGCTTTAGTAGAATTTATGAATGTTGTGCCTTCTGTTTTACTAATGATAACCCGTGCACATTCCTATTCAGCAGTTATATAGAAATCTGGCGATTAGGAAGCGTTGCTGTGCTAAGTTAGACAGTAACGTCACAGACGACAACCACAGGTGCATTGCGATTAGTAAGTTTGAACTTTAGTGGCAACAACACAAAATTCCTCAAGACATAGTCTACAGGTCACGTGACCACCGGTTCTTCCTAGGACGCTGAAGTTTAGACGCACACTCGGAGGATCTTATATGAAAAAGTCCACACAGCGAATTTTCGGTAATAAAATATTTTTTTTTATGTTTGTGATGGCATAGAGGCGTTTTAAGGGCGAGCAATTACTTGTATGACATTTCATCCTTTTTGGTATTAGAAAGTGCGCCATTAATAGTTTTGTAGGCATCAAAACCATCCCATTTGGAGGTAATCGTATTCGTCCCTGACGAGTGACTGCTTCATAATAAGTGCGATTATTAAAACTGCTGACTCTCTTCCATTTCCTTTTCAGCAAATGTGTTCCACGTATTTTATTGTGTAAATATTTCTTCACATTTTCAAAAAAGTCATCATGATCCACATTTTCAGTCCAAGTTCCATTTAGGAAAAGTCTGCGAATGACTCCAGATGAATCTATTTCGTTGAGTTTCGTCCTCTTTCCTTTTTTCTTTTATGTAATTTCCTTTTCGTCATTCAAAATCAACGAGATACCTCAAATGACCCATACAGTTAACAAGGGCAGATAGCCGAAACCATCTATGTAGGATACTACTTGTTTTCTTTTTCCTGTGCAGAGGGATTTGCTTTTGAACAGAAGTAATTCCTTTCCCCAGTGCAGGTCCGGAGAGGGATCCTGATCAGTCAAGTAGCAGGATACGATTTGAATCCTTAGATTTGGTTATTTACTTAGGATTAGCCAGTCTATGGGGTATTGGGGATTTGCGGATAAGTCACTTATCTTATTTAGGATCCCTGGTGCAGCGGAAGTGAGACAACGAAATAATGGATCACGCACAGCTGCTTTATAGTTGCAGGGATTCCTTGCTTTGACCCGTGGACCACGAAGATGAAGCTACAAACGCGTAACCACAGAACAATGAACTGACTGCATTCAGTAATCACGTTATTACTTACATAAGACCATTACCGACAAAATATAGAAAAAAATATCTGAGCAGGAAGGCGGAGAACACGCCTGTAGATGTTTGTTTAATATTCTTAAAAAGGCGTTTTTTGTAAATACCAGATCAATATTTTAAAACGACAATCCTATTGGTTAGTTTTTAGAAGCAATTTTGTATAATATATCACTGTTTACTGTATTTGCTCCCCGCCTCATACTAACATAGAATAAAAACTAAAACTAATTTGTAACTGGAGACAAATCTATTCAAATAACACTGTAGTTGCACAACGGCATATTTCAAACTAATTGGTCCCTTTATTCATGCGTTATTTTTAAGAATAAATTATACCATTGAATTTCTTTTTCGTTTCTCGGTGCAATGGCCTGCATGAGTTAGCCGCTGGTGGCCTAGTGGGCAACGTTCGTGATTGCCACGGAAAAGACCTCAGGTTCGATCCCAGGCAGGCACGAACGCTCGATCCTCTAAATACCCGCCGTGCGTCGGATGGGCACGTTAAGCCGTCGAACCCCGGGTACTGGCCCCCGGTAATAAATAAGGGTGTCTTCCTCCCTCTTTCTACTTCACTTCCGTGTCACTTTCCTATCGGGCACTACAGCCCAAATCTCCTAGCTTCCTATTTCTAAGGTTTGTTTAAGACCTGCGGTCAGACACTCCCTTCCTAAAACCCTCTACAATCAATCAATCAATCAATGGCCTCCATGAGCAACTTGAGGGATATGAGCAGTCGCTCCACCCAATTTGGGGCCACCGATTTCGTGGCAGGACTGAGGCCAACGTAGTAAGGGAAACACGCCACTGATTCCTCATCGAACACCGACTTCGCACCTAACTCGATCAGATAGAAACCTATACACCTTATCACTCGGCCACCATACAAGCTTATTGAAGAAATCGTATTCATGAAAACAAAGTTACGTTTTTCTAAATATACTGCAGTGCGAAGAATTTGGTGCTTCATCACTGAGCGACGTACAGTAATCCCTTGTATATACAAAAACACTGAAATTGTATGATTCATGTTATATAGCAAATGTAATTATAGGAATGACTGATAAATACCGTAATCTCATGATTAACAACCAATCGGTTGTAAGATCTGTAGATGTATCACATTGATTTGGGGTCGCATAATTGATGCAGAGGGTGCAACTGAATTTTATTACCGAAAATAAGATATTGATTTCGAACTGATAAAGAAAAATTCTGTTTTTGGATGAATTGAGGATGAAGAGCATTTCGCTTCAAAGCAAGACACATGTAGGCGCATTTTCCTAGAAAAAACTCTCTTGGAGGATAATAAGAACTATGTGACTGTAGAATAAATTGAGATAGTATTAGCAAACTATACCTTCTTATAAAATTAAAAACAAATTAAGATATGGGAACTTTTCCCATGCCACGAAAATATTGTGTTGTAAGAAAAGTCATGACGTATTTTAGCCATGTTTTGCAAAGGTCATTTATTGATAGAAAGGACAAAGATCAATCAATGATGTAATGCCCGTTTTGTTCGATAACCTTTTGCCATCTTTCAGTGAGCTGCAGAATGCCTCGTTCATAGAAGGACCTGTCATTCGTGGCGAAAAACTATACAAGGTGCTGATTCACAGCCTCATCTGAATCGAATGTTATACCACGCAAGGACTGTTGAAGAGAGCGAAACAAGTGGAAGTCTGACGGCGCAAGGTCAGGCGAGTATGCTGTAGTGGCCACACATCCCACCCAAGCTCCAATAATTTTTGTCCGGTGATCAAAATTGTGTGTGGCCTCTCGTTGTCGTGATGAAACACAACACCTTTACGATGAACGAGCTCTGGAAGTTTCTGGATGATGGATTCGTTCAAACTGTCCAATTGCTGACAGTACTCATTCGAATTGATTCTTTGGTTCCGTGGTAGGAGCTCGAAAAGCACGACAACTTTAAAATCCCCCCACACTGAGACCAGAACCTTCTCTGATGAATGTTTGCTTTGGATGTCGTTTAAGGCAAAGTACCACGTCGGGACCAAGACCGTTTGCTCAGAAAATTGTTGTACACAATCCACTTTTTCGTCACCAGTTATCAGTCGCTCCAAGAAAAGGATAGTTTTCCTCATGTTTAATGACCATATGGAGATGTTTATACGCGCCGTTAATTGAGCTTCTCTGAGTTTATGAGCGACCCACACATCGAGCTTGCTTACGTATTCCAGCTTCTTCAGGTGGTCGTGAACGCTTGAATGATGGATGTACAATGTATTGCAATCTCTCGTGTCGTGTAACGTGGGTTTGACTCGATCAATGCCTTGATTTGGTAGTCATCAACCTTGGTTGACCTCCCGGACCGAAGAGCACCGTTGCGGTCAAAATCACCAGCACGGAATTTTGCAAACCACCGCTGGCACTGACGTTCTTGTAGAGCATTATCACCTTCCATTCTACGCAACTTTTCACAAGCTTGACGCTCCTTCTTCCCTTTACGGAAGTAAAACACGAAAATATGGCGAAAATGCACAGTTTGGTCATCCATCTTCAACTTGATGTCAAATCTCCGCAAATCAACCAAATCGTTCACTATTCCTTTTAGACTGCAGCTACAACTGACACCTGTCGAATGCCATAGCGATGACAGAGCTGCGCACGTTTCTAGTACTTTCAAACCACCCAACCGCCATTAGGTGCCAAAGTACGTCATGACTTTACTGACAACCTAGAACAAATGATTGCCACATTTTTATCATAGTCATTTAGTTAAAATTTATGAATGACTGGGATAGGAAAATGCACGAAAATATAACTTCAGAAACCATATTTGTGATACATATGCCATGACTTTACTCAAAGTGTACAAAATTCTACCATTACCGTACTATGAAAGATTTAAGAAGAATAAGCATGTGACAGGACAAGGAAATAAAACAGTGCGATCCAGTGTTTAATTTTTCTACAAGTTACGGAAAAGACAATACTGAAAAAAGCAAAATCAAAAAGTGAATAATTTTAACTTTTCGATTAATTCAAAAATAGGTTCTGAAGAAATTGATATAAAAGCAGTTAATGTGATTCTGTGGAGAGGGATCTAGAAAATAGAAAAAGGTTCGTCGCACAAACTGTTGTTCTGCGAAATTACTGGACCAAGAAGAACAGCTTTTCACTTAATATAACAGAAACGGTAGATTTGTCAAGACAACAAGTGGAGGAAATTAAGAAAGGATACAGTTAGTGACCAATAGCTTTGGCAAGAAACCAAAATGAACGACCGCATCTGCGATATAAGAGCATTATGTCTCAACTTTCCAGTTATACAGTCGTGGCAACCTTAAGAAAAAGGAAAATACTGCCGCAATATAGGTGGTACAACTCTGCTTGTATGAAGGCCTGGAGGAAATGATCATTAAGGTGGATTATGTTCTTTTTTAGTTTTACAGAAACAGATATTTAATTTCGAAGGCTTGAAAACGACTATGACTTTTATATCCTTGGGAGCAAATGCTGAACGTTGTACAAAGAGAAAGATTTGTTCCAGACGAAACTACATAATGGTAAATACTCAGAAGAAGAAAATAGTTTAATGCTCATTATTTGCATAGCGCGATAATATTGCTACAATTTTAAGGGGAATAAAAACGACTGTCATAAAGAATATACTCCAGGACATCATATTTCAGTTGGCTGAAAAGCATGTATTTTCTTACAAATGTTAACAAGAACGATGACACCCGGTTTACTAGTGTATCGCTCACGTGTTTCGGAACGTTTTCTGAATGAAAATATATTAAAAAAAACATTCACAAAAAGTTTAGAAAATCAGCAAAATGTTCAATGCATTTACACCCGCTAGTGAAAAAGAAAATGGGCATTATTTAAAACACGCATAACGGACAATGTTCCTCATAGCAAATGGGACCAGTTCCAGAAAAAGTAATTTTCAACCAGATCTCTAAATTCGGTAAAACGTTTTTTAAGTAGAAATAGATAAGTGCGCCCACTGGAAGCAGAAATGTGCGTTTAAGAAAAAATCACGAATTTTACACGAAATGTTCTGTTACCGGATGATATCCCAGATGATACGGCGAAAAATATGACACAGATTCATTTCTTCTGGCTAATAATGTGTGTATTGTTTGCAGAAGAAAATATAAGCAAAATGCGTTCCGTTCAGAGTTTGTAAGCTGGAAAAATATGAACTTACCAATCCTTGTGGTCAAACTGAGCGTTAAAACAATAACAAAATGTATACGTAAATTATTCTTCTGCATGAATTCTATCAGACGCAAAAATAATTTTTCAATTTGCGCATTTAAAAACACAGATCATGAAAAAAAAAATACTCAACATACATTTTCCTCCACGCGCGGGAATGCACATTATTTGCCGAATCAATTTAATGCACAATGGTTGCTATAAAAAGTACCAAAGGATAATAAAAAAAATTAATCCGAGTTTTAAAAGCAATGACATACACAGTCAAGTTACATTATTGCTAACACTTCCTACTTTTTATGTCAACAGCACGTACCCAATGAATGAAGACCCGTGTCGTTAGCTGGCTTGCAGGGCATATAAGGTGTGCTGTAGTCATTCTGAAAACATATCACTTGTTGCTGTCATGGATAAAAGAAGCGATTTATCAGATTTGCAAAAAGGGATGATAATCGGCTTTCATGCTAAGGGTGGCAGTATTTCCGAAACAGCGCAGTTTGTGAACTCTTCGCGTGCTGCTGTGCTGTATGGTGATTGGAGAAATGGCACCATTGCGAACAAGCGACGTAGAAACTACGAAGCACCACGTGCCATTGATGTGAGAGGTGAACGTTGGCTTTGAAGGTGCGTGAGGGCCGATCGACACGATGCAGTGGAGCAACTCACTGTCCGAAAAAACCAGAGGGCTACCGGAAGTGTGTCTAAAACGACAGTTCAGCAAACCCTGCTGCGTATGGAGCTCCAATGCAGAAGGATGGTCATTGCGCGTATGCAAACGAAAGTCCATCGGCAGAAAAAGCTTGCATTTGCACGGCAGTATCGGAATTGGACCTCCGCTGATTGGCAAAGAATTGCCTTCTCTTACGAGTGACGTTTTCTGTTAACGGATTGGCGTTGGCGTATAAGGCGAGAAACGTCGGAGAACAAATACTCTTCGACCATTGCTGGAAGAACACAAGCTGGTGGAGACAGCGTTATGGTCTGGGGAACGTTTTTGTGGCATTCTACGGGTCCACTCATACCTGTGGAAAGCACTATATGCTGATTTCTTTATGAATCCATCCTTGCAGACCACGTACACCCATAATGTTGATTGTTTTCTCTGGGGCGGATGGGATCTTCCAGCACGACAATGCGATGTTTCACACAGCTAGAAATATCCGAGACTGGTTCAAACAGCACGATGAAGACTTCAAAGTACTTCCCTTGCCTCGTAGTTTCCTAGACTTATACCCAATTGAGGGACAACCTCAATCGTGCTATTCGCTTTATGGATTCTCCACCACGCACCCTCCAGGAGCTGTTAGATTCACTGTAGTCTACATGGCTCCACATACCTGTGAACACCTTCCAGCACCTTACTGAGTCGCTCCCAGTCCATCTACCTGCTGTCCGCGCTGCATACGGCGGTTACTCTGGATATTAGCTGGTGGTCACAATAATGTGACTCGACCGTGTATATTACAATGGGTTTTTAATTAAAATTCATCAGTATTTACACTTCCAAGCTGCAAAGATATGAAATGGGGAAAAGAGCAGAAGACAAGAATCCCTCTCACAGTTTAGGCTTCTAATGTAAAAGTATTTTCAAGTTGGGTTATAACGTGCAGAAATATGGTGTTCACGAACTGACGGACGGAAGCACATGAATAATATAGGAACGTCTTTTTTCTGTTGAATCCGAGCTAAAAGGAACATGATACCAGAATAATATTCATTATTTATTCTATTAGGACCTAGTGCCTGTGAAAAGAGTAACACTTAATCTAATATGAAATGGACGAAAACTATTGAACATAACCCTTACTTTATCACCGGTTGAGATAAATTTTCGGAAGATATAAAATTATCCTTGTAGTGAAGGAAAACTGATTATTACACATAGTCTCAATTTGCTTCTTAGTGAATTTAATTCATGAATTTTGCTGAGCCAAAAAAAAAAAAAAAAAAATACCAGTGTTACAGAAATATCAGCTGAAACAAAGCACAGCAAGGAAGCAGGGAGAAAAAGGCCAGCCAGGCCTGATAGGGTTCCATGCTCCCTAGGCTAGTTTTACACTGAGGTCAGTAGTTGTATTTACAAACACGAGTATCATAGCAACAAAAAAAAGAAAGATATTGATATATGAGCAGATAATAAACATTACAGATAATACCATTGAAAAAGCAATTTACATCACGATATACAAGTCGTAATATTAGTCATAGTTCCCATCCACTGTAATCATTAATTTAAGGAGCTGCAATTCATTATAAAGTTTTTTAGTTTTTTTTTTAAAGTTAAAATTATTTAAAGAAGTTAGTTCCGTAGGTAATGAGTTCCAGTAGTGTGGACCAATGTAATTTAAACTTTGCTTCATGGTCTCCGTTTTCGGATGAATAGGCCGAATATGTGATTTAGTGCGTGTGTCATGTGTGTGTATCTGGGCTATAATTTGTATGATGTATGCGGCTAGACATCTAAGAAAGAAGCTGATGCTTTTGTAATGCCAGTAGGTTATTAATATTTAAATTTTGAGATTTGCCTTAAAATTGTGTTACATGAGAGTGCTTGTGGATTTTGGACTATTTGCTATAAAATATATCTGTTTGTAAACAATCCTGCAAAGAACATGTGGGCAAAACCCGAAAACTATGGCAGCAAGAAATGAAAGGAAGGAAACTCAGGAAGAAAACTTACAGGAAAATTTCATGTTGTAGGGAAACCTCAAACTGGAAAGAGAGCATATCAACCATTGCTATAGAAGCATGACTGGATGTATCGCATAGAGTTCCCTATTTAACGTTTTTTTCCTTTATTATTATGTTGTAATGTGCCGGCATTTAAAAAGAGCAGTATGACGAAAAAGGGATGTCATCTGTATTATGAGTTTAACTCAGACATAAATTGAAGACCTCGATTTCAGTACGTGGAGTGCTAACATTTAATGGCAAAAAATGACAGCATAAAGCAGTTCAAGCTGTAGGAACTGATGATTATAAGGTAATTGTAAAATTATCGCATACTGCAGCGGAAGATCAGATAGTTACTATATTTTAGTATCATGTGTACCTGTGAGGAAAATATATTATTTCATCATGAATCAGGAGACCGGAAGACAATTTTGTAGTTGTTGGAAGGCAGAAACTTCGGGCAGAAGTACATAGTAGTATTTGGTAGCACTTTCTTTTTTTTCCACTAGGACCTGCGCCTCTACGCTCATTTCCAGAGAAGCGCTCGAGCCTTGCAGCCCGATCTCCTAGTATATCACATAAAACAAAAACTGGAAAATTCATATAAATTTCAATTTTTATTGCATGTCTAAGCAAATAAGGCTTGTTATTCCGAAGTTTCAGAGATTTTTTACGGTCGTTAATTTTTGGAAGGTCGGACTTTTGTCGTTTGAACTTATAGCACTTACTAAATTTACCACTAAGGAAACCAAAAGCCGTCCAAAAAGCATATCCGTAAACAGTTATGCTAAACCGTTAATGTGGACTTCAAGTAATTTTGCTTCCTATACCTCCAATGGAAAAACTCTTGCACACATTTCCTTCACAATTAGTGAAAATTTGAACATCGATTAAGATAACTTCATTTTACAACTTGGAATACTTAATATTTTCTAAAACATAACCATAATTATATTAAAAATCAATAACTTCTCCTTTGGTGGTGTTGGAACCTGAAAAAAGATGGCACGACCTGTACTTTGATGACGTCAGTAGACAAACAAATGTTGGATTACATAATTAAGGTTATGTTTTAAAAAATATTATGTATTCCAAGTTATAAAATGAAGCTATTTTAATCGATGTTCAAATTTTCTTCCTTGGGAACGCATTAATTTCATTGGAAGTATAGGAAGCAAAAATACTTGACGTCCACCTAAACAACTGAGATAGCTTTACCAACAAAGCATATGCATAACAAATTTTCTGCGTCACCATGGCGGCAGGTCACGAGACCAGAATGTTCCTCTGTGGTTATCGTGAAGACAGACGGGCCGTTTGTTTCTTTCCTTTGGGTCTTTAAAAAATGCTTAAAAATCAGAAAATCACTTTTTCTTAATTTTTTTTTTTGTAAAAAAGGGATGATAGTTGTAAATTTATGCTGAAAAAATTGCAAAGCAACATGATTTATAGTTTGCCATATATACGTTTTTTTAAAAGGATCCCATCGCGAAGTAGAGAATTTTGTGAAATTTAGAAATTTAATTTCTCGTAAACTAAATCGAGATTCAAAGACAGGACGACGAGGTACAAAATTTCGGTCAGGGCACTACATGCCCACAAGGTTTCGTGGTTCTGTTGCTGTTAGTGTGTCCGACGACCTGATATATAGCACTTTTTTGCTTACCTTAACTTTGAAATATAATTGCTCTTGAAGTATCGCCAGGATTAAAAAAAACGGCTTATTTCGCGTATTTCCCAAGCAATTCTCAACAAACGAAATAAATTTCGTGTTTTTGTGTTCAATACTTTTGGCGCTGCGAGCTAGGAAAGCAAGAGTGTCCCGAAATTTCTAAAACAGCAGCAGCGGCGGCAGTTACTTTTTTTAGAATAGAGAGATACAGATTTGTCGAAGTATTGAAAAATATATGACGCAGATCGTATAAAAGTCCAAAAGATTAAATGCTGGTGACGTTACCACATCGAACAGAAGTCACAAATGTACATTTTCGTAGAATGCGGTCATGAATGAAAAATTCATCGGTCGCTCCAGGCTTGTAGTAGCTACCACACTGGGTCCTCTATGAAGGAATTTTTAGCAGTGGATTCTACTTCATTGCTCCGGCTAGACAAGAAAAGGAGACATAATTCCTATTTAATAACACACATACACTACTGTCTGTGAAAACTGCAATACCGAGCAATAATCTCGCTATTCAAATGAAATTTATAACACAGATTCCTTATGTGGCATTAGATAACTGATTACATTTGGAGAGCTACACAGGAATTTTCGCTTCAAAGCTCAATGTCGAAGTCACCACCAACAACAATAACAGCTTCTACTCTGCGTGGCATTGAACTGAATAGGTTTCTGATATAGACTTTGGAAATAGACTGCTTCTATGCGAGACCAGAGCTCATTTGCGATGACTGGCAGAGACGCTTAACGAGTCAGCGCTTACCTACTATGTTCCAGACATGTTCGATCGTGGACATATCCGGCGAACGTGCAGGCCAAGGAAGAAGTGTTACCTGCAGTGACTGGAAGATATCTTGGATATTCCAGGTCACATGTGGCAGAGTATTGTCCTGCTGGAATATAGCGCCAGGACAACTCTGAAGGAAGGGTATCACTTTTGCTTCTAAAACATCCCGGATGTATCGCTCGCTGTTGAAGGTTCCATCATTCCCTTAATTCGTATCAGATGAGATCGCGAATTGAACATAATGGTACCCCAAACCATGACGCTTGGCCGGTATGACGCTGCAAGATGCTATTCACCACGATGTTTTCGAACACGTATACCACTTTAATGGTGCATTAAGTCGAATCGTGACTTGTTAGAAAACCTGAACTGTTGCTAATCAGCGCGCTAATATCTGTGATTGAGACCCCATTTCAGCCTGAGGCGTCTGTAGTTCAGGGTCAAAGGAATGCGCTGCAATTGGCTCTTAGTGACCGGTTCTCTGTTAAGCAGACGACGTCGAACAGTGCTGAAGGACAAAGCCTGACCCGTGTGAGTGCTTCAGTGCAGCACTACCACCGCGGATGTCACTGTGTGAACCGTCACTGTCATGCTGGAAAGGCATCTACCATCGCTTGCAGTAGCGTAATTTTGCGCTCCATTTCCCAGATTAATGTGCGTCCGAGACCCATCTGTCCACTGACGCCACGTTTGAATCACTGCACTGGAATTCCGCTCCGTACGAGTGGAAATTTCGCCCTAGCAAAATCCGGCTTCTCTCTCCTCAATAATCCTTCTTCGCTCAAGGTCCCTCAGGGGTTCACAATGCGATCTTCCTCAGCGACGGGGCATAGTGAGATACAAGAAACACGCTTTCGACTCAATTTCGGCTCTTCACTGATTGCAAAATTTCGTTTGAGCCGTCTCTTTATACACATGGCCAGACAGTCCAGAGGACACTGGTTCAAATCCACATGCGCATTTTCATGTATATCTTAATAATTTGCATGTCCCAACGTGTCGTACATATCCTGTAAGTTTCATGCAAAATCAAGCAGTCCTTCATGGTGTTGCGATGTTTACTAAATGTACTGTAAATCGCATCAAGGACTGGTAAACGGGTAGTGTGCTGTCTTACAGCTTTACCTAAGTTGGCCTAAAAATTTGCTTTTTATGATACTGAATATAACCATAAATATGTTTTCTGGTATCAATCTTCAACTATGCAAACTACGCTAATTAAATCAGTTTTCCGTTGTTCCGTGAAGCATAACAGAGGAATTTTTCTTTTTAGAACACGTTAACACTTCCGCAAACTCAGAAATCATGGATCAGAACCACATATGGTACAGGTCGGCACGAGCCTTTTTTTTTCATAAGCTATGTGAACAATTCCGGGCTCTGGAAGGGTCGGGACTGTACTGGACGTTTTAGATTCTTCCTCCTGGATTGAAACAATCTTTTCCTCTCCCAAAACGAAGACTGACTTGGTAAATAATCAAAAAGCACAACTCGCTGAGTGAAACAAAAGCCTCCATCTGGACTTTGTTTCACTTTAAGCTGAAATCAACAAGCTTGGCTGTAAGATGAAAGTCTGAAATAGAACTGTTTATTTCTTTAAAGGTTGAAATCGAATTCTCTTTCCATTTCATTTGCTCTTCCGATTAAAACACGTGGGGTTTTTTCTCAGAAATGTTTACATAAAAGGAGTTTTTAGCTTCACGATACCAAAACAAACTTTCGACACGATTTCTTGCTACAACGGAGATGAGGAAATTCGAACTTTTTGTTCACATATTTGGTGTGAAAAAATAGTTTGAACTATTTGTTTCCATGTTTGGGGATGGAAGGTTACCTTGTTTATATTTAAGCGTAAAAGAAAACATGATTTTACATTTGTAACAGCAGCATGTAGTCAGGTCTGAACTTCATCTGTGATAGGAATTTCTACGTGAAATGGCACTACTATTTGCGTTATACTCCCTTTATTACTTAGGTAGTTTAATTTCGTACAGCACCTTTGTTTCTCATGAGCAGGGGGTCCTCATCCTTTCCTGAATCGCGGACAACGTGGCAAAATGGAATTGGACTCGCGGGCCACACGAAAAATGGAATAGGTCTCGCGGGTCACATGACAAAAGAACATTAAAATGCATGTATTTGTTATCAATACTTATTATTCCAGAGAGTTTTTAAATCCTAAAACTTAACTTTTGGAAAAATAAACGATGCAGCTAACATGCTATCTATGTTACAAAAATTCCGAAGTAAGTACCTCATATGCCTATATTTTTAGTAGTCTTTGGGAGAGCCGTTCAACACCATAACCTACAGACGCAGAATGCTTTCTAGTTTCTTGTCGTAGGTCATGCAATAGTTGAATTTCACGTGATTAGAGTTGAAAACGTATAGGCTCTGAACGTGGCAGATTACGTGGTTGATCATTTCATGCATTCGCGGTGCCTTTTCCAGCTCTGAGATAAACTGCAGCTTTTTTTGTTTTTTGAATGAAGGTTTAACGACCACCGTGAGCAACTCAACGGGCTATAAGCAGTCGCCCGTCCCTAATTTAATGTCACTGGTTCCAGGGAAGGGAGAGAGCCAGTGCCGTAAGACAAACACAACATCCATGCCTCACCGGGATTCGAACCCGGACCCTTTCCGGACGAATAATCATAAGCCAGCGCTTAGACCACTGCGCCACCGGGGCGGTTAACTGCAGCTTCTCTGTGAAAGGTGCTCATTCCATTGCATTCGAAACTTTTAGGTCAGGTTTCTAAACCAAAGCTTCATGTAACAAACTACTATGTCCTAATCAGAAAGGTCCTCCTGTCCACGGTAATGGTCTGTCTTTCCCGATTTGAACATAATCAGTATTGCATGATAGATCTACTTCATGTAGGTTGAAAAAAAGAACAGCGTGACAATATTCCTTCACCGTACGTCTAGTTTTTCATTCATGGTTCTTTTCACAGTAACAAGATGAAATGCTTTCCTATTAATGCGACGCTATGACGAAGTAAATTCCTCCATCATTTTTATGCCAGGGGCGGGATTCGTACCCACAACTCTCGGCTCCGGAGCTCCGAGTGCTATCCACTATACTACATTGGCATGCGCTCTCACTGCTATCTGCGTTTATCTCATGTGCGTCCTGCGGGGCAGGCACGTCACATCTCCCCTACCCTCTCCCCCCCCCGAAAGAGGACCGGGGGCATGGCCCATGGGGCAGCCGGGACTATGTGTCGCTGTAGGCAGTCATCCATTGAAAAATATGCATTTGAGAAATCCCAGGCTATGTGGTTTGGGGAACGTAACATTACAATGATTTATTTTTTTCGAATCATTGAAGAAGGGATACTCATTTTTCCTATCCCGCGGTGTGGGAAGAACATCACATCATTGCGAGAAACTTAACAGCCGAGTTATCCTGGAAATTCGGGCGCCACTATAACGCACAAGTTTGTCCGCGCCTGAATCGAAGCCGGGTCCCCTCACTCCGGGGTAGGTCGCTCTTCCAACTGAGCTCTCACTGCTATCTGCCTTTATCTCGTGTGTGTCCTGAGGGGCTTGCACGTCAAAACGTACACCATAATTTAACCTTTCTTTTGAGTTGCTATATTCCTATGTCAGCTTGGTTTATTTTCTTTGAACGATTTTGAGTCTGAACGCCACAGGTTTCTTCTCGATGGATATAACTTTGACATCACCTGACCCAGGTCAATCATAGTATAACAAGATGCTGTAGTGACTGCAATTATTGACGGTGAATACTTCCAATTCTAACTAGCTGAAAGACTGTGGAATAAAAAAGTTGAAACTGCAATGTATGTTGATTCATTTGCGATCCCTAGAAATTTTATTCGAGAAGAGTTTTATCATGCCTAATTAAGATTTCATCTGCTATGACTGAGAATGGATCACAATTTGCTTTCTGCTGTTCAGTCAATACTACCCGAATGCTCGCACCTCTCTCAATATTTTACTAACTACTGATTCATAATTAGCACAATATTGTTTTGCAGTAAGGATGCAGATCTTGCCACAGTTTAAATATTTGAATCTTAAACATTCAGAAGAATTTACACCGGTTTAAAAAACACGTCTTTAATCAAAAGCAACGCAGGACACATCTATCATTGTGAAAAGAAACTTACGATTCCTAACATGCTTAATTATCATGGCAATATTTTTACATAATCCTTCGGTGCCGATTATGTGAGGTTTACAGCACGCGTTGAACCAAATACCAATGATATTCTGTTGCAAAATAAATTTCTACAGAAGAATTGTTCCAAAACATTTTTCAATAACAAACATGCTGAGGTGAAATAAATTTTGACCAGCTCTTTTTTTTTTCTGGGGGTTTAACGGCCACCGCGAGCAACTCAATGGGCTATAACCAGTCGCTCGTCCCTAATTCAGGGTCACTGGTTAAAGGGAACGGAGAGATACAGTATCGTAAGACAAACACAGCATCCATGCCTCACCGGGATTCGAATCCAGACCCTTCTCGGACGAATGGTCATAAGTCAGCACTTTGACCACTGCGCCACCGAGGTGGCACCTGGCTCTTCTAAAAGAGTTGTGGATTTACCGCTTCATTTTATTTTCATTGGTTTCCAAGCATTTTTGCATGACATCATGGAAACAAGCTTAATATTTCGGCCAACTAGCAGAGGTGGTAGTATCACATATATTTTCAAGTAATTTGTCTGATTCAGTTTCTGTGTTTCGGAATATACAATTTAAAAAACAGCGATTTGATAAGAGTAGGAAATGGTGTAGTCTTAGCTAGATTTATATAAGAGTAGGGAATCAGGTAGTTTTAGCCGCTCCAGTGTCGCACTGATTTAACCGCTGGCTTAGGACTATTCGTCCGAGAAGTGTCCGGGTTCCAATCCCGGTGAGACATCGATATTGTATTTGTGTTACGGCACAGGCTCTCTCCCTTCTCTCGAGCCATTGGCCCTAAATTAGGGACGGGAGATTGCTTATAGCTAACTGAGTTGCTCACGGTGGTCGTTAAACTTTCAATCAAAAAAAAAAATCAGATAGTTTTAGCTAGAATTTTTTCCTTTCATTTTGTGTTTCTTTGATACATCCCGAAAACGTGCTGTTTTGGAAGTTCCATTTAAATATTTTCGGACCATTTCTCTCTGGGATGGCAGCGTTCCACTGCATTAGTTCTCTCATACTCTCAACGACCACTTTTGGATTAACTATTTGGTTAAGACCTCGGCGCTGTCAAACACTCGACGACCACGCCAGTTTCCAAACTAAAACAAGAATGACGCGCTTATTCCTTAAAAGTTCCAATTTAGAATTTTATTATTTCATGAGAAAAAAGTAAGCAATTAATAATTATTTCAGCCTCTGCTCAGAAAACATCCTTCCATTGGAAAGGTAAGTATTGAGAATTTAAAATACGTGAACACAATTCAATAGTAAGGCATCTCTCTACACACGTTGGCATTTGCCTAAAAACTCATTACATTAAATTCGATGAGACTAAAAGATTGAGAAATATCACTGGAATGTAAAAGAAGTTCCCTGAAGCCCTTACCAGAACTAGCTCCGTCTTACCAGGTTCAAACTATATATTTGCGCTGTCGATAAGCATTACTCCTTTTTCTCATCTGGCAACAGTTCCTCTGAAGGGACTCGAAGAACCAAACTCCAGCACACGCCAAATCATGCTTTTACTTAAAACGAAACCCCGAATCCATACAAAAGATGTCTCCAGAAACTAAATAAACCAATCTGAGAACCCGCAGTCAGCTCTCTCAAGGCTCCCCCTCTTTCCTCTTCTTTTTATTCCTTCTATCAACGCCCTTACGCTGTTTACAAATGTCTGCTTTTCGAGTTCTCTTATTCTTCAAGAATCATTGGCGTGGATCTGTGTGTGCCTTATCGCGAATGAGGCTGGGAGTAAGACGGGGTGGAAGTCAGGGAATTTCCTGGGAGGAAACGCGAAAGAATACGTCGACATTGGAAGAAAAATTCGAGATAAAGAAAATTACTGAGAACCAGCATTAGTCAGCGAAAGTAGAAACGTTTGTTGCTTATTATTTTTATTTAACAGAAGTAAGCTTCCCCTCAATTAAAGACGAGACGTTTTACCAGCGCCACGGCACTAAGCTTCTGAGTAGACAATAAATAAAGCGAAAAAAGAACTACTATGCTGTGAGACTGATCCAGTGAACTCATCAGCATGCCTTGGACTGGATGGTCAAATACTTACAAAGTCGGCATTTAACACATAGATATAGACCTCTAAACTCGTGTCAACTGTGGTTTTAAAGACTTTGTCTTGTATTTCTGTACACATAAAACAGTTAGACATGTGTTTGTAATCTAACAAATTTCTGTAACGACATTTGAAATAAGCAAAAACCGAAATCTACAAAGTAAGTTCGTCCACTTCCAGATCCAAACTGTGGATACGAATCTGCTTTGACATATGACTCTCTTACGCATCATCCATTGGCGATATTATCAGTTCCAGTTTTAATGGTTTGCATACTTATATTCAATCTGAAATTTACATATATTAGTTTTACCAGAATAAATAATACTTCTGCCGTTAGGTCAAATTATTCCTTGCACTAACGCATTGGTTTTCAGTTCTTCGTATGAATATTTCTTACCACTCGTTATGGGACAGCAATGTTTTGCTTATGTAAATCGGTTGTCTCTGTAAAAAAGCATTATCTTCCAAGAAAGACATGTAATTAATCTTATTTGAAAACCTTTTTTGTCAGGTTAACAGTTTCACTCAGCAGATACTGAAGCTTTGTTCTCTCGTTTTGAACAGGGTACCTTGTTTAGTCGAGAAAATATTGGTGTTCAGTAAAGTGTAGTTGATCATCACATATTACTAAACTGTTCTCCGAGATTCAGAGGATAGCTCCACAACGAAATACAACTACCAGATACATTTTAAACTGATTATTCACTTCCTGTTTCCGTAAGAAACTCCGCCATCTTCAGCGATCTTGACACACAATTCGTGCTTCACTGATATCCATCACACGACGTACACAAGATCTTCTATACTTCATACTCATAATATTTTTCTCATGCAGACACTCCTGAATCTGTTCCGCTCATTACTTCCTCGTATGTTCTCTGCGTTTCCTTCCTGCCACTTGGGCTAAAAACGATTTCTTAGTAACAATAGCATCACTCATTCTCTCAACATGGAGAAACCACTGAAACTTATAGCATATTAGTCTCCACCTTGCTAACAACAATTTGTTTCACATTGCACAACTGCAATACATCTTCATTCCTCAAACAATCAAAACGTGTCTTGCCACAAACCCCGTAAGTAACGCATTTCTTCAGCAAACAAACAACTCCTATGTTTCTTCTGTAGCACCCAGATTTCACTGCTATACATCAGGGTAGGAACAATTACACTCTCATACACAACCATGCGGGACTGTTGAGAACCCATTATTCCTGTGAAAACCTCCCCAAACAGCGACTTTCAATGAAGAATCCACTCGCCTACTAATTTCAACATCCAATTTGTTCTACCTACTAAACATGCTTCCTAAATACACAAATTCATTCACCTGGTCAATCACTGTGACATTTAGACTTATATTATATTCAATGCTAACAGTTCCTCTCTCAAAAACCATAACTTTTGTTTTTCCCTTCTTTTTACTCAGTTTGAATTTCATGCAAACTTCGTACATCCGGGAAAACATAATCTGCAACTCAGTTTTGCTCTCGGCCAACAGGACTGTAACATCATCATACAGAAATCTGAACATACGGATATTACCAAGACGTAAACCAATATTGTCCATCTTGGCATCACGCATGAACGTATTCATTAACATATTAAACAGCCATGGTGGCACTACACAACCTTGTCTGACCCCTGCACAAATAGAAAATAATTTTGATAAAGCACCATTCACTCGCACACAAGCACTTCTGCCAGCATACATGGCTTTTACGCTGTTCAGTAGATTCCCAGTAACGCCATATTTAATCATGACCTTCCACAAAAGTGTCCTATTTACTCGTTCGAAAGTTTTCTTTAAATCTAAAGCAAGAAAAAAACGTTCTTATCAACAGCCAGATACTTTTCAATCACCATGCGTAATGCAAAAAGTTGGTTAGTACAGACTATACCAGGTTTAAAACCACTCTGGACATCCAACATTATCTCTGATGTAAAACCTCGTACTTTTTCAATAATGACTTTACCTAACAATTTCCCTGGTACACTCTGTAGGCTAATACTCTACCACGATAGTTCTTGCAGTCAGTCTGATGGTCTTTTTCTTTACACAAGGGAATAATGATAGCATCCTTCCAGTCCCGAGGGATCATTCCTAACTCCCAGCACACCTGGCAAATTTCAGTTAACCAGTCAATTACAGAGTCACCACCGTATTTCAACATCTCAGTAGTTATGCCATCAACTCCCGGAGCCTTACCATTCTGAAGAGTTTTAGAACTTTCTCTTCAGAATGATATAGCTTCGGAAGTTGATGGCATAACTGCTGAGATGTAGTTTATATGACCAGCATTCTTACCACCATGCTCTCTTTAGTCTCTGCCGGTGTGTCTGCAATCGTAGAATCTGTTCTCGAGATAGCAGCCGTCGAATATCCTCCGAATTTCCACACTGCGAAGTACGCAGCCGACACTGTGTTCACCTGAACGCAGTCTTACAAATGGCATTAACATTCGTCAAACATTATGAGACTAAATAAATACGAGAAACGGTACCGAACTCTTGTGTATAATGAGCGCGTTTTTTGTTATTCCTTTCCAAAGTGCAAACATTTTTGAACCAGAACTTAGAAACAAAAAAATCAGAAGCAAAGAGGATATTTTCTTCCCGTCTTTGGGGAGAACTTCGCCTTATTTATGATTTACAATACGGGTAGCGTTCTTCACACTGAACAGAACCAGTTACACAAAATAATATTTTTTCAATCAAATTTGTTAGGGGCATAGGGTGACCTAAAATTTATCTGGAGCTATATATTTCAAAAATTGCTTTTAACCTTCTTCCGTACTGTGAAACAAAATTTCAGTGAATTGTGAGGTTTCCAAACGCCACCTGCTGAAATCATGCTTAACCGCATGGAATGATGTAGAAATTTTATTTATATATAAGTATGCAGTGCCGTATAACATAAAAAAAAAAGTAGTAAACAGTTGAAACAAAATAAATTATGTGTACTTTCGCTTCCTTGATCAGGATATTTTACTATACTTACACATTAAAAGTTCCAGACTGATTTTAATGCTTTTGCACCAAGCAAATATTTTGTCAAAGTGAGCCCAAGATTTTAACTTTTTTCTTCATCCCTTAATTAAACTAAAAGAGTGTTCCAATAAAAGGTTCCTTTGTTCGTTTAACTTACTCAAGTGAACCTTACAGCGCCGCCCCAGTGGTCTAAGCGATGGCCTTTGATCATTCGTCCGAAAGGGGTCCGGTTAAACGGAAAGGCGACCAGCCCCGAAAATCAGTTTTGCGCAGGCGCAGTTCAGCGCGCATCTGCTCATTCGTTAGTGTTCCCTGAAGCTTCGCTAAGGCGTCGAATTGACTGGGGTCGCCTCTATTGCCACGCAGTATTCATTGCGCTCTAGTGAATGGATATGGAAGACTGTAATGTGTTACTTAGTTACTCGAGTATTGTAGTGGCTCACATATGTATTCAGAAAATCTGGGAGCTGGTTACTAATACAGATTTTCTTTTGGTAGAAAATCTTGAAACTCGTTATTAATACAGATTTTCTTTCGGGCGAAAATCTGGGAACTGGTTACTAATGGGGATTTTCTTTGCGAAGAAAATCTGGGAACTGGTTACTAATACCGATTTTCTTCGCGAAGAAAATCTGGGAACTGGTTACTAACACAGGTTTCCTTTAGAAAGAAAATTTGGAAACTGGTTACTATTTCATTTTCCAATTAAAAGAAAAAAGCATTTTTTTATTCTCATTCGGGATTTAGCCGCGGATGTCCATAATAACCCGACGTCACAGATTTTTGTGATATCGCTGAAATATTTGCAAATTTTAATAGCTACTTAAATCCATTTTTAATAATTAGTGGATCCTAAATGCACTATTTCTTTTACCTGTTCTACAAGCTGTCCATCGCACTGTTGTTGATCCTAGACGTTTCCACTTCACAGTAATTTCAATAATAGTTGATCGGGACAGCAGCATCAGGGAAAACATTTCCCGAAATGACTAGTTGCTAAAATGGCATCCAATGACGAAGCGACTTTGAAAGTCATTGACCTCTGTCATATGGCCCATTCTACCGATCATACTTGTCTAAGACGTTTCTCAGGTAAATGATGTCTTTTCATACCAGTACGGGCCGTGGGCAAAACCACTGCTCAGAATCGGTGTCTCCGATTTGTAGTGTATATATACACACCCCTAGGGGACAAACTGTGTATTACTTATGTACATTTTCCTGTTTTGACTAGCAAAACTCTGAAGGGTCTTAAGATTCTTAGGCTAAGGTTGCTTAGTCTCAGTTGCTTGGAGCTTCGCTGTCCAGAGCGATGTAACGGTTAGCATAATCGAACGGAAATCGGGAGATGAGGATTCGATTCACGCTTCAGGGCATGAACTTTTTAAATTTTCTGAGATATGTTGCCTGGATGAAAAGTATGAGTTACAAGCAAAATTCAGAATTTATTATCTGTTTGCTTTGAAAATTCTGTTTTACTGTTGTTCTTAGTTTTTATTATAGTTTATGGCATACAGTACTAAAATATTTTTTCGAAAAAAGATTTAGAAGGGTATAACATCTGCCAACAGTAACATATAAGATTTCCTCCTACCGTCAGAAATGTACTTTTTCAAAAATTCAAGAGTACGCATGAGATGTTCCATATAGTCAATTACTTTCATTGTAAAAATAATTTTACTAATCAGAAGTTTTAAAACATTTAGTTGTTTTTCGGAAGCAAATCTAGGAACTGGTTACTAATAAAGATAATAACAATACTAATACTGGTTACTAATACTAAATGAAGTAGAAGAAAAATGTGGATTTAGAGCAGGCACATCCTGCATGGATAATATATTATGTCTTAAACAAGTAATAAAGAAAAGAATACCAACTGGAGAAATAGTGCCCTTATTATCCATAGAATTAGCAAAAGATTATGATAATATACCTATTATAAAATTATGGGGAAAAATAAAATATGCCAATATTAATACTACGATTATCAAAGCAGTCAAAGAACTTTATCAAGGATCAATAGCAAAAATAATAGAAAGATCACACCGAATTTTCGAGTGTAATAAGCACGTCTTTTGAATCCGTTCTGGCGCAAATTAGATTTATCAAAGCTATTCAAAGTCAATGGAACCGGTATGGAAAACAATAGTATCTGACGGAAGAAAGAAGATTTTCAATAGGCTTCTTAATTCCTCAGATGTTGCTGTAAACGGAATCATGAGCTTACGCCCACTGGTTGCAGATTTGTGCGTTAAGAAAAACATGAATTTCTATGAAAAACATTTTGCACCGGAAACGCTCTCCAACATAGAAATAATTTTTCAAATCGGACACTTAGAAACAGAGATATCGACAAAAATAAGATTTGACTTTACGTCCCCTGGTGGGAAAACCATGCATTATTTTAGGAAGAAAGTATTCTCAAAAGGTTCATCCATATAAACGATATCGGTCCAAGAAAAAAAAATTGTGGAGTTTTCAGGAGCCCAGATTTTTCTACAAATACATCAGAAGCAGAAATTAATACTTATGCCCCCTGATGGCCAAACCATTCTTTACCAAACATTAGAAATGGTGTGAAAAATATTTTCCATCAGGTCTTGTATGCGATACAGGAAGGAATTTTCAAATCAGAGTTTTAGGAGCAGAAATAACGCAGAAAACGCAATTTACCTTTGTGCCCCATAATGGAAAGTCTATGATTTACTTGAAAATTTTGAATTTAAAGGAAAAACATTTCGCACCACAAACACTATCCAACAAAGAAGCAATTTTTCAAATCGGACTGTCAGTAGTAGAGATATTGACAAAATTAAGATATACATCTACGCCCCTGCCATAGAAACCATTCATTATTTCAAGAGGTAAATGTTCCTAAAAGGTTTGTCGACATGAGTAGTACGGTCAACAAACGACTTTTTTTTCAATCGAGATTTTAGAAGCTCATATTTTGCTGCAAATACATCAGAAGCGGAAAGTAAGACTTACGCCACCTGGTGGAAAAACAATGTTTTGCAAAAATCAGAAATTATCTGCAAACGATTTCCCATCAGCAGCTGATCCGGTGCAGAAAGAATTTTTCAAATCTGAGATTTAGAAGCAGAGATATAGGGAAAACGCAGTTTAGCGCTACGCCCCCTAGCGGAAAGTCTATGAATTACTTGAAAATTTTAAAATTATATGAAAAACATGTCACACGGAAAATACTATCCAACAAAGAAGGAATATTTCAAATCGGACTCCTAGAAGTATAGATATTGACAAAAACAAGATGTACGTCTACGCCCCCTGGTGGAGAAACTTGAATATTTTAAGAAGAAGATATTCCGAAAAGGTTTATCGATGTGAGTGGCATCAGTCCACGAAATATGTTTTTCAATCGATATTGTAGAAGCTCAGAATTTACGGCATGTACATCAGAAGCAAAATTTCTTACGCCCACCGGTGGCCGAAGTATTCTTTACCAAAAATTAGAAATTATATGCATATAATTTTCCATTAGGAGGTGTAACCGCTGAAGAAAGCGTTTTTCAAATCGGAGTTTTAGAATAAGAGTTATCGGGAAAAATGTAATTTACTTTTACGCCCCCTAGCGGAAAATCTATGCGTAATTTGAAAAAAGCAATTATATCTAAACTACTCTTCGACATAAATGGAATAGAAAGGTAAAATAATTTTTTAAATCGGTTTTTTAGAAGCAAATATGTGGAATAAAAGGTATTTTTGATTTCGACATCATCTGCATTTACGCCTTCTACCGGGAAAATTGTGCATTGTAAAAAAAAACGAAACAAAGGATCATCATTCGCATATTTCAAGCTTCCCAATGCAAAAGAATTGTTCAAGTCGGACTGATAGTTGCAGAGATATCGGGGGTACAGACGGACGGACGGACAAAAAGGTAACATAAGCACGATCTTTTTTTACAAAAGACGTGCTAAAAAGTGCCAGAAAACTTCAGAAGGATTCCTAGTGACTAAATGACTAAGACGGGGATGTAGCATATCTCCAACATTTAGATTTATGTGGAGCAGGCTTTGAAAAAATGGAAAAGGAAGTGTTGGGCAATGGGGATTCATTTAAATGGAACGATGGTATTTACTTTACAATTCGCTGATGATCAGGTACTTCTTGCAGAAGATAAATCTGATTTGGAGTATATGATTAGAAAAATAAAAGAAGAGCGTGAAAAATGGGGATCATCTATGAACTTAAATAAAACAAAATATTTATGTATTGCAAGTAATGGAACAAACCTACAGCTAGAAAATAACGAATTAACTGAAAGATGTGATCATTATAATTCCATAGGTGTTAAAATTACGCAAGAAGGTAGAAATTAAGAAATAGAACTGCACAAAGAAGAAAAGCTGTTAACGCCTGAATGGAATCTGGTGGAGAGAAATAATAACCGCAAAAAGGAAATGAGGTGTTTATAATAGTATTGTTAAGAACATCTTACTATATGGGGCTGAGGCCTGACGATTAACAGAAGCGGATAGAAATAAGATAACAGCTGTAGAAACAGACGATTTAAGAAAATTAAGTAGAGTGTCAAGAAGACAGAAAATAACGAATGAAAGGATTAAAAAATTGATGAAAAGAAACAATTTTAGAACACATTCAGAAGGGACAATTGCGTTGGTTTGTCATGTAAAAAGAATGAACAATAAAAGACTTCCCCAAATTGCAATTTGATTTTAAATCAAACAAACGAAAAAATAGACGCCAAACTAGCAGAACATGGTCTGATGGAATAAAGAGAGTACTAATTCAAAATGGCGTGATGGAGAAATAGTGCTAAAATAGGGAAAGATGGAAAAAAGTCTTGGAAATCGGATGGCGACGTCAGACGCCAAAAACCGATTACATATATATATATGCACACACACAAACACTCATTGTCATAAAAATCCGCGCACCAAGGAAAAAAACAAGAATAAAAAGAACATGGTCTGATTTAATAAAGAGAGCACTTGCTCAAAATGGCCTGATGAAAGAATGGTGCTAAGGTAAAACCGTGCTCTTAACGCAAAACTCGGCGAACAGCTACGGGGAGGGCAGACATGCAAATGATTAAAATTTCGTGCGATTCCGTATGCCCGCGCGTCCAAAGACCGGCGGTGCAATCGCAATCCTTGGTGATTATAAGCAGCCGCGCAGGGGACTCCACATTCGTGCCGAAGTGCAACGTACGAGTCAGGTGAGATCCCTGAGCGATAGACATGCCAAGCAGCCACCGTAGATGTGCTTACGGGCAACTGACGGATTTTTAACGCTGCCGTATCGTCGGGATGAGAGATGTAGGATGGCCGGCGCGCTCAAACGGCTGGTATTTGGGCCGGTTGGACCGTGCGGTGCGATAATGTTGGGAGCAATGGACACGGGTAGGCACGCAGATACGGCGGACTGGCTCTGGATGGATGACCCAGACACACCACCAGCCGAGAGAACCGTGAGAACGACTCGCACAGATGCAACGACGCCCTAGTCCAATATCCAGAGACATATGGCGGCTTAACATGGGAATCCTGTGTTCGCCAGAGCCATTTTCTGACGCCTGGCAGAGGTGAATCTGCACTCTCGACGGCCCTTACGTTTTCTGCCATTAACACCTGGCCATCGTCGGCGTCGATTGCAGTGCTGTCAGCAGCGAGCATCGTGGAATGATACAAACTGGCGACGTATAGTGTTCGACGACGAATCCCGATTCTGTATGGGAACGGACAACCACCGTATCAGACTATGGAGGACGCAGGTGAGCGCTTCAATCCCAACCTCACGGTACAGCGACACACGTCCCGAACTGCAGGAGTGATGATCTGTGGAGCCATCACGTCTGACAGTCGGACTTCTCTCGCAGTGATCCGTAGGACGTTGATAGCCCAGCTCTATGTACAGGATATCCTGCGGCCTCATGTGCTACCTTTCTTGGGGGGGGGGGGCTTGGAGCCATTTTCCAACAAGATACCGCCTGTCCGCACACGGTTCGTGTTTCCCAGAACTTTCTACGTCAGGCTTCAACGCTTCCGTCGCCTGCCAGATCGCCTGATCTCTCTCTCATAGAGCACTTGTGGGACCAAATGGCACGCCAGCTTTCTCCATGCCCCATTGTTCGTGATTTATATCGTCAGTTGCAAGAAGTGTGGGTCAATCTATCCCAGGATAACAGAGGGAGTCTCGTTTGACTCCATGCTGGACCGTATCACCGCACGTATCCGAGCACGAGGAGGTCCGACGCGGTACTAACGCTGACTGGAATGTGGACCGTATGTCCGCGGGAAATCGTCCTGCTGCTGTGATATTGTAATCACTGCTGTCCTTGGTATGTACCATCTCACTACTAAAATCTCATTTCAATCTAATGCCTCAGTCTTGGTACGCGGATTCTTATGACAATGAGTGTATATGAATTTAAAAACAGAGATATGGAGAAATGTATGGTTGCAAAAGGTATCGAGGGATGCATAATTATTTAAATCCGTCTTTTAGAAGGAATCGCATGGGACATTGCATTCATAGTCGGACGAAAGTATTTAAGATTTGTTGAGAAAGACAATATCAGAGATAGCAGTGAGTATTGAAAAGCACAATTTAAAACCACCCCCATATGGCTTAAGCGACATTATGCGCATTAAAATTTCAAAAACTCTTTTGAATTTCTTAAGCTTATGGAATAAGTTTCTTTGTAGGCATATTTTGTCTAGGTTACAAAAAATGCTCTAAAGATACCTTCTTTAGGAGCACTGCGTTTTCACTGCTGTTACCTCACACACCTAGAGAAATATAGCGTAAGACTTGTTCTGCATTTTTAGGAAAATACAATTTTTAAAATACTTCCTTTAATTTGCAAACATTAACTGAAAAACTTCAGTCCGAATCCAGCAACTATACTACCTATTTCGTTTTTGGAAAGGTTTAAGAGTTCCCTTTATTTAGAACTATTAAACCTTTCCGGGACGGGAACAAACCTCTCAGGCCCATTACATATTTAAATTCCATGACTTCCAGAGATTCATAGATTACGTACTCCTAAAAAAGTGGTTATTAGACATCAATCTATTTCAAATCTCAACATGTAGTTATTCTCAGAATTCTATCCAAAGCGACGTAAGTTACGAGTACTGCTGAAGAAAATTATTCCGAAATTGTTTGTCAAAACCTGCTTCCTGAAGTTTTGTCGTAGCAAACTATTCCTGATGACGAGAAATATGTCGACCCCTAAGTGGTGATTAGTGGGAAATTGCCGCAACCGTAGAGGCCTGGTTGCCTCGCTCCGAATGTCAGCACTTAATTCTGCGTTACTCAAGGTAATCTTGAGACATAGATTACCCAAAGCTTGGGAATGAACGATGGCGATCTAAGAGCAGTTTCATCTCCCAGTGGCCGGGAGATGGGAATTCAAGAGATCTGCACGTGTAATGTGAATACTTCGCTTTAAGTTTTGAAACTAGACTCATTCGATTTAAAGCACCGAGTAATTAAACCGACTCATAGGTAATACCTTAAAGCATATTTTGGGAAAAACATTAAACTTGGGTTACACCAAAAAGATATCCACCTATTTCATGACGGCTAACTGCGCACTAGCGGGTCCAATGTTTAGAAAATATACACATCGTGCTTTGTCTCTTCAGGGTTTAAAATATCATTTTATTCCTAGCGTAGTGGCTCATGTTAAATGTATATGTGTTTACCGCAGCTATCGATTTTTAGCACGTCTTTTGCAAAAAAAGATCGTGCTAATGTTACCGGTTTGTCCGTCCGTCTGTCTGTCTGTCTGTCTGTACCCACGCTATTTCTGCAACTATTAGTCCGATTTGAAAAAGTATCGTTGCATTGGGAAGCTTGAAATATGCGAATGATGATCAATTTCGTTTTTCTACGATGAACAATTTCGCCGCTAGAGGGTGCAAACGCAGATTATGTCGAAATCAAAACTACCTTTTATTCCACGTATTTGCTTCTAAACATCCGATTGAAAAAAAAAAAAAATTTATTCCACTTATGTCGAAGAGATTTTTTAAGATGTAGTTACTTTTTCAAATTTC
Source organism: Macrothele yani (assembly GCA_039090855.1). Classification (NCBI taxonomy): domain Eukaryota; kingdom Metazoa; phylum Arthropoda; class Arachnida; order Araneae; family Macrothelidae; genus Macrothele; species Macrothele yani. Next base: position 164,082,147 of record CM077011.1, read on the forward strand.
GCATAGATTTTCCGCTAGGGGGCGTAAAAGTCAATCACATTTTTTCCGATAACTCTTCTTCTAAAACTCCGATTTGAAAACTTTTTGCTTCAGCGGATGCACCTCGTGATGGAAAATCTTTTGCATATGATTTAAAATTTTTGGTAAAAAATACTTTAGCCGCCAGGGGGCGTGAGTGTTAATTTTTGCTTCTGATGTAATTGCCATAAAATCTGAGCTTCTAAAATCTGGATTGAAAAACTTTTTCGTGGACTGATGGCACTTAATCGATACAACTTTTTGGAATATTTTCTTCTTAAAATATTCAACTGTTTCTCCGCCAGGACGCGTAGATGTACATTTTATATTTGTCAATATCTCTACTTGTAGGAGTCCGATTTGAAATATTCCTTCTTTGTGGGATAGTGTTTTCAGTGTGACACGTTTTTCATACAATTTCAAAATTTTAAAGTAATTCATAGACTTTCCGCTAGAGGGCTTAGAGATAAATTGGGTATCCCCTATTATCTCTGCTTCTAAATCTCCGATTTGAAAATTTCTTTCTGCACCGGATACAGCTTCGGATGGGAAATCCTTTGCACATGATTTATAGTTTTTGTAAAAAATGGTTTTGTAAAAGTGGTTTGGCATAAGTCTTAATTTCCGCTTCTGATGTATTTGCAGCAAAATATGAGCTTCCAAAAATTCGATTGAAAAAAAGTCGTTTGTTGACCGATACTACTCATGTCCACAAACGTTTTAGGAACATTTTCTTCTTGCAATAATACATGGTTTCTACGCCAGGGGGCGTAGACGTATATCTTATTTTTGTCAATATCTCTACTTCTAGCAGCCCGATTTGAAAACTTCTTCCTGTATCGCATACAAGACCTGATGGAAAATATTTTTCACACAATTTCTAATGTGTGATAAAGTATGGTTTGACCACCAGGGAGCATAAGTGTTAATTTCTGCTTCTGGTTTATTTGTAGCAAAATCTGGGCTCCTCAAAACTCGGCTATTTTTTTTTCTTGGACCGATACCGCTCATATGGAAAAACCTTTTGGAATACTTTCTTCCTAAAATAATGCATGGTTTTCCAACCAGGGGGACGTAAAATCACATCTTATTTTTGTCGATATCTCTGTTTCTAAGAGTCCGTTTTGAAAAATTATTTCTATGTTGGAGAGCGTTTCCAGTGTGAAATGTTTCTCATATAAATTCATGTTTTTCTTAACGCACAATTCTGCAACCATAGGGCGTATTCCGTTTACAGCTATATCTGAGGAATTAAAAACCCGATGGAAAAACTTATTTCTTCCGTCAGATACTATTGTTTTCCATACCGGTTCCATTGACTTTGAATTGCTTTGATAAATTTAATTTGCGTCAGAATGGATTCAAAAGACGTGCTTATGACACTCGAAAATTCGGTGTCATGTTTCTTGTTCAAGTTCTAGTTGCGCATGCAGACCTTGGACAAGAGCAGTAGGTTTCATGCCGTCGCCCGTGCTATGTGTTAATATTCAAACACCCTGAAATTGGATTGCATAACATATGAAATGACAATCTAGTTTATTAGCACTATTTGCATAATAATGTGTTGCACAACGTTTGTCTTTCAAAAGGGCAAAAAAATCGCCCCGCTATTGATTCGAAGATTTCGTAAAGCGCTGTAAAAAAATCGGTATCTACAATGAAAGAGACATCATATAATTAAAAAAATTCATGGCAGTAGATCCAGAATTCTAATGTCCAGTATGACTTCATGAAAGAAATGTTTTCGGAATTCAGATCTGGAGACAAAAGTAGTGAATCAAGAAAAATCTCCAAAATGTCCTCATGGGCGTTGTATATTCATCATTCAAGTATTCATCACAACGAGGTTTGGAGTATTCTCGGACAAATTATGTTAATTCACTTGGAACATTCATGTGTGGGTATAATCTTATCGACGGCCGAAATGTCTTCAAAGAAACCAGATTCACATCACCCTAATTTTTCAGTTCACCTCGAGACTTGTGGGATGATTGATCGATGTTTCCATTTCAAAATATTTACCTTCCCATGGGAAGGGCACATTTTAAAACGTAATTCTTCACACTACCAGAGATGTAAACGGGCCATGGGTCAACAATTTCTATTGAGTCAAATGTGTCGGGTCAAGGTGTTCCTGACTCGATTTTAACCACGTTTTATTTCCGCTTCAATCTTGAAAAGCAAGAAAAAAGTGTTTTGAAAGAAAAATGCGCACTGTTGAAATTTGTGCTCGATACTGGTGCGGTAGATCGAAAAATGGTTCGTCATGGAACATGAAGGAAGAGTGTCCTCAGAAGGAAAAGTGTTCCTTCCTCAGAGGCAATTATGAAAACAACATCCACATTTTGGAAACTTCCAACTCATCATACACTTGTGAAAATTGGTGTTGACGTGAAACATATTCTGAAGATTGCTAAATTATCAAGAAAAAAGCAAAAACTGAAATTAAACATAAAACAAGTTGCTTAATTCAAGTATTTTGACTGCAGCGCCAACAAATATAGTTGGAACAGCCTTAACATCACTGCTGAAGGACTTTATGACTCTCGCAGATGTGCTTGAAAACATGTGTAAAACAGTTAGTTTTTGACTTGCAAATGAAGGAATATAGTTTCAATACTTCCTGTAAGTAAGTAAGTAAATTATACACTCTTATAGCACATTTGTTTTATTGCTATATAACCCAAAATACCCACAGCGGACTTTTTGATCTCCCAATATACACGGCCGAGTCACTCTATTGTGATCATCAGCTAAAATATCCAGAGTAACCACCGTATCCAGCGTGGACAGTAGCTAGGCGGGCTGAGCGTAACTCAATAAGGTCTTGGAAGGTGTTCGCAGGTATGTAGAGCCATGCAGACTGCAGTGCATCTAACAGCTGCTATAGGGTGCGCGGTGGAAGATCCATAGAGCGAACAACACGATCGAGGTGGTCCCACAGATGCTCAATTAGGTTTAAGTCTCGGGAATTAGTGTGCCACGGAAATCCTTTGAAGTCTTCATTGTGCTCTTCCAACCACTCTCGGACATTTCTAACTGTGCGACACGTCGCATTGTCGTTCTGGAAGATCCCATCCCATCCGCACCAGGGAAGACAATCAGCATGTATGAGTGAAAGTGATCTGCAAGGATAGATTCACAAAGAAGTCGGTCCATACTAACTTCCACAGGTATGAGTGGACCCAGGGAATGCCACGAACACATTTCCCAGACCATAACGCTGGCCACACTAGCTTGTGTTCCCCAGCAATGGTTGAACAGTATTTGTTCTCCGATGTTTCTCTTCACACGCCAACGTCCATCCGGTTTGATGAAGCAGAAAACGTGACTCATCAGAGAAGGCAATGCTTTGCCAATCAGTGGAGGTCCAATTCCGATACTGCCGTGCAAATGTAAGACATTTTTTCAGATGCACCTTTGTTATGATAGGTGCAGTGACCATCCGCCTGCATCGGAGCCCCATACGCAGCAGGGTTCGCTGTACTGTCGTTTTAGACAAATTCCGGTAGCACCCTGATTCATTCGGCCGGTGAGTTACTCCACATTAGCGTTTCGATCGGCCCTCACGAACCTTCGAAGCCCACTTCGCCTTTTACATCAATGGCACGTGATGTTCTGCAGTTTACACGTCGCTTATTCGCAAAGGTGCCATCTTTCCAATCACGATACACGTAACCACAGCAGCATTCGAACAGTTCACAAAGTGCGCTGTTTCAGAAATACTGCCACTCTTGGCCCGAAAGCTGATAATCATCCCATTTTGGCAAATCTGATAAATCGCTACTTTTATACATGACGGCAACAAGTGATATGTTTTCAGGTGTGCTGCGGCTGCGGCAATCCCTAACGTCGGCCCGTCTGTCCCTCCTGCACCCACCGAATTCCTACTCGCCTCAGTGTGGCTGGATGTCGTCCCACACGGGCGCCGATGTCTCGGTACGATGATAAACCGCTGTCGCGAAAAGCCACTATTTGTCCTCTGTCGAACTCCGAACCGTGCTGGAATGACTGCCGTATTCTCCGACGAGGTATCAGGAAACTTCCCACGCACAGGTCCGGCAGCACAACACACTTCCACTACGTACACCCCGCCTTCTGTGCATCTTTCTTATAGTGCTTCTCGGTGGCGTGCCGGGCGCACATGATTTGCATATGCCCTGCAATGCTAGTCGCTTGCATGTCCTCCCGCGGGCGACGCATGCTGCGAATTTCAGGCCAATCGGATGCTTCCTTCCTGGTGTTGCATTTTGGGTGTGAAATATATCTTATTTGTGTGAAACAAATGTTGTTTTTTACTAATTAATTGACGCCCTACAACTTTGTAATTTGAAATTTTGCTCTATGTCGTTTCCTTTTCGATTTCCAAAGGCTAACTTCCGCATTTCGCCACTAGGGGCGCTGCTGTTGGTTGCATTCGATCGGGCGTAGTCGCTTTACTTAACCGTTATCTCATTTGCATAACTGTAGCTCTCTCCGTTCGCAAGTTATTCCAGGCTAAATGGACTTTCTTATGCACCCTGTATATCTAAGTGTGTACTTTTCCTTATAAAGATTTGCATTTAATTTCTTGGTTGAAGAAAATCTTTATGCGTCACCATATTTTAAGTTTTTCTGTGGGCTGCCAAAAGGTGGCTATTTTTCTTGTCCCAGGTAATCGAATATACACTGAGTTAGCTTTGCAGTAGGAACTGCTTCAGTTTTACATATTCAGACCGATAACTAAGTACAACGTAATATCAATGTCACGTGTGGCTACTATAAATTGTGCACACTTATCTTGTTTACGAAATCAGTAAACGTTTGCCAGTAATGGGGAAACTGCGAGATTTAAAATAATTTGACGGCGGCCAGATAATTGAAGACTGGAGGGCAGGCGCCAGTATTTCGGAAAGGGCTGCATTTCTTGGTTGTTCTCGTTTTACTGTAGCAAGAGGGTACCAGGACTGGATTAACCGCACACAGACATACAGCAGAAATGCACACATTGGTCAGCCACGCCCCGATGACCCTAGAGGTGATCGTCGGAATTCACGGCTTGTAACTGCGCAACAACGTGCAGCAGTCACCCAGGTCACCCACCAGCACAACAGCGGTGAAGTTCGACAACAACTTTCCACGTGCATTATGCGCCGTACGTTGTTTCGCCTGAGGTTGCACAGTCGGAGACCAACGAGAGTACACATAATGATGCCCAGTCTTTGCAAACAACATCTCGCATGTGAACATCAGCAATCGACCCTCGACAAATAGAAAAAAAATCGTCTGGATTGATGGATCCCGTTTCCTGTTTCACCATGCTGATGGTCTGGTTTTCATATAGCATAAACAGCATGAAACCTGGTTGCATGGTTGAGGTTCAACAGGCTGGTGCTTGTGGTGTTCTCGTCTGTGGAGCTCTTTTGTGGAAAGTTCTAACTCAGTTAGTTATCATTCCACAAACACTGAATGCTGGACGTTACAGGAACCCGTTAGCCGACCATCTCCATTCATATATGCAGGAGCTTCACCTGGACCACAACGTCATCTTTCAAGAGCACACCACACGGTATCATCGGGCACGTATATCTGTAGAGTCAAAGAATTTGTCACATTACCTTATCCCACAAACTTCCCGTGACTGTAACCCAATTGAATAATTGTGGGAAAATCTAGAAAGTGGTGTGAGAACTAATGATCCTTCTCTGCGTAATGAACTTTAACGGACGGAGCTGCTGCAGCGGATATGGGTCATGTAACGCACGGAGGATTTTCGACACCTTGTAAAATGTGTTCCTAGGCATCTGCTAGCCGTGATTGCACAGAAAAGTGGACCAACACATTATTAGGTAGGCCTTCCTGATGCAAAGCAAACTCATAGTAAAGGTGGTCATGAAAAAACCCGAATCTGCATAACTGTGACCGAAAACACTATTAATGGCTAAGCTCGAGGTTCACCTTTGGCCATCGTACAATTTAACTGAGTGGGGAGCCATATTTTTTTTAAATGATTGTTTGTGGGAATAAATTATCAGAAGGCAAGTTTTAATTGGCATCATGAGCTTGTGGTATTCAAGGAATCTACCAACATTAATTTAAGGTCACTAGTTCTAGAGAGGAAGGAAGCTTAGGACAAACAATCACCTGTGTCTCATCTAGGGCTCAAAACTGAGCCAAATTTGAACAAATTCCTGAAAACCCAAGCCTCAAACCGCGCAAGAACCTGAGTAGATTATACGTACTCTAATCGCAGTGTCTTCCTAACAAACTGGATATTCATCAAATTTCAGGTCAGCAAAGAGTATGAATTCCTGTCCAGAAAGTTTTATTCTCAGAAAAAACACTGGCAGACATTTGTGGTGAGAAACACCTTTAAGTTGCAAATAAATAAATAATTGCTTCAGAAAACTGACAGTTTTGTCAGCGTTAGGTGCCTAATTTATGGATTTGTTCTTACTGAAGGTATTTTTACAATTATATACTGGAACAGGTGTAGGCTACAAACAAAGTCGGGTCTGGTTCATGAAACTGCAGGCAGCACATGGATAAACTGTAAACTATTATTCCCCAGGATTTTACAAAATGTTGCAGATGTCTTTCTGAAATAATTTTCCTAATCATCGATTTCAATCTAAATTTTAGCAGGTATCCAGAAAGATATTTATCATCTTCTATGTTTAGTGAATGGACTAAGTTTGCTTTAAACTTTATTCATTGCATGTGCGTCTGCATGGATTTGCCTATAAATACTTCGGAGTGTATTGCGCTTTTGTAAACTGCAGAGCAAACGGGACCGTGAAAATAGAAAGAACAGTCATCTCATCTATTATTCCGACCTTGCGACAAATAGCTGGTACCGGAGCCATCGAGAGCATCGAAAGCGTTTGCGAGTATATGTGTTATTGTGCTTCCATTCCACACAATGAGAAATTGACAGGGCTGTGAAATACTGCAATAGAGCTAACGCTTTCCCTGAACGTTGTTGAGCCTGTGGAATAAATTTGTTCTGACATACAAGCTGCGATTTTAAAAAAACAATCTGTTGTTTATACGCACAAAAGTTACTCTATCAGTAAAATGACAACTCGTTTCATGGTGATTTTGTCTCGAAGTAAGAAAGAGACCGCTTTCAAATGACATACAGTGGCGACTGTTTGGACGAACGAGATCGAGAGCAAAAGCACTTTCAGGGATAAGCTAATTTCAGTGACACGGACATTGGCGTGACACGACATAGGCGTGACAATTGCGAATACACATAATTTCGATGGGATTGGCCACAATAGCGATTAAAAATGTTAGCCTTAGTGTACACATGTACAACGTTTTTAAAAAGCATGTAGGTTTAGAAACACTTTCGATTCAAGTCTTTAGAGATGTCCTGTTCACAGTTAGAATAAGAGCCGCATATACACTGTGTGACGTACTACAAGGATGAAAATATCTGTCAAGATGACGAATCTGCAGCGACACATTCTGTCCGCGTAGCTCAATTGGGAGAGCGACTTACTCCGGAGTGAGGGGACGTGGTTTCATGCCCGTCGCGGAAAAACTTGTGTTTTCACACCTGTATTATTCTTATCAAACGCAATATTTTCTTCGTAGAAACAGTTAATTTTGTAATTCATGATATACGTAGATTAGAAATAGTTTTGTTAATTGATATATACAACCACCACGGAGGTGCAAATAAACTAACAATTTTCTCACCAAACGTAGTTTTAATCCAGATAATATTTTTCTTCAAATCAGTGAATAATCAATTTTTGTCTAACTAGTGTCCTTCCTCACATAAATGGATAAACTAAACAATTTTCTTTGTTTAAAGAAATACTGTCTTCCAAACGTCCGATATAAGCCATATAAACTGAATGCCATCGAAAAACATGTTTGTTTGTAATATACGTCACTGTTCTGCCCCACAAACCAGGACTTCGATATCTACTTTTATCTGTTTTAAGATTTTGTGGAGTGCTGCATTTCTTACACTTTTATTAAACTGCAGGTTTTAGCGACAAAAAAATAAAGTCATTAACATAATACAACGTTTGTCACATTTCTTTTTCAAGTCGACCAAAGTTTCGCTAGGTTCTCACCTACTGTAGCTTCATCAGGACGAATGGCACGTAAATATTCAAATTGTACATGATATCATAAATGGTGTTTACAGTCACGGGGTTTTGTTAACTGCTTCCGCGCGCTTAATAGAAATGGTGTGGATGCCATGTCATTAAGAAGTTGCAAAGAATTCTGATATATATGAAAAGCTTCCAAAATATCAAGTTTGGTGGTTAAATCTAGCTTGTCAATTAGTTTTTCTTCTTCAAAGAGAAATTTATGGTCCTTTTCGTAAGAATGTTTAGCCATCGATGACCTCTTTAGGTCACAGTTCCGAATAAAAGTCACAGTTGAAGGAGCACAAGACCAGTTCCGAATATATCACAGTTGAAGGACCAAAAGACCTATATATACACTGAATGGGTACTTTCTTATGACCACCCCCTCAGTACTTCGTTGTGCCACATTTTGCCTTTAATACTGCGTCGATTCTTCGTGGCATGGACTCCACGAGATGTTGATAGGTGGTTTGTAGAATCTGAGACCATGCTTGATGAATAGCACTTTCCAGGAGTGTGCGATTGCAGGGTTGTGGATCCAGCTATCTGATGGCTCGTTCAACTTCATCCTAACAAATTCTCAATGGGGTTCAGATCTGGAGATTGTGGGTGCCACCTAAGCAAAGTAAACTCACCGACTTGTTCCTGAAACCAATCCTGTACAATACGAGCAGTATGGCATGACGCATTATCTTGTTGAAAGTAACCATCACCATTGGGATAAACCGTCCTCATGACAGGATGCACTTGGTCCGCAACGATGTTTAGATATGATGTGCCAGTCAGACGTTGATTAACATGAATTAAAGGGAAAACATTCCCCAAACCATAATGTTGCCTCCACCAGCTTGAAGTGTAGTTGCAATGCATTTGGGGTCCATGCTTTCATGCTGTTTCCGCCAAATTCTCACTCGGCCATAGGCATGGTGCAACTGAAAACGTGATTCATCGGACCACATAATTTGTTTCCAATTATCGACTGTCCAATCCTTGTGCTCCTGTGCGAACTGGAGACGTTTTCTCTTGTTAACTGCAGACAACAAAGGTGTTCTAACATGCCGTCTTCTGCCATATCCCATCCGATGCAATGTATGGCGAACAGTGCGTGCAGAGATAATTTGAGGGGATCCTTGATTACGATGGTCTGTAAATTTGCTGCACTGTTGTCTGTTACCAGTCTGGACATTCTCCGTTCCGTCCTAGCAGTCACTAGTCAATGACGACCACACGTTGAACGTAGAGACCCAGTTTTTTGGCTGACAGTCCAATCTTTAAACCCTTTAACAACAGCTGCTCTGGAACATTTCACGAATGCGGCGGTTTCGGTGATTCCCGCTGCATGGCTCCGAGCTCCTAAAATCATCCCACGTTGAAAGTCCGTCAAATTGCATTTTTTACCCATCTCGTCACCCAAAAGTCACTTCTACTACTGTCGCAAGCACTAAACTTTCCCTAGTTATGCTAGACTCGCCCTCTGGCGGCAACAGCGTGCAGCCATAGCTCATTTGCTTAAAACTGTCAGTGGTCATAATAAAGTGGTCACTCAGTGTATATGTATATCAAAATAATACAACGTTTGTCACAAATATTTTATTTTTTCAAGTCTACCAAGGTTTCGCTGGGTCCTGACCTTGCTTCATCAGTATGAATCGCACGTAAATATTCAAATTGTACATGATATCATAAATGATGTTTACATTCACGGGTTTTGGTTAGTTACTTTCACGCGCTTGATAGAAATGGTGTGGATGCCATGTCATTAACAAGTTGCGAAGACTTCTGATATATATACAGGGTGCATAGGACAGCCCATTTAATCAATAGCAGCGCCCCTAGTGGCGAAATGCGGAAGTTAGCCATTGCAAATCGATAACGAAAAGACATAGAACACAATTTCCAATTACAAAGTTGTAGAGCATCAAATAATTAGTACCAAACGACATTTATTGCACACGGATAAGATAAATTGTCGCCTGAATACCCTACAGTGTCTCCATCTTCATATGGATGTATGACAGTCGAAAAAAAAGGGATTTTACGCGGCATACATGGAGTTTTCCAGCTCTTTGTCCAAGACTTCTTGTGTTCAGCTCATCTAAATGATTTCTGATGTTATATTAGAGGGCGAGATACTGAAACTGTTTCGTGTCATGTACCTGGCAACATATAATCCTTTCATTTCTATGGAAATTCAGTGTTAGAAATCGTAAACCAATTTCTGATCGTTTTTTCTATGTTAACCTGCGGACTTCTGCAGAGTGTGAAGTGATAAAGCTTCTGATCGGCTGTATTTTCTACAAGTGAAATTGCTTGAGAGCAGGAATATAAGAATGCAGCATTACAATTTAACACTCAAGCACTAAGACCACTGTGTTCCAACTTGGATTTGTACTAATATCTAAGGTCCGGCAAACTGGCTTGCATGTACTCCGGTTGTAAGTTCAGTGGATTTACTTTTCTGTTGGAGTTAAGTCAGAGATATTATATGTTTTACCTATGAATACGAGGTAAATTACAAGTACCGCTGGTGATATTTTGGCTAGCATGCCTTAAAATGTAGGAAACGTTCTCGGCCTTGACAAGAAACAGTAAACCATTCAACACATTGTGCATTGCTCATGTACATCGGCGTGTTTTCTCACCAATCGTTGAGGACAAAACAGGTAAATCTACGTTTGCCGCTGGATGTACATTGCCTACTGCTTCTTAGATCCCGGAACTCGATCTCTTGGTCTGAGAAATGGAACACGTGACTCAAAAATGTATTGCGTGCCATCCCTTTGTACAGGAACTGGAACAGACTATACAGAAGTGCATTCGATATGCAATGTGCAAAAAGATCGCCCAGAAAAAGTTTTGTAAAAGTGTTAGCAAGAAATTGAAGCACATTTTCGTTGTAACGAGCTATTGATATAAAATCCTGCCGATGAAGATGCAGAAAATGGGGCATATAACACGACTATTACGGTAGTTTTCATGAAAAAAACCCCAAAGTTTCTGCTGCTTAGATTTAAAAATACGTTTTAGAAATGTTCCACTATACTTTGTGTTTTCATTCGTATATTAATTAAAACAGTTTTAAAACAATTGAAAATTTCGAACTGATTTTCCCTGTCAGCACATATACTGGCAATATGTACATAACCTCGTTTCCAGTCTTAGCATCTAATGAAGTTTGCTAATTTTATACTGCCTCTTGAGGTATTTTACATATACTTGGGTACAGTGGTTCCAAACGCGAATCCAGCGGGTCAAAACGATTCGTAACTTAAAACTGGTAGATCTTGTAGGAAAAATAAAGAAAGTCTAAAAAATAGTGAAATTACATGTTCAGTTTTCTATTAAGACTTAGTTATGATAACAATAAAAAAAATTAATAATTTCATCACTGAAAAAATTGCACGACACAGTTTATATCATATTTCAAATTTAAGGTACAAATGTAATACATCATAGGAGATGAATAACAAAATATAATAAATATATCATGGCATATTATAATGATACATTATTGATTAAAACATTACGTTCTTATCACCTGATACACATTCAAACACATCCATACGTGTGTGAGTATATATATATATATATATATATATACGTATACAGTACATGAGCCAACACACATGCAGTAATAATATATACATACAAAACGATAATAACTTAATAAGCGTTATGAAAACATCAAAGGTCTGATTGTTCAGCCTGCGGATTTAATACAATAAACTTAATTTTGGTTATAAGATTAACGCTGTGGTATCGACGCGTTAAGTTAACATAAATTACATGTAATGGCTGTATTTTACTTACATATGCTTCACTAAAGATCTTATTTACTTTTGCATGGGGTTTATTTCCAGTTTGTGTAGATTTCGTACGGTACTGATCCGATTGCTTTCGGTAAAGAGCAAATCTAGTTTGTAGGATTTTCTTTATTGTTAATCACCTTGGAAAGAAAGACAAATATCACAAAAAGGCGCAAGAGGCACATGTTGCAGTTTAAAGGTCCTTATACTCCATAAATTTCTCAATAATATATTTTTTATGGACATGTTCGGACATGATTTTTAATTATATTAAAATTTTTGAAAAATTAATAATCAAATATTTTCTCCATTAACAATACTAGTTAATAGCATGGACACACAGTTCTCAGTACATGCATAATTATTATAGCAAAAGGTAACACGTACATTTAACTGAAATATCCAGTAGAAATAAGTTTCCATTTGTTCACATTCACTTACAGCCACTAACTGATATTACAAAGACATGAGCCGTCTGACGTCAGTGGCAAGATCCTCGATCTCAACATTCAAATTTGAAGCTTTGCCACGCAGTCTTATTTTAGATTACTCTTGTTTAAAGTTTCAATCGTGATAGGGCATTATATGTTTATAATATCAGTGAACTATTTTTACTTAGTTTTTCAAGAATGACAAAAATGGTTTTTGTTCCGCTAGATTCAAGTTTGGGACCACTGTGCGACGGTAAGAAAACATTTACTTTATGTGATTCCGTTGTTTTCCAAAAAATTAAAAACATTTTCAGTTACGCTAAAGTTGTTCTGAGTATTAAACAATTATCTTTTCAGCAATACACTTTTTTTTCAAGATCTTTAAAAAACTGGCAATTTCTGAGAAGCAAAGACTAAAATATCCCATTAAAATTTTATCGACCAATGTTTGGCATGTCGTTTTTCATTTTCCTATCGTAATTAAGTGGACAACTATTTCTTATTAGAAACTCGGTTTAGTGAAATAATCGATGTACATAATCATCTAAGTCGAAGTGATTTCGTACTCTAGAAGTTTTTATAAAGGCTTCAGTGTAGTCCTGAACGTAGAGTTAAATGGAGGCTTTATCTTTTCTCTCCAATCTTTTGGCTTCATATCTGATCTTGAATCACCACCCCAGCTGTTGTGAGAACGTTAAAAATAAAATGACATTGATTTTTCTCGGGACATTTAATCTTTAACTCTTGACAAGCCTTATATTTTAGCTCTTTTTTTCCCCGTTTTTTTTTCCGCTTCCCTTGGATGTTTTTAGTGCCATCTGCCGTTTTCAAAGTTTAAGCGGAAGTTATGTGACGACTGTTTGAATTTCAGAAGAGTTTTATATGGCATGCACAGGGAGTCACATATGTCGCCAAAAGATAACTCTATCTCATCTTTGACTCCGGAACAAAGTCGCAGCTGCATTTTCGCTTATGTGTGCGACAAATTTGTGCTTTACATATACACGTTAAAGGCAACATATTGCGGAAGATCCATCAGCTGAGAAGCATGAAAATATCTCCCTCACAAGACTGGAAGACAAGTTTTATTGTTGTTCTGTGGCGATTAAAGTAAGAAAACTCCGAAAATTTTCATTGTTTTGCTACGCAGTTTTACGTCCAGAAATAAAACTTGCGCAGAGGAAATCTGTCCATTTTATGCCTTAAATCAAAATACGGTTTCCGCAATTTCTCTGTGGCGGAATTTCTGCTTTTATTCTCATTGTGAAATGGTCATTTAAATTCAGGCTACGCACTTTATGCGTTTAAGGTGGCAGAATTCGTTTTACATGGAACTTAAAATACTTCTAAAACTTCGTGCTATTCAAAATGACTTAGGATAACTACGGTTGTATGTTATTATGTGCTTATACCACTTGAGCGTATCTGTCTGGTAATTTAAAGTTCCTGAATAAAATATCGCAATTTCACTCTTTCTTAATCTCTTTCCGTAAACTCTAAGTTGTTCAAAAACCCGTAAAAATGCAAGTAACCTTCTATAAAATTTGGAGACCTGTAACCAGTTCTCTATACAAGTAAGAAAAATTTCAATTGCACGGAAAATTATTAAACCAGGATCGTTGTATGGGATCCACACCGATGGAGACATATAAGTAGATGTCTGATTTTACTGAAATATTCAAAACTCTTATACTATACTATTAGTGTAAAACTACATGAAGAGGGATGGCATGAAATTCTCCAATAGAGGAAGAAGCACTGCTTTTGCAGAAGTCTCAGACTTACGACGCCGATTTGGACAATCTTCTTACAATGCAGTGGGAGTAATCCTATAAACAAAATCGCAGTTCACTCCACCTGGAGAGCAAATTTTACATCAAAATATCTGAAACACACGAGCGAAATATTGGTATTGATTCCCGCATAGTAATATACACTATAACAAAAGTGACCGGACACCTAGAAGAGAAACACAAGACAGCATTTACTGACATACATTAGCGCGGTGTCGGTCCACCTTTGGCCTTAATTGCATGCATTGACCCTTCCAGAGATGTTTTCGAAAAGGTTTTGGAACACAGCGATAGGTATGTGTTTCCATTCAGTACATAATGCTGCCACTAATTGTTGCTTAGTAGTAGGCCTTCGTTCCAAAATTCTCATGCGGACCTCTAATTCATCGCATAGTTGCTCTATGGGATTACGATGCTCTGTGCTGGCCAGTCCACACACGATACGGAGTTATCGTCAAACCACGCCGTAACAGTCCTTGCTTTATGGCTCGGTGCATTATCCTGCTGGTACCAACTCGGTTCCATAGTATTGCACACAGTTGGTAGGGCATAATTGTCCAGTATATCGAGGTAGGCGTGCTGGTTTACACGATTTTCTACGGTGACCAATGGGCCAGGGCCATACCACAAAAAACACCCCCACATGAGTACACTGTGGTAAATAGCATTCCCCCGACTGCCGCCAATCCCACACACGGCCATCAGACTGATGGTTCATGTATCTGGATTCATCAATCCGTACGACCCGTTTCCATTGATCTACGGCCCACGATAAATGTTCTTTATACCATGCTGAACGACGAGTAGCATTCCGAGTGGAGATGAAAGGTGTATGAGCAGCCGCACGACCACGGTAACCCATGAAAAGAAAATATCTGCGAATGGTACGTGTACCTAAAATGATTCCAGCACTTTTAGTCACCTTTACACTAATGTCTTGTGCAGTACTTCGTCGATTAGCTATAACGAATCTCCTGAATCTTCGACGTATTCTATCCATGATTGTCTTTGATCTGCCGGTATGTTTTGCTGCTTCAGGCACGCCATGTGTCTTCCAGTTATTCAGTACATCCAAAACAGTTGAATTGGGTATGTTTAAACGCCTCTCGGTTTCTCTTATGGACACCCCACTAATATAACACCCACCAATCTTTCCTTTCTCAAAGTTAGTTCTCTCCCGCCGCGACATTTTCACTCCACCTCACAGTGCGACATGATTGCGGTCGGCTGCAGGCTTGTTTTTATACCATTTCTACCGCGCATCTTAACAACGCAGCGGATCTGTTCATTTGATTTTGAAGAGGTGCCCGATGACTTGTCAATATAGTGTATTTAATAAATATAAATATATTACGTCTTCTAATTTTATATAATGCATAATGAAACCTAATAGCATACAAATAACACTGCTAGAAATAAAATCCAGCCAGTGTTTGAAGTATGCGTGAAATCAATTAGGAGGTGACATCTCGTGGAACTAAAATCGACATTTATACTACCAAACGGCTCAGTTTCGGATCAATCAGTTTTGAATCAACAACTACAAGACATTTGACACAACTCTACACGTCGAAGCCAGAAAGATTTTTAAAAAAAGACGTTTAGAAGATATAATGTTTGGTGAAATGTTAATATTCATTAGATAACCTCGCATAAATACATATTTGCGGAATGTAGTTGCAAAATATAGTTTCAAAATGTTCCAATGTACCTAATGAACGTGAAATTTTGTAGATTGTGTTCAATACAAGAAAAAAAAGCTTTTCTCTTCGTCTCAGTGTGAGCGTGCTCAGCTTGTATGATGGTGACTACGATTCTAAAAGACTTACTGAAAACAAAAATGAATCTTTTCAGTACGTCTTTTAGAATCATAGTCTCCTTACACAAGCTGAGCACACTCGCACTGCCAGATACATTTTTCGTACTACGTGATGTCCTAAATTAGGGTCGTGTATCGGGTTGACGCTGGATCTTGTCCTGGGCAAACTTGCACACATGGATATGTGACGTACCTACCTCAAAGGGGACGTGCATGTCAAGATGGCAAAGTTGCAACTATAAGCATCGTCGGTGAAGTTCAATAGGTAGAACAGTCGACTGAGGTGGAGGCGAATGCGGGTTCGATTACTGTCATCGGCAAATACGACTTTTTTTCACAGATGGTACATGGATCATGTCCAATCTTTTGTGTTCTACTCAGGGTGCCAACGTCTCCCAAACTGAATCCAGTCGAACATTTGTGGGATGTAGTAGAACACTGCATTCACCAGTCCATGACATCACTTCACTTTGTCACAGAACATTTTATCCGGATCGGACACTTTACCGGAGAACGTCTTCTACCATTGTTACTTTACAGTAAAATTTATGTTGAGGTATTATTTTTGAAACATATAGCAACTACTGTCCCACATTGGCACCTGAACCTCTCCAAACGCGTTTTCAATAATAAATCTACAAGGTCAAGATCAGTATGCCGACTCTTTTGAGTGTGCGTATAACACAGCTCTTGCTGAGTTAATATCTACTCCTAAGCGAGGGCACTCGTATGAATTATTTACTTTTAATGCCTCTAAAGGGAATCTAAAAAAATTGAAAACGGTGTTACCAGAATAACAACAGCGTTGAGAGAACACAACGTGAATACCGACAATTTGCAGTGATATAACTGCCGGAGTAGTTAGTTTGGAAAAACTACTGCTCCAGAGTAGGCGCACGTGAGTTCGAATTCCACCACCCTGGAGAAAATTGTACATTATTTTTTAGCCCGAACGAATATGAGTCTCCTGGCCGTTAGGTTTGAAATATATGCGTGATGAGTCTTCCACACAATACACGTAAGTAATATAAATGAATTATTCTACATTGAATTGGTCTTTTGAGCATAGTCGTAGACTGAACCGAAATCTACGACTTCTTGCCGTCTTTCAGAAGGGAGTGGGAGAGATGAAACATATCATGATGTAGATAAGTACATAGACTGGCCACCGAATCAACAAACGTTATGCCTGAACCACATACACTAAATGCGTAGTCACGACGGCACCACGTGATTTTGGCAAATATTTAAGACTGCTGGTCCGCAGTATTCGCCAGAAGTGTTAATCACAATGCGAAAAAATGAATCTTTCGAAGTTCGCTAAAGGCCTGTTTTCAAAATCGTCCCTCCAGCCTGTAGGGACAATTTGGAGAACAGCGGATATGAGTGGGATCATAAAAGGTGAGATCTCCCGGGTCATTAATCAGTGGAAAACTCACCACATTGGTTCCTTCAAAGGCGTAACCGTGACGCGACGATAATCTGTGAGAAAATAGATCATCATCGTCTCCGAATGTTTTTATGGAGAAACAGGACTACTTCTATACAACTGACCAACGCCTTCAATGAAAGTTCTTCCAGACCCATATCTTACCACACTAAAGGCGAGGAATTGAAGAGAATCGGTACAGAAAGTCGCATGCCCATGCGAAAAACACCGATCTCTGCGAAGAAACGGAATGTTCGTCTGTCAGGAACATCGTGGCTGGACATTGAAAGACTGAAAAAAGCCATATGATCGGACGAATCACGGTGCATCTGGTCTGTACCGACGGTAGGCAGAGAGTTTGGCGGAAGTTCCATGAAACAAAGGACCCAGCAACTTGTTTTGTAAACGCAACTCAAATTTATTGGTGGTGCCATGGTGTGGGGAACGTTCTGTTAGTAAGGAGCGGATCCTTTGATACTGCTGAAGAACGGGTGTCCTCTAAGGATTATCTGAACATTGTTGCCGATTCTGCAACGTGACGTTATACCCAGTAGGTCACGGTTGTTCCATAGAGTACAATGCTATACGATAATTTAGCAGTGCTTCAGAGAGCATTACACCGACTTCCATCGTTTTCCTTGGCCATAACAAAGACCATATCTGAATCCCACTCACAGTGTATGCGACATGCTAGAAAACCTGGTCCGTGGGCCAAGTCTTCTTCCTTCAAATCTCAGCCAGACTGGTGTACGCATGTTATGCTGTATACGTAGATGCACTCCATCATCTTTTGGAACTTATGACAAACCGCATTCGCGGGGTGATTCAGGAAAAAGGACGTCCAACCCGGTATTGAATCAGTTTCTAATTCAGTAGCTGGTATGTGTATTACTGAGATGATTTATGAAAATATGAGAACAAGCGATACACATTAGCAATACATGGATTAGAATCCCACCACTGGCAAAATGTTGTATGTTATACGTTTTCTTTAAATAATGCTGAAATATTTTATTTTTGTTTCAGCACGCACAGTGCAGCTTTCACAAATGTAACAAAATATATCATTCAACAGTGTTGTCATGCCGCCTTACCGCACCAGCATATGCATTTTTAAATGTTTCGCTTGTACAAATACCAGGAAATAAATCCTAGTAAGAGAATTACAATCATCATGATCATCATTGTCAACAATTATCAATCCACTGCTGGATGAAGGTCTCTCCAAGTTTCTTCCACAACGGTATGTCTTGTGCCAGTCTCCTCCATGTTACTTCCCCATACTTTCGAATTCCATCCACCCATCTCCCATGTGGCCTTCTCCAGGGTCTTTTCCTGTCATTTTGAATCCAGAATAAAATTCTGACTGTCCATCGATTGGCTGTCCTTCTGGCAACATGTCCAGCCCATTGTCATTTCAGAGATTTTACTCTGATCATGATGTCTTCCACTCTTGTCATTTTTCTGATCTACGAGTTCCTCTTCTTATGTTTCGTAATTACACCAAGCATGCACGTCTCCATGCTTATTTGAGTTGTCTGCAATCTTTGTATGTCTCTTTTAGTTAAAGTCCACGTCTCTGTACCATACGTAAACACTGGAAGGATGCTTTTCTTTTAAGACAATAGCATATTGCTCTTTGAAATTATACTGTTTCTTCCAAAAGCTCTCCATGCAAGTTTTATACGACAATTAATATATTCACCAATGTGACGCTCACTTGATATCTGCTGTCCGAGATAAATGTACGTGTCTGTTATCTCCAGCTTTTCTCAATCAAACGATAAATCTTCATTTCTCGTAAAAGCATTGAACATCACTTTTGTCTTCTAAAAGTTCATTTTTAATCCCACTTCTTTACTCTTGTCAGTAAGTTCCTGGATCATACTCTGCAGCTCTGATTGGGTAGTTGCAGAAATGACTATCACATCAGCAAAACGAAGGTGAGTTACATAATCTCAATTAATCTGTATCCCGCTGTTTTCCCAGTTCAATGATTGAAAGATATTTTCCAATTTGACATTAAAGAGTTTGGGAGATATAGTGTCACCTGGTCTCACCCCCTTTCCAAATTTTATGGGTGCTGTATTCTCAAATAGTCGATACTTTGCACTTTAAATTTCATAGAAAATGTTTCGCGTCTATGAAAATGGGAATCACAATATTGTGATTTATATTTATATTGTTATTCGCTTTTTCTACGAAAAAGTCAATCTCAATGTCATCTATTAAATACCTAATATGTGGATAACAGACTTTGCCTCAGAATACCAGGTATTCGATTACGAACAACAAAACAATGGATTTTCGATCAGGATATGTAACACTCAATTTCAAGTAATAACTAGTTGAAAGTATTATATATATATCATCATCATCATCATCATTGTCAACCATTATCAATCAACTGCTGGACGAAGGTCTCCCCAAGTTTCCTCCACAACGGTCTGTCTTGTGCCAGTCTCCTCCATGTCACCCCTGCATACTTTCGAATTTCAACCACCCATCTCCCATGTGGTCTTCTTCTGGGTCTTTTCCTGTCCCTTGGAATCCAATCTAAAATTTCGGCTGTCCATCGATGATCTGTCCTTCTGGCAGTATGTCCAGCCCATTGCCATTTCAGGGATTTAACTCTGATCATGATGTCTTCCACTCTTGTCATTTTTCGGATCCACGAGTTCCTCTTCTTATCTCTCCTGGTTACACCAAGCATGCACCTCTCCATGCTACTTTGAGTTGTCTGCAGCCTTTGTATGTCTCTTTTAGTTAAGGTCCACGTCTCTGCACCATACGTAAGCACTGGAAGGATGCATTGATCAAACACTTTTCTTTTAAGACATAATGGCATATTGCTCTTGAAAATTATGCTGTTTCTTCCAAAAGCTCTCCAGGCAAGTTTTGTACGCCGATTAATTTCTTCATCAATGTGACCCTCACTTGATATCTGCAGTCCAAGATAAACGTACGTGTCTGTTATCTCCAGCTTTTCTCCATCAATCGATAAATCTTCATTTCTTGTAAAAGCATTGAACATCACTTTTGTCTTCTGAAAGTTCATTTTTAATCCCACTTCGTTACTCTTGTCAGCAAGTTCCTGGATCATACTCTGCAGCTCTGATGGGGTAGTTGCAAAAATGACTACGTCATCAGCAAAACGTAGGTGGGTTAGATAATCTCCATTAGTCTTTATCCCCTTGTTTTCCCAGCTCAGCGACTGAAAAACACCCTCCAATGTGGCATTAAAGAGCTTCGGAGATATGGTGTCACCTTGTCTCACTCCCTTTCCAATTTTTACGTGTGTTGTATTTTCAAACAGCCTAATCTTTGCACTTGCATTTTCATAGATGTTATTAATAATATTAATGTATGCATCTTCAATACCGCAGGTTTTCAGAGCCATTGTAACTGCTGATGGTTTCACCGAATCAAAGGCTTTTTCATAATCGATAAAAGCCATGCACAATGGAAGTTCATATTCCTCGCTCTTTCAATTAGTTCTCTCAGCACGTGGATATGATCTATTGTGCTGTAGCCACTCCTGAATCCAGCTTGTTCTCTCGGTTGAGCCATGTCCAGTGTTACCTTCAATCGGTGTGAAAGAACTTTAGTGAAGATTTTATAAACTACTGATAGGAGGCTGATAGGTCTGTAGTTTCCGAGATCCTCAATGTCACCTTTCTTATGTAGCAGGATCATTGTAGCGGTGTTCCAATCCTCAGGAATCTTTCCTTCATTAAGGCATCGAGTGAAAATTTGGGCGAGTAATGTTTCGATTTCTCCACTTGCTTCTTGTATGATGTCTACAGTAATTCCATCTTCTCCTGGAGCTTTTCCCCGCTTCATGTTCTTGATTGCATGTGCAACTTCTGCTGGAAGGACTGGAGGAACTCTGGTACTGGTATCTTTCATGATGTCTGGAGTGCATGTATCATCCCTTTCATATAATTTGGAGTAGAAATCTTTCACTCTTGTCAAAATTTCGCCTCTATTTCTTGTTACAGAACCATCTTCTTTTCTCAGTGTCTTAATCTGTTTTCTTCCCTTACTGAGATGTCCCTTTGCTATCTTTAGGCTTTGGTTGTTTTCAATTGCTTTCCTCACTAGTTCACAGTTGAATTTTCTTACGTCTTCAGTGATACTTTTCCTTACTGTCTTGCATAGCTCTATATATTCCACTTTGGAAGTCACATCTTCTTTAGTTGTCCTCATCTCTCTTCTTTTTTGCATCAACATTTTCGTTTTTCCTGATAATTTATTTACATGCAACTTGTTCTTAGACCCAGCTAATTTTGTTGCTGTTTCCATAAGAGCTTTGGTTACTTTACTGTTAACTTCAGAGATGTCCACTTTTTCCGATGTTAGGCTTTCTAAAGCAGAGAACCTGTTATATATATATATATATATATATATATATATATAGGGATGTAAGGTCAGGTGATGCGTAACATCACAGCCTCTCCTTGACAAATGTCAACCCCGCCTTCTCGTGGTGCATCCTGTTCCCACTAAAGGGGCTCTGACGACCGCCCATAGCGGTATAACTATACCATCGGGATCAGAGGAAATGCTATCCCACACTCACCAACCCGCTTGGCCAGCGTGGTGAGTTATGGCCAAACCCCTCCAAAATGACTCCACAACTTAAATCTTGGCCCTCAGTCTCCGGCAGCTGGAATGTACCTGGCCAAGGCAGCGGCCAGTGCGACATGAAGGCAGAGGGTGCTAAGAATCCCCGGAGGACCGGACTAGGCTGCCATCTGATGCTGACCTTGGCGACTTACAATGGACGCTCCCTATCTTCTGATTCAAGGCTTCTTGAATTGGAAGAGGAACTACAAAGGATCAAGTGGGACATCGTGGGGCTAAGTGAGGTAAGGAGAAAAGGAGAAGATCTCATCGAACTGAAAAGTGGACATCTCTTCTACTATCGTGGGACAGATACTGGCAGAACTAGTGGTGTTGGATTTATAATAAACAAGAAACTGAAGGATAAAGTTGTAGAAGTTGAAAGTTCCTCTGACAGAGCTGCACGACTTGTTATCCAACTCTCGAAAAGATACCAGGCTCAGATTATTCAAACTTATGCACCCACCACAAGTCATCCTGAAGAAGAAATTGAAGAATTTTATGAGGAAATTTGTCATCTAAATAATAAAGGTAAGCAGCACTTGAAAATAATTATGGGAGATTTCAATGCAAAAATAGGGCAACGGCAACAGAATGAAACTTCGGTAGGTAAATTCGGTCATGGCAACAGAAACCAGCGTGGAAATACTCTCGTTGAGTTTGCAGAGGCAGAAGGGTTTTTCATCTTGAACTCCTTCTTCAAGAAAAAGCCACACAGGAAATGGACATGGAGACATCCAAATGGGACGACAAGTGAAATTGATTTTATTATGTGTAACAAAAAATTCGTCATAGAAGACTGCAGTGTGCTAAACAAGTTCAACACAGGTAGTGACCATAGATTGGTGAGATGTAAGATGCACCTCAACACTAAATTTGAACGTGGCAAGCTCATAGGACAAACAAAATCTATTGACATAACCAACCTTAAAAAACACCATAATACCTTCAAGTTAGAACTGAAGAACAGGTTCTCTGCTTTAGAAGGCCTAACATCGGAAGAAGTGGACATCTCTGAAGTTAACAGAAAAGTAACCAAAGCTCTTATGGAAACAGCAACAAAATTAGCTGGGTCTAAGAACAAGTTGCATGTGAACAAATTATCAGGAAAAACCAAAATGTTGATGCAAAAAAGAAGAGAGATGAGGACAACTAAAGAAGATGTGACTTGCAAAGTGGAATATATAGAGCTATGCAAGACAGTAAGAAAAAGTATCACTGAAGACGTAAGGAAATTCAACTGTGAACTAGTGAGGAAAGCAATTGAAAACAACCAAAGCCTAAAGATAGCAAAGGGACATCTCAGTAAGGGAAGAAAACAGATTATGGCTCTGAGAAAAGAAGATGGTTCTATAACAAGAAATAGAGGCGAAATTTTGACAAGAGTGAAAGATTTCTACTCCAAATTATATGAAAGGGATGATATATGCACTCCAGACATCATGAAAGATACCAGTACCAGAGTTCCTCCAGTCCTTCCAGCAGAAGTTGCACATGCAATCAAGAACATGAAGCGAGGAAAAGCTCCAGGAGAAGATGGAATTACTGTAGACATCATACAAGAAGCAAGTGGAGAAATCGAAACAGCACTCGCCCAAATTTTCACTCGATGCCTTAATGAAGGAAAGATTCCTGAGGATTGGAACACCGCTACAATGATCCTGCTACATAAGAAAGGTGACATTGAGGATCTCGGAAACTACAGACCTATCAGCCTCCTATCAGTAATTTATAAAATCTTCACTAAAGTTCTTTCACACCGCTTGAAGGTAACACTGGACATGGCTCAACCGAGAGAACAAGCTGGATTCAGGAGTGGCTACAGCACAATAGATCATATCCACGTGCTGAGAGAACTAATTGAAAGAGCGAGGGAATATGAACTTCCATTGTGCATGGCTTTTATCGATTATGAAAAAGCCTTTGATTCGGTGAAACCATCAGCAGTTACAATGGCTCTGAAAACCTGCGGTATTGAAGATGCATACATTAATATTATTAATAACATCTATGAAAATGCAAGTGCAAAGATTAGGCTGTTTGAAAATACAACACACGTAAAAATTGGAAAGGGAGTGAGACAAGGTGACACCATATCTCCGAAGCTCTTTAATGCCACATTGGAGGGTGTTTTTCAGTCGCTGAGCTGGGAAAACAAGGGGATAAAGATTAATGGAGATTATCTAACCCACCTTCGCTTTGCTGATGACGTAGTCATTTTTGCAACTACCCCATCAGAGCTGCAGAGTATGATCCAGGAACTTGCTGACAAGAGTAAAGAAGTGGGATTAAAAATGAACTTTCAGAAGACAAAAGTGATGTTCAATGCTTTTACAAGAAATGAAGATTTATCGATTGATGGAGAAAAGCTGGAGATAACAGACACGTACGTTTATCTTGGACAGCAGATATCAAGTGAGGGTCACATTGATGAAGAAATTAATCGGCGTACAAAACTTGCCTGGAGAGCTTTTGGAAGAAACAGCATAATTTTCAAGAGCAATATGCCATTATGTCTTAAAAGAAAAGTGTTTGATCAATGCATCCTTCCAGTGCTTACGTATGGTGCGGAGACGTGGACCTTAACTAAAAGAGACATACAAAGGCTGCAGACAACTCAAAGAAGCATGGAGAGGTGCATGCTTGGTGTAACCAGGAGAGATAAGAAGAGGAACTCGTGGATCCGAAAAATGACAAGAGTGGAAGACATCATGATCAGAGTTAAATCCCTGAAATGGCAATGGGCTGGACATACTGCCAGAAGGACAGATCATCGATGGACAGCTGAAATTTTAGATTGGATTCCAAGGGACAGGAAAAGACCCAGAAGAAGACCACATGGGAGATGGGTGGATGAAATTCGAAAGTATGCAGGGGTGACATGGAGGAGACTGGCACAAGACAGACCGTTGTGGAGGAAACTTGGGGAGACCTTCATCCAGCAGTGGATTGATAATGGTTGACAATGATGATGATGATGATATATATATATATATATATAATGTATGTATCATTAAATAACCAATACATAAATTTAAGTTTGATATTCTAAAAACTCCAGAGAACAAGGGACAGAAACGTAGACTGTGCTTACATGGCTGGCGTTCATGAAAAAAAATATAGGTTTCAAGTTTATTAAAATGAATTTGGTAAATCTAAAAAAAAAAAAGGCAAACGTCAGTCTCTAAACGGGTGAGTTACGTGAGCTGTAGGTTCTGCTGAGTTTCATAGGGTTGCTTGAAATGGAAAGTCATTCATTCGAATTTAAATAAGATTGAAATTCTTATCTGTCCTTTTCGCAAACCCGTGCAATATATTTTCTTAGCCCCCAGTTATTTAGTGCTCCGCTAAAACACAGTTATTTTGACATGTAGACCTTAAACTTTGCATTGTGTTTTGTTTCTCAAAAATTCTGAGTAGCACAATCTCAATCAAATATTTATCTTACATTTTCCTATTTTTCAAACTGAATTCATTCTTTAAATTGATCACTGCTGCAGATGTAACATATATTCCCTCATAGTGGCATAAATCCATGTGTTGCATACTATTAGCATTATGTA